>CM077665.1:144250647-145450647 GCA_039707655.1 Elymus sibiricus | reverse complement strand
CGCTGGAACGTGTCGGCCGCGTTCGCCAATCCGAAGGGCATGCTGGCGTAGTTGCGCGGGTAGGCCCTGCCGTGACCGACGCGCGTCGGCCAGAAGACATCCGATGATGCAGCCCTATTGATGCTGGGTACGTTGACGTAGATGCGCGGTGCGCCACCCAGGCCGATGACGGTGACGGCGCTGGGTGGCGCAGGGCCGCGCCCACCTCGTATAGCTTGTGCTTCCCGAAGCTCCTCGATTGCTCTGGTGACGAACTCCCGCGGATTTGGCGCCTCGTGCCGTGCTCCTTGCTTGGATGGGTTCGTGCCGACACACGCCCCCGAGTTGTGCCCGGGCACCTCCCTCGTCTCACTGGCCAGGCTGGTAGTCCTCCGGGTGGAAGCCCCTAAGCCCGGCCCAAGGGAGGCGCCGGGCGCGCCTTCCTATGCGAGGGAGGAAGGGGCCTGAGCCCCTGGCGCGGATCCTGAGGCGCCGTCCTTGGGGTTCTCAGCCCCCTGGCGTCCCTTGGACAGGAGCTGCTTCTTCTTCTTGGAGATGTCCTCGCGGGGCAGGACACCTCCTTCGTCGTCCGAGTGCTCGGCCGCCGCGGCACGGTAGGCGCGCTCGAGGGAGCAGACGGCGTCCTTCTCATCGCAGGCGATAGTGATGACGCCACCACTTCCCGGCATTTTGAGGACGTTGTAACCGTGGTGAGTCACTGCCATGAACTTGGCGAGGGCTGGGTACCCCAGGATCGCGTTGTACGGAAGGTGGATGTGGGCGACGTCAAAGGCGATGATCTCAGTGTGGTAATTATTGCGCCCGCCGAATGCAACCGGCAGGCGCACTTGCCCGATGGGGACCGTGGAGCCGTCAGTGACTCCTAAGAAGGGCTTGGTTGGCATGAGCTGGTCATAAGGCACTTGGAGCGTCTCGAACGTCTCGATGGAGAGGACATTGAGTCCGGCGCCGCCGTCGATGAGGGTGTTGGTGACGAGGACGTTGCTGATGGTGGGTGTGCACAGCATGGGGAGTGCGCCCGCCATGGCTGAACATCTGAGTTGATCCTTGGAGTCAAAGGTGATGGCGCACAGGGACCACTTGAGGGGGCGCGTGGCCTCAAGCTTTGGAAGAGCCGCGTTCACCTCCCGCAAAAACTGCTTGAAGACACGGTTCGAGGCTGGGGCTTGGGCGCCGCCCAGGATGCAAGCTATTGCCCTGACCTCCTGGAAGCCCCCAGCCCCGTCGTTCTGCCTGTCCTCTTCCTTCCTTCTGGGTGGAGGCGGCAGCGGGGGGAAACCGGCCTCGCGAGGGCGGACCTCACGAGGCTGGCCTCAACATGACCCCACCGGAGGCTCGTCGCGCCAGCGGTCCTCACGAGCTTAATCGCGCCAGCGGTCCTCCCGAGGCTGGTCTCGCCACTCTTGACGCGGGTCTCGATTGTCCCAGCGGCCTCCGCCACGTACGTAGCCTCGGTCAGTGCGCCCAGGGCGTCGGCCAAAGTGCTCGTCACGGACGACCCTGAGCTCCTGACAGTCGATGGTGTTGTGGCTGTTGGTGCCGTGGTGCGGCCCACGGGGGAGGGAGAGCGACGCGCAGTGGTGCGGCCCACGTGCGCCGTCTGAGCGACTCGGGCAGCACGGCGCTCAGCGCGGGCTCGGCGGGCGTCGGATATCGGAGCGGTGAGGCGGAGGAAGAGCGAGGCTCGAGGAAGACTCCGACACGCCCCCTACCTGGCGCGCCAAATGTCGGATTTCGGGCTCGGCAAAACCCTAAGGATTCGAACCCAGGGGCGTGTGCGAAGATTCCCCTGCAGCTTCGCCCCCTCCAAGCTCACAACACAATACCCCACTCGATGGCGAGGAAGACGATGGCACACAAGAGTTTACCCAGGTTTGGGACGCTGCGAAGCGTAAAACCCTACTCCTGCCTTTTGGTGGATTGCCTCGCGAGGTGGTTTGTGGATGAACTAGTACAGCAATGTGTTTGCAGGACGGTCGCTCTCTTCGGTGGTGCCCCCTTTCTTCCGAGCTACCTAGCCTCTATTTATAGCGGCCCGGGTCCTCTTCCCTTATCGCAATGGCGGGAAGGGATCCCACAACGGCCAAATTTGAAAGAGGACAGGAGGTACATCTTATCCTGACGAAAGGCGGTCTTCGCCTGCAAAGCTGGTGGTGGTGACGCGGTGGTGGGCTCGCTGGTGACATCCGTCCTGCCGCGCTCGCTGACCCGGTCTTGTTGCACCGGAATGGAAACCTTTGGCGGGGCTCCTTGGGAACCCGCGTTCGTCCTTGTCTCCTTTGCACAAAAGAGGAAACTGCTCCTTCTGGCGCGCTCGCGCCCGCCTGGCCTGGCTGTCGTTACCCCTAACCTCCTGAGGCCTGGCGTCGCATAGGGATCTCCGCCGCTCGGGAGGAGGCCTTCCCCTTCTGCCTTGACGCCGCCCACCTCACGAGGATGGGCTCCTCGCGAGGGTCTTGTCTTGAGTGAGGCCGCGCAGGGCCGTACGGACCGCCAGGTGGGCCACGCCTTGGGCCGCAAGCAGGCAAGTCTGGGTACCCTGGTATCCAGAATGCCGACACAGCGGAATACATCCAATAGTCAAGCCGATTGGACGAGTCCGCCAACAGCTTCAGGACGACCTCCAAGTCCGAGGTCAAGTCAGGGTGCCCCACGAACAAGGTGCAGGCGGCTACCCCTAGCGCGATGGTCATTTGTTCCACCACATAGGCAAACTCTCGAAGCCGTTCCTTCGTGTCATCATTCTGGATGGCCAACAAGGGACCTGAAATAAAGATAATAGAGGGCACACATGAGCAACAGGAAAATTAACCCTCACACGACGACAAGCAGGAGGCTTCTCCGCACAAACCTCGGGTTGCATCCTCCAGATCCTGGAAGCATCGTCGGGCCTCGGCAAGCTGTACCGCGACCTCCTCACCGTCCCTCTCCAACCGCACAAACTTTTGCTCGGTCTCTTGTGCGGCTCGCTCCTGTGAGACATCCACTTTCTCCATGGCCTCCAACTGTCGTTGGACAATGGCCCGCCGATCCCTACTTTCAGCAAGGTCTACGCGAAGGCTACACCAGGCCTCTTGCTTCCACAGAAGGGCGTCCTCAAGCTCCCGCTTCGTGGCAAGAGCCGTTTCTAGATCCGCTAGGACAGCCCGTTCAGTCTCCTAGGCACACAGGAGGGCCTGCGTCGTTTCCTCCACCTCACTCTTGAGGGTTGCCGCGGTCTCAATGACTGGCAAGAAAGAACAACAAACGCCCGACCTCATTAGCATACGAGAGGTCACTTTGGTGCACAACACAGGAATCAGAACTCACATGAAGCGGAGTCAAGATTACACTGCAGCCCATCCCCTTGGCGCCGCAATTCCTTGATACGCGCCTCCAGCTCCGTGTCCTTAGTTTCACAGCTCTAGTTCACCTCGGATGCTGCCTATTACAACATGGGAAGCCAGATTAGATTATCTGAGGAACCAAGCCCGGATAGCACAACATTGCCGCCCTCGGCCGCGGGGGCTACTACCACCATATGTACCGAAGTGTCATACCTTGAATCCAGGCTCCAACGCTTGGCCAACCTTGTGCAGGCCCCCCATAGACACCCCAACGCTTCATCCATGGTCTTCAAAGGAACCACAACCTCCTGGGGGACCTTAGGTCCGTATCCACCAGGTAGGAAGGAATCTACCCTTGTAAGCGCACTTGAAGATGAGCCCGCCGCACAGTGCGACCAGCCAACGAGGACCCTGCTACTTGTGAGCTGCGGTGGGATTTTCCCCGAAGAGGAGAGGAGATGCGACACAATAGAGATAAGTATTTCCCTCAGTGAGAACCAAGGTTATTGAATCAATAGGAGAACCAAGCAAACTCCCTTCTACATCACCTACACACACAAAACCAAACACTTGCACCCAATGCGGGCAAGAGGGTTGTCAAGCCCCTTGAACTCGTTACGTGCAAGGTTTAAACCTTGATAGAAATAGATAATGTAAATACAAAATAAAATAAAAGTAAATAAAATGTAGAAACGTATTTTTAGGGGTTTTGTATTTATGTTTAAGTACACCCGGGGGGCATTGTGTTCGCTAGAGGCTTCTCTCTTGAATATAGCATACAGTGGGTAGACAAATTACTGTTGGGCAATTGACAGAATTGTGCATAGTTATAACATGTTATTCACGACAATGATCATGTACGTAGGCATCACGTCCATAAACAAGTAGACCGAAATGATTTTGCATCTACTACTATTACTCCACCAATTGATCGACTCCTACCTGCATCTATGGTATTAAGTTCATGACAAACAGAGTAATGCTTGGAGCAAGGTGACATGATGTAGACAAAATAAGACAAGCAATATGTTTAGATCCTGTAATTTTATCCTCAATGGCAACAATAAAAATACGTGTCTTGTCCCCTTCTGTCACGAGGATATAGAGCACCGCAAGATTGAACCCATTACAACGCACCACTCCCACTGAAGATAAATCAATCTAGTTAGCCAAACCAAACCGATAGATCGGAGAGAAATATGAAGGTATAACAATCATGCATAATAGAATTCAGAAAAGACTCAATTACTTTCAATGAATAATCTGATCATAAACCCACAATTCATCAGATCCCAACAAACTCACAACAAATGAATATTACACCGGATAGATCACCGTGAGAATCGCGGTGAACATGGTATTGAAGATCAAAGAGAGAGAAGAAGCCATCTAGGTACTAGTTATGGACCCGTAGGTCTGTGGTGGACTACTCACGCATCATCATGGAGGTAGGAAGGTTGATGTAGATGGACTCCGTGATCGATTCCCCTCCGACAGAGTATCGGAAAAGGTCTCCAGATGGCCTCCCGTCAGAACAGAGGCTTGCGGCAGCGTAAAAAGTGTTTCGGGTGGCTCTTTGTTGGTTTGATGATTTTAGAGAATTTATGGAGGAGGAATTAGGTCAGACGGAGTCAGGAGGGGCCCACAAGGCATCAGGGTGCGCCTACCCCCCTGGGCGCGCCCTGTTGCCTTGTCGTCTCCTCGTCTTGCTTCCTAACCCCCCCCCGAAGCTTCCTGGGTCTCTTTTGTCTAGAAAAAAATCGTCAAAAATGTTCATAGCGTTTGGACTTTGTTTGGTATAGATTTCCCGGAAAACCAAACATAGGCCAAAAACAGCAACTCGCACTAGGCACTGGGTTAATAGGTTAGTTCCCAAAAATGATATAAAATAGCATGTTATTACATACAATATCCTTGATTGATAATATAATAGCATGGAATAATCAAAAAATATAGATACGTTGTAGACGTACCAGCATCCCCAAGCTTGATAAAAACAGAATTTTTGATGCGACATGCTACCCAACATATAATCTCTTTTAAGTATGATCATTGAGAAACGATGAACTAATTGATATCAACATAATAATATCCATAAACCTAAATAGCATAACCATATTTTTCAAAATATATGATCCTTAAATATGTTATTCCCACTCATTTTATCATATCAAGCATGGGATGACTCCATCTTCATCGCATAAGTATAAATCATGAGCACCCTGGTGTCAAACCAGTCAATTGGATTGTACTTCTAACGCGCTTCAACATTTTCAACTTCATGCAATACATGAGCGTGAACCATGGATATAGCATATGCGTGGAATAGTGTATGGTGGTAGATATCAAAGACGTCAAAGTGGAAAGAAAGTCTCGCATCAACTAGGCGGAGTAACGGTCTATGGGGATGCACATTAATCGATATCAATGCGAGGAGTGGGGATTACCATGCAACGGATGGACTAGAGCTATAAGTGTATGAAATCTCAATGGAAGCTAAGTGGGTGTGCATCCAACTTGCTTGCTCATGAAGACCTCGGGCATTTGGGGAAGCCCGTCATCAGAATATACAAGCCAAGTTCTATAATGAAAAATTCCCACTAGCATATGAAAATGGCAACTCAAGAGACTCTCTATATGAAGAACATGGTGCCACTTTGAGGTACTAGTGTGGTAAATGGATAGTAACACTGCCCCTTCTCTCTTTTCTCTCATCAGTTTTTTCATAGTGGGCTCTTCTCTTTTTTTCGCCTCCCCCATTTCTTTTTTTATTTTTCTTACAGAGTCTCATCCTGACTTGTGGGGGAATCATAGTCTCCATCATCCTTTCCTCACCGGGACAATGGTCTAATAATGATGATAATCATACTTTTATTTACTTACAACTCAATATTACAACTCAACATAAAACAATATGACTCTATATGATACCTCTGGTAGTGTACCAGGATGTGTAATTATCTAGCGTAACATGTAGACAGTGATGAATGATGGCTTTGCCACAAATACTATGTCAGCTATATGATCATGCAAAGCAATATGATGATGAACACACAAGTCATGTGACAGAACGGTGGAAGTTGCATGTCAATATATCTCGGAATGGCTATGGAAATGCCATAATAGGTAGGTAGGGTGGTTGTTTTAAGGAAGATATAAGGAGACTGATGTGTTATAGAGCGTATCATATCACGGGGTTTGGATGCATCGGCGAAAGTTGCACTGACTCTCGAGGTGAGAATGGGCAATGCACGGTGCCGAAGAGGCTAGCAAATTACGGAAAGGTGAGAGTGCGTATATCCATGGATTCACATTAGTCATAAAGAACTCATATACTTATTGCAAAGCCTTATTAGCTCTCTCAAAGCAAAGTACTACCGCATGCCCCTAGGGAGGAGGTTGGTAGGAGTAAACCATCGCGCGCCCCCGATTCGAACAACACAATCGGATTTCATTTCAGATATAAAAATGCCCACACATCATCACCATGCCATAGTTAATGCTTAGATGAATACAAAATAATAAGCTTTAATCACCGATATTTCTACTAACCAATAATCATGTACTCATGCCCTTTCATATTACTACATTAATATAATCAACTCATGTTTCTTCTTTAGTGAGCTACATGAAAGTTTTTGGACTAGTCTTATAACACGTGTCCATTACCGTTCCTATTTCTTATATACTCTCAAAAAGATTTAAGTGAAGCATGAGAGTTCAATTATTTCTACAAAATCTGAACGCCGCCGTGCTCTAAAAAGATATAAGTGACTCGAGCAACTTTGGATATGAACTTTGGAGGGGTTCTTTGTCGCATATTGAGGGGTGATCATATGATTCTATTATGTCAGCATTGTTGAGAGATTGCACTAGTGAAAGTATGAACCCTAGGCCTTATTTCCAAGCATTTATATAATGTTTTGCTCGCTATTAGTCACTCGCTACCTTGTTGTTTTTATATTTTCAAATTACAAAACCTATATCTACTATCCATATTGCACTTGTATCACCATCTCTTCGTCGAACTAGTGCACATATACAATTTGCCATTGTATTGGGTGTGTTGGGGACACAAGAGATTTTCTTGTATTTAATTCCAGGGTTGTTTGAGAGAGACCATCTTCATCCTACACCTCCCATGGATTGATAAACCTTAGGTCGTCCACTTGAGGGAAAATTGCTACTGTCCTACAAAACTCTGCGCTTGGAGGCCCAACACTAGTCTACAAGAATAAAGTCGTGTAATAGACATCACTCATGAACTAGTAGGAGGACTTACGGGGCAACTGGCGGCATATGCCTCCTTCGCACCGGCGTCGGAACGATCAAGGGGATCTGTAACACAGGGGACTTCATCGAGCTCCCACGGGGCTCGCAGATAACCGAAGTTTCCTCGCAGATGCCGCGGCGAAGCCTTTTGAGTGGCTATCGCGATGTCTCAGCAGCTGCCTCCTCGCCATCGTCCTCGCCTCCGCCTTCTTCAGTGTCCTCGACCTCCTCATCGGCCTCGTCATCGTCGATGTCTTTGGTGCCCCCATTGCCATCTTCGTCATCACCTCCCTCTCCTCCTCCACTACCTCCCGGCGGGGAAGCGGTCCCCTCGTCATCCTCCCGGACCTCCAAAGACTCGTGAGGGACCTCCTTTGGAACCATCCTCTTCCCTGGGCTATAGCCGACCTCCTCGCGAAAGGTCCTGGAGGGAGCAACGGCCATGAGGGCAGCCAGGGTAGGGCGCGCCTGCTACCCTGAGAATGGGGGCCCGGAGTGGAAGACTGGGAAACTGGTGAATTCCTAAAGAAAGAAAAGAAGAAAGGTCATGATTCAACTACCTATGATAGGAATGTTGTGAGATAAGATACTCACACTACCAAGGGGAGGTTGGACGAAAAAGGTCGCACGGTCTCTTTGTAAGACCTCGCGATGGCGTCCGGCCCCACCAGAAAACCCAGGTGGTGTCGACGGCCTTGGGATCCAGCTCCTCGTGAGAAACCCGCGCGGAGTCCTTCGACCCCGTGTATTGGGACATCTGGGAACCCCGTGCTACTTGTGAGATGTGTTGGGTTTTTCCCCGAAGAGGAAGGGTGAAGCAATATAGTAGCGATAAGTATTTCCTCAGTGAGAACCAAGGTTATTGAACCAGTAGGGGAACCACGACAACTTGTTTTTCAAACGGTACCTGCACACACAAAACCAAACAGTGGTACCCAACACGGGCAAGAGGGTTGTCAAGCCCCTTGAACTCGTTACTTGCAAGGATTACTTTTGATAGTGGTAAATATATAAAGATAAAAGTAAAATAAAAAAAGTAAATAAATTGTAGCAAGGTATTTTCAGGTTTTTAGCAAATATGATAAAGTAGACCCGGGGGCCATAGTGTTCACTAAAGGCTTCTCTCTCGAAAGTAGCATACGGTGGGTAGACAAATTACTATTGTGCAATTGATAGAAAATCGCATAGTTATGATTATGTATCCATGGCAATGATCATGTATATAGGCATTAGGTCCGTGAGAAGTAGACCGAAACGATTCTGCATCTACTACTATTACTCCACCAATCGACCGTTATCCAGCATGCATCTATGGTATTAAGTTCATGACAAATGGAGTAATGCTTTAAGCAAGATGGCATGATGTAGACAAAGTAAGTACAAGCAATATGTTCAAACCCCATCATTTTACCCTTAGTATCAACAATACAATACATGTCTTGCCCCCTTCTGTCATTGGGATATAGGGCACCACAAGATTGAACTCACTATAATGCACTCCTTCCGGTGAAGATAAATCAATCTGGTTGGCCAAACCAAACCGATAGATCAGAGAGACTTGCAAAGCTATAACAATCATGCATAATAGAATTCAGAGAAGACTCAGTTACTTATCATGAATAATATGATCATAAACCCATAATTCATCGGATCCCAACAAACACACTGAAAAAGAAGATTACATTGGATACATCAACGCGAGAATCGCGAAGAACTTTGTATTGAAGATCAATGAGAGAGAAGAAGCCATCTAGGTACTAACTATGGACCCGTAGGTCTGTGGTGAACTACTCACACATCATCATAGAGGCAACAAGGTTGATGAAGACAGCCTCCATGATGGATTCCCCCTCCGGCAGAGTACCGGAAAAAGTCCCCAGATGGGATCATGGAATAACAGAGACTTGAAGTGGCGAAAAAATTGTTTCGGTTGGCTCTCTGATGTTTTTGGGGTAATTGGGAATGTATAGAAGTGGAATTAGGTCAGGAGGTTCCACGAGGGTCCCACGAGCCATGGGGGGGCGCCGTACCCCCCCAGGGCGCGCCCTAGTGGCTCGTGGCCACCTCCTGGGTTTTCTGGCCTCCTCCCGAAGCTTCCTGGTTCTCTTCTTGTACAAAAATAACTCCCATAAATTTTTATCCAATTTGAACTTCGTTTGATATTGATTTTCTGAAAAGTCCAAAAATAGGGAAAAAACAAAAACTGACACTCGACACTGAGTTAATAGGTTAGTCCCAAAAATGATATAAAATAGCATATAATTGCATATAAAGTATTCAAGATTGATAATATAATAGCATGAAACAATAAAAAATTATAGATACGTCGGAGATGTATCGGCTTCCCCAAGCTTAATTTCTGCTTGTCCTCGAGTAGGTAAATGATAAAAACAGAATTTTTGATGTGGAATGCTACCCAACATGTAATCTCTTTTAGGTATTGATATTGAGAAACGATGAATCAATTGGCATTAACATAATAATATCCATGAACATAAGAAGCATAATCATTACTATTTCAAAATATATGATCATTAAAGAATGTTATCCCCTGCTCATTTGGTCATTTTAAGCATGGCATAACTCCGTCTTCATCACATAAGTATAAATCATGAGCACTACGGTGTCCAACCAGGCAATTGGATCATACTTCTAACGCGCTTCAGTATTTTCAAATTCACGCAATACATGAGCCTGAGCCATGGATATAGTATATGGGTGGAATAGAATATGGTGGTAGATATCAAAGGAGTAAAAAGGTGGGAAAGTCTCACATCAACTAGGAAAATCAACGGGCTATGGAGATGCCCATCAATCGATATCGATGCGAGGAGTAGGGATTGCCATGCAACGAATGCACTAGAGCTATAAGTGTGTGAAAGCTCAAATGAAACTTAGTGGGTGTGCATACAACTTACTTTCTCATGAAGACTTCGGGCATTTAAGGAAGCCCGTCATCGGAATATACAAGCCAAGTTCTATAATGAAAAAATTCCCACTAGTATATGAAAGTGACAAAACTGGAGACTCTCTATATGAAGAACATGGTACCACTTTGAGGTACAAGTGTGGTAAAGGATAGTAACAATGTCCCCTCTCTCTCTCTCTCTCTCTCTCTCTCTCTCTCTCTCTCTCTATCTCTCTCTCTCTTTGTGGTGGGCTCATTTGGCCTCCCTCATTTTTTTCATTTTTTGTCTGGAGTCTCATCCCGACTTGTGGGGGAATCATAGTCTCCATCATCCTTTCCTCACTGGGACAATGCTATAATAATGATGATAATCACACTTTTATTTACTTACAACTCGAAATTACAACTCAATAAAGAACAATATGACTCTACATGAATGCCTCTTGCAGTGTACGAGGATGTGCAATGATCTAGCATAACATGTAATCAATGATGAACGGTGGCTTTACCACAAATACTATGTCAGCTCTATATGATCATGAAAAGCAATATGATGATGAACACACATGTCATGTGATGAAACGATGTAAGTTGCATGGCAATATATCTCGGAATGGCTATTGAAATGCCATGATAGGTAGGTGTGGTGGCTGTTTTGAGGAAGATATAAGGTGGCTTATTGATACGCCCATTTTGCATAATGATTTCCTACTGTTATTTATATTGTTGTTGGTCATTATTCCACTTTATGATACAATTTTAATGCCTTTTCTCTCTGAATTTACAAGGTTTACATGGAGAGGAACATTATCGGGAGTTGGAATTCTGGACCTGAAAAAGTTACATCAGAGATACCTATTTTACTGAACTCCAAGTGACCTGAAACTTTACGGAGAATTTTTATGGAATATATAAAAAGTACTGGAGCCAAGAGGTACCAGAGGGGGGGCCACCTCTTGCTCGCATGGCAACAGGGCGCACCCACCCCTCCGGCGCGCCCTGTTACCTTGTGGGTCCCACAGGCGGGTCTCCAGTGCTCCTCTTCTGCTATATGAAGGGTTTTGACCTAGAAAAAATCAAGAGGATACTTTCGAGATGAAGCGCCACCATCTCGAGGCGGAACCTAGACAGGAGCACTTTTGCTCTCCGGTGGAGCGATTCCGCCAGGGAAACTTCCCTCCGGGAGGGGGAAATCGAAGCCATCGTCATCACCAACACTTCCTCCATCGTGGGAGGATCAATCCTCATCAATATATTCACCAGCACCATCTCATCTTGAACCCTAGTTCATCTCTTGTATTCAATCTTTGTCTCAAAACCTCAGATTGGTACCTGTGGGTTGCTAGTAGTGTTGATTACATCTCGTAGTTGATGCTAGTTGGTTTGTTTGGTGGAAGATTATATGTTCAGATCCTTAATGATATTCAATAAACCTCTGATCTTGAATATGTGTATGATTTGTGAGTAGTTACTTTTTTTCTCGAGGACATGGGAGAAGTCTTGTTATAAGTAATCATGTGATGTTGGTATTCGTTCGTTATTTTGATGATGTGTATGTTGCTCTTCCTTTAGTGATGTCGTGTGAACGTCGACTACATGACACTTAACCATATTTGGGCCTAAAGGAAAGCATTGGGGAATGATAAGTATATAATGGGTTGCGAGAGTGATAGAAGCTTAAACCCTAGTTTATGAGTTGTTCCGTAAGGGGCTTATTTGGATCCACATGTTTAATGTTAGTTAGATTTATCTTAATTCTTCTTTCGTAGTTGCGGATGCTTGCGAGAGGGGGTAATCATAAGTGGGTTGTTTGTTTAAGTAAGAACAACACCTTAGCACCGGTCCATCCACATACCACATTATGAAAGTAACAGACACAAATCAAATAAACATGATGAACGCGACTAGTAGGAAAATTCCCATGTGTCCTCGAGAGCGCTTTGCTTTATATAAGAGAACTTTCAGGCTTATCCTTTGCTATAAAAAGGATTGAGCCACCTTGCTTCACCTTTTTTACTATTATTACTTGTTACTTGTTACGAATTATCTTGCTACAAAACTATCTATCGATGTTACTTACATCACTTGCAGAGAATACCTTGCTGAAAACTGCTTGTCATTTCCTTGTGCTCCTCGTTGGGTTCAACACTCTTACTTATAGAAAGGACTATGATTGATCCCCTATATTTGTGGGTCATCAAGACTCTTTTCTGGGACTGTTTCCGAGGAGTAAGACGCCTTTGGTAAGTGGAATTTGGTAAGGAATTATTTTTGTTACATGCTGAAATTTACTGTTACTTGTTACTATGGAGGATAATCCTTTGAGGGGCTTGTTTGGGGTATCTTGACCTCGTCCAGAAGTGGCAAAAGCCGCTCCTCAACCTACTGAACCTACTGAAAATATTTGCTATGAAATTCCTTCGGGTATGTTAGAGAAACTGCTTGCTAATCCTTATGCAGGAGATGGAACAAAACCCCCTGATATGCACTTGATCTATATAGATGAAATTTGTGGATTATTTAAGCTTGTAGGTTTATCCGAAGATGGTGTTAAGAAGAAGTTTTTCGCTTTATCATTGGAGTGAAAGGCATTGATTTGGTATAGTCTATTGGATGATACCGGTACATGGGATTGGAACCGATTGAAGCTGGAATTCCGTTTGAAATTTTATCCTATGCATTTGGTTCATCGTGATCGGAATTATATATATAATTTTTGGCCATGTGAAGGAGAAAATATCGCTCAATCTTGGGGGAGGCTTAAATCTATGATGCACACATGCCCCAATCATGAGCCCTTAAGGGAAATAATCAATTGATGCTTGATACTTCTTCTGGTGGCTCCTTTATGACGAGAACTATTGAATTCAAATGGGTTCTTCTGGAAAGAATTAAATGCAACTCTAAATATTGGGAGTTTTACCAAGGTGATGGGTCAGGTATAAATCTTGAGTTTGATTGTGTTAATTTTTTTATGGAAACTAAAGCTTTTCATAAGTTTAGTGTAAAATATGGCCTTGACTCTGAGATAGTAGCTACTTTCTGTGAATCATTTGCTACTCATGTTGATCTCCCTAAGGAGAAGTGTTTTAAATTTCACCCCCCTATTGAAGAAACTTGTAAGGAACCTAGAATAGATAAAGGAGAAACAATCATTTATAACGTTGATCCAGTTGTGCCTATTACTTACATTGAGAAACCACCTTTTCCTGTTAAGATTAAGGAACATGCTAAAGCTACAACTGTGGTTAATAAAAGTAATGTTAGAACACCAAAACCTTCTGAAAAAATAAATTTAGAATTTAATATTGCTGTGGTTAAGGATCTCTTGGTTGATAATATTGATGGGCATGTTATTTACTTCTGTGATGAGGCTGCTAGAATTGCAAAACATGTTAGAAACAAATAATATTTGTTAGATCAGAATAAACTAGTGGTTGGCATGCATGTTGTTTCTGTTATGATTGGAGATCATTGCTATCATGGTTTATGTGATATAGGTGCTAGTTTGAGTGCTATTCCATTTACTCTATATCAAGAAATTATGCATGATATAACACTTGCTGAGATTGAAGACATTGATGTTACTATTAAACTTGCAAATAGAGATATTATTTCACCACTTGGGATTGTTCGAGATGTTGAAGTCTTGTGTGGAAAATTCAAGTACCCTACCGATTTCCTTGTGCTTGGTTCACGACAAGATAATTTTTGTCCCATTATATTTGGTAGGCCTTTCTTGAATACCGTTAATGCTGAAATTGATTGTGCTAAAGAAAAGGTTAGAGTCAACTTTTGTGATGTGTCTCATGAGTTTAATTTCTCTAAGTTTAGTAGACAACCACATGAGAAAGAATTATCTATTAAATATGAAATTATTGGTCTTGCTTCTATTGTCGTGCCTCCTACTGTTCTGTTAGAACAATATTTGCTAGACCATGAAAATGATATGCATATGAATGAAAGAAATAAAATAGATGAGATATTGTTAAACAAACACCAATCCTTAAACACAATTTACCTGTGGACACCCTAGGGGATCCTCTTCCACTTAAGGGTCATCCCGCGTTTGAATTGAAGACACTACCTGATACATTAAAATATGCTTACCTTGATGAAATGAAAATATATCCTGTAATTATTAGTGCTAACCTTTCAGAGCATGAAGAAAGGAGATTACATAAAACTCTGAAGAAGCACCGAGATTCTATTGGATATACTCTTGATGATCTTAAGGGCATTAGCCCTACGTTATGTCAGCACAAGATTAATATGGAACCGGATGCTAAACCCGTCGTTGATTATCAACGTCGCCTTAATCCTAAAATGAAAGACGTGGTAAGAACTGAAATATTAAAGCTTCTAGAGGCAGGTATTATTTATCTCATAGCTGATAGTAGATGGGTAAGTCATGTTCATTGTGTGCCTAAGAAAGGAGGTATAACTGTTGTCCCTAATGATAAAAATGAAATTATTCCACAAAGAGCTGTAACTAGTTATAGGATGGTAATTGATTTCAGGAAATTAGACAAAGCTATTAGAACAGATCATTACCCTTGCCTTTTATTGATCAAATGTTAGAAAGATTGTCTAAGCATACACACTTTTGCTTCCTTGATGGATATTCTGGTTTTTCTCAAATACCTCTGCCAAAAGAAGATCAAGAGAAAACGAATTTTACTTGTCCCTTTGGAACTTATGCTTATAGACATATGCCTTTTGGTTTATGCAATGCACCTGCTACCTTTCAAAGATGTATGATGGCTATATTCTCTGATTTTTTGTGAAAAGATTTTGATGTATTCATGGATGTTTTTTCCGTTTATGGTACTTATTTTCATGATTGCTTAAGCAACCTTGATTGAGTTTTGCAGAGACGTGAAGAAACTAATCTTGTCTTGAATTGGGAGAAGCGCACTTTATGGTGAATGAGGGTATTGTATTTGGGCATAAAATTTCCGAACGAGATATTGAGGTGGATAAAGCTAAAGTCAATTGAGAAATGCCATCTCCTAAAGATATTAAAGGTATAAGAAGTTTCCTTGGTCATGATGGTTTCTATAGACAGTTTATTAAGGATTTCTCTAAGATTTCTAGGCCTTTTACCATTCCTTTGCAAAAAGATTTTCCATTTGTTTTTGATGATGATTGTATAGAAGCCTTTGAAACACTTAAGCCAACTTTAATTTCTTCATTTATTGTTCAACCACCTGATTGGAACCTACCTTTTAAAATAATGTGTGATGCTAGTGACTATGTTGTTGGTGTTGTTCTAGGACAAACAGTTGACAAGAAATTAAATGTTATCCACTATGCTAGTAAGACCTTAGACAATGCTCAAAGAAATTATGCTACTACTTTGAAAGAATTTTTAGCAGTTGTGTTTGCATGTGATAAGTTTATCGGTTGTTACTATTCACACCGATCATGTTGCTATTAAATACCTTATGGAAAAGAAAGATGCTAAACCTAGATTGATTAGGTGGGTTATTTTACTTCAAGAATTTGGTTTTGCACATTACTGATAGAAAGGGAGCTGAGAATTCTGTAGCCGATAATTCGTCTAGGATGGAAAATGTTCTTGATGACCCACTGCCTATTGATGATAGTTTTCCTGATGAGCAGTTAGATGTTATAAATGCTTCTCGTAATACTCCTTGGTATGTAGACTATGCTAATGACATTGTTGCTAAATATGTACCACCTAATTTCACATACCAACAAAAGAAGAAGTTCTTGTTTGATTTAAGACATTACTTCTGGGTGACCCACATCTATATAAAAAAGGAGTAGATGGTATTATTATATAATGTGTACCTAAGCATGAAGAGGAACAAATCCTATGGAAGTGTTATTCCGATGCATATGGAGGACACCATGCAGGAGACAGAACCGCATATAAGGTATTACAGTCTGGTTTTTATTGGCCTACTGATACGTCCATTCTGCATCATGATTTCTTATTGATATTTATGTTATTCTTGTTCATTATTCCCTATTATCATACAATTCTTATGCTCTTTCTCTCTGAATATGCAAGGTACATCACAAAGAGGGAAATATATGGAAACTGGAATTCTGAACTGAAAACCGAGGAAAAGGCAGAAAAATCACCAGACTCCAAATGACCTGAAACTTCACGGAGAATTTTTATGGAATATTTGAGAATTTCTGGGCCAAAAATATACTTGAGGGGGGCCACCTGCTGGCCACAAGACAACAGGGCGCGGCCCACCCCCACGCCGCGCCCTGATGGCTTGTGAGGCCCCTGCTGGCCTCCCGACGTCCCTCTTCGCCTATATGGTGTGTTTTACCATAGAAAAAATCATAAGCAACCTTTCGGGACGAAGCGCCGCCATCTCGAGGCGGAAACCTGGGCAGAGGCCCTTTTGCACTCCGGCAGTCAGATTCTGCCGGGGAAATTCCTCTCCGGGAGGGGGAGATCGAAGGCATTGTCTTCACCAATGCTTCCTCCTTCGTGGGAGGACCAATCCTCATCAACTTCTTCACCAGCACCATCTCATCTCCAACCATAGTTCATCTCTTGTATTCAATCTTTGTCTCAAAACCTCAGATTGGCACCTGTGGGTTACTAGTTGTGTTGATTACATCTTGTAGTTGATACTTGTTGGATTACTTGGTGGAAGATATTATGTTCAGATCCTTAATCATTATTATTACACCTCTGATCTTGAACATATTGATGAGGTGTGAGTAGTTACTATTGTTCCTGAGGACATGGGAGATGTCATGTTATAAGTAATCATGTGATGTTGGTATTCGTTCGATATTTTGATGATATATATGTTGTTACTTCTCTTAGTGGTGTCATGTGAACGTCGACTACATGACACTTCACCATGTTATGGGCCTAAGGGAAGTCATTGTGGAGTAACAAGTAGATGATGGGTTGCTAGAGTGACAGAAGCTTAAACCCCAGTTTATGCGTTGCTTCATAAGGGGCTGATTTTGATCCACATGTTTCATGCTATGGTTAGATTTATCTTAATTCTTCTTTCGTAGTTGCGGATGCTTGCGAGAGGGGGTAATCATAATTAGGTTGTTAGTTCAAGTAAGAACAGCACCTTAGCACCTGTCCACCCACATATCAAATTATAAAAGTAGCGAACGCGAATCAACTCAACATGATGAACATGACTAGACAGAAATTCCCATGTGTCCTCGGGAGCACTTGCTTAATATAAGACTACTTTAGGGCCTGCCCTTTGCTATAAAAAGGATTGGGCTACCTTGCTACACCTTTGTTACTATTGTCACTCGCTACTCGTTATGAATTATCTTGTTACGAAATTATCTACTATTGTTACTTACAGTACTTGCAGAGAATACCTTGCTGAAACCCGCTTGTCATTTCCTTCTGCTCCTCATTGGGTTCGACACTCTTACTTATTGAAAGGACTATGATTGACCCCCTATACTTGTGGGTCATCAAGACTCTTTTCTGGCGCCGTTGCCGGGGAGTGAAGCACCTTTGGTAAGTGGAATTGGTAAGGAAACATTTTCTATATGTGCTAAAATTTACTGTTCCTTGTCACTATGAACGGTCACTCTTTGAGTGGCTTGTTCGGGGCATCTTCGCCTCGAACTGAAGATGGGGAAATTGTTCCTCAACCCACTGAACCTACTGGAAATATTTATTATGAGATTCCTTTGGGTATGCTTGAAAAACTATTATCTAACGCATATGATCGAACGACTCATCCTGATTATCATTTGATATTTGTCGATGAAGTTTGTGGATTATTTCAGATTGTAGGTTGTCTGGAGACAAAGTTATGAAGAAAGTTTTCCCTTTATCTTTGGAGGGAAATGCATAAATGTGGTACATGCTATTGGACGATATTGGATCATGGGACTGGAATCGCTTGAAGCTGGAATTTCATCAGAAGTTTTATCCTATGCATCTAGTCCATCGTGATCGGAACTTTATTTATAATTGCTGGCCTCGTGAAGGAGAAAGTACCGCTCAAGCTTGGGGGAGTCTTAAATCTATGATGCACACCTGCCCCAACCATGAGTTCTCAAGAAAAAATATTATACAAAATTTTTATGCTCGACTTTCTCATGATGATCAAGTACTACTCAATTCTTCTTCTATTGGTTCCTTTATGAATAGGACTATTGAATTCAAATGGGATCTCCTAGAAAGAATTAAACGCAAATATGAAGATTGGGAACTCGACAAAGGTAAAGAGTCAGGTATAAAGCTTAAGTTTGATTGTGTTAAATCTTTTATGGAAACCAATGCTTTCTATAAGTTTAGTAATAAATATGGCCTTGACTCTGAGATAGTAGCTTCTCTATGAATCATTTGCTACTCATGTTGATCTCCCTAAGGAGAAGTGGTTTAAATATCATCCACCCATTGAAAAACTATTAGAGGAACCCGTTAAAATTAAGAAGGAAGAAATGATTATTAACCATGTTGACCCTATTGTTCCCACTGCTTACATTGAGAAACCTCCTTTTCCTGTTAGAATTAAGGAACATGCTAAGACTATAACTATGGTTAATAAAAGTCACGTTAGGACACCTACACCTTTGTTACAAATAAACATTAAGCCTAATGTTTCTATGGTTGAAGATCTTCTAGTTGATAATATTGTGGGTCAGGTTATTTACTTTTGTGGTGAAGCTGCTAGAATTGCAAAAACTGCAAGAAACACGCAGGATGAGCTGGATACAAATAAACCAGTTATTGGCATGCATGTAGTTTCAGTTAAAATTGGAGATCATTGTTATCATGGCTTGTGTGACATTTGTGCTAGTGTTAGTGATGTTCCATTTACCTTATATCAAGAAATCATGAATGACATAGCACCATCTGAGCTTGAAGACATTGATGTTACTATTACGCTTGCAAACAGAGACACTATTACACCACTTGGGATTGTTAGAGATGTTGAAGTCTTGTGTGGGAAAATTAAGTACCCAACCGTCTTCTTAGTACTTGGTTCAAAACAAGATAACTTTTGTCCCATTATATTTGGTAGACCTTTCTTGAATACCGTTAATGCTGAAATTAATTGTGTTACTAAGAAGGACAAAGTAAGCTTTGGTGGTGTGTCTCATGAATTTAATTTCTCCAAGTTTGGTAGACAACCACATGAGAAAGAATTACCTAGTAAGGATGAAATAATTGGTCTTGCTTCTATTGTCGTACCTCCTACCGATCCGTTAGAACAATATTTACTAGACCATGAAAATGATATGCATATGAATGAAAGAAATGAAATAGATGACATATTTCTTAAACAAACACCTATTCTTAAACGCAACTTACCAGTTGACATTTTAGGAGATCCGCCTCCACCCAAGGGAGATCCCGTGTTTGAGTTAAAGTCTTTACCTGATACTTTGAAATATGCTTACCTTGATGAAAAGAAGATATATCCTGTTATTATCAGTGCTAACTTTTCAGAGCATGAAGAAAGAAGATTACTTAAAACTCTAAAGAAGCACAAGGCTGCTATCGGATATACTCTCGATGATCTTAAGGGCATAAGCCCTACGCTATGTCAACACAAGATTAATATGGAACCGGACGCTAAACCAGGCGTTGACCACCAATGTCGTCTCAATCCTAAGATGAAGGAGGTGGTAAGAACCGAAATATTAAAACTTATGGAAGCAGGTATAATTTATCCTATTGCTGATAGTAGATGGGTGAGTCCTGTTCATTGTGTCCCTAAGAAAGGTGGTATAACCGTTATACCTAATGATAAGAATGAGCTTATTCCACAAAGAATAGTAACTGGTTATACGATGGTGATTGATTTCAGGAGGGGGAACTCTGCTCCCATCTAGGGGGGAGGCCATGGAAGAAGAAGAAGGAGGGGCTCTCTCCCCCTCTCTCGCGGTGGCGCCAGAACGCCGCCGGGGCAATCATCGTGACGGCGATCTACACCAACAACTTCGCCGCCGTCAACACCAACTCTCTCCCCCTCTATGCAGCGGTGTAACACCTCTCTTCCCTGCTGTAATATCTACTTAAACATGGTGCTCAACTCCATATATTGTTTCCCAATGATATGTGGGTATCCTATGATGTTTGAGTAGATCCGTTTTGTCCTATGGGCTAACTGATGATCGTGGTTGGTATGAGTTGTATGTTTTATTTTGGTGCTGTCCTATGGCGCCTGATAATCCCCAAGTGCAAGGAATCATCGTAGCAATTTCCAAAGGTGGAAGTGATAAGTATGGAGTGTCGAACCCACAAGGAGCTAAAGGTAAGATCAATATTCTCTCAAGTCCTATCTGCCACTGATACGACTCTACGTACGCCGAACGTTTGCTTCCAACTAGAAATGAGAAATAAAACTACGTTGTGGGTATGAAGAGAATAGCTTTGCATGATATCGGAGAACTAAAATATAAAAATAGGTGCTGTTATCATAAAGTTAGAATATATTACAATATATTACAAATAGCGAGTGTGGAATAATGATGAGTCGGTGTGCGGAATTGTCCTAGGCAATTGTTAACAAGATCGGTAATCATTATTGCAATTTTATATGAGGGAGAGGCATAAGCTAACATACTTTCTCTACTTGGATCATATGCACTTATGATTGGAACTCTAGCAAGCATCCGCAACTACTAAAGATCATTAAGGTAAAACCCAACCATAGCATTAAAGCATCAAGTCCCCTTTATCCCATACGCAACAACCCCCTTACTCAGATTTAAGCTTCTGTCACTCTAGCAACCCACTATAAGCGAATCATGAACGTATTGCAACACCCTACAGCGGGAATCCTTCATGTGTGCGCGGCACGGAAGGCACCATAGGACAGCACCAAAATAAACATACAACTCAAACCAATCTAGATCATCAATCAACCCATAAGACAAAAGAAATCTACTCAAAACATCATAGGATGGCAACACATCATTGGATCATAATATGTGGCATAAAGCACCATGTTCAAGTAGGGGATTACAGCGGGATGCGGGAGAGTGGACCGCTGAAAAGATATGAGGACGGTGATGAAGAAGGTGATGTTGATGAAGACGATCACCGCAGCGATGGTTCCCCCAATGGCACTCCGGCGCCACCGAGAGAGAGGGGGAGAGGGTCTCCCCCTTATGCTTCCTCCTCCATGGCCTCCCCCCTAGGTGGGGAGGGGTTCTCCCTCTGGTCCTTGGCCTCCATGGTGATGATGGCCCCTCCGTCTTCCTCCTCCATGGTCTCCGGTGATGGTGACCCCCTCCGGTAGGGTGCCGTAGAGGGCCAAGATTGATTTTTCGTGGCTACAGAGACTTGCGGCGGCGGAACTTCTGATCTAGGGTTCTTTCTGGGGTTTTTGGTATTTATAGGAATTTTTGGCGTCGGTCTCACGTCAAGGGGGTGCTCGAGGAGTCCACAAGCCGGGAGTACCCTCCCGGGGGGGGGGTAGGGCGCGCCCCCTAGGCTTGTGGCCTCCTCGGTCACTTCCTGGCCCAGCTCCGGTGCTTATGGGGTCTCTTTTGGTCCATAAAAAATCACCGTAAATTTTCGGCCCATTCCGAGAACTTTATTTCTGCACAAAAAACGACACCATGGTAGTTCTGCTGAAAACAGCGTCAGTCCGGGTTAGTTCTAATAAAATCATACCAAAATCATATAAAATTATTGTAAACATGGCATGAATACTTCATAAATTATAGATACGTTGGAGACGTATCAGCATCCCCAAGCTTAATTCCTGCTCGTCCTCGAGTAGGTAAATGATAAAAGAAATAATTTATGAAGTGTGAATGCTAGCAAGTGCACAAGTTTGATCAATGATAATTCCAATCACTTTTTCTAGCATCAATATAAACCATAAACAGTAGCTCATCTCATAAAACTTCTCATGATCAAGTAACAAGCTATTCACATGTTAAAGTATAGACCAGAAAGTTTCTTGAAAACTAACAAACCATATTCCTAGTCATCGAACAATTGCAATTCATCTTATTTTCAGGAAGGGTCTATGTAAGAGCTTTGATTTAGCAAATTCCACATACTCAACTATCATATAGTCTTCCATGATTATTGACTCTCAAAGCATATTTTTAGAACAAATAGAATCCATCGAACACAGAGAAAGATAGGGGCTTAATGTTTCACCTCCCAACTTATTTATCATATAGATAATTGTCAACCATAATAATTCATGAGCAAATATATTTGTATGGATATATATATATATCTAGATCATTCCCCAACACATGACGCTTGCCAAAAGAAAAAGGCGAAATATAGGAAGTGGTGAAGATCACCATGACTCTTGCATAAAGGTAAGTACTAGAAAATTAAAGATAGGCCCTTCGCAGAGGGAAGCAGAGGTTGTCATGCGCTTTTTGTTTTTGGATGTGCAAACCCTTAATGCAAAGGAACGTCACGTTGTATTGCCCTTTGTGATAGCAACCTTTATTATGCAGTCCGTCGCTTTTATTTCTTTACCATCACAAGTTCGTACAACGCTTATTTTCCCTTACAATAAAAGATCATACATATTTAGGAGCAATTTTTATTGCTTTTTGCACCGATGACAACTTACTTGAAGGATCTTACTCAATCTATAGGTAGGTATAGTGGAATCTCATGGCAAAACTGGTTTAAGGGTGTTTGGATGCACAAGTAGTATTTCTACTTGGTGCGGAAGTTTTGGCTAGTATGAGGTGGAAGCAAGCACCACATGTTGGAGGATCCATAACAATATAACTTCTATACAAATATACCCAAACATAACTTATTAAGTTGTCTTCCTTGTCCGATTTCAACTAATTTGCTCGAGTTTGAAAATAATTAATGAGCTCACAATCATAGAAGATGTCCAAGATAGTATATTTATATGTGGAATCTCTCTTCCTTCAATATTCTTTCATGAATTGTTCAAGTGACCAATGCGGTGTTTGCTAACTTTCAATAAATTTTACCACCTATACTTATTATGTGTGAAGTCATTACTCCCCATGGGATAAGTATATGAAGCATATTAGATTTATGATATTCAATTCATTCAACCATTTACTCATAGGATATAAGTGAAGCACGAGAGTGAATGACAAACTACTCCAAAAAGATATAAGTGAAGATCAATGCGTAGTCAATTAGTTAAATAGCCATGTGAGGACTCTCTCTCTCTTATTCAAAATTTCAGATCCAATGCTTTTATTCAAACAGCAAAACAAAATAAAATGATATTCCAAGGATAGCACATATCATGTGAAGATGCAAAAACTTAGGTTCATCCGATACTAACCGATAATTGTTGAAGAAGAAAGGTGGGATGCCTACCGGGGCATCCCCAAGCTTAGATGCTCGAGACTTCTTGAAATATTAATTAGGGATGCCTAGGGCATCCCCAAGCTTGAGCTCTTGTGTATCCTTAATTCCTCTCATATCACGATTTTCCTAAATCTCAAAAACTTCATACACCCAAAACTCAACAAGAACTCGTGAGATAAGTTAGTATAAATCAATGAATAACCTTATCATTCCCTACTGTAGCAAATCACTAACATTATTATTTCACATTGCATAAAAAATGCCTCTGCATATTTAATACTTCCATCCTCAAATAGAATCATTAAACAAGCCAACATATGCAAACAATGCAAACATAACAGCAATCTGCCTAAACAGAACAGTCTATAAAGAATGCAGCAAGATCCATACTTAATTAACTCCAAAAATTCTGAAACTTTACCACACTGTATAGAATTTATAAGAGCATGCTGTGTAAAAATTTCAAGATTTTATGACACACTGACTATTCTAGGGAATTTTTGCACTAACAGCAAACTTTCTGTTTTGAAACAGCAACTCGTATACTTGCAAATTGAGCCTGGTGCAGGCTACCCTTGACACTTTTATTGAAATAAAAGATGCAAAACATTAATATAAATAACATCAAGCAAATCCTAACAAAATAAAATGACGCTCCAAGCAAAACACATATCATGTGACGAATAAAAATATAGCTCCAAGTGAGGTTACCGATAATGTTGAAGACGAAAGAGGGGATGCCTTCCGGGGCATCCCCAAGCTTAGTTGCTTGGATTTTCCTTGAATATTACCTTGGGGTGCCTTGGGCATCCCCAAGCTTAGGGTCTTGCCACTCCTTATTCTCATATCGATATCTCACCCAAAACTTGAAAACTTCAATCACACAAAACTTAACGGAACTTCGTGAGATGAGTTAGTATGATAAAGAGCAAATCATCCACTTAGGTACTTGTAAAATACAAGATCCATAATTGTTCTAGCATAATTTCTACTGTAAATTATAATTTCCACAATTTATATCACTTAATATAAGCCATGGAAATGCTAAAACAAGCAAACTATGCAAACAAGGCAGATTCTGTCAAAAACAGAACAGTCTGTAATGATCTGAACAATGACCATACTTATGCAGCCCCAAAAATTCTGAAAAATTAGGAAAACCTAGGAAATTTCTATATCAATCATGTGTAAAAAATTCAGAAGCTTTTGACTCTCTGGTGAATTTATAAAAATTCTGGACTGGGCACCAAAGTTTCTGTTTTTGCACAGAATCAAGTCAACTATCAACCACATCATCCCAAAGGCATTACTTGGCACTTTATTGAAAGAAAACATATAAAACATAGTTACTATAGTAGCATAATCAGGATAACACACAAAAACAGTAGGGGTAAATATTGGGTTGTCTCCCAACAAGCGCTTTTCTTTAATGCCTTTTTAGCTAGGCATGACATTTTAATGATACTCTTCCAAGCCTAATTCCGATGATAATTTTATTCATACTCTAAAAGATATAAGTGAAGTTCATAGAGAATTATACAATTAATATAGATTAACCAATATCCAAGCTCAAAATATATAAGTGAAGCACACGAAGCATTCTATAAAGCCATACTCAAAAGATTTAAGTGAAGCACAAAGAGCATTCTACAAGGCCATACTCAAAAGATTTAAGTGAAGCGCATGAAGCATTATACAAATCAATGAAGTACTATCTCATACTAGAAGGGTGCATAAAGGAAAAGAAAAACACTAAAGACGCATATCATGTGAACAAAACAAAAACCGAGATATACCGATAATTGTTGAAGACTAAAGATGGGATGCCTTCCGGGGCATCCCCAAGCTTAGATGCTTGAATCTCCTTGAAATATTTACTTGGGGTGCCTTGGGCATCCCCAATCTTGAACTCTTGTTTCTCCGTATTCTTCTTATATCGATACCTTCTCGATCTTCGAACACTTCATCCACACAAAACTTAACAAAACCCTCGTGAGATCCGTTAGTATAATAAAGAAAATTACTACCTTTACTTACTGTTGTAAACTCATTCCAATTTCATATTAGCATTATATATACTGTATTCCAACTTCACCATGGTTCATACCCCCCGATACAACCCATAGATTCATCGGAATAAGTGAACAACACATAGAAAACAGAATCTGTCAAAAACAGGACAGTCTGTAGCAATCTGGAAACTTCGTATACTTCTGTAACTCAAAAAATTCTGAAAAATTAGAACAAATTAAAAAATTTATATATAAGTACTGTGTAAAAATTTCAGAAACTTTTGACATTTAAGTAAGAAATGTAAATTCATGCACTACAGTCAAAGTTTCTGTTTTTGCACCGCACATAGCAAACAAGCAATCTAATCATCCTAAAAGCAAATCTTGGCACATTATTTTTATATTACAATGGATATATACAAGGGGATAATTATTTTTGATAAGCTTCTATGAAAAATTCTACATTGTTTCCATGAGCATGAACACAAGTGTTCAAGGTCGACCCTCACTTCTCCAATGCACAACCTTCCAATCACTTCTCTTTTTGAAAAACTTCTTAGGCATAAGAGGAAAGTAATTCTTTTTGTATTTTTCAGTATTTAATTTTTTTGTTTGTTTAACCCACAACTAAAGAAAGCAAAAAGGGAAAACAAAATCTACTTAGTGAAGAAAGCAAACAAGCACACACGAGAATATCAACCCCACGCTATTGCTCCCCGGTAACGGCGCCAGAAAAGAGCTTGATAATCCCCAAGTGCAAGGAATCATCGTAGCAATTTCCAAAGGTGGAAGTGATAAGTATGGAGTGTCGAACCCACAAGGAGCTAAAGATAAGATCAATATTCTCTCAAGTCCTATCTGCCACTGATACGACTCTACGTACGCCGAACGTTTGCTTCCAACTAGAAACGAGAAATAAAACTACGTTGTGGGTATGAAGAGAATAGCTTTGCATGATATCGGAGAACTAAAATATAAAAATAGGTGCTGTTATCATAAAGTTAGAATATATTACAAGTATTAAGTGTGGAATAATGATGAGTCGGTGTGCGGAATTGTCCTAGGCAATTGTTAACAAGATCGGTAATCATTATTGCAATTTTATATGATGGAGAGGCATAAGCTAACATACTTTCTCTACTTGGATCATATGCACTTATGATTGGAACTCTAGCAACCATCCGCAACTACTAAAGATCATTAAGGTAAAACTGAACCATAGCATTAAAGCATCAAGTCCCCTTTATCCCATACGCAACAACCCCCTTACTCGGGTTTAAGCTTCTGTCACTCTAGCAACCCACTATAAGCGAATCATGAACGTATTGCAACACCCTACAGCGGGAATCCTTCACGTGTGCGCGGCACGGAAGGCACCATAGGACAGCACCAAAATAAACATACAACTCAAACCAATCTAGATCATCAATCAACCCATAAGACAAAAGAAATCTACTCAAAACATCATAGGATGGAAACACATCATTGGATCATAATATGTGGCATAAATCACCATGTTCAAGTAGGGGATTACAGCAGGATGCGGGAGAGTGGACCGCTGAAAAGATATGAGGACGGTGATGAAGAAGGTGATGTCGATGAAGACGATCACCGCGGCGATGGTTCCCCCGATGGCACTCCGGCGCCACCGAGAGAGAGGGGGAGAGGGTCTCCCCCTTATGCTTCCTCCTCCATGGCCTCCCCCCTAGGTGGGGAGGGGTTCTCCCTCTAGTCCTTGGCCTCCATGGTGATGATGGCCCCTCCGTCTTCCTCCTCCATGGTCTCCGGTGATGGTGACCCCCTCCGTCATGGTGCCGGAGAGGGCCAAGATTGATTTTTTATGGCTAGAGAGACTTGCGGCGGCGGAAATTCTGATCTAGGGTTCTTTCTGGGGGTTTTGGTATTTATAGGAATTTTTGGCGTCGGTCTCACATCAAGGGGGTGCTCGAGGAGTCCGCAAGCCGGGAGCACCCTCCCGGGGGGGGGGGGGGGTAGGGCGCGCCCCCTAGGCTTGTGGCCTCCTCGGTCACTTCTTGGCCCATCTCCGGTGCTTCGGGGGTCTCTTTTGGTCCATAAAAAATCACCGTAAATTTTCAGCCCATTCCGAGAACTTTATTTCTGCACAAAAAACGACACCATGGTAGTTCTGCTGAAAACAGCGTCAGTCCGGGTTAGTTCTAATAAAATCATACCAAAATCATATAAAATTACTGTAAACATGGCATGAATACTTCATAAATTATAGATACGTTGGAGACGTATCAGTGCCCTCCGTGTCGCGCAAACATGAGGGATCCCCGCTGTAGGATGTTGCAATATGTTCATGATTTGCTTATAGTGGGTGGCGTGAGTGACAGAAGACACATACCCGAGTAGGTGGGTTGTTGCATATGGGAGTAAATAGGACTTGATACTTAATGCTATGGTTGGGTTTTACCTTAATGATCTTTGGTAGTTGCGGATGCTTGCTAGAGTTCCAATCATAAGTGCATATGATCCAAGTACGGAAAGTGTGTTAGCTCATGTCTCTCCCTCATATAAAATTGCAATAATGATTACCGGTCTAGTTATCAATTGCCTAGGGACAAATAACCTTCTTGTTTGACAAAAGCTTTCTACTAAACAACTAACTTTATTATCTTGCAATTTACTCGTAGTTTTATTCCCGCAAAGTACTTCTAGTTTTATTTGTGCAAACTATCCTATCACCTACAAAATAGTTTCATACTTGTTCTAGGTAAAGCAAACGTTAAAGTGTGCGTAGAGTTGTATCGGTGGTCGATTGAACTTGAGGGAATATTTGTTCTACCTTTAGCTCCTCATTGGGTTCGACACTCTTATTAATCAAAAAAGGCTACAAACGATCCCCTACACTTGTGGGTTGATGACCCACAAGTATAGGGGATCAATCGTAGTCCTTTCGATAAGTAAGAGTGTCGAACCCAACGAGGAGCAGAAGGAAATGACAAGCGGTTTTCAGCAAGGTAATTTCTGCAAGCACTGAAATTGTAGGTAACAGATAGTTTGATAGCAAGATAATTGGTAACAAGCAAGTAACGGTAACGGTAAATAAAGTGCAGCAAGGTAACCCCAATCCTTTTGTGGTAAAGGACAGGACAGAATAGCTTCTTATAATAGGCAAAGTGTTCTTGAGGGTACACGGGAATTTCATCTAGTCACTTTTATCATGTTGGTTTGATTTGTGTTCTCTACTTTAATAATTTGATATGTGGGTGGACCAGTGCTTGGGTGCTGTTCTTACTTGAACAACCTCCCACTCATGATTAACCCCCTCGCAAGCATCCACAACTACGAGAAAAGTATTAAGATAAAATCTAACCATAGCCTTAAACGTTTGGATCCAAATCAGCCCCTTACGAAGTAGCGCATAAACTAGGGTTTAAGCTTCTATCACTCTAGCAACCCATCATCTAATAAATACTCCACAATGCATTCCCTTAGGCCCAAGGATGCTGAAGTGTCATCTAGTCGACGTTCACATGACACCACTAAGGGAATCACAACATGCATATCATCAAAATATCGAACACGTATCAAATTCACATGATTACGTGCAACACGACTTCTCCCGTGACCTCAAGAACCAAGGTAACTACTCACAAATAATATTCATGCTCAAGATAAGAGGGGTATTAAATAGCATAATGGATCTGAACATATGATCTTCCACCAAATAAACCATATAGCAATCAACTACAAGATGTAATCAACACTACTAGTCACCCACAGGTACAATTGTTCAAACACAGGGTCACCTCTAGGTGGAGGAGGACCTCCAAGAGTTTCAATAGGCAAATTGTGTTTTAGGAGAGCTTGTTGTTCAAAGAAAAGTTTATCTATTTCATTTCTTTCACGCAAGTGCATATCATTGTCATGGTCAAGAAAATATTGTTCTAGTGGATCAGTAGGAGGCACGACAATAGAATCAAGACCAATTATTTCATCCTTACTAGATACTTCTCTATCACGAGGTCGTCTACTAAACTTGGAGAAATTAAATTCGTGAGACACATCATCGAAACTAACACCGACATATTGTTTTTCGCAGTCAATCTTAGCATTGACGGTGCTCAAGAAAGGTCTACCAAAAATAATGGGACAAAAGACATCTTGTGGGGAACCAAGAACTAGAAAATCAGTAGGGTATTTTACTTTCCCACACAAGACTTCAATATCTCTAACAATCCCAAGTGGTGTGATGGTGTCTTTATTAGCAAGTTTAATAGTAACATCAATGTCTTCTATTTCAGTGGGTGCTATATCATTCATAATTTCTTGGTATAAGGTAAAATGAATAGCACTCACACTAGCACCCAAATCACATAAACCATGATAGCAATGATCTCCTATTTTGACTGAAACAACAGGCATGCCCACTACGGGTCTATGTTTATCTTTTTCATCGGGTTTAGCAATTCTAGCAGCTTCATCATAGAAGTAAATGACATGCCCATCAATATTTTCTACCAAGAGATCTTTAACCATAGCAACACTAGGTTCTACTTTAATTTGCTCAGGGGGCTTAGGTGATCTAATATTACTCTTGCGAACCACAGTTGATACCTTAGCACGTTCCTTTATCCTAACAGGGAAATGTGGTTTTTCAATATAAGCGGTAGGCACAACTGGATCAACATTGTAAATGATGTTTTCATCTTTAGCTTTTACCGGTTCTTTAATTTCTTCTTTAATAGGGGGATGATATTTAAACCACTTCTCCTTAGGGAGATCAACATGAGTAGCAAATGCTTCACATAAATAGGCTAGTATCTCAGAGTCAAGTCCATATTTAGTGCTAAACTTGTGAAAAACATCGGTATTCATAAAAGATTTAACACAATCAAACTTAAGCTTTATACCGGAGTCATTACCTTGTCGAGTTCCCAATCTTCAGAGTTGCGTTTAATTCTTTCTAAGAGATCCCATTTGAATTCAATAGTCTTCTTCATAAAAGAACCAGCACAAGAAGTATCAAGCATGGATTGATCATTATGAGAAAGCCGAGCATAAAAATTTTGAATACTAACTTCTCTCGGGATATCATGATTGGGGTACGAATATAACATTGACTTAAGCGTCCCCCAAGCTAGAGCGATTCTTTCTCCTTCACGAGGCCAAAAATAATATATATAATTCCGATCACGATGAACTAATGCATGGGATAAAACTTTTGATGGAATTCCAATTGCAATCAATTCCAGTTCCATGATCCAATATCATCACATAGCCTATACCATGTCAATGCTTTTCCCTTCAAAGATAAAGGGAAAACCTTCTTCTTAGCTTCATCTCCGGATAAACCTGCAAGCTTAAATAATCCACAAATTTCGTTCACATATAATAGGTGCATATCAAGATGTTCAGTTCCATCTCCTGCATAAGGTTTAGCAAGCAGTTGTTCTACCATACCCGAAGGAGTTTCATAACCAATATTTTTAGTAGGTTCAGTAGGTTGAGGGGCAACTAATTGTGGTTCCGGTCGAGGTGAAGATACCCTGAACAAACCCCTCAAAGGATTGTTTTCCATAGTATCAAGTGACAATAAATTTCAGCACGTTGTATAAGTTTTTCCTTACCGATTTCCACTTATCAAGAGCGCTTCATTCCCCGGCAACGGTGCCAGAAAAGAGTTTTGATGACCCACAAGTATAGGGGATCAATCGTAGTCCTTTTGATAAGTAAGAGTGTCGAACCCAACGAGGAGCAGAAGGAAATGACAAGCGGTTTTCAGCAAGGTAATTTCTGCAAGCACTGAAATTGTAGGTAACAGATAGTTTGATAGCAAGATAATCGCTAACAAGCAAGTAACGGTAACGGTAAATAAAGTTCAGCAAGGTAGCCCAATCCTTTTGTGGCAAAGGACATGCCAGAACAGTTTCTTATAATAGGCAAAGTGTTCTTGAGGGTACACGTGAATTTCATCTAGTCACTTTTATCATGTTGGTTTGATTTGTGTTCGCTACTTTGATAATTTGATATGTGGGTGGACCAGTGCTTGGGTGCCATTCTTACTTGAACAACCTCCCACTTATGATTAACCCCCTCGCAAGCATCCGCAACTACGAGAAAAGTATTAAGATAAAATCTAACCATAGCCTTAAACGTTTGGATCCAAATCAGCCCCTTACGAAGTAGCGCATAAACTAGGGTTTAAGCTTCTGTCACTCTAGATACCCATCATCTAATAACTACTCCACAATGCATTCCCTTAGGCCCAAGGATGGTGAAGTGTCATGTAATCAACGTTCACATGACACCACTAAGGGAATCACAACATACATATCATCAAAATATCGAACACATATCAAATTCACATGATTACTTGCAACATGACTTCTCCCGTGACCTCAAGAACAAAGGTAACTACTCACAAATAATATTCATGCTCAAGATCAGAGGGGTATTAAATAGCATAATGGATCTGAACATATGATCTTCCACCAAATAAACCAGATAGTAATCAACTACAAGATGTAATCACTGGTGCAGCGACGTGCTATACAAACGGTTTTTAACCCCTTTCCGCGACGTAGTTGTTAACCGTCGCCTTGCCTGTGTGGGCGATAGGGGGGTCCATCCCACACGACACGGCAAAATCGTCAGCGATGGAGGCCAACGAACGCAAACGTTTAGCGAAATGAAGCGTATGGGATTTCCGTATCTATCACAAACGAGAGTCACCTGTCAACCGTTTGAGATATGGCACCCTTCCCATACGGCCCATCCTTGCAACTCGTGTGAGATCACACTAACATCGCACGCGAAATTCTATAGTGTAGCGATTACGATGTGTGCCGAATCGCAAACAGTTCATAATAGTAAAGCGTGTATGATAAGGAGACATTCACACACATTTTGTCCTACAACGTCATTTGCGATATACGAAGATTCGCAAACGCTCCAACTTTCATACTCGTGTCGGATGCATACGACATAACAAACAGTTAAACATTATAAATCGTGTATGATAAGGAGACTGTCACAAAACATTTAGGTCTGCTTAACCGTTCCTGATATTGTCTAACATCACACACGGTTTACAGACGGCAATTGTGTGCATTGTGGCACACAGTTTCTCTCTCTGAAACGTGTCGAATCATGAGGTACATCACACACGTTCTGCTTTACAAACCATGTGCGATGTAATGACCTACAGAGCTTATTTTTTGGCTATTTTAATCGCCACAATTTAAAATTCTACAGGATTTGAATTTGATAGTAGGCTATTGCATTTTTCATATCCATCTTATATAGACATAGGTTCAACAACCAATGCATTATTCCATTCACAGGTACATATGTTCAAGAATTACATCAAGAAATAATAATTACATTTGGACCAGATAAATAAAGATGAACCACGGTTGCATAATTGTATTAAATACGGTAAAGGAAGAGGCGAAAGACACTCTGGCAGTTGTACAAGGTGAAGCGGAATGCCCATGTTGTGTCCTCCTCCATGCAGAATGCACGGACGACTCTAGGCCAGCCCCTTGTGACGGCGGACCGCCCATCCTTCTCTGTGTTGATGAGGACATCTAGGTAGTCATCGTGGCCTGGTATATATACTTTAACGTTTGCACGTCCACCAATCATGTAGTTTGAGAGGTAATTATGAGTAAACTGCTTTGAGAACCACTACAAACAAAATAGATTCAGACATTGTAAATTTGTAAGCTAACAACTCATTATGGACAGTAAAAGGAAGGGTACAGAGTTCGTAGTTACCATCCTGGAGTTCACTGTTGTCTTGGATAAGGTGTAAATAAATAGTTTAATTGCCATACTTGATGCTGGTTCATTATTACATCCAAAATATCTCATTGGATAAGGTGTCCCATTTTATTAACAACCTTTATAAGTTTCCTCACTTGATGCTGGTTCATGAATATCTCATTGCCCCATACGCAAAAAGGGTCGACACGCGGATCTTTACCAGTGACATATGTACCTACAAGCAACAAGTTAGTATTAGAAGGTAAACAGAAACTGCAAAATGACGTAGTACAGTATTCCCTGTCCCAGTATATAAGATCTTATTACATCCAAAATACTCACATATTTAATGTATTAACATCTTATACTTTGGGGCGGATGGAGTATATATATAAGCCATGTGATGAAACTAACCTCGATGAAAAACAACAGTTGTTCCCGATATTGTCCTGGGTAAGTACACCGAAAGGCATGTTAAGTACTCACAGGCTAAACATCAACCAAATATATGCATGTTAAACAACATGATCACAAAATGATAGCTTCAGTGTGCAGGTTTAAGCACGCTAGCTAAGCTAATAATAAGTGGAGATGCGTGTTAATTGCAATAGGCTTAGCATTTAACAAGAACAAAATATAGTCATTCTAATTGGTATTGTGCACGTTTAAGCACACTAGTTATAGTTACATAAAAATGGAAAGGCTTGTGCTCACTACAACAAGCTTAACAGCAACCAAATATAGTCATTCATAGAATGTAGCTCGTGTTTACACATCAAATTGTATAACTGAACGTCACATTGTGAAAAAACAGAAATAAATAGTGGGCGTGTTAACTACACCAGGCTTAACAAGAACTACATATGGCCGCTGAAACTGGTATGATGAAATTGAACTGGAAAGTGCATACTTGCAGATATAGAACTTCACAACGTGAATAACTGAAATAAACAAGGCATACTATATAGCAATTGAACCAGGACATATGCCCAGTACAAACAACCGATCTAGGAAAAACAGTTAAACAAGGCATATGCTCATTACAACAGGCTTGATAGCAACCAAAAATAGTCATTCGAACTGTACTATCAAAATTGCATAGAATGTAGCCGGTGCTTAAACATGAAATTGTATAACTGAACATCACATGCGAAAGAACTGAAATAAACAGTGAACGTGTTAACTGCACCAGGTTCAACATGAACCATATATGGCTCTTGAAACAGGTATTGATGAAATTCAACTGCAGAGTCCATACATTTAGCATGAGTGAAGTAATTTAACATGAGATGGGTTTCCTCACCTGTCACAGATGGGCTCATTCCCATTAGAAGAGCGCGGATTATGGGTGTCCTCCCTGTTGTCAAAGATGGGCTCCTTCCCCTTGGAAGAGCAGGGATGCAGGGTACCCTCCCTGATGTCATGGATGGGCTCTTTCCCCTTGGAAGAGACGGATAGGGTGCCATTGTCGGCGTCGGCGTCGGCGATGAGGTCTGACTTGGTAGCTGACGATGCCGAGCCACCGCCATAGAACGTGTCCTTCAAAAATAGCAAAAGAGGCTCCATGGAGATGAAGGAAGGCAAATTCTTGAGAGCGAAGCGGAGTAGATCAGCGGCTGGGCCTTGCATGAGGTCGATGGGGGTCGAACCCGAGGGGTCTTGGTAGGGCCACTTAACCTGTGAGATAGCCCGCGACAAGCCGTCACTATCGACGAGCTCGACGTCGTAGCCGGCTGCGTCGATATGCATCCATACGGGAACCCGCTGTCTTACAGCCTGGTACTCTTTACATTTCCCAGCGGCCTCGGAGGCCACCTCGTCATTGTAGTCAGCTACCCCGGCGGCCTCGGCGGCCACCTTGTCATCGTGGACAGCTTCCCCGGCGGCCTCGGCGGCCACCTCGTCATCGTGGTCAGCTTCCCCGGCGGCCTCTGCGGCCTTGGCGGCCACCTCGTCATCATAGTCAGCTTCCCCGGCGATCTCGGCTGGCACCTCGTCATGGGAGTCAGCTTCCTCGGCAGCCTCGGCGGCCACCTGGGAATCTTCCATCGGAAAGGCCGTGATATACCTCCTTTTGGCCATTCGCTCCTCGATCTCCCCTGCAGGTGTAGCTGGGATAAGGCTGCGACGGTCTGCGGTGGGGACCAGTGCGGATCTGTGAGGAAGGGGGTGTTTAGCAGGCGCCATATAAAGAAATTCAGGGCGGCGAGGGTATGGAGATGGGTTCGTAACCTGGACGGGGAGAGCAGGAGAGGTTTACTGTGGAACGCGGAGCGGGGTCGGGGGCGGCGACGGCAACGGCGAGGTAGCTAGGGTTCGAGCGAGGGAGTTGTGTGGGGTTGGGGGTGGGAGGGGCCTAGGTGGTGTTTGAGGAAATGCCGCGGCTACTTTAAATTTTACTTGGAGGGAATGAAAAGCCGGGACAAACTGAATTTCTTTATGAAGGGTTTGAAGTGGCGCCGGAGGAACAAACATCGCACACGGCCCGAATACATGTGTGCAATTCAAAGAGATAAACCCACGGAACCATCAATTCTTAAATTGATCAAGGCGGGTAACTATTTATAAGATTTCTCTATGCGGGTTGGTGTAAGGTGGTCTGTAGTTACATGACAACCACGGGCCGGGCGTGGCACACAGTTCTTTTTTTTTGAGAATCAAGAGTGGCACACAGTTAGCATGCGGGAACCGTGTCTACTACTCTACTGCGTACACAATCGCACACAGTTGTCTCCTTCGACTCGTCTGCTATTTAAGTTTCAAAAAAGACTACCCTACCATTTATATAACAACATTGGAAATTAAACACGATAAATCTAGGGTCATCGCACAAGCAGACCTGCTTGAGGACCAAATGTATGTATGGAAAGGTTGTTGTGGTGTTCAAATACGGAATGCACAACATTCATGTGACACACAATGTCATGCAGAGCACACGACAATGTTGGCTTATGCCCCCCTGTCCCCCCCCCACACCTTCGTGTCGGCGAGGGGATGGTAGCTCAGTATATATATGAACTTACAAACTTATAATACAACTGCAAATTCACCCTACCGTAACACAAAACCAATAGAAATCCATCATGATCACCCCCTCCCCCGTGTTTTAGTTGTGAGGGTAGATTGCGCGGGCCCACTGATGGGCGCGTCTCGAAAACTTCACAAGATGGGCGAGACCGCAACTACATGTGTGTGGATCAACTAATTACTTAAGGTGGTGTGATATTTCGTGCGTACAAAACCTTTTGATGTGGCTCAAAAGTTGGACGGTATGTAGTACCTGACCTCATAAATAGGTTTCGTGTATACGTACGTATAGTACTATTGTGATGCCCCTCCCCCTCCCCCGCCCCGCCCCACGCGTACACATGCTTCGAACAAATACCACGACCTATATATACATGTATGCGCTCAAACTTTTGTCTCGTATCTCACCATGAACTATATCGTAACAAATAATGAGAGGACTATTTCTATATTGGTCAAATTAACCTGTAGTATATATGGGCGAGTTTAAGTGATAGACCACATGGGTCCACAAATTTGGCATGTCGTCCATATATAACCACGCGAGGGAGTGTCTGTAGACAACACCAACACACATGCATGGCCCCAGGCACATATGTATATATGAAAGCGTTGTGCGATGTTTTCAAATACTAACACACAACTTTCGCCGCCACATGTGTGTGTCTCGAACCAGAATGGCCACGTACTGAGGTTAACGACCCATGCATATATAGCCCCAAGCACGCCCACAGTTCGATCCGATAGGAGGGATTCAATGTGTACGATGCGTTTGATTTTTTGTTAGAATTGAAATGTTGATGCATATATCAACTACGTATAATATATACACACATACCAACAAGAAGAATCCACCTTGGTCAAATAAACATCTCTACAGACATCTGTCAAAGTGACGACCCACATGGACATGGTTGTGTCGGTGTGTGATGATGCCGATGACCACGTGAGAGAGTGTTTGACAAAACAAACGCCCACTGCATGAGGCCCACACATATATGTATATATGTAGTTAAGTGTTTGCTTAGTTAGTAACCAATGGAACTTTATTGTCACTTGCCTTAGAAACTGTAAGTCGACTTACGAAGAGGGTCGATCACAACGCACATATATATATATATATATATATATATATATATATATATATATATATATATATATATATATATATATGTGCGTTGTGATCGACCCTCTTGGCCCTGTTTGGATCCATGGGTTAGAGTTAGTTTGAGCTAGTTGGGGCTCAAATAGCCCTAAAGTATTCAAACATGAGGGTTAGATTGTAGCTACTTGCATCTAACCCACACAAAAAAACTATCCCACCCAAGAGGTGCTAATTAGAGCTAGTTCTCTTGGGGCCCTCTCTATCCCACCAGCCAACAAGTGCTAATTGGACCTAGTTCTCGTGGGGCTCACTGAAAAATCACTTTTCTCTCCATCAAGTGCATCTATTGTCAATCTAACCCTGTCGTCCAAACACCTCTTTGGCTAGAGTTAGTTTAGGGTTAGTCATGAGCTAGAAACTAACTCCAACCTCTAGCTAAAGTTAGAGTATCCAAAATAGGGCCACATTGGTCAAAACAATATATAATATATAGGTGCCACACATGGCCCCCATAGAGTGACGCGTCACCGATTACCATGTGAGGGAGCCACACTTAGGACCACCATAGATTATATGTGACACAAGCATATGCATGGGTATGTTTTTTTGATTCAAAATGCCAAGTGCACGACTTTGATACACTGCGTGCTTCACAAATTGGAAATTTCCCAGGGTAAAGAAAATTGCGTGCAATATGTATGTCTCCTCCCACGCACCCCTCAACTTTGAGCGGTAGGAGGTACTCATGAGTACGTCACGTCAATCTTTGGTGTGGAATCTGACCATGATCTACAGCAACACAGAGCAGATTAACTTAACCCACCTTGTTCAAACCCCTACCGATGCGGCTCAAAAGTGATAGACCACATGGACCAACAAATGTGCGGATCACTAATAACGCACGAAGGATTATTGTCCAAGGGACCACCACCATCGTGTGCATGTGTCCTAAACACACGCATGACGTGCCTTCTTTTAAACATTTCAATGCACAATTTTGATAATTTGGGGCGGCAACTGCCTCACAAAACAGACAATCCCACACATAGAGGCTAGTGCAAACTAAGTGAAACGGAAAGAGCCCCCCACCCCCCGCGCGGCCACCACCGGAAACACCACTTCGAGGCGCGTCAAACTATTTTTATGCAGAAAACACGTGACACATCAGTCCGTGTTATAATTATAAAATGTCCATATATCATTTGAAAAATATGCAATAATTGAGTTTCCAAGAATTCATTGGGGGAAATCATATGTCCCCTTGGGTTCATGTGTTTAGTCGCCATGCAATAAATGGTAAGGAACCTCAAACATCTTGGCGTCGTGGAAAACATTGAAAATTTTGGTTTTTGGACAGCTCGGCATCAAACATTGAAAAATCATTTTAAATTGAAGTGAATCCAAAAATCAACTGAAAATCATGAAACTTGGGATTCCGTTTCATGATATATATATATATATATATATATATATATATATATAGTGTGCTAATTTCTGGCCTAATTAGAGACAATTTTTTGATACACTTTTCTTACAAACGGGAGCTTATTAAAGGTTGGTGCTTGGTACACACACTTGTCACGTTACCATCACGAACGATTACAGTATTCAACCGTGTGCGTTGGTCCCAACAAAATATTACGTACCACCACGAGCCGCGTGTGTCGTCTGAGCGGACGTGAGTCGACGGGATGCATGATGCGAGCAGTCCACGGCTCAGGCTGACCGTGAGGCGTGCGAGAAGGTGTGTAAATTGACGGGACGCGTGCGAGCAGGCCGCTCTGGCTCACTAGGAGATGTGCGAGCTGGTGTGTGAATTGACGGGACGCGTGCGAGCAGTCCTCTCTGCAGGCTAACCAGGAGACGTGCGAGCAGTCCTCTGCGCGGGCTAGACGGGAGACGTGCGAGCAGGGGTGAGGCATGCGAGAAGACCGCTGCGCAGCCTCACCAGGAGACGAGCCGTTTACCCGCCTCCCGCCTAGCTCCCAACCACTCTATATTAATCGCGCATGTGCCGCTGGTTATAGCAGGCGGCCGCACTCCCCTCTCTCCACACACCGCACCTGCATCCTTGCCGCCGTTCCCAGTCATAAACGCTCTCGGAAGGGTATCAGATGGCGACCAACCGCACCATCGGAGGGAGTGGTGACGCGGGGGTTGAAGCCGGGGCCGACGAAGCAACTAAGCATCTCTTGATGCTGGGCGACGAGGTTGCCCTCCCGGTCGATGAGGTCTCGCGCGGACAGAAGCACGACAATGACGTCGTAAGCCCCGTCGTGCCTCCCCAGCAGGAGGTGGTGCTGCACAGAGACTACTATGACCTCTCTGATGACCACTCCACCGACTCTGACGACGCCGATGGCGACGGCGACAGCTCTGACGATGAGGAGAACAGGTTAGGCCCCCCCTATTTTGGAGTATATCATAGGGTATCTCTGATTAGTTCTGTTTTCTGCCTTTTTTTGGAATTCGTCCGGGGTTCATGTTATTTCAATCCATGTAATCAGAGTAAGATTCAATAGATCCGTGTTAGTGTGTACGTATTGATTGTTTAGTAGGTAAATGATAAGTGACTTGATTAAGTGACAACCGTACATACGATTATGCTAGTATTATGTCTAAGGTTTTACAGTGATTTAATGGTTGACCTGTACAAATGATCATTTTGCTAATAATCGATCTACATAGATGATTGTACATGTACCCATTTGTAAATAAACACTGTATAAGAGCATGTAGATCACTACTTTAGTGATAATGTGGAGTAGTACTTACTTCAAAGTTCCTTGTTTGTTTGAAAATAATCGGTTCATGCATTTAAAGTCATTAGTTAATAATTTTGTTGCACTAAGTTGTTTGTGATATCATTTTATGCATATTATTCATCAATGTCATGATTTTTTATTATATGTATAGGTGCTATCTGACGACGTTGGCAGCGATAAGTACGACCAGAGAAGGTACAAGAAACAAAAGCTAAGGGAGGTCTATGCGGGAACGCATAACCGTCGTATCAGGACCCGGAATGGGGGCTTCGGATGCCCGTTCTGCGCCCTAAGGCTTAACCACATGTTTGCAAGTGTTCTGGCGCATGCTAGAGGACGAGCCGTTGTCTCTTTCAAGCCGAAGTATTCTCGGAGGGTGGCGCATGCCGCGTACGCGGAGTACCTGGAGAAAGTTTACATTGTTGGTGGGTACGATTTGGATTGAGTTATATATACATGTCCTGATGCCAGCACTACCCTAGCTATCTATAGTTTGTGCGTCTTATATCTCTGCTTGAGTATGTTTATTATGTGTTGATCTAGATGTTGGTGAGACTCTGTTTTATTATGAACTAATACGTAGAGCAATGTAATTGCAGTCTTGAGCTGCAAACAGTTTGGTTGATGGAATATTTATGCTTATCTTAGAGTCCCCACACAATTTACTACTAGCAACTGTTTGCCCACAGCACGCACAGCTATGTTTTAGTGTTGGCAGTTTTTTTTACACTATGCATGTTATGGTAAAAAATGCTTGACTTACCTGCAAACTTGTTGAATGCGGTAAAAAATTCAGGTGTCACACGAAAAGATGAAATTTGGAACCCCAAAACTTGGTTAACAAACATTGTGCCGCGACACGCGTGTGTCCTGATTATCCAGAACGCATTCCCGCGCATCGAGCGTCTGCATCAGTAGGATTTACACGGACCACGGCAGTCCATTTACACCGTAGTGACACTTATCGCAAACAGCTGTGTCTATTGAACCGTCGCCTCCGAAGCACATTATTATTCTGGTCGACAAAACTCTCACCATCGTCCCCGCTTAACAAAACCCGCACCGTCCTCCCCAGTCGCACCCGCACTGCATATTCCACACCGCTGCTTAGTGCTGCACTTGTACGTTGCTTTAAGTCATTGCACACGCATCATTTTTGCTAACCGTTTGCCATTTAGCGCCCCCAATAATGGGAGCTTCTTCCAGCCGACGTGTGGCCAACCGAGCTGGGTGGGAGGCTGTGCGCATTTGCGTGCGGGAACGGGCTCACCAATGATACGTTGGCGGCACATCGAGCCGCCACGTGACCAAACGAACCGTCGGGAACGCTTGTTCGTGCGCTGGTCAAGCTTGCACAGCAATGCTCCGCCAGGAACGCGGTGACAAGACGTGCCAATTACAGCCCGTCCAACCCCCATTTACTCCACCGCTCATTTAACCTTGTCTCTATTCAACCTTTCCCCACAACGCAAGAAGCACACCCACACTCCAAATACAGAGAGGATATCCTGCTCGGCTCCAATGGCGGAGCTCCCAGCGGCTGCCGATGACGAGCGGCAGTTCACCATTCGTGCCTATGTGGACACCCACGTAAGGTTCAAGAACCTCACGGTGGTGTACACCAATGACCCGATCTGGGTGGAGAACTCCATCCACACCATGGAGCAGTTACTTGTCTATGACAAGTACAAAGTGGTCGGCTTCGACCTCGAGTACACCGGGGGTCGTGCCGGGCATGATCAGAAGGTTGCCGTCGCCCAGCTTTGCGTGGGCCATTACGTACTCGTCTACCACTACTGCCTGGCCACAAGGCCTTGCGATCGATTTGCCAGGTTTGTCAACAGCCCCGACTACATATTCGGTAGGGTGGACACCACCAACGATGAAAAGGTGCTCAAGACGACTGGCTTGGCCTACCGGAATCTTGTGGATATCCAATGCCTGTACAAGATCTTGGGCGGCGAGGAGAAGCATAAGGACTCCCTAGTTGACCTCGCCATGGGCATCATTGACCCCTACTACAGAGGCATGAAGGATGTCTGCAAGAAGAAGAAGGTTGCTTGGCACCGCGCCTGGGTCCAAAGACTAGATGAAGATCATGTCAAGTACGCGACCAAGGACGCGTACGTAAGCTATGAGATGTGCAGGCGGATCGTTGACATGAGGAAGTGCCTCCGTCCTGCGCCGATCGGCACCCCTCGTCACAAGAAATATAGATGATTGATTTGATGATCGTCACTACTAGTTTAGTATGCATGTACTTGTTAATTGATGTGTGCAAATGTTATCTGTAGTCAATAATGTAATTGGATGTTTATTTAGGTTATGCAATCATGATGTTGTTCTGTAGACAGAGCATAGATGCTATATGCAGACATAGCAGATCACATCGCTTACGATTATAGAAAGGAACACGTCGGTGATGATTTCAACAATCACAGACAATTGGGTGCGAGCAAGTGTTTGCCCATAGGCCACATCACACACAGTTTATTATCAGGAATCGTCTGTCTTTTTATCAGTCTTCCCACACAATTCCGAGTACTGACCTGTTTGCCAGGTATCACTATCACACACATCTTGTTACGCAGAATCGTTTGTGTTACTTTTGATCAACACAAACAGTTCGTCCAAACAACCTATTTGCCGGGTATCACTATCACACACATCTTGTTACGCAGAATCGTTTGTGTTACTTTTGATCAACACAAACAGTTCGTCCAAACGACATGTTTGCCGGGTATCACATACAACCATGCAAATGACATCTTATGAGGGAGAGTCTTATTTTGGTAGTACTATGTTTTCCTTAGTATGCAACGGCCGATTAATATCTGGACATCAAAATGCAATTGACGATTAATATCCGGACCTTAAGAAGCAGAACCACGACCGAGGATATGCTGCGCGGCTCCCATGGCGCTCCTAGTGGCTGCCGACGACGAGCGCCAGTTCACCATGCATGCCGTAGTGGACACGCCCTGTCGGTTCATAGTGCACACCAACCATCCGATCTGGATGGAGAACTGCAGCGTCATGGACCTGTTACTTGATGAGGACAAGTACAGAGTGGTCTGGTTCGACCTCGCGTTCCCACCGCATGCTCTGCTCTCGCGTCCCTCCGCGTGCTCTGCTCTCACGCCCCTCCGCGCGCGCTCTGCCAGCGGTTGGGGCCGGCCCACGATCACGTTTGGGGCTCCATATGCATGCGGTTGCGCCACGTGCGTCGCCCCATGCAGTTACGTGCTCCACGACTGAATCACGCGCTGCAAAAACTGCCATCCGGACGTGCCGGTTTTCCAGGACGTCCGGCCCCCATTTATACCCACGACCATTAACCATAGTCTCTTCACGCTTTCGATCGAGCCCCACAACACAATAAGCACACCCTGGACGACGCATACAGAGAGGATGTCCAGCGGCGCTCCAATGGAGTTCGGCGTGCATCATGTGGAGACCCACATGAGGAAGACGGACCTCATGGTGGTGTACACTAACGACCCGGGCATGGTGGAGGACTCCATCGACACCATGGAGCGGCTGCTTGATGCGGATGACAAGTACAAAGTGGTCGGCTTCGACCTCGCTTACACCGGCGGTCGTGCCGGGCATGATCAGAAGGTTGCCGTCGCCCAGTTGTGCGTGGGCCATCATGTCCTCCTCTACCACTACTGCCTGGCCACAGTGCCTTGCGATCGTTTCACCAGGTTTGTCAACAGCCCTGACTATAGGTTCGCTACGGTGGACGGCGCCAACGATCCAAAGGTTCTTAAGACTTTGGGCTTGGCCTGCCAGAAGCTTGTCGACATCCGCGGCCACTACAGGGTCTGGGGCAGCAATAAGAACATGGACTCCCATGTTGACCTGGCCGAGGCCATCATCGACCCCTACTACGCTGACATGAAGGCTGAGTGCAACAAGAACAAGCTTGTCTAGCACAGGGCCTGGGTGAAGAAACTGGATGGATATCACCTCCAGACCGCGGCCAAGGAAGTGTACACATGCTACGAGATGTTCAGGCGGATCGTTGACATGAGGAAGTGCCTCCTACCTCAAGACAACGAGGGATTGAGCCACAAGTAGAGCGCTGGCCGCAAGCGTCACAAGAAGTAGATGATTTGTTGATCGTTTCTCAATTCTCATACTCCCTCTATGCAGAAATGTTCGTAGTTTTAGAGGGATAAGTTTATTATGCATGTAATATTTTATTAAGGTGTGCGCCAATGTTATGTGTGTATTGGATGCTTAATTTGGTTATGCAATCATGTTCTTCTAAACAGAGCATAGATGTTTGCCGGGAGATTGAGCAAATCACATCGCATACGGAATAAACAACCAAAACCGTCGGTGATGATTTCATCAGTCCCTGATAGTTCTTTATCCGGAACCGTTTGCCCACAACACATCCGAGCCTGGGTACATCACACACATCTTGATCTGAGAAACCATTTGTGTTATTTTTGCTTATCGCACACAGTTCATCCCAGTGAACTGTATGCTGTCTATCACACACATCTTGATCTATGTAACCGTTTATGTTATTTTACCTCATCACAAACAGTTCATCTGAGTGACCTGTATGCCGTCTATCGCACACGTGATCATCTGGACAATCATTTGTGTTCTGCTTGATCAATGCAAACAGTTTATCGGGGTGAACTGTATGCCGTGCATCGCACACACATGTATTTTCATAAGCGTTTGCGTTATATTATCCAATCGCAAACAGTTTATCTAGGCCAACAGTTTACCAAACATCGCACACACAACTATTTTTTAGATCGTATTTGATGGATATGCGATCGCACACAGTTTACGTCATTAGCGACGGAGCTTGCACTATATCGTTTGCGATTTGGTCATCGCACACAGTTTTATTGAAGGGTCTCTGATTGATGTGTCGTCTTTCGACCATTATGTAGTAGTGAATCAACACTACTAGTCACCCACATGTACCAATCTGAGATCCCCGGTACAAAGATTGAACACAAGAGATGAACTAGGGTTTGAGAGGTGATGGTGCTGTTGAAGATGTTGATGAAGATTGGCCTCCCAAAGATGAGAGGGGTGTTGGTGATGATGATGGCTTCGATTTACCCCTCCGGGAGGGAAGTTCCCCCAGTGGATTCGCTCCGCCGGAGGGCAAAAGTGCTCCTGCCCAAGTTCCGCCTCGATACGGCGGCGTTCCGTCCCAAAAGTCCTCTCCTTATTTTTTTCTAGGTCAAAAGACCTTATATACCAGAAGATGGGCGCCGGAGGTGGGCTGTGCTGAGCACAACCCACCAGGGCGCGCCTGGGGGGCCATATGCGCCTTGGTGTCTTGTGCTCACCAGGGTGCCCCCCTCCAGTAGTTATTTGCTCCAATATTTATTATATAATCCAAAACAATTCTCCGTAAAGTTTCAGCTTATTCGGAGATGTGCAGAATAGGTATCTCTGATGTGCTTTTTCAGGTCCAAAATTCCAGCTACCGGTATTCTCCCTCTTTGTGTAAACCTTGCATATTATGAGAGAAAGGCATTAGAATCACTCCCTAAAGCATTATTATTTAACAAAACATTACAAATAATAGTAGGAAATCATGATGCAAAATGGACACATCATGGGTTATCAGTCATCAACCCCTACTTGCTGGAGGTGATGAAGCACCCTCAAGCCATTGAGATGCGTGAGGGGGTGCTCCATATCCGGGATGTTCAAGGTCCCAAGAAGGAGGGAAGTGAGAAGGCCATGCTTGTAACTGTGGAGCAGGAGATTTTCAAGTGCCAAGGGATGGTTGAACATGGTTTGAGTGCTAACCACTCTATGATCACTGATTTCATCCGAGAAAACAAGGTGGACACAAGGAAAGTGGGAGAGGTTCTTTTCAAGCTTCAAGAGCGGATTGAGCACCTCCAAGATCAAATCTATGAACTTCAAAGCCAAAAATGTGAGTATGAATTTAGGTTTAAAAGGATGAGCCTCGCTGCCGATTTCAGGATTCCCGCTATAAGTTCTCCTTTCTATGATGGGGAGCCTATGCCTTGGAGGACGCAAGGCATCACTACTTCATCACCACCACCATCACCCAAGGAGGAAGCTTGAGTACATGGGTATGGGCATCACCCTTTGTCTTGTTCCAAGCTTGGGGGAGGAGCCCCAGTATTGTATCACCATCACTTTTACCACCATTGCCTATTTTAGTTCGATCTTTAGTTTTTCGTGATTTAGATAAATAAAGTTTCAGATTTTCTTTGCTTAGGATTTTGCTTTGAGATCTACCTATCCTTGTAACCGAGTATGAGAGTTATATAATAAAGATTAGTTGAGTCTGTGTGCTTTACTCTCTTGCACCAATCATCTTCGCATGGCAATACAAAGAATATGAAAGATCATATGCTTATCTCATGAGGGGTAACGACTTCACATAGAAAGTAGGTATAAGTAGTAAAAAGTGTTGAAAACCAACAAACATAGCATTAGTAATTGATATATATCAATGCAAAAGTATGATAGAGAAGAGGAGATTTACATATAAATATACTATCTTGGACACCTTTTATGATTGTGAGCCCCCCATCAAATATTATATAATGATCGAGTGTCGATGTTGGACATGGAACACAACATAATGATCATGATTGTTTACATTTGCATAGAAGTTATATTGTCTTGGATCCCTCAACATGTTATTCTTGCCTTAGATCTTTTTCTAGCCAAAACTTTTCCGCACTAAGTAGAAATACGACTTGTGCATCCATAACCCCTTAAACCCAGTTTCTCGCCACGAGAGTCCACCATACATACCTATGGTTTGAACAAGATCCTTCAAGTATGTTGTCATCGGTGCATAAAGCAATAAAAATCGCCTATAAATATGTATGATCCTTTATTGTAAGGGAAAATAAGCTTTGTACGATCTTGTGATAGCGAAGAAATAAAAGCGACAGAGTGCATAATAAAGTTCACTATCACAAGGGGCAATATAAAGTGATGTTCCTTTGCATTAAGAGATTGCATATCCTAAACAAATATAAGCGCATGACAACCTCTGCTTCCCTCTGCGAAGGGCCTATCTTTTACAAAAGTTTGTTTTTGTGCAAGAATCATCAACATTCTTCCCTATTTCTACCTACCAACTCCCTAGTCGGTAAGCATTATGTGTTGAGGAAAGTTCGAAACAAATATATCCAGTTGAATGTAGGTGATCATAACTCATTATTGTTGACATTATCCTTGAGGTAAATGAGTTGGATGGCGATAATAAGCTTCCATCTTCCTTTGTGTCCGATAGGAACATTAGCTCCAAAAATATTCAAAGAGTGTCAATAATCATAGAAGGCTACATGATAGTTGAGTATGTGAACTTGCTAGAAACGAAATCTCTTACATAGATTCTTCTCTTGACTATGACAGTCATGATTATTTCAATGACTAATGTCATTGTTTGTCGGTTCCCAATGAACTTTATGCCTCATACCACTTCATTTGTGATTAGATTGTTACTTGTTTATGAGAAGCTATATGATGAAAAAATTTCCTGCTATGTTGAAATTCGTGATGCTTTCATGTCCGTATTCTGTTTTTTTGACTTCTCTCTCTCAAATCATGTGGTCATTATTCTCGAGCTCGGCTTTCGCTTGAGGACAAGCGAGGTCTAAGCTTGGGGGAGTTGATACGTCCATTCCGCACCATGATATCTCATTGTTATTTATGTTATTCTGTTCATTATTCCCTATTATCATACAATTCTTATGCCCTTTCTCACTGAATATGCAATGTACAACACAAAGAGGGAAATATCTGTAAACTGGAATTCTGAACTGAAAACCGAGGAAAAGGACAAAAAATCACCACACTCCAAATGACCTAAAACTTCACGGAGATTTTTTATGGAATATTTAAGAATTTCTGGACATAAAATATACCATGGGGGGGCACCTGCTGGCCACAAGCCAACATGGCGCGACCCACCCCCAAGCCGCGCCCTGATGGCTTGTGGGGCCCTTGTTGTCCTCCCGACGTCCCTCTTCTCCTATATGGTGTGTTTTACCCTAAAAAAATCATAATCAACCTTTCGGGATGAAGCACTGCCGTATCGAGGAGGAAACCTGGGCAGAGGCCCTTTTGCACTCCGACAGTCAGATTCTGCTGGGGAAATTCCTCTCCGGGAGGGGGAGATCGAAGCCATCGTCATCACTAACGCTTCCTCCTTCGTGGGAGGACCAATCCTCATTAACATTTTCACCAACACCATCTCATCTTCAACCCTAGTTCATCTCTTGTATTCAATCTTTGTCTCAAAACCTCAGATTGGCACCTGTGGGTTACTAGTTGTGTTGATTACATCTTGTAGTTGATGGTTGTTGGATTACTTGGTGGAAGATATTATGTTCAGATCCTTAATCATTATTATTACACCTCTGATCTTGAACATGTTGATGAGGTGTGAGTAGTTACTATTGTTCCTGAGGATATGGGAGAAGTGATGTTATAAGTAATCATGTAAAGTTGGTATTCGTTCGATATTTTGATGATATGTATGTTGTTAGTTCTCTTAGTGGTGTCATGTGAACATTGACTACATGACACTTCACCATGTTATGGGACTAAGAGAAGTCATTGTGGAGTAACAAGTAGATGATGGGTTGCTAGAGTGACAGAAGCTTAAACCCCAGTTTATGTCGTTCTTCATAAGGGGCTGATTTGGATCCACATGTTTCATGCTATGGTTAGATTTATCTTAATTCTTCTTTTGTAGTTGAGGATGCTTGCGAGAGGGGGTAATCATAAGTAGGTTGTTAGTTCAAGTGAGAACAACACCTTAGCACCGGTCCACCCACATATCAAATTATCAAAGTAGCGAACGCGAATCAACTCAACATGATGAACATGACTAGACAGAAATTCCCAAGTGTCCTCCGGAGCGCTTGCATAATATAAGAGTACTTTCAGGCCTGTCCTTTGCTATAAAAAGGATTGGGCTACCTTGTTGCACCTTTGTTACTATTGTCACTCGCTACTCGTTACGAATTATCTTATTACGAAATTATCTACTATTGTTACTTACAACACTTGTAGAGAATACCTTGCTGAAACCCGCTTGTCATTTCCTTCTGCTCCTCGTTGGGTTCGACACTCTTACTTATCGAAAGGACTACGATTGATCCCCTATACTTATGGGTAATCACCTACTCTCTTGAAGGATGCACGTAAGTTTGTCCTTTCTTGTGATGAATGTCAAATAATTGGTAATATTGGTAGACGTCGGGAAATGCCAATGAATTATTCACTTGTTATTGAACCATTTCATGTTTGGGGTTTTGATTGTATGGGACCTTTTTCTTCCTCTTATGGGTATACTCATATTTTAGTTGTTGTTGATTATGTCACAAAGTGGGTAGAAGCTATTCCAACTAGTAGTGTTGATCACAACACCTCTATTAAAATGCTTAAAGAAATTATCTTTCCGAGGTTTGGAGTCCATGGGTATTTATTGACTAATGGTGGTTCACATTTTATTCATGGTGCATTTCGTAAGCTCTTAGCTAAATGTGATGCTAATCAGAGAATTGCTTCCCCATATCATCCTCAATCTAGTTGTGAAGTTGAATTGAGCAATAGAGAAATAAAGTTAATTTTGCAAAAGACCGTTTATGGATCTAGAAAGAATTGGTCTAAGAAACTTGATGATGCATTGTGGTCATATAGAATTTCTTATAAAAATCCTATGGCTACGTCTCCATATAAAATGTTCTATGGAAAAGCTTGTCATTTACCTCTTAAGTTAGAACATAAGGCATTTTGGGCAATTAAAGAACTTAATTATGATTTCAAATTTGACATTGAAAAGAGGTTATTCGATATTAGCTCTCTAGATGAATGGAGGATACAAGCCGATGAAAATGCCAAGTTGTTTAAAGAGAAAGTTAAAAGATGGATGACAAGAGAATACAAAAACGAGAATTTTATATCGGTGATCATGTTCTATTATACAATTCTCGTTTCATATTCTTTGCAGGAAAACTCCTCTCCAAATGGGAAGGACCCTATGTTATCGAGGAGGTTACGTTCCGGAGCCATCAAGATAAATAACGCGGAAGGAAAAAAATCCTAAGGTGGTTAATGGGCAAAGAATTAAACATTATATTTCAGGTACAAGCATTAATAAGGAGACCAATGTTATTCAAACAATGACATCGGAGGAGCACATAAAAGAGACCTTCGAGAACACTCCGGAAGTGAAAAAGGGCAGGTATGTGACACTGTTAGTAAACCGACTCCAAAAATTCCATAAAAATTATATATGTCAGTTTTGGAATATTAGAAAAATTACAAAAATAAGAACCAACCAATGGGACCCCACCCCCTGGGCGCGCCAGGTTGCCTTGTGGGCCCCTCGTGTGCCTTCCCGACTATGTTTTCTTTTCGATTACTTGTTTTGCACGTAGAAGTATTCATTATATATACTCCTTAATGTTTTGACCACTGTATCGCAAGTTTTCCTCCTGTTCTTGTTTCGGGCTATTTTTCTGGCAGATCTAGATCGCGATGTCTTCGCCAAGCTCGGCCGACGACAAGTTCTTCGAGAAGGTCATCAAACCTTATTTATCGACGGTGATGAAGCACACTAAAACCATTGAGATGCACGAGGGGGTTCTCTACATCCGGGATATCCAAGGCCCAAGGAAGGAGTGAAGCGAGAAGGCCAGGCTTCAGGAGGTAGAGCAAGAAATCTTCAAGTGCTAAGGGATGGTTGAGCGTGGTTTGAGTGATAATCACTCCATGATCACGAACTTCATCCGGGAACACAAGACGGACACCAAAAACGTTGGATAAGCTCTCTTCAAGCTCCAATAGCGGATCGAGGATCTCCAAGCCCAAATCTATGACCTGCAAAACCAAAATTGTGAGTATGAGTCCAGGTTTAAAAGGATGAGCATTGCTACTGATTTCAGGATTCTGGAGACACGTTCCTCTTTATATGATGGGGATCCCATGTCTTGGAAGATGGAGGACAAGCCCACCACTTCATCACCACCATCACCCAAGAAGGAAACTTGAGTTCATGGGTATGGGCACCACCCTTAGCTTGTTCCAAGCTTGGGGGAGGTGCCCCGGTATCGTATCACCATCACTTTTATCATCATCATCTATCTTAATTCAGTCCTTAGCTGTCGGGCTCCTGGGACAGGGGGTACCCAGGCCCGTCTGCGTGAGGCCCAAGACACGACGCGTGGCATAGGGCCAGTATGGCCCACCGTGGGCCTCTCGAACGAGGCCTTCACGAGGGCCCCAGCCTCGTGAGGGTTTTGGCCTGGGGCTCCCCAACCGGCCTCGTGACGATGCCCTCACGAGGTCGCCTCCTGGGGCTGCCCCCCAGGGCCTCGTGGGGGGCATAGGTCAATGATGGCTCGATGGGGCTGCGTGGCCCCGTCCCGTTCCGAGGACAGCGCGCGCCCTGCCAAGTGCCCTCTGGAGCGGTGGAAGGGGGCTTCACTGAGAAGACTTTCCTCTTTGGTGTTAAGGGAGCAGGGCCAGCCCGCCGGTTCCCAAAGCGCCCCCAAAGGTTTCTCGTTTGGTGTTAGACGGCCAAGGCTGGGAGCTCGCCAGGACGGAGGTCATCCCCGAGCCCACTAGTGCGTCATGAAGGGAGGCTTTTGCAGGCGGAGACTACTTTAACCAGGATAGGCTGCAGTCCTGTCCCCGTTCAAACTGGCACCTGTGGCAACCCTTCCCACCTGACAGTTTCGGGGGCAGAGGACCAAAGCCAGTATAAGAGGAGGAGGGCGGCGACGGTAGAGCGGGCGAGATCCCTTGGTATTCATTCTCATCCCTAAGAAATCCAGACAAGCAGGAGTAGGGTTTTACACCGCTAGGTGGCACGAACCTGGGTAAACCACCGCGTCCTTTGTTCTTCCCCCAAGCTCAAGCACGACGAAGCATCGCCATAAGTTAGCAAGAGAGAGCAGGGTTGGAGAGCCAGCGCACCCCAGAGTTCAAACCTTTCTTGGGTCCCCGGAGCCCCGATTCCAACATTTGGCATGCCAAATAGGGGTGCGCCGCTGTTCTCCAGCCCCGTTCCAGCTCCATCCTTGCCAACCCCATGGCTGAAGCTCACCGTGCGTGCGCCGGGCGCTGGCGGCAGACGACCGACACCGCCCTGCGGAGCCGCTGTTGACAACCCTGCTGCCCGTGAGCAGCGAGACTCCTCGCGCCCTCCCATGCGGCAAGGCGGCCGTGCCGCCGCGGCTCCTTTTGCTCGTGCCCGTTTTGGGGATCTGACGCGCAGGACGCGCTACTCATGGCGGGCGAACTGCTTCGCCACCACCCGACGGATGGTGACCACGACGCCTGGGTGGACCACATCGCCGAGCTCGTTGCCGTCGCCATGAGGGCCCTAGCACCCTACCGCCCGCTTCAACCCCTTGTCACCTCGCGCTGGGAGCACGGTGGACGAAGCGCCCCCGCCGCCGTGCGGCAACCCAGTCGAGCCTCGGCACGACACGCCCCTGCATGACCAGCCCCTCGCCCTCCTCCTCCTACGGGTCCCCGTGCCGGAGCTCGAGCCGGGTCTTGGTCCCGACTGTGGTGTACCTGAGGAGGCCAACTGCTTTTTCTGTGCCTTCCACAATGTGCGCACCCACAACACAATGGACTGCCGGGCGCTTGAGCCCCCCCCCTCCCGCGGCGAGTGCGCCGGCCGGTACCCGGGTCACAGTGGGCGTGGCGCTGGCCGCGAAGGCGGCTGAAGCAAGGGCCGCGGAATCCGGACAATTGCCGGCAACCCCGTGGGGACGACGGGCTTGACGGGCCTCGTGAGGACGCCTGGCGCGAGCAGTCTCGCGAGGCGCGCTCCTAGGGCAATGTCATTCTTCTGCATTGACCGCAGTCACCCAAAGGAACTGGCGGTGGCCAACCTGGCGGGGAGGACGGGAACAACCAAGGGCCTCGCATGGTGGCATGTATCCTTGGCGGTGCCTATGCACCTGTACCGGGCCCCCTATTCAAGCAGCTCCCCTGCGAGGTGGGCGCCGCTCTCTTGAGGCCAGGGGCCGTGCGGCCCCCCAAGTGGTCGTAGCGCATCATCTCCTGCGACTCCAGGGACAACCTCAAGTCCACGGCCGCCGCATGCGCGCTCCCCATGTTGTGCACCCCCATCATCAGCAACGTCTCGGTCCCCAAGACCCTCATCGACGGAGGCGCCGGCCTGAACGTGCTCTCTGTCGAGACCTTCGAGAAGCTCCGGGTGCTCTACACCCAGCTGATGCCGACGAGGCTGTTCTACGGAGTGACCAGTGGCCTCACCATTCCCCTGGGGCAGGTCAGCCTCCCTGTCACCTTCGGCACACGTGATAACTACCGCGTCAAACTCTTCGACTTCAACCTGGCGCACATCCGCCTCCCGTACAATGCTATCCTAGGATACCCGGCGCGGGCCAAGTTCATGGCGGTAGTCCACTACGGCTACAATGTCCTCAAGATACCTGGTTGAAGCGGCATAATCACAATTGCCTGCGATGAAAAGGATGCGGCCAGTTCCCTCGAACGCGCTTACTAAGCGGTAGCAATCGGACACTTAGATAACGAAGGAGGTGCCGGGCGTCCAGAAGATTTGCCCCCAAGGAAAAAGCGATCGCCGCCTATTCAAGGCCCTGCCGAGCAAGAATCGCGGCACCATTGCCAGGACCAGGTCCTCCAAGATGCATCGGCGGCCGGGCACTAGAGCCTGATAACCCACAAGTATAGGGGATCGCAACAGTTTTCGAAGGTAGAGTATTCAACCCAAATTTATAGATTCGACACAAGGGGAGCCAAAGAATATTTGCGAGTATTAGCAGCTGAGTTGTCAATTCAACCACACCTGGAGATTAAATATTTGTAGCAGAGTGATCAGTAGCACAATAGTACGATAGTTTTGATAGCAGTAGTAGCAGTAACAGTAACGGTAGCAGTGATAGCAATAGTTTTGTAGCAAGTGTATAAGTAACGGTAGCAGTGATAGCAATAGTTTTGTAGCAAGTGTAACGGTAGCAGTAGCAATAGTAACTTAGCAAGAACAATATGTGGAGAACTCGTAGGCACTAGATCGGATGAAATCGTTGGATGATATTCATCATAAAATAGTCATAACCTAGGGCAATAAAGAACTAGCTCCAGTTCACAAATGTAATGTAGACATGTATTCCGTAAATAGTCATACGTGCTTATGGAAAAGAACTTGCATGACATCTTTTGTCCTATCCTCCCGTGGCAGCGGGGTCCATAAGGAAACTAAGGGATATTAAGGCCTCCTTTTAATAGAGAATTGGAACAAAGCATTAACACACGGTGAATACATGAACTCCTCAAACTACGGTCGTCACCGGAAAGTATCCCGACTATTGTCACTCCGGGGTTTACGGATCATAACACGTAATAGGTGCGTATGACTAGCAAGATCGGATCAAGAACATAGATATAATGATGAAAACATAAACGGTTCAGATCTGAAATCATGGCACTCGGGCCCTAGTGACAAGCATTAAGCATGGCAAAGTCATAGCAACATCAATCTAAGAACATAGTGGATACTAGGGATCAAGCCCTAACAAAACTAACTCGATTACACGATGAATCTCATCCAACTCCTCACCGACCAGCAAGCCTACGAAGGAATTACTCACTCCCGGTGGGGAGCATCATGGAATTGGCGATGGAGAAGGGTTGATGATGACGAAGACCGAAGATTCCCCTCTCCGGAGCCCCAAATGGGCTCCAGATCTGCCCTCCCGAGGAAGAACAGGAGGTGGCGGCGGCTCCGTATCGTAAAACGCGATGAAACTTTCTCTCTGATTTTTTCTCCAAAAATGGGATTTTATAGCGTCGGAACTAGGGTCAGTGGGGCCCCGAGGTGGGCACTACCCACTAGGGCGCTCCTTGGGCGGGGGGGCTGGCGCGCCTTGGTGTATCGTGCCCAGCCAGGGCTCCCCCTCCGGTGGTTCTTGGCTCCAGTATTTTTTATTTATTGTAAAATAAATCTCCAAAAAGTTTCGTCCAGTTCCGAGAACTTCTATTTCTGCACAAAAACAACACCATGGTAGTTCTGCTGAAAACAGCGTCAGTCCGGGTTAGTTTCATTCAAATCATGCAAATTAGAGTCCAAAACAAGGGCAAAAGTGTGAGAAAAACTAGATACGACGGAGACGTATCAACTCCCCCAAACTTAACCCATTGCTTCTCCTTAAGCAATTCAGTTGACAAACTGAAAGTGATAAAGAAAAACTTTTACGAACTCTTTTGTTCTTGTTGACATATATATGCTTAAGTAGCACACAGGTTTTTAGCAAAGATTATGACTAACCATGCCATCAATAACTCTTAGAAATTATATTAACTCATATCAATGACATAAGCAGCTAGCGAGCAATAATAAAATATCTCAACCGCCAACACTTTGTCAAAACAATCATGATATAATATGACAACAGTGGTATCTCGCTAGCCCTTTCTGAGACCACAAAATATAAATGCAGAGCACCTTCAAAGTTCAAGCAGCGACTAAACATTGTAATTCATGGTAGAAAAGATCCAGTCATGCTGCACCCAACATTAACTATACACAATGAATGAGGATGATAATAGTGCTCTCAGGTCTGGCGCTTATTTGAGAAGGTGATGACTCAACATAAAAGTAAATAGATAGTCCCTTCGCAGAGGGAAGCAGGGATTTGCAGAGGTGCCAGAGCTCAAGGTTTAAATAAGAGATATATATAATTTTGGGAGGTACACCCTTCCTGTCAATGTTACGACCAAGAGTTATCAATATCTTCCATGCTAAACACATTAGCGGCGGTTCCCAAGCGGTAAAAGTAAAGGGTTACTCCCCCTCCACCAACAATCACACTCCACGGCTAGCCGAATCCACGGGTACCGTCCATACCAACAACATTCCTGGGGGAGTTTTGTTTAATTATTTGTAATTTTTGATTTTGGGACTAGGAATCCCTATTACCGCCCCTCTCGTGTAAGGACGAGTGAATAAACACTCATCATGAGAATACCCCACTTAACATGGAAGATACTGACTGCCCCCTGTCGCTCCATGAGCGGTCCAGGCACACAAAACAGATGTTCATTTGAATTTTTAGAGGTGGCACATGCAAATTTACTTAGAACAGCAGGGTAATACCGCATATAGGTAGATATAGTGGACTCATCTGGAATAACTTTGGTTTAAGGATTTTGATGCACAAGCAGTATTCCCACTTAGTACAGGCGAAGGCTAGCAAATAGATTGAGAAGCGGCCAGCTAGAGAGCGAAAACGGTCATGAACATGCATTACACATAATAAACATTGACTACTAGCATGAGTAGGATATGGACACCATGAACATAAATATCATGAAGGCTGTGTTCGTTTTGATTCAACTACATTCGTGAACGTGTGGTAAGTCAAGCCACTTGAAACATTTAGAGGAGGATACCATATCATCATACCACATCACAATCATTTTAATGCATGTTGACATCCAAGATAAATCATTATCCACTCCTAGCTACTTATGCATGGCATGGGCAACTATAATCTCTAATTGTCATTGCAAACATGTTTGATCATAATATGCTGAATCAAGGATACTAGGTTAAACATATTTACAAAAACAAAAACAAGTTGAGTTCATACCCGCTTTTCTCTGCCACAGTCACTTCATCAAATATCGTCATCATTGCCTTTCACTTGCACGACCGAATGATAAGAAAATACCGTCATCATTTTCATCGTGGTCTTCTCCTTGGTACGACTCAAATAAAAGGAAGAGAATTTCAGAGAAACACACTGAAATATTTTTGGAGTTTTTGGTGTTTCTTGAAGAAAGCAAATTAAAGAGGGAAAAACAAAAACGAGAAAAACTATTTACACAGGAAAGCTCCCAACAAGTAAAAGAAGAAACGAGAAATCTGTTTGGGTTTTATTTTGTTGCTACGATTAAATTAAGCTAGAAAGAAAAGCTGAAAGGAAGTAGGAAATATTTTTGGGTTTTCTCAAAGTTCTTCAAACACGCAAGAAGAAAGCGAGAGAATAAGTCTAGCATGGATAATACAATGAAAAAGTATGAACACCGACAACTGGAATGAAGTGTGTGAACATGAATGTAATGTCGGTGGAAATACGTACTCCCCGAAGCTTAGGCTTTTGGCCTAGCTTGGTAATCACCATCCGTAGTAACCATCCGGTCCTAAGTCGAAGTGAGGTGGAGGCGGCACCTGGGCGTCCCACTCCCGGGGCTCCTCCTCAGCAGCTGGTAGGTTGTTCCGGTAGGCTGTAATGTCCTCTGGCATGATCCTGTATCCGTTCCTGGCAATATAATCAAACAGAGCAGGTGCAGGCAACGGGATAACATCACGAGTTTCGACGCTGAATACCAAGTTGTAACGAATGTTATGAAAAGAATCAGTTGCCTCAATAAATTGGTGATCCTGCAACGCCTTATGATCTAGATAAACTTGGGACAAGGGATAATCATGTGGGCGAATCTGAACATTAAAGTGTCTCGCTAAGCGAGTAGCATAAATACCACCATGTATCTTTCCCTTAGTCCTGTTAAGGTGTAAGCGACATGCAATAATAGCCCCCATGCTAAAGGTGTGATCAATGTGCAGTGCACTGTGTAAAATGGCAAAGTCGGGGGCACTGAGTGTGCCAACCTTCTCCCTAGCGGTTAAACACTTCGCGATGAATAAAGCAAAGTAGTGCACAGAAGGAAACTGCAAACTGGTAGCAGTGGATTTTGACACGCCTCTATCTTCACCCACTGTTAAAGTGAGGAGAAAGTCCTCAAATCCCCTGGTCTAGGCTCTCTTAATTCCCCATCAGAAGGGATCAAGCATATGTCGCAAAAGTCAGTGAGCGGTATTTTGTGCATTTCAGCATATAGCTTAAACTGCACCTCGGGAGGATTATTCCTTCTCAGAAATTGAAAACTTTGCACAAAGGAATTTGTAAGGATGTGGTATTGGTCACACTTAGCTGCGAGGAACCCGGTCAGCCCAGCATTTGAAACGAATTGGGCAAACTCTTGATGGAACCCGACCTCCTCCATGAAGGCATCATACGGCCATTCGCATGGCCGCACCTCCACCGTTCTTGGAGTGTGGAGGTCATTGTCCGATGATTCCCCAATGACTCCTTCAGCATTTTCCTTGTAGGAAAACTTCCTAAAGAAATTCATCCTATTCCTATAATAAAAATTCTGAAAATTTTAGCCTACAAAAGTTTTGTCAACAAAACTCCGTAAGATTGATAGAAACTACTCCTAAGGATGCATAGAGGCCATCTTAAGCATTCAAACTACTTAGAACTCTAAGAATTCAACATGCAAGCTCATCTATAGCAGCACCAAGAGTAGCTAATTACTCCAAAAATAACTCACTAAATCAAAAACTAATTGGAGCAATGGAGGAGTCACATACCAAGTACAAATCCCCCCAAACAGTTTTGGAAACGGAGCTTCGAGCAAAGAGATCGAAATCCGCGGGTTTGAGAGCAAGAACACTGGAATGAGAGCTATGGTGAATTTTTTCTGGAGGTAGGGGATGACATGGGCTAATGGGATAAGTGAGGGGGCCCACGTGGGGGCCACAACCCACCAGGGCGCGCCTGGGGTTGCTGGCGCACCCTGGTGTCTTGTGGGCACGAGGTGCACCCCCCTCTAATGTTGTTTGCACCAGAAATTCAGAAATATTCAAAAAAATCGTATCAATTTTTCAGAACATTGTGAGGACTTTTATTTTTGGGTCATTTTTTATTGCACGGTGAAAATAGAATACAGGATAATCATGGCATTTTATTTTATTTGACTAAGTAAAACAGAAAATAAAAGGTGGGAGTAGAAGGTTGTGCCTACTAGATTCATCAACTTCATACCTCTCAAAAATGATCCATTAATAAGGTTGATCAAGTCTTATTAACAGCCACTTCCGATTAGCATGAAACTGAAGAACTTTCGTAAAACACTAAGTTACCTCAATGGGGATATGCATATCTCCAACAATAAGTATATCATATTTCTTTTCGGCAGTAGGTAGAGGTAGTTGAAAGCTTCCAATAGTGAGTGTAGGAGATTCTTCAATAACATTTATACCATTCACTTGCATTTGTTTCTTCGAAAAGTGCACCGTGTGCTCATTACCATTGATATGAAAAGTGACTTTGCTTTTATTGCAATCAATAACATCCCCAGCAGTATTCAAAAAGGGTCTACCAAGGATAATCGACATGTTGTCGTCCTCGGGCATCTCAAGAATAACAAAGTCCGTTAAGATAGTAACATTTGCAACAACAACGGGCACATCCTCACAAATACCGATAGGTATGGCAGTTTATTTGTTAGCCATTTGCAATGATATTTCAGTAGGTGCGAGTTTATTCAAATCAAGTCTTTTATATAAGGAGAAAGGCATAACACTAACACCGGCTCCTAAATCACACAAAGCCATTTGCAGTCTTGACATAATTTCTTTTAATAGAGCAAGGTATAGTTGGTATTCCCGGATCTCCACGTTTTTTTGGTACTTCAGCCTTAAAAGAATAATTAGCAAGCATGGTGGAGATTTCAGCTTCAGGTATCTTTCTTTTATTAGTGATGATGTCTTTCATGTATTTTGCATAAGGGGCCATCTTTAAGATATCAGTTAAGCGGGTACGCAAAAAGACTGGCCTAATCATTTCAGCAAAGCATTCAAATTCTTTATCATCCTTTTTCTTAGATGGTTTAGGTGGAAAGGGCATGGGTTTCGGAACCCATGGCTCTCTTTCTTTACCATGTTTTCTAGCCATAAAGTCTCTTTTATCATAGCGTTTATTTTTAGGTTGTGGGTTATCAAGATCAACATCATGCTCTACTTCAACATCATTATCTAGTTCTTTATCATTGTTCAGTTGAATATCCTCATGAACATTATCATTTTCATTATCACTAGGTGAATGTTCATGACCAGATTGAGTTTCAACATCAGAAATAGAGACATCATTATTATCTAGAGGTTTTTGTATCTCAGGTTCACTAGAGGTATGCAAAGTCCTACCATTTTTCTTTTTCTTTTTATTTTTAGAAGGACTAGGTGCATCAGTATTAATTCTCTGAGAGTCTTGTTCAATTCTTTTAGGATGACCTTCAGGATAAACAGGTTCTTGGATCATTCTACCTCCTCTAGTTGCTACTCTAGTAGCAAAATCATTCATATTACTATTCATTTCATCAAGCAATTCTTTTTGAAGCTTAGCAACTTGTTCTAATTGGGTTTGAACCATAGAGGAATGTTTTCCTACACCTCTAACATCATTACTGATTCTAAATAGCAAGTCACTCAAGCGAGCAATCATATCAGAATTATATTTTAATTGTTTCAGAGCATGTGCATTGAAGTGATCTTGTTTCATAATGTAGTTGTCAAACTCATATAAGCATTGAATAGGATGTTTATTGTAAGGGATATCACTTTCATCAAATTTTAATAAAGAATTTACCTCTACCACCTGTGGAGGTGGTGGTGTGTCAAGGCCATGTATTTCTTCAATAGATGGTAAATTCTTAACATTCTCAGCTTTAATACGTTTTTCCTTCATACATTTCTTTGCCTCTTGCATATCTTCAGGACTGAGAAATAAGATACCCCTCTTCTTTGGAGTGGGTTTAAGTGGTGGTTCAGGTAGAGTCCAATCATCATAATTCTTCAATATGTTATTCAATAATTCCCCAGCTTGTTCAACAGTTCGTTCCCTCAAAACACAACCAACACAACTATCTAGGAAGTCCCTAGAAGCATTAGTTAGTCCATTATAGAAGATATCAAGTATTTCATTTTTCTTGAGAGGGTGATTAGGCAAAGCATTAAGCAATTGGAGAAGCCTCCCCCAAGCTTGTGGGAGACTTTGTTCTTCAATTTGCACAAAGTTAAATATTTCCTGTAAGGTAGCTTCTTTCTTATGAGCAGGAAAATATTTTTCAGAGAAGTAGTAAATCATATCATGGGGACTACGCACACAACCAGGAGCAAGATTATTGTACCATGTCTTAGTATCACCCTTTAATGAGAACGAAAATAATTTGAGAATATAGTAGTACCGAGTCTTCTCATCATGAGCAAAGAGGGTGGCTATATCATTCAGCTTAGTAAGATGTGCCACTACAATTTCAGTTTCATAGCCATGGAAAGGATCAGATTCAACCAAAGTAATTAACTCTGGGTCGACAGAGAATTCATAATCCTTATCAGTAACAAAGATAGGTGAAGTAGCAAACTTAGGATCACATTTCATTCTAGCATTCAAAGTCTTTTCCTTATACTTGCGTAGCAATTTCTTAAGATCGTTTCTATCCTTACAAGAAAGGATTTCCCTAGTCGTCTCCTCATCCATAACATAACCTTCAGGTATCTTAGGCATTTCAAATCTCGGAGAGCCAGGTCTAATAGGTGTTTCATAATCACCAGTTTCAAGATCTTGATCAGTTTCAGCAATCTCACCAGTTTCAATAATTTCATTCTCTTTAGCTCTAGCAATTTGTTCATCAAGAAATTCACCTAGTGGGACATTATCATCAAGCATGGTACTAGCATCATCATAAGCATCATTCATAGCAGAAGTAGCATCATCAATAACTTGCGACATATCAGGATTAATAGCATGTGGTGGTGTTGCAAGCTTGCTCATAACCGATGGTGAATCAAGTGCAGAGCTAGATGGCAATTCCTTACCTCCCCTCGTCTTAGAGGAAAAAATCTTGGTTTTTGGATCCTTCAGATTCTTCATAGTGATCAATTGATATAAATCCCAAGTGACTCAAGAAATATAGCTATGCTCTCGGCAACGGCGCCAGAAAAATGTCTTGATAACCCACAAGTATAGGGGATCACAACAGTTTTCGAGGGTAGAGTATTCAACCCAAATTTATAGATTCGGCACAAGGGGAGCCAAAGAATATTTGCGAGTATTAGCAGCTGAGTTGTCAATTCAACCACACCTAGAGATTAAATATCTGCAGCAGAGTGATCAGTAGCACAGTAGTATGGAAGTTTTGATAGCAGTAGTAGCAGTAACAGTAACGGTAGCAGTGATAGCAATAGTTTTGTAGCAAGTGTAACAGTAGCAGTAGCAATAGTAACTTAGCAAGAACAATATGTGGAAAACTCGTAGGCACTGGATCGGTGAACTCGTTGGATGATATTCATCATATAACAGTCATAACCTAGGGCGATACAGAACTAGCTCCAGTTCATAAATGTAATGTAGGCATGTATTCCGTAAATAGTCATACGTGCTTATGGAAAAGAACTTGCATGACATCTTTTGTCCTACCCTCCCGAGGCAGCGGGGTCCATAAGGAAACTAAGGGATATTAAGGCCTCCTTTTAATAGAGAACTGGAACAAAGCATTAACACACGGTGAATACATGAACTCCTCAAACTACGGTCATCACCAGAAAGTATCCCGACTATTGTCACTCCGGGGTTTACGGATCATAACACGTAATAGGTGCGTATGACTAGCAAGATCGGATCAAGAGCATAGATATAATGGTGAAAACATAAATGGTTCCGATCTGAAATCATGGCACTCGGGCCCTAGTGACAAGCATTAAGCATGGGAAAGTCATATCAACATCAGTCTCAGAACATAGTGGATACTAGGGATCAAGCAGTAACAAAACTAACTCGATTACATGATGAATCTCATCCAACTCCTCACCGACCAGCAAGCATACGAAGGAATTACTCTCTCCGAGTGGGGAGCATCATGGAATTGGCGATGGAGAAGGGTTGATGATGACGAAGACCAAAGATTCCCCTCTCCGGAGCCCCAAACGGGCTCGAGATCTGGCCTCCCGAGGAAGAACAGGAGGTGGCAGCGGCTCCGTATCGTAAAATGCGATGAAACTTTCTCTCTGATTTTTTCTCGAAAAATAGAATTTTATAGCGTCGGAATTAGGGTCAGTGGGGCCCCGAGGTGGGCACAACCCACCAGGGCGCGCCTGGAGGGGGTGGCGTGCCCTGGTGTATAGTGCCCAGCCAGGGCTCCCCCTCCGGTGGTTCTTGGCACCGGTATTTTTTATTTATTGTAAAATAAATCTCCAAAAAGTTTCATCCAGTTCCGAGAACTTTTATTTCTGCACAAAAACAACACCATGGTAGTTCTGCTGAAAACAGCGTGAGTCCGGGTTAGTTTCATTCAAATCATGCAAATTAGAGTCCAAAACAAGGGCAAAAGTGTGAGAAAAAGTATATACGACGAAGACGTATCAGAGCCTAGTCGCCCCATGTGCGGAGACACCTCGGGCGGCGTGAGCTGCCGAGCCTTCACTCGCGAGCTGCGCCAAGTGGTTTGGCCCGACAAGTTCGAGCCTGAGCTGCCCCCGTGCTACGATGGGGTCCCTGACCCTACAGAGTTCCTCCAGCTCTACGTACTGAGCATCAAAGCGGCGAATGGCGATGACAAGGTCATGGCAAACTGGTTCCCCGTGACCCTCAAAGGTGGCGCGCACTCGTGGCTCATGAGCCTGCCCCAGGAATCGGTCTCTTCATGGAGCGAGCTCTGCAAGTTGTTCATCGCCAATTTCAAGGGTGCGCGAGGCCGCCACCACTCTGATGCCTCCCTCTCCTACCACGGCCTTTGGCGGCAATGGAACCTTCCCGGGGAGACCCTGCGCGTGTGCATCATGCGCCTCCGACGGGGGAGTGACAAGGCCTCGCGTGGCTCCCTGGCATTCCTAAAGAACCTCCGCAACATGCTCCGTCGAGCAGCTCCACATCCCCACAGGAGCATGAGCACCAGGTGACTTTTTGGTTCGTTTTAAATTAAGTGCGCCCCCTCCTATTTGTTGCATTGTCCCCGAGCTGGTACTTCCTCGATTATGTAATGGACCCGATTAAACTTTGTTGAGTTTATGTTGCTTGATTAAAACTTGAGTTTTGATACATCACCATCGCCTGGGATCGCTGCGCCTCCACAACCACCCCCTCGGCGGTCCCATGACCGGGGGCTAGACACGGCGTCTGTGCTCGGGTCCGTCTGTGCAGCGCTGAGCAATCCAAGTGACCAAGCTCTAACTCATGGGCTGGCCCCCCGTACACGTCACCTTATCCGGGTCCTTGGTGTCTCGCCCTCCCTGGGGCCATCGCGGGTGGTAGAGGTGCGGCACGGCTCATGCTGCCGCTGGTTAGGTGCTTCTTCGCCACGATTGCCATGCTTCGGTGGCCGCACCCAAATGAGGACGCCCTCGCGAGGTCTCCTCCCGGAGCTGCCCCCCCCGGGGCCTCACGGGGTGCATAGGTTAAGGATGGCTAGACGGGGCCGTGCGGCCCCTTCCCGTTCTGAGGACAGTGCGCGCCATGCCAAACGCCCTCTGGAGCGGTGGCAGGGGGCTTCGCTGAGAAGACTTTCCTTTTCAGTGTTAAGGGAGCAGGGCCAGTCTGCCGGTTCCCAAAGCAGCCCCCAAAGGTTTCCCATTTGGTGTTAGACGGCCAAGGATGGGAGCTCGCCAGGACGGAGGTCATCCCCGAGCTCACCAGCGTATCACGAAGGGAGGCTTTTGTAGGTGGAGACTACTTTAACCAGGATAGGCTGCACTCTTGTCCCCCTTCAAACTGACACCTTTGGCAACCCTTCCCGCCTGATATTTTTGGGGGCAGAGGACCAAAGCCAGTATAAGAGGAGGAGGGCGGCGACGATAGAGGGGGCGAGACCCCTCGGTATTCATTTTCACCCCTAAGAAATCCAGACCAGCAGGAGTTGGGTTTTACACCGCGAAGTGGCCCGAACCTGGGTAAACCACCGCGTCCTTTGTTCTTCCCCCAAGCTCAAGCACGTCGGAGCATCTCCATAAGTTAGCAAGAGAGAGGAGGGTTGGAGAGCCAACACACCCCAGAGTTCGAACCTTTCTTGGGTCCTCGGAGCCCCGATTCCGACATTAGCTATTTCATGATTTAGAAGAATAAAGTTTTAGTATGATTTAGTTTCAAGTGCTTGCTTTGTGATATATCTATCTATGTAATCGTGTGTGTGAGTTATACAGTAAAGATTGGTTTAAGTTTGTTTGGTTTGATTTCTTGCATCAATCATAGCAATGAAAAGAATGAAAAGATCATACGCTAATCCCACGGGGAGTAATGACTTCACATAAAAAGAGTATAATTGGTAAAATTTGTTGGAAGTTAACAAACATAGCATTAGTCATTGATGCAATTCATGAAAAAGTAATAAGGGAAGTGAGGTCTCACATGTAAATATACTATCTTGGACATCTTTTATTATTGTGAGCCCCCATTAAGTATTCTATGCATGATCAATTAGTTGATGTTGGACAAGGAAGACAATGTAATGAGTTATGTTTGCTTATATTCACATAGAAGTTATATTATCATGGATCCTCCAACATGTGTAGCTTGCTCCTATCCTTTGCTGGCCAAAACTTCGCACCAAGTAGAGATACTACTTGTGCATCCCAAAATCCTTAAACCCAGTTTCTTGTCATAAGAGTCCACCATATCTACTATGGATTGAATAAGACCCTTCAAGTAAGTTGTCATCGGTGCAAAAGCAATAAAAATTTGCTCCTAAATATGTATGATATTTTATTGGAAGGGAAAATAAGCTTTTTACGATCTTGTGATGGCAAAGAAATAAAAGCGACGGACTGCATAATGAAGGTTGCTATCAGAAGGCGCAATATAAAGTGACCTTCCTTTCCATTAAGAGCTTGCACATCCAAATAATAAGCGCATGACAACCTCTGCTTCCCTGTGTGAAGGGCCTATGTTTTACTTATCTTTATTTACTTTTATGCAAGAGTCAATAATGTTAATTCCTATTCCATTCTTATTATTCTCTACTTGGCAAGCATCATGTGGTGGGGAAAGATCCAGGCACATATATCCAGTTGGATATAGGTGATCATGAGTTATTATTGTTGACGTTATCCGTGAGATAAGTTGTTGGGTGGTGATAAACTATAAACCCCTATCTTCCTATGTGTCTAATTTAATATTTTCACTTCATAAATATCCCATGAGTGTCAGCAATGATAGAAGACTAAATGATAGTTGTGTATGTGAACTTGCTAAACAAAGCTCTTACATAGACTCTTTTTAATAATATGATGGATTGCAATTGTTTCAATGATTAAGAACATAGTTTACTAGTTTGTAATAAGGTTTATGATTCATACTTGAGCATGTGCATAGATTGTTATTTGTTCATGAGAAGTTTATGATATTATGTTGCTGTTATGATAATGATCATGATGCTTTCATATTCGTATTTTATTTTATCTCGACACCTCTCTCTCTAAGTATTTGGTCATGATTATCGAATTCGGCTTTTGCTTGAGGACAAGCAAGGTCTAAGCTTGGGGGAGTTGATACATCCTTTTTGCATCATGATTTCCTACTATTATTTATATTGTTTTTGGTCATCATTCCATTTTACGATACAATTTTAATGTCTTTTCTCTATGAATTTACAAGGTTTACATGGAGAGGAATGTTACCGGCGGCTGGAATTCTAGACCTGAAAAAGCTACATCAGAGATACCTATTTTACTAAACTCCAAATGACCTGAAACTTTTGGAGAATTTTTATGGAATATATAAAAATTATTGGAGCCAAGAGGGCGCGCCCTGTTACCTTGTGGGTCCACAGGTGGTCACCCATGCCCCTCTGCAGTTATATGAAGGGTTTTGACCTACAAAAAATCAAGATGATACTTTCGGGACGAAGCGCCGCCGTCTCGAGGCGGAACCTGGACAGGAGCACTTTTCCTCTCCGGTGGAGCGATTCCACCGGGGAAACTTCCCTTAGGGAGGGGGAAATCGAAGCCATCGTCATCCCCAACACTTCCTCCATCGTGGGAGGCTTAATCTTCATCAACGTATTCACTAGCACCATCTCATCTCAAACTCTATGTAATTCTCGTATTCAATCTTTGTCTCAAAACCTCAGATTGGTACATGTGGGTTGCCAGTAGTGTTGATTACATCTCGTTGTTGATGCTACTTGGTTTGTTTTGTGGAAGATTATATGTTCAGATCCTTAATAATATTCAATACACCTCTGATCTTGAACATGAATATGATTTGAGAGTAGTTACTTTTGTCTCTAGGACATGGGAGAAATCTTGTTATAAGCAATCATGTGATGTTGGTATTCGTTGGATATTTTCATGATGTGTATGTTGCTATTCCTTTAGTGGTGTCATGTGAAATTCGACTACTTGACACTTCACCATATTTGGGCCTAAAGGAAAGCATTGAGGAATGATAAGTAGATGATGGGCTGCGAGAGTGACAGATGCTTAAACCCTAGTTTATGAGTTGTTCCGTAAGGGGCTTATTTGGATCCACACGTTTAATGCTATGGTTATATTTATCTTAATTCCTCTTTCGTAGTTGCGGATGCTTGAGAGAGGGGGTAATCATAAGTGGGTTGTTTGTTCAAGTAAGAACAACACCTTAGGACCGGTCCACCCACATATCAAATTATCAATGTAACGAACGCGAATCAACTAAACATGATGCACACGACTAGATGGAAATTCCCATGTGACCTCGAGAGCGCTTTGATTTATATAAGAGAACTTTCAGGCTTATCCTTTGCTATCAAAAAGGATTGGGCCACCTTGCTGCAACTTTATTACTATTATTACTTGTTACTTGTTACGAATTATCCTGCTACAAAACTATCTATCACTGTTACTTACATCACTTGCAGAGAATACCTCACTAAAAACCGCTTGTCATTTCCTTCTGCTCCTCGTTGGGTTCAACACTCTTACTTATCAAAAGGACTATGATTGATCCCCTACTTGTGAGTCATCACTTATGTGCGATAGAGTGAATCATATCACGGGTTTTGATGCACCGGCAAAGTTTGCACCAATTTTCGAGGTGAGAAAGGGCAATGCATGGTACCGAAGAGGCTAGCAAATTAAGGAAAGGTGAGAGTGCGTATATCCATGGACTCACACTAGTCGTAAAGAACTCATATACTTATTGTGAAGCCTTATTAGTTCTCTTGAAGCAAAACACTACAGCATGTCCTTATGGAGGAGGTTGGGTGGAGTTAACCATCATGCGCCCCCGATTCGAATAACACGATAGGATTTCATTTTAGACATATAAAAGGCTCACACCTCATCACCATGCCATGACCAATACTTAGATGAGAATTAAATAACAAACTTTAATACTGATATTCCTACTAACCAATGATCATGAACCTATATCCTTTCATATTAGTACATCAATATAATCAACACATATTTCATCTTTGGTGAGCTATATGAAAGTTTTTATTATATCCCCCTTGAATACCTATCCTTTTTGGACTAGTCTTATAACATATGCAAATTACCATTCCTGTTGCCTTATACTCTCAAAAATATTTAAGTGAAGCATAAGAGTTCAAATATTTTCCATAAAATATGACCACCGCCGTGCTCTAGCAAGATATAAGTGAAGCACTAGAGCAACTGCCTAGCTCAAAAGATATAAGTGAAGCACATAGAGTATTCTAACAAATTCTGATGAAAGTGTGTTTCTCTCGAAAAGTGTTTCCAGAAAACGATGATTGTGGCAAACTAAAAAGAAAATAAACTATAATACATAACGCTCCAAGCAAAACTCATATCATGTGATGAATAAAAATATAGCTCCAAGTGACATACAGATAGATTGGAGACGAAAGAGGCGATGCCAGGCATCCCCAAGCTTAGACACTTGGGTATTCCTTGAATATTACCTTGGGGTGCCTTGGGCATCCCCAAGCTTAGGGTCTTGTAGCTCCTTATTCCTTCATCCATTGTTGTCTCACCCAAAACTTGAAAACTTCAGCACACAAAACGCAACAAAACCTCATGAGATCCGTTAGTATAATAGACATATCAAATACTTTAGGTACTATTATAAATTGATTAGTAGTTTATTATTGCATAATAGGTAATGTACTCCAACTTCTCCATGGCTTATACCCCCCGATACAATCCATAACATCATCAAAACAAGCAAACTATGCAAGCAAAAAACAGAATCTGTCTAAAACAGAACAATATGTAGTTATCTATACTAAAACCATACTTTTGTATCTCAGAAATTTTTAAAAAATTAGAAAAACCTGGGAAATTTGTATACCAATATTGTATAAAACTTCAGATAAAAAAGATACTCCAGTAATATCAGAGAAATTTTGCACTCGGTGTAAAACTTTCTATTTTTGCACAACATCAATTCTACTATCTTCCAAATCATCCCAAAGGCTTTACTTGGAACAAAGACTAATTTAAACATAAAAACACTAATATAATAGTAGAAAAAAATGTGTAAACTAAAAACAACAGAAAGTAAAAGGAAAATTTAAAGATAACTATTGGGTTGCCTGCCAACAAGCGCTATTGTTTTATGCCCCTAGCTAGGCATAATTCATTGTTTCAAGTTTGGTCATCCTTGACATCCAACTCCTAAATTATGCAACCATGCTTCCTAGGAGGTTTATAACATAAGTTATTGATAATCATGCTCCTAGGAACAAAATGAGTAGGTTTGTTTTTATTAGTAGTTTCCTCTATTATATCTATGAAGTTTGGGTGCATACTAATAATTTTAAGGTCTTCATTCCCTTTAGTAGAAGTGGAAATTTTATTCTTAGGAACATACATAAGTTTTGTATTCTTGTTATGATAAATCCTATCGATAGTTTTAGGGGAAGCAAAAGTGGAACCTAGTTTATTAATGATTTCTTCCAACTTATCGATTCTGGAGGGACTTTGTCCTAACCGCTCACTAACTATGGGTTCACTTCCCTTTTGATTATTTATAATAATTCCTACCTTGGAAGAAACTTGATCAATTTGACTTTGGAACTTTTTTCTAGATTTTCAATACGCTCGATAGTAGTCTTTTTATTCTCAATAACTTCTAGTCTACACATTATATCTTCCAAAGTCAATATAGTTTGATTAACAATGATAGGTGGTGATCCCACTAAATTTCCCATAGCATTGAAACCATCCATAGTGTGACTACCCAAGAAATTTCCCCCGGTAATAGTATCAAGCACATATCTATAACAACTAGTGACACCCACAAAAAAAATACGAAGCAGAATAGTGGTGGATTGCTTACGAATTGATCTATTTTGGGCATCGCAAATTCTATACCAAGCATCTTTTAAATTTTCTCCTCTCATTTGTTTAAAATTAAGCACTTCATTCTCGGGAGTACTAGAAACTAAAGAAGAACTAGCCATAATGACACGCAAGCAAACTAACAAGCAAACAAGTAAACTAGAAAACTACGCAAACACGCAGATAGAAATATTTTTGTATTTTTTATTTTTATGTAAAAGTAAATATAAAGATAATATAATAGACAATAAAAAAGTAGAACAAGTGAGTGATAGTTTGTGTGAAGGGACCTTCAAGCAAAGTTGGTGATGTCTCCTCGGCAATGGCGCCAGAAATTATTTCTGCTACTCGTGAGCTGCGTTGGGTTTTTCCCCGAAGAGGAAGGGTGAAGCAATATAGTAGCAATAAGTATTTCCCTTAGTGAGAACCAAGGTTATTGAACCAGTAGGAGAACCACAACAACTTGTCTTTCAAACGGCACTTGCACACACAAAACCAAACACTTGCACCCAACGCGGGCAAGAGGGTTGTCAAGCCCCTTGAAGTTGTTACTTGCAAGGATTACTTCTGATAGTGGTAAATAGATAAATATAAAAGTAAAATAAAAATAAATTAAATAAATTGCAGCAAGGTGTTTTTCGGTTTTTAGCAAATATGATTAAGTAGACCCGGGGGCCATAGTGTTCACTAGAGTCTTCTCTCTCCAAAGTAGCATACGATGGTAGACAAGTTACTGTTGGGCAATTGATAGAAAAGCACATAGTTATGATTATGTATTCATCACAATCATCATGTATATAGGCTTCACGTTCATGACAAGTAGACCGAAACGATTCTGCATCTACTACTATATCTCCACCAATCGACCGCTATCCAGCATGCATCTATGGTATTAAGTTCATGACAAACAGAGTAATGCTTTAAGCAAGATGACATGATTTAGACAAAGTAAGTACAAGCAATATGTTCAAACCCCGTTATTTTACCCTTAGTAGCAACAATAAAATACGTGTCTTTTCCCCTTCTATCACTGGGATATAGAGCACCGCAAGATTGAACCCACTACAATGCACTCCTCCCACTGAAGATAATTCAATCTAGTTGGCCAAACCAAACCGATAGATCGGAGAGACTTGCAAAGCTATAACAATCACGGATAATAGAATTGAGAGAAGACTCAATTATTTTTCATGAATAATCTGATCATTAACCCACAATTCATCGGATCCCAACAAACGTGAATCGCGAAGAAGATTACATCAAATAGATCAACGCGAGAATCGCGAAGAACTTTGTATTCAATATCTAAGAGAGAGAAGAAGCCATCTAGCTACTAACTATAGACCCGTAGGTGGATTCGCGAAGAACTTTGTATTGAATGTGGTGAACTACGCACAAATCATCATGGAGGCAACAAGGTTAATGAAGACGACATCTGTGATGGATTCCCCTTCCGGCAGAGTACCGGAAAAGGTCTCCACATGGGATCACGGAAGAACAGAGACTTGCGGTGGCGAAAAAATTGTTTTGGCTGGCTCTCTAGTGTTTTGGGGGTAATTGGGAATATATAGAAGTGGAATTAGGCCAGGAGGTTCCACGAGGGGCCCACGAGCCATGGGGGCGCACCCTACCCCCAGGGCACGCCCCACTGGCTCGTGGCCACCTCGTGGGTCTTTTGGCCTCCTCCCAAAGCTTTCTAGGTCTCTTCTGGTCCAAAAATATCTCGTAAATTTTTATCCAATTTGGACATTGTTTGATATTGGTTTTCTGAAAAGTACAAAAACAGGCAAAAAAACAGAAACTGGCACTGGGCACTGAGTTAATAGGTTAGTCCAAAAAATGATATAAAATAGCATATAATCGCATATAAAGTATTCAGGATTGATAACATAATAGCATGAAACAATAAAAATTATACATACGTCGGAGACGTATCACCCCGGGCCTGCAAGGGCCGAATGCGATGCGCCACCCATGTGCGCACAATGTGGACTCCAGTCATACCACCTCTCTTCAGCCGGGCGGTGGCCTTCGCCAGAAACTTGACCTCCAAGGTCGGCTTGGCAAGCGAAGCCCGCGAAAGAAGCTTCTGAGGGGGCTCATCCGTAAAGGCCGACATATCGTCTCCGAGCCACTCCATGTAAAACCAGGACTTATGCCACCCCCGAACAGACTTCGGGAGATCCAAGGAAAAAAGGCGGAGTTAGGACGAACCTGCAGGATGGCCCCTTCGAGGTAAAAAAAACCTCCTTCGTTCGACTGCACGTAGACCCAGGAAAAGTAGCGGAACAAATCAAAGTGTAGAGCTATCCCAAGATTGAACTCGCAGAAAGTAATGAAATTGATGACATGAAGCACCCCATTGGGTGGAATATGGTGGAGATGTCTGCCGTGAAAGTGCAGGAGGCCACACACGAAAGGGTGGATCGAAATCGAGCCCCCACCCGAAATAGCTTGAGCATAAGACATGCTCGTTGGCGCGGGGCTCCGGCAGAACCTCCCCGACTGGGAGTCGTATGCTCAAATTCACTGCCATGAGGATTCCATCCTTGTACCCCTTAACCTCGCTCTCCGTTGCCAGGGACAGGAACCACTTTCGTGTGGACTTGGGCGCTACTACTTCTTGAGCTTGCGTTGGTTTTCCCTTGAAGAGGAAAGGGTGATGCAGCAAAGTAGATAAGTATTTCCCTCAGTTGTTGAGAACCAAGGTATCAATCCAGTAGGAGGTACAAGCAAGTCACCAATCTTCGCACCTACACAAATAATTAAACACTTGCACCCAACGCTATAAAGGGGTTGTCAATCCCTTCATGGTTACTTGCAAGGATGACATCTGATAGAGATAGATAGGAAAGAATACTAAAACGAAAAGCAAAGTAAATAGATCTGAAAATATAATATGGAAAATAGACCCGGGGGCCATAGGTTTCACTAGAGGCTTCTCTCTTGAAGGAAAATAATACGGTGGGTGAACAAATTACTGTAGAGCAATTGATAGAAAAGCGCATAGTTATGACGATATCCAAGGCAATGATTATGCATATAGGCATCACGTCCGTGTCAAGTAGACTGAAACGATTCTGCATCTACTACTATTAATCCACACATCGACCAACTCCTGCCTGCATCTAGAGTATTAAGTTCATGAAGAACAGAGTAACGCATTAGGTAAGATGACATGATGTAGAGGGATAAACTCAAGCAATATGATGAAAACCCCATCTTTTTATCCTCGATGGCAACAATACAAATACGTGCCTCGCTACCCCTACTTTTTCACTGGGTGAGGACACCGCAAGATTGAACCCAAAACTAAGCACTTCTCCCATTGCAAAAATTACCAATCTAGTTGGCCAAACCAAACCAATAACTCGAAGAGACTTGCAAAGATATGAAATCATGGATATAAGAATTCAGAAAAGACTCAAATAATATTCATAGATAATCTGATCATAAACCCACAATTCATCGGATCTCGACAAACACACCGCAAAAGAGTATTACATCGGATAGATCTCCATGAAGATCATGAAGAACATGGTATTGAAGAACATAGAGAGAGAAGAAGCCATCTAGCTACTAGCTATGGACCCGAAGGTCTGAGGTGAACTACTCACGCATCATCGGAGGGGTAATGGAGTTGATGTAGATGCCCTCCGTGATCGAATCCCCCTCCGACAGATTACCGGAAAAGGCCCCAAGATGGGATCTCACGGGAACAGTGGCTTCCGGTGGCGGAAAAGTATTTTCGTGGCTTGTTCTGGTATTGGGGGAATATTTGGGAATTTATAGGCCGAAGAATAGGGTTAGGAGGTCTGCCGTGGGGCCACAAGCCAAGGGGGCGCCCCCCCCAGGGAGCGCCCCTGTGGCTTGTCGCCACACGGCAGGTCTTCTGCCTTCATCTCCAAGTCTGGTACGTTTCTTCTGGTCCAAGAAAATCATCCCAAAGATTTTATTCCATTTGGACTCTGTTTGATATTCCTTATCTACAATACTCAAAAACAAGTTAAAAACAGAAACTGGCACTAGGCACTAGATTAATAGGTTAGTCCCAAAAATAATATAAAATAGCATATTAATGCATATAAAACATCCAAAATAGATAATATAATAGCATGGAACAATCAAAAATTATAGATACATTGGAGACGTATCAAGCATCCCCAAGCTTAATTCCTGCTCGTCCTCGAGTAGGTAAATGTTAAAAACAGAATTTTTGATGTGGAATGCTACCTAACATATTTATCCATGTAATATTCTTTATTGTGGCATGAATATTCAGATCCATAAGATTCAAAACAAAAGTTTAATATTGACATTAAAACAGTAATACTTCAAGCATACTAACAAAGCAATCATATCTTTTCAAAATACCATGGCTAAAGAAAGTTATCCCTACAAAATCATATAGTCTGGCCATGCTCCGTCTTCCCCACACAAAGTATTTAAATCATGCACACCCCCGATGACAAGTCAAGCAATTGTTTCACACCTTTTATGTTCTCAAACCTTTTCATCTTTCACGCAATACATGAGCGTGAGCCATGGATATAGCACTATAGGTGGAATAGAATATGGTGGAGGTTGTGAGGAAAAAGGAGAAGAAGTCTCACATCAACTAGGCGTATCAACGGGCTATGGAGATGCCCATCAATAGATATCAATGTGAGTGAGTAGGGATTGCCATGTAACGGATGCACTAGAGCTATAAGTGTATGAAAGCTCAAAAAGAAACTAAGTGGGTGTGCATCCAACTTGCTTGCTCACGAAGACCTAGGGCAATTTGAGGAAGCCCATCATTGGAATATACAAGCCAAGTTATATAATGAAAAATTCCCACTAGTATATGAAAGTGACAAAATAGGAGACTCTCTATCATGAAGATCATGGTGCTACTTTGAAGCACAAGTGTGGAAAAGAGATAGTAGCATTGCCCCTTCTCTCTTTTCTCTCATTTTTTTTGGTGGGCATCTTTGGCCTCTTTTTTTATTTGGGCTTCATTGGCCTCTTTTATTTTTTGTAAAGTCCGGAGACTCATCCCATCTTGTGAGGGAATCATAGCTTCCATCATCCTTTCCTCTCATGGGACAATGCTCTAATAATGATGATCATCATACTTTTATTTACTTACAACTCGAAACTTAGAACAAAATATGACTCTATATGAATGCCTCCGGCGGTGTACCGGGATGTGCAATGATCTAGCATAGCAATGACATAAAAAAAACGGACAGGCCATGAAAACATCATGCTAGCTATCTTACGATCATGCAAAGCAATATGAAATGATGGTGCGAGTCATAATAAACGGAACGGTGGAAGTTGCATGGCAATATATCTCGGAATGGCTATGGAAATGCCATAATAGGTAGGTATGGTGGCTGTTTTGAGGAAGGCATATGGTGGCTATTTTGAGGAAGGTGGGTTTAATGCACCGGCGAAAGTTGCGCGGTACTAGAGAGGCTAGCAATGGTGGAAGGGTGAGAGTGCGTATAATCCATGGACTCACATTAGTCATAAAGAACTCACATACTTATTGCAAAAGTCTATTAGTTATCGAAGCAAAGTATTAGACGCATGCTCCTAGGGGAGAGGTTGGTAGGAGTAAACCATCGCGCGCTCCCGACCCTCACCCAAAGGATGACAATCATTAAACAAATCATGCTCCGATTTCGTTACATAACGGTTCACCATATGTGCATGCTACGGGAATCACAAACCTTAACACAAGTATTTCTACCAATCCACAATTACTCACTAGCATGACTCTAATAACACCATCTTTATATCTCAAAACTCTATGCAAGGAATCAAACTTCTCAACATATTCAATGCACTTAATATGAAAGTTTTTATTATATCCCTCTTGGATGCCCATTATATTAGGACCAAATTCATAACCTAAACCAATTACCATGCTGTTTAAAGACTCTCAAAATAATATAAGTGAGGTACGAGAGTTCAATAATTTCTATAAAACAAAACACCACCGTGCTCTAAAAAGATATAAGTGAAGCACTAGAGCAACATTGCCTAGCTCAAAAGATATAAGTGAAGCACAAAGAGTATTCTAATAAATTCACGATTCAGCGTGTCCCTCTCAAAAAAATGTGTGCAGCAAGGATGATTGTGGCAAACTAAAAAGCAAAGACTCATATCATACAAGACTCTCCAAGCCAAACACATATCATGTAGTGAATAAAAATATAGCCTCAAGTAAATTTACCGATGGATTGAAGACGAAAGAGGGGATGCCTTCCGGGGCATCCCCAAGCTTAGGCTCTTTGGTATCCTTGAATATGTCTTGGGGTGCCTTGGGCATCCCCAAGATTTGGCTCTTGCCATTCCTTATTCCATAGTCCATAAATCTTTACCCAAAACTTGAAAACTTCACAACACAAAACTCAACAGAAAACTCGTGAGATCCGTTAGTATAAGAAAAATAAATCACCACTTTAGGTACTGTTGTGAACTCATTATTTATTTATATTGGTGTAATATATACTGTATTCCAACTTATCCATGGTTCATACCCCCCGATACTACCCATAGATACATCAAAATAAGCAAACAACGCAAAGAAAACAGAATCCGTCAAAAACAGAATAGTCTGTAGCAATCTGTAGACTTTGAATACTTCTGTAACTCCAAAAATTCTGAAAAATTAGGACAACCAGGGAATTTGTATATCAATCTTTTGTAAAACTTTCAGACTCATTTGACGCTCTGGTGAATTTATAAAATTCCTGGACTGAGCGCAAAAGTTTCTGTTTTTCAGCAAAATCAAATCAACAATCACCGTAGACCATCCCAAAGGTCTTACTTGGCTCAAACACTAATTAAAACAGCAAAACACAATTACTACAGAGGTAATAATGTGTAAAACACACCAAAACAGAAACAAAAGAAAAGCAAAAGCATAAAATTGGGTTGCCTCCCAACAAGCGCTATTGTTTAACGCCCCTAGCTAGGCATAACGCAATAGATCTAGATATTGTCATCTTTGGTATGCAATCCATAAGTAGCTCTCATAATAGATTCATAAGGTAATTTAATTTTCTTTCTAGGAAAGTGTTCCATGCCTTTCCTTAAAAGAAATTGGAATCTAATGTTTCCTTCTTTCATATCAATAATTGCACCAATCGTTCTAAGGAAAGGTCTTCCAAGAATAATAGGACATGTAGGATTGCAATCTATATCAAGAACAATGAAATCTACGGGCACATAATTCCTATTTGCAACAATAAGAACATCATTAATCCTTCCCATAGCTTTCTTAATAGTGGAATCCGCTAGATGCAAATTTAAAGAGCAATCATCAAGTTCATGGAAACCTAGCACATCACATAAAGTTTTCGGAATCGTGGAAACGCTAGCACCCAAATCACACAAAGCATGGCACTCATAATCTTTAATTTTAATCTTAAAAGTAGGTTCCCACTCATCATAAAGCTTTCTAGGAATAGAAACTTCCAACTCAAGTTTTTCTTCAAAAGATTTCATCATAGCATCAACGATATGTTTAGTAAAAGCTTTATTTTGATCATAAGCATGCGGAGAATTCAACATGGATTGCAACTAGGAAATGCAATCAATTAAAGAACAACTATCATAATTAATTTCTTGAAATCCAAAAGAGTGGGTTCATTGCTATTTAAAGTTTTGACCTCTTCAATCCCACTTTTATCAATCTTAGCATTAAGATCTATAAACTCTGAATCATTGGGACAACTTTTAACTAAAGTTGACTTATCTCCAGTCCCATCTTTATCAAGATTTAAATTAGAAAGCAAAGATTCAATAGGAGTCACATCAATCACTTTATCTTCATCATGATTATCACGAGAACACACCTTTTCAAGCCATTCACACTTAGCACGTATTCTAGCGGTTCTTTCCTTACACTCATCAATAGAAGTTCTCATAGCTTTTAAAGACTCATTAATATCACGCTTGGGTGGAGTAGATCTAATTTTCAAAGAATCAATCTCAAGCGAATTTCTATCAACGTTCCTAGCCAAATCATCAATCTTGAGCAATTTTTCTTCAATCGTAGCATTGAAAACCTTTTGCGAACTAATAAATTCTTTAATATTGTTCTCAAGATCAGAGGGCATCTTATTATAATTTCCATAAGGATTGTTGTAGGAATTACCATAATTATTAGAGGAATTACTAGGAAACGGCCTAGGATTGAAATTACCTCTATACGCGTTATTACCAAAATTGTTCCCATTAACAAAATTCACATCCATAGATTCATCATTATTTCCAATCAAAGAAGACAAACACATATCATTGGGATCAATAGGAGCACTCTTACTAGCTAACAATTTCATTAATTCATCCATCTGTTCACTCAAAGTATTTATTTCTTCAATAGCATGCACCTTTTTACTAGTAGGAGATCTCTCGGTATGCCATTGAGAGTAATTTGCCATAATATTATCTAGGAGTTTAGTAGCTTCTCCTAATGTGATTTCCATAAAAGTACCACCCACGGCGGAATCTAAAAGATTTCTAGAAGCAAAATTCAATCCCGCATAAAAAATTTGTATAATCATCGATAACTTCAAACCATGTGCGAGGCAATTTCTAATCATTAATTTCATCCTCTCCCAAGATTGTGCAACATGCTCATGATCAAGTTGCTTAAAATTCATTATATCGTTCCTAAGGGAGATGATCTTAGCGGGCGGAAAGTACTTGGAAATAAAAGCATCTTTACACTTATTCCATGAATCAATACTATTTTTAGGCAAAGATGAAAACCAAGTTTTAGCACGATCTCGTAGTGAGAACGGAAATAGCTTCAATTTAACAATATCATTATCCACATCTTTCTTCTTTTGCATATCACACAACTCAATGAAAGTATTTAGATGGGATGCGGCATCTTCACTAGCAAGGCCGGATAATTGTTCTTTCATAACCAGATTAAGCAAAGCGGCATTAATTTCATAAGATTCCGCACTAGTGGCGGGAGCAATCGGAGTACTAATAAAATCATTATTATTAGTATTGGAGAAGTCACACAATTTGGTATTCTCAGACATCGTGACAAAGCAAACAATCTAGCACACAAGCAAAAAAGCAAACGAAAAGACGAATGGAAGAAGGGCGAATAAAAAGGCAAATCTTTTTGGTTTTTTATGAAAATTGTTTTAGAAGTGGGGGAGAGGAAAGCGAGAGGCAAATGGCAAATAATGTAAATGCAAGAGATGAGTTTGTGATGGGTACTTAGTAGGCTTGGTGTATCCTCCCCGGCAACGGCGCCAAAAATCCTTCTTGCTACTTCTTCAGCTTGCGTTGGTTTTCCCTTGAAGAGGAAAGGGTGATGCAGCAAAGTAGATAAGTATTTCCCTCAGTTGTTGAGAACCAAGGTATCAATCCAGTAGGAGGTACATGCAAGTCACCAATCTTCGCACCTACACAAATAATCAAACACTTGCACCCAACGCTATAAAGGGGTTGTCAATCCCTTCACGGTTACTTGCAAGGATGAGATCTGATAGAGATAGATAGGAAAGAATACTAAAACGAAAAGCAAAGTAAATAGATCTGAAAATATAATATGGAAAATAGACCCGGGGGCCATAGGTTTCACTAGAGGCTTCTCTCTTGAAGGAAAATAATACGGTGGGTGAACAAATTACTGTCAAGCAATTGATAGAAAAGTGCATAGTTATGACGATATCCAAGGCAATGATTATGCATATAGGCATCACGTCCGTGTCAAGTAGACCGAAACGATTCTGCATCTACTACTATTACTCCACACATCGACCGACTCCTGCCTGCATCTAGAGTATTAAGTTCATGAAGAACAGAGTAACGCATTAGGTAAGATGACATGATGTAGAGGGATAAACTCAAGCAATATGAAGAAAACCCCATCTTTTTATCCTCGATGGCAACAATAAAAATACGTGCCTCGCTACCCCTACTTTGTCTCTGGGTGAGGACACCGCAAGATTGAACCCAAAACTAAGCACTTCTCCCATTGCAAGAATTACCAATCTAGTTGGCCAAACCAAACCAATAACTCGAAGAGACTTGCAAAGATACGAAATCATGCATATAAGAATTCAGAAAAGACTCAAATAATATTCATAGATAATCTGATCATAAACCCACAATTCATCAGATCTCGACAAACACACCGCAAAAGAGTATTACATCGGACAGATCTCCATGAAGATCATGAAGAACATGGTATTGAAGAACATAGAGAGAGAAGAAGCCATCTAGCTACTAGCTATGGGCCCGAAGGTCTGAGGTGAACTACTCACGCATCATCGGAGGGGCAATGGAGTTGATGTAGATGCCCTCCGTGATCGGATCCCCCTCCGGCAGATTACCGGAAAAGGCCCCAAGATGGGATCTCACGGGAACAGAGGCTTCCGGTGGCGGAAAAGTATTTTCGTGGCTTGTTCTGGTATTGGGGGAATATTTGGGAATTTATAGGCTGAAGAATAGGGTTAGGAGGTCTGCCGTGGGGCCACAAGCCAAGGGGGTGCCCCCCCCCAGGGCGCGCCCCTGTGGCTTGTCGCCACACGGCAGGTCTTCTGCCTTCATCTCCAAGTCTGGTACGTTTCTTCTGGTCCAAGAAAAATCATCCCGAAGATTTTATTCCGTTTGGACTCCGTTTGATATTCCTTATCTACAATACTCAAAAACAAGGAAAAAACAGAAACTGGCACTAGGCACTAGATTAATAGGTTAGTCCCAAAAATAATATAAAATAGCATATTAATGCATATAAAACATCCAAAACAGATAACATAATAGCATGGAACAATCAAAAATTATAGATACGTTGGAGACATATCAGGTGCCACACGCCCCCACGTAAACCCACCTTTCGAGGCGGTGTGCTTCCTTTTCCCACTGGCAGGGCTTGTTGGCGGCTTCAGATGCAAAACCTGCCTTCCCTTTTTGCTCTTGGTCTCGGCCATCGGCAGCAAGAGTGCGGGAACAAGATGAGTAGAACGACGGCACGCCAAAGGTTTTGAGGTAGACGGAGGAGTGAACTAAGCCAGAATGGGGTAGGGTTTTGAACCCCCCCACGTTTCCCTCTTTTTATAAACGGACAGACCCGAAGCATCGGCCGTCCAAGGCGGAATTGGCAAATATCATTTCCTATTCCAGGAGGATTCTCCTCTTTTTTCTTTTGCAGAATAAGGGAGATATTCATGGCGGTGTGATCTCCTCAAGATCCACGACGAGCCCATCAACCGCATCAGGCCAAGATTCGGGTGAACGGATGCCCAACCTAAAAGGAAAGCAGAACTCAGAGATTATCCGGGCTCTAGGAAGACATGAAGATATAGGAGCCCGATGAAGGTCTCACAACTTTTATTGCAAAATCTATCGCGCTCCTGGGCTACTGACGTGGTCCTGTACTGGGGGTGGCTAACGCCTAGGAGCCCGGCCTCATCTACTACGAGGGGACCAACAGACCCAGGATGTGATGAAAACCCTAGGGGGCCAGACGACCTTCTTGACGCTCAAGGCTAAAGGGCGGCAATGCCCTAGATCGCATATTATGTGTAAACCCTAGACCTCTCCTGCCTATATAAAGGGAGGTTTAGGACTCCTCTTGATCCTCTATCCTCAAATAATAGAACTCTCGGTAGCAATCTCATACACCACTATAATCCCTCAAACGGGGTATCCCTCCACTATGAATCATTAAAACTAGCAGGACGTAGGGTATTACTCTCCGGAGGCCCGAACCTAGCTAAACCCCTCATGTGACCTCTGATCCATCACTTCCAGCTGCGCTTGGATCCCTACCGAAGGATCTGATAGGAATCTGCACTGTCAATGCTCAAAACCAATAAAATTGGGATTCAGGACCAACAAAAGTTGATGGTAAACAAAATAGAAAGTTTCAAAAAGAAACACAACACCAAGAGGAACAAGGGTAGAGCTTCTTGCGAGACTATATGTTTCTATTCCAAAGAGAAAGTACACTGGAAGAGCAATTGTTTGAAATATCTGGCGGATAAGAAGAACTCGTTTTATGGTAAAAGTATGAAAGTTATAGAAGTTAATGTTATTGATATTCTACTTGCTAAAAAAAGTCATGGGTATTTGGTACCGGTTTTGTTGCTCACATTTGCAACATGACGCAGGGACTATGGGAGATTTGCAACCTCACAAGAAAATGAAGTCGTGATACTTGTCGGGAATGGTGATGGGATTGCTGCTCAAGCCGTCGGTGTCATGTATTTAAATTTACCTTCATGTTTTATCTTAGAACAAAGTAACTGTTATTTTTTTTTCTGAAGTTGTTTAAGAACATTATCTTTGGATCATGTTTAATAAGCAGCGGTTATTCTTATAAGTTTGATAACAATGATTGTTCAATATATTATAAGGGTATGTTTTATCGATTTGCCCCTATCATCGATGGTTTATTCATTATGAATCTTGTATGTGAAAAATATGTCTATAACATTAATTCTAATCGTCTTAAGAATACTGATAATACCAGTTATATGGGACACTAACGTCTTGGTCATATCAGGAAGAAACATATGCAAAAAACTTCAAAAAGATGGAGTATTAACATCATTTTATTTTGAATCATTTGATACATATGAAGCTTGTCTAGGCCAAATGAGTAAAATGCCGTTCACTGGTCATCCTGAACAGGCGCTTGAATTATTGGATATAATACATAGTGATGTATGTGGTCCAATGAGCACACTAACACTATGGATACTTATACTTTGTAACATTCACTGTTGATTTGAGTAGATATGGTTATATTTACTTCATGAAACATAAGTCTGAAACTTTTGAAAAGTTCAAAGAATTTCAGAACGAAGTAGGGATCATCTTGGCGAAAGGATAAAGTTTCTACGATCAGATCGTGATGGAGAATATCTAAGTCACGATTTTAGCAAACATCTAAGTGACTGTGGAATTGTCTCACAACTTATTCCTCCTGGAACTCCACAGAGAAATGGAGTGTCTGAAAGGCATAACTAAACCTTTTTAGACACGGTGAGGTCAATGATGTCAGTTACTGATCTACCTTTATCATTTTGGGGATATGCACTTGAAACAACAACATATACACTAAACGGAGCACCGTCTAAGCCTGTTGAGATGGCGCCATATGAGTTATGGAATGGGAAGAAACCAAACTTGTCGCATCTTAGTATTTGGGGTTGTGAAACTTATGTAAAATGTTTATAGCCAAATAAACTTGATCCCAAAGCAGACAAATGCTATTTTGTAGGTTATCCCAAAGAAACAATTGGGTATTCCTTCTACCAAAAGTCTGAAGAGAAAGTGTTTGTCGCAGAGAATGGACACTTTCTTGAGAAGGAGTTTCTCGAGAAAGAAGTAAGTGGGAGGAAAATATAGCTTAATGAGATTACCAAATCTTCAGAAGGGAATGTGACTAATGAAACAAAATCTGTTCTAGAAATTTTTCGCACAACTGAACCAGAAGTTACTACAACAGTTGTAGAAACTCCAGTTAAGACAATAACCGAACCGCGTAGGTCAGGAAGAGTTATTGAACCTCCTGAATGGTTTCACAATGAGATATTCATCTTAGAGAAAGATGAACTTGCACACTACAGAGAAGCGATGGTGGCGCTCAGCTCAAAAGAATGGATGAAAGCCATCCAATCCAAAATGGAGTCCATGTATGAGAATTAGGTTTGGAACTTGGTTGATCCTCCAGAGGGTGTGAAACCCATACAATGTAAATGGATCTTCAAGAGAAAAACAGATGCGGATGGTAATCCTACTATCTATAATGCAAGGCTACTTGTGAAAGGGTTTTTGCAGATTGTGGGAGTTGATTATGATGAAACTTTCTCACCAGTAGCTATGCTAAAGTATGTGCGAATTACGATGGCCATTGCTGCATATTTCAATTACGAGATATGGCAGATGGACGTTAAAACTAAATTCCTAAATGGATAGCTAAAAGAGGATATGATACAACCAGAAGGTTTTATCAATCCTAAGGATGCCAGAAGCAAACTTCAAAGGTCTATCTATGGTTCGAAGCAAGCATCCAGGAGCTAGAATCAACATTTTGATGAAGTGATAAAAGAGTTTGGCTTCATTAAAAATTATGAAGAAACTTGTGTATACAAGAAGTTTAGTGGGAGCTCTATTGCATTTCTAATCTTATATGTACATAACATATTGTTGATTGGAAATGATACAAAATTTCTTAGCACCACAAAAGACTATTTAAAGAGTGTGTTTTCAATGAAAGAGTTAGGCGAAGCTACATATATAGTGGGCATAAATATCTATAAAGATAGATCAAGACGTCTAATTGCGTTTAAGCCAGAGCACGTACATTAACAAGGTTTTAAAGAGGTTTATAATGGAGAATGCAAAGAAAGGTTTTCTCCCGATGTCACATCTCACAACACTTAGCAGAAATCAACGTCCCAAGATAGTTCATGAGCGAGTGCAGATGAGTGGAGTCCCATATGCTTCAACAATTGGATCCATCAAGCATGCGATGATATGTACTAGACCAAATGTTTCTTATGCTCTAAATGTTAACAGCACATACCAAAGTGATCCTGACTTGGCTCACTAGGCAGCGGTTAAAAATATTATTAAGTACCTCAAAAGGACAAAGGACATGCTCCTTGTATATGGTGGAGATGAAGAGCGTGTTGTAAATGGTTACACTAATGCTAGCTTCATGACTGGTATAGATGACTATAAATCTCATCCAGGCTATGTTTATACCCTTAACAGTGGTGCACTGGTTTGGAATAGTTTCAAGCAGAACACTGTTGCGGCTTCGAAAGCTTCAAAGGAGGCGGTATGGATCAAGAAGTTTCTTGAAGAAGTTGGTGTGATCCCAAGTGCGATGAACCCCGATGGCGCTATATTGTGATAATAGTGGTGTCATTGCTCAAGCAAATGAACCAAGATACCACATGAAGGCCAGACACATCAAGCGCAAGTATCACATTATCCGACAATATGTCGAGATGGGTTTTGTGAAGGTTCTCAATGTTCGTACGGATTTGAATGTGTCAGACCCAATGACGAAGGCTTTACCATGAGCAACACCTGATAGCCATAGGTGTTACAGAGACTATTGAAACTAGATTACTAAATCTAGTGCAAGTGGGAGACTATTGATAATATTCCCTAGATGCAATAATATTGTATTATTATATTTCCATATTCATAATTAAGAGTTTAAATTCTATGCTATAACTGTTGTGATTCTGGAATATGCGATTCAGTGGAAAACTCATATGCACGTGAATGATAAACAGTAAAATAAATATTCCTAGTATTGCCTCTAAGACTGGCTCAAGTGTTGTTGGTGATCTTGTTTTCCGGATCTTATTATATCGTTAAGTGTAAAGATAGTCCTAAAACAACATTGAGAATATGATGTTAAAAGAACGATCTTATTATATCGTTAAGTGTTAGTAGGACAGGAGTGATGAGAATATATTTTTGGAATTTTTTCATTAATATTCAATATAGTTTCAAGAGGATCCGGAAGCGTTCCGGGGTCACCAGAAGGGTTTCGGAGACTATCGGGCAATATTTGGTTTTACTGATAAATAATATATATGTGGAAAATGTTTTCTGAGTTGTTAAATTAATAATATAAATCTGTAATAATAGTTAGAAGGCTCTTATATTTAATTTAGGGTTTTTTACATCTGTGTCCCTGGTTCCTTAGCCGTACTCATTCATCCCCACACTCTTAACTTTTGCTCACTTTTCCCCACTCCCTTGTCCGAAACACTCAGAAATGGTCACAGCGGAGGATGCCGTCGGGTCAATGGTTTGACCGTTAACTCTGACGAGTGGGGCCGTGTCGGAACGGGTTCTCCTTTGACCGTTCTGATGTGGGGCCGCATTGAGACACGTCAGATGGGCTTGTCTGAACCTCGAGCTCGAGCCCTACAGCACCGCGCTGCTCCGTCCCCTCCGTCGCTGTCGTGCCCTCCAACCTCTAACCCCATTCCGCCTCCGCCACCATCGTGACCTCCAACCTCTAACCCCTTTCCGCCTTTGCCACCGTCGTGCCCTCCGCCAGATATACCCCCACATCCCTATCTGGATTAAGCAGCGATGTCGGGGGAGCAGGCTCTCAAGCCCGTCGACCGTGGAGAGGATTGGGTGGAATCGGTGGCGGATAATTCATGGATTACACCTAGGTAAGCGTTGTTTTCCCCTCTAACTGATTTGCTGATTTGTAAATTCAGCCCTATTTGACTACTAGTCGCTTGAATTGTTCAAATTTTGCTGAATTGTTCCCGGCCTAACTACACCCCTTATTTGAATCGAATATGATTGATCCTGCAATTGCTTTCCGGCTGTCAGTTAGGATGGAAGTTATTGTGCTGCGTGGTAGAAAACCGAATATGATTACTGGATTTTCTATCTGAAGGTGGTAGAAACTAGTATGTCGTTCAAAGATTTGCTCGAGGCGCTCCGAAATTATTCATATGGATGGAGCCCTGCCGATGTTGTTGAACTGAAAATTTTCAACAATACCGAGCAAAAATTTATACCACTAACTTTCGATGGGAATCTAGGATTGCTCTTTACTTTGAATGTTGAAAGCTGCTTGGGTAAAATCCATATCGAGGTGCTTCATCCACGCAATGAACATGAGAAGGGGAAGGGTGTTCACGAATCTTCTGCCTCTGCTAACGGAGAGCGCCCCGGCACTCCTTGTAGGTCGAAACCAAGCAGAGCTAGTGGTTCTGAAAGTCACAATATGTCTGCTGCCGCTTCTTGTGCCGCTTCTCCTGTCGCTGCTGTAGCCAATGTAGAACAGGATGCAAAGCCAGCGAAGAGGTGCCTCGACATGATGACGAGGATGAGAATATGTTCCCTGACCTTTCAGATATTGCCAGTAAACAAGCAATGGAAGATGAATATCAGGAGCAACCTATCAGCCGTGCTAGATTTGATGACATTGGCGATGAAGAGAGGGAGGAGAACATCGACAGCTTAGTTTTAGATGAATATGATGGTGAGGATATGCCAACAATTGAGTGGAACAGGGAAGATCCTCAGGTTGCTGTCGGCACCATATTCCAGTCGATGGTGGACTGTCATAATGCAGTGACTACATACTGCATTCTCACACAAAATACCATATGTGATTGATAGGAGTGAGCCATCAAGTTTCACTGTTCATTGCCCATATGATAGGTGTAGATGGAGGTTGCATGCATCACGTATGTTGAGGAGCAAGTTCATTCAGGTTTGTGTATTCGAGTTTATACTGATTCATTTTATTTTCAGATCATTGTGTAATGTTTTCTTAACTGCACTTCCTTTTATATTTTTTCAGATAAAAAAGAACCCACACCAGCACACTAGTCCACCTGGAGGGGGAGGGGGGAAGGCTAAAACAAAGCTAGCAAAGACTAGGTGGGTGGCAGATGCAATTTTGGATTGGTTGAGACAAAAACCAACACTTGGTTCAACAACACTACATGGGAAGCTATTTGATAAGTACAAGATTGATATACCTTACATGAGGATTTTTTATGCTAAGGAAATAGCTCTTGACATGATTAATGGTCCTTGGAATGAGAGCTTTCAGTTGCTCTACACATTTAAAGCTGAAGTGGAAGCTGCTAGTCTAGGGAGTGTTGTAGAGATTCAGAAGCATACAGTTCCATACAAAAGAAGGGAAATCATTTGAGAAGGAGTGCTTTAGGAGGGCTTTTGTTTGTTTCAAGGCTTGTTAGCAGGGGTTTCTGGATGGTTGCAGGCCCTATTTGGCTGTTGATGCAACCGCTTTAAATGAAAGGTGTAGAGGACAACTGGTGGCAGCTTCTGCAATTGATGGAGACAACTGGCTATTCCCAGTTGCATTTGGTGTGGTGGAGGCAGAGTCCGAGGAAAGTTGGGTCTGGTTTCTGCATCAGTTGCGCAACCTTATAGGTACACCCCCAGGTTTAGCTATACAAACAGATGCTTGCAAGGGTTTGGAGAGTGGAGTGGAAATTGTATTCCCTGGAGTGGAGCATAGGGAATGTATGCGACACCTAGTGCAGAATTTCAGAAACAAATTCAAAGGTAAAGTTTATGATGAGAACTTATGGCCAGCATCATACACATGCAGTGAGAGGAAGCATGAGCATCATTTGAGAGTGTTGTATGCTCACAATCCTCTGGTGAAGGAGTACCTAGATGCACATCATGGAAAGTTGTGGTCAAGAAGAAAATTCAATGAAATATGCAAAGTAAACTATGTGACCAGTAACCTGAAAGAGTGTTTCAATGCAAAGATCAAGTCATTGAAAGGGCTTCTGATATGGAAAATATTTGATAAGATTCGGCAAATGATCATGATAACGATGGCTCTTCGCAAAAGAATTGCAGAAACAGAATATGTTGGCCATCTTATGCTCCCATCTCTTATTAAGGCATTGCATGCCTAGGCAAGAGGACTGAACAGAATGAAATGCATTCGAGCGGCGATACACGAGGCTGAGTTAACTTATACTGACAGTAAAAACAAGGAATGGAGATATCCAGTTAACCTAGCAACTAGGGAATGCAGTTGTAGGCAATGGCAGCTCCGTGGGAAGCCATGCATACATGCCCTACATCTGATAAATGTTATCGGTGGTGAATATGGTGAAGTTGTTCAATACATCTCTGAATATTTTTCTGTTGCCAAATTCAGGGCTGATTATGCTTCCAATGTGTCCGCACTCTTGGGAAAAGATCAATGGAACATAGTAGATCCAGGGTTAAAACTACATTCTCCTGTACTGACTAGACCACCAGGAAGACCAAGGAAGAACAGGTACAGAAGAGGTGAGGTTGTGTAAAAAGATGGCGTAAGTGCAAAAAATTTGGAACCCTAGGGCACATTGCTAGGTTATGTACCAATCCAGTGGATGCTTCATTTGGAGAAGAGGAACAATGGGAAGCAACAAATGCAGAGGAGAATGCAGCATTACAGCAGATTGCAGCTAATGCAGAGGAGAATCCATCATTAGAGCAGATTGCAGCTAATGCAGAGGGGAATGAAGCAACTGAATTAGCAATGCCGACAACTTGGTATGTGTGGAACAACCTTCCCTTTTTGTGCATTTCTTCTGTTTTTTATCGATGGCTTATAATCTTTTTTCTATTTGACCTAGCTCTAGGGAAATTAAAGAAAAAGGAGAGAAAAGGCCAAGAGAGAAATAAACTTCGGTTCAGTCATCATCCAATGCAGAATTTGAAGCCATGGATTATGAAGGTTTTGAAGCTATTGAACCCCGTCAACTGGTCAGTGGAAGTTCTCTGTCAGCACCTCGACAACCACCAACCGAAGTGAAGATCAAAAGGAAGAAGAAAAAGGTGGATATCCCAGCTAGGGAAACCAGGAGCAAGTCTGTTAAGCGTTCTAGGAACACAAGGAGCAAGGCAAATATGTGAAATTTGAACGTTGAATGCAAGTTGTAAACTTTGAACTTTAAGGATTTGTAATAATTCAAAATTGGAGGCAAAATTTGAATTTGAACTAACCTTTGAATTTTAAGGATTTGTAATAATTCGAAATTGGAGGCAACATTTGAAGTCCATTGCTCTGTGATGTGATGTTTTGCAATGATTTTGAATTATTACACATATTACATGAGCAATCCGATCTGCAAGCAATATTTTGAATTATTACATATGGCAAAATTTGAATTATTACACGTGGCAAAATTTGAAAAATCAAAAAATAAGTTCAGATCCTTCTTATTCACACTAAAACGAAGCTTTGGTGATTTTTTTGATGTTTTTAAATTTTTCGTAAACCTAACCCCACTATCACTCTCTTCTCGAACTCTGTTCAACCTCGTACGTGATAGCTCATTTGTGTGAAGTAGTTTTCATGAAAATGTCCATAAACCAATTTTTTTTGTCATAACCATGTCACATACAACAGTATTGTGTGCATGTCTTCCATTTTTTTGATTTTTTTTTGAATTAGTTCTGCTCGTTTGAACTTGGAAATGGTATCTCACCTCAAAAAATGTTTTTCCATAAAAATGTCCCTAACCAAGCTTATATTTTTTTATGGTAACCATGTCTTATAAAACTACGAACCGCGAAGGTTTCTAATTTTACTGATTTTTTTGAATTAGTTTAGGTCATTTCAAAGTTGGTCAAACCTAATATAACCCCGTTGACCGGCTCAAAACCCCGCAGCATCTCTCCAAACCCTAGCGTCGAACTGCAGCCGTCCTATCATACCCTAGTGCCAAGAGACAACCCTCAAATATGGTCTTCTAGAAGGAATTCCGAGGGTAGGCTGCGCGCCGTTGGATCACATGGACTGTAGGATCGAAAGTATGTCTAGAGGGGGGTGATTAGACTACTTGACCAAATAAAAATTCTACCTTTTCAAATTTTTGTTGTGGGAAGATTTTAGCAATGATTGCAAGTCAAGCACACCCTACACATGCATGTCTAAGAGTATATCAGCGGAAAGTAAAGACAAGCACATGTAATAGAGGTAAGGGTTAGAAGATCAAACACAATTGTAGACACGAAGATTTTTCCCGTGGTTCCGATAGGTGGCGCTATCGTACATCCACGTTTATGGAGTCTTCAACCCACGGAGGGTAACAGTCGCGAGAGTCCACGAAGGGCTCCACCCATAAGGGTCCACGAGGTAGCAACCTTGACTATTCCATAACGGCTTCCGTCCATGAAGGACCAGCATCAATATGGGTAGATCTTCACGAAGTAGGCGATCTCCTTGCCCGTACAAACTTCTTGGTTCAACTCCACAACATGAAGTAGGAGGCTCCCAAGCAACACCTAACCAATCTAGGAGGCACCACCCTCCAAAAGGTAATAGGCTTGATAATGATGATGAACTCCTTGCTCTTGTGCTTCAAGATGATAGACTCCTCAACACTCAATCACTCTCTCAGAAATTTGGCTTGGTAGAAGGGATTGATTGGGTGGAAAGCAACTTGGGGAGGCTAGAAATCAAGATCCATATGGTTGTACTGGATGATCTTGATCTCAACACAAGGGTAGATGGTTCTCTCTCAGAAATTTGGATATGTGAAGTGGGGAACATTTCTGAGTGCTTCTCTTGCGAGTGGGATGTGGTGGAGGGGTATATATAGGCATCTCCAAAAAATCCAACCGTTACAACATTATTGACCATCTCGGTGAAACCGAAGCAAAACTCGGTTGTCCGATCTGTTCAAAATGTGGCAACTTTCGGAATCTCGGTGCGACCGTTATAGGAATCTCAGTGGTACAGAAATGAGTGGCCGAGGGCAGTTTCCAAACTCGGTGACACCGATCCATAAAACTCGGAAATTCCGATTTTATAAACTGGGTTACCAGAAAGTTGGTCACCGAAACTCGGTTGCACCGATGCAGTCTCGGTTGTACCGAAAAGCTAGGGTTTGGCTTGGGTAGAAAATTAGTAGAGCCGGATGGAAACTTGGTGGCACCGATTTTGTGGATTAGGGTTTTGATAGAGTATTTTTGTGGGAGAGCTTGTGGGTGTTTTTGGTGGTTAGCACTTGTGCACGTGGAGCAATTTGTTCACCAACAATACATTACCCCCTTTTAGTAGTATTGGCTTTCCTATGGACTCAAAGTGATTTCTCACAAAGTAAAAAGAGAGTCTTCTAGCTTGAAGCTTTGCCAATCCATTCCTTGCATCTTGGGGTATCTCCTCACAATTTACAGCCATCCCATCATTGGACTTTTCCTGAAATATACTTAGTGGAAAATGAGTCAAATGACATATATGTTGTTATTAATTACCAAAACCACCCAGGGAGCAAATGTGCTTTCAATCTTCCCCTTTTTGGTAATTGATGACAACATATAGATCAAAACTTTGACATATGATATAATCAATGAATAGAGTCATCGCTTTGAGAAGTATGTGATAAGCAAGAGCTCCCCCTAAATTTGTGCACTATTTTGAATTTGCATTTGAATGCAAATGCACAATCGATTAGGTTCATGGGGCACTCTTTCATGTCACATACAGCTTGGTGGTGTGCGATAATAATATGAGTGAACAACATAGCACAACACATCAAGCAAGAAGTGAATAATCATCTCATAAGCATCTCAAAAGATAAGACGTAGTAGCAACATATAAGAAGTGCATGATCAAACACCAACAAGTTTAACACAAACGAACAGCCAAAAGATTTTAGTGTTTTGGAGAGCGATAAAAGCCAACACTCTCTCTCTTGAAGCCCTAATGATCTATACAACTTCTCCCCCTTTGGCAATAAGTTCAAAGGTATAGGACTAATCGTCTCTCTGAGGCTTATCTCCTCCGGTTGTTGATGTAGGAGTCGAGAGAACCGCATCTGCAAAGACTTCTACCGATGTCATGGAAGGGGTTGGAGTAGACACTCGAGGTGCTGATGGAGCTGGTGGGACTGAAGGAGCTGCAGCAGGTGCTGATGAAGATGGTCTCAACTCTGAAGCTGGCACTGTCGCAGATCTAGCTTGGGTCTTGAACTGAGTGCTGGTCCTGAGAGGGCGACTGTCATCATCATCATCATCGTCATCCTCTAAGGTGTGGGGAAGGGGTACTGAGTCCACCTCCTTCTTGAGCTCATCAACTGTCTTCGTCAGCCCATCCGCCTTGTTGTTCAAAGTATGAAACTTGTTTTCAACAATCCTTTCCAGACTCTTTTGGTTCTTCAAAATCTTTGTGATGTCATTCTGCATGCCTTGGATTGAGCTAAGGATGAGGTCCAACTGCTCATTCCTTGTCCTTGGCACTGGAGCACTAGTGAGTCTGGGTGCTTCAGCTGCTGCCTGTGCAGTAGATGAAGTGGGATGATCTGGGTCCATCACCACAACATTGTCCTCGAATTCTGGATGGAGAGGCATATGTGGTCGATCAAGTGCATATACATTCTTTTCAAGCTTTGAGTTGATAAGCATCTGAATATATGGTGCATATCCACATGATCTTTTCTGATCAGCAGCAGTCCTCTTCACAGTCTCAACAATCAAGTCCATGACCCTGAATCTGGTGTGAAGGTCTACATGATGCAGCATGTTTATGGAGTATCCTCGGATCATCTTGTCATCACCTGATTTGGGCATCAAAGTGTACCTCATGATGATGTTGGTGGTGGTCAGTCTTGCCTGTAGATAGTATACTGAGCCAAACTTATGTGAATGCACATAGTCAGCAGGAATCTCCTTGTGCATCGTTGCCATGGAATTATGATTCATCTTGGCCTCAGAGTACACATCCAAATCACCATCTTCTACCTGTGGGAATCCTAAGATGGTAGCTCACTCTTCCACTATGGATTCATACCTGACACCTTCTTTCATCCAGACAATTCTACCAGCTCCATAAAAGTGAGCTGTGGAGTAAAATTGCATGATCATCTCATCATTCCAAAGGGTAAACTCTCTACCAACAAATGCATCAATGTTAATGGCCTTGAAGTTCTCTTGCACATGGGGAAAATAATCTTCATTCTTCTTAATGTAGTCCCAGTCTACATATCTCATATCACTCACACCTGGGCTCTTGTCTGGCAAGACAGTCTCATAAAAATCTTGCTGCTCCTTGGTGTGAAATCTAGGATCAACAGCAGTCCTTCTCCTGGAGGCATAAGGGTCATTTGCTCTCCATAGCCTCAGCCCTGAGACTTTCCTCTTCTTCATGTCCTCAGCTATGGGATGAGTATCATCATGAGCTGGCAGATGGGGTCTGAGCTTCCTTAACACGGAAACTTCTTCCTCTTCATCCATAGTGGAAGATCTCTTGTTCTTAGCAGCAAGAGGGATATCTCTGGTGGTCCTCTTGGGCTTCTTGGGTGCTGAAGGCTTCTTGGGAGCAGATTTGGTGCTCTTAGCTGGTGCATCCATGGGCATAGCATCTGCTAGAAGCTTCTTCTTCTTCTTCTTGGGAGGAGCCTTGACAGCTGGCTCTTCCACTTCTTCAGCTTCTTCTGGATCTTCATACATGGAAGTAGGTCTTCCAACAACATGAACAATTATCTTCCTGCTTCTCTTCTTCTTAGCTAGTTTCTTGGGCACAGAGCTTCTGGCTAGCTCTATTGACATGGAAGCCCTAGCACTCTCTGGTGCTCTCACAGCTTCAGAACTGGCATACTCCTTCCTCACAAGCCTCCTAGATGAGGTGGCCTCAGATGCAGACTTCTTGGCAGCTCTGTCTGCTTTGTCTTGCCTTTGCTTGGCAAGAACCTCCTCTGGCACAAAATCAGAGTCCTCTTCATGAGTTAAATTTCCTCCTGGCTCTTGTAGCAGCCTTGGGCAACGCATGAGAACTTGGGGTGCCTGGATCTTCTAAAGATGAGCTAGGCTCAGGACTAGTGCCTAGATTTGCATCAATGCTAGGCTCTCTGGAGTCATTCTGACTATCACCTGAAGCTGACATACTGTCCCTGTGAATGCAGTATAGAAGATTAGAAAGGTTGAGCATCACAAAAACACAGTCATTTTTCAAAATTTAAACTCAGAAACTTTGCGTATGAACTACTGCAAAATACATTTCGGTACCACCGGGTTGAAATTTTTGGAGTCACCGAGACTGACCACTTGCTTAACAGAAACTTGGGCAGCGTTTTCTGTGTAACCAAAAAGAACTGCTCTGTCTCACCGAAGTGGTTCTTAGAAACCCTGAAAACTGAATCGGTGGAACCGATTCTATCAACTCGGTGTCACCGAGATGCATGTTGCGAGAGTTCAGATCTAGAATTTCCTCGTTTTCTAATCTATGGATGATTCTCGTGGGATAGAAAGATTGCACACTTTGGATTGTAGATGGAAGTAACCTAATGCGCATGAATCGGATAGAGGACCGCAGAAGGGGCCGGATTCATACCCTAGCTTGACGATGAATCTGCTACGGCGGCGGCGGTGGTGGAGATTTTCGTTGACGGCGTGGATACCAATGGCGACAACGCTCGGGGAAGCAAGGGCGATTACCAAAGGGTCCTGGTGCGGTAGCTTAGGGTTGGGGACTTGGCGTTTGAAGATGAAATTTCAAAACGTCGGGTCCGCCGGATTAAGTACCCTTCACTGCCGGTCTCATCGACACTAAAATATCGGCGTCATCGAGTTCCTCTACTGTCAGTTGACAGGGAAACTCGGTGAAGCCGAGATTATGGTATCGGTGGTACCGAGGTGCAAAGACAGATCAACCCTAGGCATTTGGTGGAACCGAGATTTTATGGTTGGTTGCACCGAGTTGCACTTTAGGGAGGTTTTGGAGGTCAGCCTTGACGAAATGGTACTCCAAGTGCTCCCCACACAGAGGGTTCGACAAGTGCTTGTTCAAGTTTTTGTGATGTAGCATGAATAGAACTTGAGGTGAGAGAACATAGATAGCTAGAGAGGGGTCCTAGGCATTCTTGTATATCCATTTGGCAAAAGAAAACAAAAGCCAAATAGCTACAATTGGATATCCTCGAATGATTAAAGATATGCAGACCAACATGCTCACACAATAAGATATCAAATGAAATCATGGCAAACATGCACAAACATTCTAGCATCTATCAAGCACTTGGGCGATGACGTAGTCATCTATATATGAGTATATTGACTTACGAGTCAAGTAAGAATACTTGATCATAGGTCATACTCATCATTTAAGCACAAGTGGGGTTGCCACTTTTACATAAAGCATTTAATGTTGTCATATTCTAAGAGATACTTTAACTCAAGTCTTAGAGTAACCCCCCCCCCCTTGATGTGACATCCCCCCTAAGAGGGATAAACTAACCTTGGGTTTTGTCGTAGAAGACTTCATGTGGGTGATGTAGTGGTGGATGCTCATAATTGATGAAGATCATCTTGAGTTGGGAGCAATCCTTTTTGTTTCTTACTCTCCTCACCTACATGGGTTAGTCCCAAACACAAGAGACAAATACAAGGATATCTATGGACATGGAGTGCAAAGCATACATGATGATGTCCATGGATTCATTAATTACCTTGTCCCTTGCTTACCTTTGAGGGAATGTGTGACTCCTTGAACTATTGCATAATGTTGATGTTGATTGCAGCTAGTCCTTGAGAATAATGAATGTGAGTGAATTTTATTGGCGGAGTCACCCCTCGAGAACTTCTCTAGTTCTTCTTCTTGCTGACCCACATCAAGTTGATGGGAATACTCGGTGTTGAAGTGGCAGTTGTAGAAGCTGAGCTTGTAGAAGCCTTGGGAACCCACTTGACCAAAGCCTGGGATTCATCTTCATATGAGTCAATCTCGTCTTGAAGCTTGTCCTTGCCCTTGAGCTTGTGATCTTGTGGTGGATGGTCATCTTGAGCTTTTGTTCCCTTGGGAAGAGTATGTTCATACTTCTCCCTTTGAGGAACAAACTTGGGCTTGGGGTATGGACCTTCTTCCCATTCAACTCCATTAGCGTTGAAGTAGCCAATGCCATGGTTCTTCCGGTATCCTCTGTGCTTGCGTACAATTTTCTCAAATTACTTACATCCGGCAAGACTTTTCAAGATACATTTTTCTATAATCCCTTTCAATAGATCATTTCCTTGCTCAAGTGTAACTTGGCTAAGAGAATCGTTAGTGGAATCAATAGAACTACTAGAAGCAATATCATTTGATTTATCATTTTTATTGCTACTAGTTGAAGAACCTTTCGTGCCTTTGTTACTAGATTGCTTAGTCTTAACTTGTGGCATGAATATAGACAAGAGTAGTCGTTTGGCTAGATAAGAAGAAGTCTTCTTTCGGAGATCGTCATTGATTGATTTAAGAAACTCATGCTCTTGCTCCAAGTTGAGCTTCTCGAAGCGTAGCTTCTCATGAGTTCTTACAAGCTCTCTATGATCTTCTAAAGTAGATTCATGAGCTAACTTAAGAGAGTTCAATTCTTTAGTTAGTCGTTCTATTTCCTTCTTATCATCATCACACGACTTATCTTGATTAGCATGATCATTATCTAGCACATTTTGACTAATATCAGTAGCTTTATCACATAGCAAGTCATCATCTCCAAGTAAGTCATCCTCATCACTATCGAAGTCAAGATATTCGGGGTGTGATACCTTGGGCCCTTTAGCCATGAAGCAACTTCCACTCCCTTCATTTGGTGAATCAAATATGTCGTAGGAGTTGGAGGAAACGAGTGCAAGTCCGGCAACACCTTCATCTTGACTATAGTCGGAGTCGGAGTGATAGCTTCTCTCGGATTTCTTGTCGGAATCGGAGCCGGAGACCCATTCACCAACATGAGCTTGATGTCTTCTTCTTGAGTAGCTCTTAGTGTACTTGTCCTTCTTCTCCGAATCTCTACTTCCCCTTGACGGTCTTCGTTCATAACGATCATCTCTATTCCTTATCTCTCTTCGAGGTGACTCATCTCTCGAGCTCTTCCTTCTAGGTGACTCTTCCCTTCTTTTGTGGGGGGGCGTGCACTCATTGGAGTAGTGTCCGGGCCTTCCACAATTGTAACAATTCCGGTCACGACTAGATGAACGCTTTTCTTCATATCTTGAGTTGGAGTTCCTCTCTTTGCCTCTACTCTTGTAGAACTTGTTGAATTTCTTGACCATGAGGCTTATCTCTTCATTGTTAACAAGGTTGTCGCTTGAAGTAGCCGGAGCATCACTTGTGGCTTTGTAAGCACCGCTAGACTTGTTGTGAAGTTCTTCCTTGTCTTTGAGTGACATCTCATGAGCAACAATTCTACCAATGACTTCCGTAGGCTTGAGATCTTTGTAGTTTGGCATCATTTGGATCAATGTGCACACGGTGTCATACTTTCCTTCCAAAGCTCTAAGTATCTTCTTTAAGATGAATTTGTCGGTCATTTGTTCGCTTCCTAAGCCGGCAATCTCATTGGTGATGAGAGCAAGCCTAGTGTACATCTTCGCGACTCCTTCAGCATCCTTCATCTTGAACTTGTCAAGTTGACTTTGAAGCATGTCCAACTTAGATCCTCTTATGAAATCGGTACCTTCGTGCATATCAACCAAAGTATCCCAAATTTCCTTTGCATTCTCAAGTCGGTTGATTTTGTTGAATTCTTTGGGGCATAGGCAGTTGAAAAGAATGTCACATGCTTGAGCATTGTATTGCAACATCTTCAATTCATCTGCGGTCGCTTCACGATCCGGTTCCTTTCCATCACCAAAGAATTCACCTTGCAAGCCAACATGAACAACAACCCAAACGGTGGGGTTATGACCAAGAATATGCATTTTCATCTTGAGCTTCCAACTAGCAAAATCAGTACCATCAAAGTACGGACCTCTACGGTGCTAACTTCCCTCACTAGACGCCATACTCTCCTAGGTTGTGAAACCAATGCAATGGAGACCACAGCTCTGATACCACTTGTAGGATCGAAAGTATGTCTAGAGGGGGGGGATAAGACTACTTGACCAAATAAAAATTCTACCTTTTCAAATTTTAGTTGTGGGCATATTTTAGCAATGATTGCAAGTCAAGCACACCCTACACATGCGTGCCTAAGAGTATAGCAGCGGAAAGTAAAGACAAGCACATGTAATAGAGGTAAGGGTTAGAAGATCAAACACAATTATAGACACGGAGATTTTTCCCGTGGTTCCGATAGGTGGCGCTATCGTACATCCACGTTTATGGAGTCTGAAACCCACGGAGGGTAACGGTCGCGCGAGTCCACGGAGGGCTCCACCCATAAGGGTCCACGAAGTAGCAACCTTGACTATTACATAACGGCTTCCGTCCACGAAGGACCAGCCTCAATATGGGTAGATCTTCATGAAGTAGGCGATCTCCTTGCCCGTACAAACTTCTTGGTTTAACTCCACAACACGAAGTAGGAGGCTCCCAAGCAACACCAAACCGATCTAGGAGGCACCACCCTCCAAAAGGTAATAGGCTTGATAATGATGATGAACTCCTTGCTCTTGTGCTTCAAGATGATAGACTCTCTCAGAGATTTGGCTTGGTAGAAGGGATTGATTGGGTGGAAAGCAACTTGGGGAGGCTAGAAATCAAGATCCATATGGTTGTAGTGGATGATCTTGATCTCAACACAAGGGTAGGTGGTTCTCTCTTAGAAATTTGGATATGTGAAGTGGGGAACATTTCTGAGTGCTTCTCTTGCGAGTGGGATGTGGTGGAGGGGTATATATAGGCATCTCCAAAAAATCCAACCGTTACAACATTATTGACCATCTCGGTGAAAACGAAGCAAAACTCGGTTGTACCGATCTGTTCAAAATGTGGCAACTTTCGGAATCTCGGTGCGACCGATATAGGAATCTCGGTGGTACCGAAACGAGTGGCCGAGGACAGTTTCCAAACTCGGTGACACCGATCCATGAAACTCGGAAATTCCGATTTTATAAACTGGGTTACCAGAAAGTTGGTCACCGAAACTCGGTTGCACCGATGCAGTCTCAGTTGTACCGAAAAGCTAGGGTTTGGCTAGGGTTCTGTCTTGGGTAGAAAATCGGTAGAGCCGGATGGACACTTGGTGGTACCGATTTTGTGGATTAGGGTTTTGACAGAGTATTTTTGTGGGAGAGCTTGTGGGTATTTTTGGTGGCTAGCACTTGTGCACGTGGAGCAATTTGTTCACCAACAATACCTTACCCCCTTTTAATAGTATTGGCTTTCCTATGGACTCAAAGTGATTTCTCACAAAGTAAAAAGAGAGTCTTCTAGCTTGAAGCTTTGCCAATCCATTCCTTGCATCTTGGGGTATCTCCTCACAATTTACAGCCATCCCATCATTGGACTTTTCCTGAAATATACTTAGTGGAAACAAGAGTCAAATGACATATATGTTGTTATTAATTACCAAAACCACCCAGGGAGCAAATGTGCTTTCAATCTTCCCCTTTTTGGTAATTGATGACAACATATAGATCAAAGCTTCAACATATGATATAATCAATGAATAGAGTGATCGCTTTGAGAAGTATGTGATAAGCAAGAGCTCCCCCTAAATTTGTGCACTATTTTGAATTTGCGTTTGAATGCAAATGCACAATCGATTAGGTTGTGGGACTGAAGGAGCTGCAGCAGGTGCTGATGAAGATGGTCTCAACTCTGAAGTTGGCACTGTCGCAGATCTAGCTTGGGTCTTGAACTGAGTGCTAGTCCTGTGAGGGCGACTGTCATCATCATCATCATCATCATCATCCTCTAAGGTGTGGGGAAGGGGTACTGATTTCACCTCCTTCTTGAGCTCCTCAACTGTCTTCGTCAGCCCATCCACCTTGTTGTTCAAAGTATGAAACTTGTTTTCAACAATCCTTTCCAGACTCTTTTGGTTCTTCAAAATCTTTGTGATGTCATTCTGCATGCCTTGGATTGAGCTAAGGATGAGGTCTAACTACTCATTCCTTGTCCTTGGCACTAGAGCACTAGTGACTCTGGGTGCCTCAGCTGCTGCCTGTGCAGTAGATGAAGTGGGATGATCTGGGTCCATCACCACAACATTGTCCTCGAATTCTGGATGGAGAGGCATATGTGGTCGATCAAGTGCATATACATTCTTTTCAAGCTTTGAGTTGATAAGCATCTGAATATATGGTGCATATCCACATGATCTTTTCTGATCAGCAGTAGTCCTCTTCACAGTCTCAACAATCAAGTCCATGACACTGAATCTGGTGTGAAGGTCACATGATGCAACATGTTTATGGAGTATCCTCGGATCATCTTGTCATCACCTGATTTGGGCATCAAAGTGTACCTCATGATGGTGTTGGTGGTGGTCAGTCCTGCCTGCAGATAGTATACTGAGCCAAACTTATGTGAATGCACATAATCAGCAGGAATCTCCTTGTACATCATTGCCATGGAATTATGATTCATCTTGGCCTCAGAGTACATCCAAATCACCATCTTCTACCTGTGGGGATCCTAAGATGGCAGCCCACTCTTCCACTGTGGATTCATACCTGACACCTTCTGTCATCCAGACAATTCTACCATCTCCATAAAAGTGAGCCGTGGAGTAGAATTGCATGATCATCTCATCATTTCAAGGGGTAAACTCTCTACCAACAAATGCATCAATGTCAATGTCCTTGAAGTTCTCTTGCACATTGGGAAAATAATCTTCATTCTTCTGAATGTAGTCTGAGTCTACATATCTCATATCACTCACAGCTGGGCTCTTGTCTAGCAAGACAGTCTCATAAAAATCTTGCTGCTCCTTGGTGTGAAATCTAGGATCAACAGCAGTTCTTCTCCTGGAGGCATAAGGGTCATTTGCTCTCCATAGCCTCAGCCCTGAGTCTTTCCTCTTCTTCATGTCCTCAGCTATGGGATGAGTATCATCATGAGCTGGCGGATGGGGTCTGAGCTTCCTTAACACAAAACTTCTTCCTCTTCATCCATAGTGGAAGATCTCTTGTTTTTCTTTTTTTTAATTTGATTGCACCCACAGAAAATGAGTGCACCTTGATTCTGTTTTCTTTTTTGCTGATTGATTTGATTGCACCTATAGAGATTGACTTCACGCTGATTACAAAAATAGGTTACATCGTTTGAAATATGGCCACCAACAAGTAAAAAATGGGCTACCCCCACAGCCCAAAGTAAATGCGCACGCGCGGCGGGCCCCGGACGTCAGCCACCTCTGTTCGGGGTCGTCGTCCTTCTTTAAGTGGAAACCCGTGGATAGTAGCTTCCACCCCCGGCAGGATCTACCAACACTAGGCCTCTTTGATTCAAAGGATTCTCATAGAATTTTTGAAGGACTTAAATCCTTAGGAATTTTCCCTGTGTTGGTCGGTTGATTCATAGGATTCAATCCCATATGATTTTTTCCTATGGATTCATTTGTACTACATTTCATAGGAATTCTAGCATCCACTCCAACCACTTGGAACAAATCCTTTGTTTTTCCTGTGATGCAATCAAATAAACTCAAATCCTATAGGAATGCAATGGACATGCCATTCTGAACCTACGTTTTTCCTATTCCAACATTTTTGGAATCCTGTGAATCAAAGAGGCCCTAGCCCGCCGACGAGAATTCAAAAAAATTAGCTTCTTTTTCTTCTTCTTTTCAACATCAACATGGCTCATTTTTCTAGCTTTCGTTTCTTTTTGGGTACCCTTTCCTTTTTGACACTTCAACTAGCCCATTAGCCGCGCGCGCCAAAACTTTGGAACCCATAAAATATAAGGCCAAAATACAAATATATGTGAATATGCAATTCATATTTATGTTATTCTTGTCCATTAATCCCTATTATAATACAATTCTTATGCCCTTTATCTCTGAATATGCAAGGGACATCACAAAGGGGGAATTATCTGGAAACTGGAATTCTGGATCGGAAAACTGAGAAAATGGCAGAAAAATCACAAGACTCTAAATGACCTGAAACTTCACGAGGAATTTTTATTGAATATATGTGAATTTATGGGCCAAAAATATACCAGAGGGGGGCCACCAGCCAGGCACAAGCCATCAGGGCGCCCCCCAGGTCGCTCCCTGATGTGTGGTAGGGCCCTGGTTGGCCTCCGGACGCCCCTCTTCTCCTATATGGTGTGTTTCACCCTAGAAAAAATAATAAGAAACCTTTCGGGACAAAGTGCCACTGTCTCGAGGAGGAAACCTGGGCAGAGGCCCTTTTGCACTCCGGCAGTGAGATTCTGCGGGGGAAATCCCTCTCCGGGAGGGGGAGATCGAAGCCATCATCATCACCAACGCTTCCTCCTTCGTGGGAGGACCATTCTTCATCAACATCTTCACCAGAACCATCTCATCTCCAACCCTAATTCATCTCTTGTGTTGAATCTTTGCCCCAAAACCTCAGATTGGTACCTGTGGGTTACTAGTTGTGTTGATTACATCTTGTAGTTGATGCTTTTTGGATTACTTGGTGGAAGATGTTATGTTCAGATCCTTAATTTTTATTATTGCACCTCTAAACATGTTGATGAGGTGTGGGTAGTTACTATTGTTCCTGAGGACATGGGAGAAGTCTTGTTATAAGTTATCATGTGAAGTTGGTATTCGTTCGATATTTTGATGATATGTATGTTGTTACTTATCTTGGTGGTGTCATGTGAACGTCGACTACATGACACTTCACCATACTATGGGCCTAAGGGAAGCCATTGTGGAGTAAGAAGTAGATGATGGGTTGCTAGAGTGACAGAAGCTTAAACCCCAGTTTATGTGTTGCTTCATAAGGGGTTGATTTCGATCCACATGTTTCATGCTATGGTTAGATTTATGTCAATTCTTCTTTCGTAGTTGCGGATGCTTGCGAGAGGGGGTAATCATAAGTAGGTTGTTAGTTCAAGTAAGAACAGCACCTTAGCACCAGTCCACCCACATATCAAATTATCAAAGTAGCGAACGCAAATCAACTCAACATGATGAACATGACTAGACATAATTCCCATGTGTCCTCGGGAGCGCTTGCTTAATATAAGAGTACTTTCAGGCCTGTCCTTTGCTACAAAAAGGATTGGGCTACCTTGTTGCACCTTTGCTACTACTGTTCCTTGTCACTTGTTACAATCTATCTTGCTATCAAACTATATACTATCATCACTTACAGCACTTGCAGAGAACACATTGCTGAAAATCGCTTATCATTTCCTTCTGCTCCTCGTTGGGTTTGACACTCTTACTTATTGAAAGGACTACGATTGATCCCCTATACTTGTGGGTCATCAAGACTCTTTTCTGGCGTTGTTGCCGGGGAGTGAAGCGCCTTTGGTAAGTCAAAATTGGTAAGGAGACATTTTCTATACGTGCTGAATTTTACTGTTGCTTGTCGCTATGAACGGTCACCCGTTGAGTGGCTTGTTCGGGGCATCTTCGCCCCAAACTGAAGAAGAGGAAATTGTTCCTCAACCTACTGAACCTACTGAAAATATTTATTATGAGATTCCTTCGGGTATGCTTGAAAAACTCTTATCACATCCATATGATGGAACGACTCACCCTGATTACCACTTGATATTTGTCGATGAAGTTTGTGGATTATTCCAGCTTGCAGGGTTGTGTGGAGACAAAGTTAAGAAGAAAGTTTTCCCTTTCTCTTTGGAGGGAAAGGCGTTGATGTGGTACAGGCTATTGGGCGATATTGATCATGGGACTAGAATCGCTTGAAGTTGGAATTTCATCAGAAGTTTTATCCTATGCATATAGTTCGTCGTGATCGGAACTTCATTTATAATTGCAAGCCACATGAAGGAGAAAGTATCTCTCAAGCTTGGGGGAGGCTTAAATATATGATGCACACCTGTCCCATTCATGAGATATCAAGAAACACTATTATGCAAAATTTCTATGCTCGACTTTCTCATGATGATCAAGTGCTACTCGATTCTTCTTCTACTGGTTCCTTCATGAATAGGACTATTGAATTGAAATGGGGTCATCTGGAAAGGATTAAACACAACTCTGAAGATTGGGAACTCTACAAAGGTAAAGAGTCGGGTATAAAGCTTAAGTTTGATTGTGTTAAATCTTTTATAGAAACTGATGCCTGCTATAAGTTGAGCAATAAGTATGGCCTTGACTCTGACATAGTAGCTTCTCTCTATGAATCATTTGCTACTCATGTTGATCTCCCTAAGGAGAAGTGGTTTAAATACCATCCACCCATTGAAAAGCAACTAGAGAAACCTATTAAAGTTGAGAAGGAAGAAATAATTGTTACCCAGGTTGATCCAATTGTTCCTACTGCTTACATTGAGAAACCACCCTTCCCTGTTAGAATTAAGGAACACGCTAAAGCTACAACTGGGTTAATAAAAGTCATGCTAGGACACCTACACCTCCTGAACAAAAAAATGACTAGAGAAACCTAAAGTTGCTATGGTTAAAGATCCGCTAGTTGATAACATCGATGGTCAGGTCATTTACTTATGTGGTGGAGCTGCCAGAATTGCAAAACCTTCTAGAAACGCACAAGATGAACTAGATAAAAATAAACCAGTGGTTGGCATGCCTGTGGTTTCCTTTAAAATTGGAGATCATTGTTATCATGGTTTGTGTGACCTTGGTGCTAGTGTCAGTGCTATTCCTTTTACTCTATATCAAGCAATTATGAATGACATAGCACCATCTGAGCTTGAAGACATTGATGTTACTATTAAACTTGCAAACAGAGACACTATTACACCACTTGGGATTGTTAGAGATGTTGAGGTATTGTGTTGAAAAGTCAAGTACCCCAATGATTTTCTAGTACTTGGTTCAGAACAAGATAAATTTTGTCCCATTATTTTTGGTAGACCTTTCTTGAATACTGTTAATGCTGAGATTAATTGTGTTACTGAGAACGTTAAAGTAATCTTTGGCGATGTGTGTCATGAATTGAATTTCTCTAAGTTTAGGAAACAACCACATGAGAAAGAATTATCAAGTAAAGATGATATTATACGTCTTGCTTCTATTGTTGTACCTCCTACCGACCCGTTAGAACAATATTTGCTAGACCATGAAAATGATATGCATATGAATGAGAGAAATGAAATAGATGATATATTTCTGAAACAAACGCCTATTCTTAAACACAACCTACCGGTTGATATTTTAGGGGATCCTCCTCCACCCAAGGGAGTTCTGATAACCCACAAGTATAGGGGATCGCAACAGTTTTCGAGGGTAGAGTATTCAACCCAAATTTATAGATTCGACACAGGGGGAGCCAAAGAATATTTGCGAGTATTCGCAGCTGAGTTGTCAATTCAACCACACCTGGAGATTAAATATCTGCAGCAGAGTGATCAGTAGCACAGTAGTATGATAGTTTTGATAGCAGTGGTAGCAGTAACGGTAACAGTAGGAGTGACATCAATGGTTTTGTAGCAAGTGTAACAGTAGCAGTAGCAGTAGTAACTTAGCAAGAACAATACGTGGAAAACTTGTATGCACTTGATCGGTGAACTCGTTGGATGATATTCATCATATAATAGTCATAACCTAGGGCGATACAGAACTAGCTCCAGTTCATAAATGTAATGTAGGCATGCAGTCCGTAAATAGTCATACATGCTTATGGATAAGAACTTGCATGACATCTTTTGTCCTACCCTCCCGTGGCAGCAGGGTACATAAGGAAACTAAGGGATATTAAGGCCTCCTTTTAATAGAGAACCGGAACAAAGCATTAGCACATGGTGAATACCTGAACTCCTCAAACTACGGTCATCACCGGAAAGTATCCCGACTATTGTCACTCCGGGGTTTATGCATCATAACACGTAATAGGTGCGTATGACTAGCAAGATCGGATCAAGAACATAGATATAATGGTGATAACATAAACAGTTTAGATCTGAAATCATGGCACTCGAGCCGTAGTGACAAGCATTAAGCATGGCAAAGTCATAGCAACATTAATCTAAGAACATAGTGGATACTAGGGATCAAGCCCTAACAAAACTAACTCAATAACATGATGAATCTCATCCAACTCCTCACTGACCAGCAAGCCTATGAAGTAATTACTCACTTCCGGTGGGGAGCATCATGGAATTAGCGATGGAGAAGGGTTGATGATGACGAAGACCGAAGATTTCCCTCTCCGGAGCCCCAAATGTGCTCCAGATCTGGCCTCTCGATGAAGAACAGGAGGTGGCGGCAGCTCCGTATTGTAAAACGCGATGAAACTTTCTCTCTGATTTTTCTCTCCAAAAATAGGATTTTATCGCGTCGGAATTAGGGCCCCGAGGTGGGCACAACCCACCAGGGCGCGCCTGGGGGGCTGGTGCGCCCTAGTGTATCGTGCCCAGCCAGGGCTCCCCCTCCGGTGGTTCTTGGCTCCAGTATTTTTTATTTTTTATAAAATAAATCTCCAAAAAGTTCGTCCAGTTCTGAGAACTTTTATTTCTGCACAAAAAACAACACCATGGTAGTTCTGCTGAAAACAACGTCAGTCCGGGTTAGTTTCATTCAAATCATGCAAATTAGAGTCCAAAACAAGGGCAAAAGTGTGAGGAAAAGTAGATACGACGGAGACGTATAAACTCCCCCAAGCTTAACCCATTGCTTGTCCTCAAGCAATTCAGTTGACAAACTGAAAGTGATAAAGAAAAACTTTTACGAACTCTTTTGTTCTTGTTTATATATATATGCTTAAGTAGCACCCAGGTTTTCAGCAAAGATTATGACTAACCATGCTAGCAATAACTCTTAGAAATTATATTAACTCATATCGATGACATAAGCAAATTGCGAGAAATAATAAAATACCTCAAGCGCCAACACTTTGTCAAAACAGTCGTGATATAATATGACAATAGTGGTATCTCGCTAGCCCTTTCTGAGACTGCAAAACATAAATGCAGTGCACCTCCAAAGTTCAAGCAGCGACTAAACATTGTAATTCAAGGTAGAAAAGAAACAGTCATGATGCACCCAACATTAACTATACACAATGCATGAGGATGACAATAGTGCTCTCAGGTCTGGCGCTTATTTGAGAAGGTGATGACTCAACCTAAAAGTAAATAGATAGTCCATTCATAGAGGGAAGCAGGGATTTGCAGAGGTGCCAGAGCTCAAAGCTTAAAACAGAGATATATATAATTTTGGGAGGTACACCCTTCCTGTCAACGTTATGACCAAGATTTATCAATATCTTCCATGCTAAACACATTAGCGGCGGTTCCCAAGCGGTAAAAGTAAAGGTTTACTCCCCCGCCACCAACAATCACACTCCATGGCTAGCCGAATCCATGGGTACTGTCCATACCAACAACATTCCTGGGGGAGTTTTGTTTAATTATTTGTAATTTTTGATTTCGGGACTGGGGATCCCTATTACCGCCCCTCTTGTGTAAGGACGAGTGAGTAAACACTCATCATGAGAATAATCTGCTTAACATGGAAGATATAGACTGCCCCCCTGTCGCTCCATGAGCAAATTAAAGAGGGAAAAACAAAAAACGAGAAAAACTATTTACACGGGAAAGCTCCCAACAAGTAAAAGAAGAAATGAGAAATCTTTTTGAGTTTTCTTTTGATACTACAATTAATTTAAGCTATAAAGAAAAACCGAAAAGAAGTAGGAAATATTTTTGGGTTTTCTCAAAGTTTTTCAAACACGCAAGAAGAGAACGAGAAAATAAATCTAGCATGGATAATACAATGAAAAAGTATGTGCACCGACAACTGGAATGAAATGTGTGAACATGAATATAATGTCGGTGGAAATACGTACTCCCCCAAGCTTAGGCTTTTGGCCTAGCTTGGTAATCACCATCCGTAGCGTGGATAATAGTCGGAGTGATAGCCTAACGAGGCCCTTGGTGCAGACTCCTTGCCCCCCTGGCAGCTTCAACCTCCGTATTGTACGCATGGGCCTCCCTCTCAAGAACATAATGTCTTCCCCTACTGTGAAAATCAAAGACAGAAGGAGCAGGCAAAGTAACAGGCACATCGTTTTTTCATTAAACCTCAAGTTATAGGTGTAATTAGTGACTGTGCCCATAAGGAACCTATGACGCTTCTTGGCCTCAAAGTCTAAGTACCGAGTAGGTAAAATGGGGTCATTAGGCCAAGGTGATACATTTAGCTTCTATGCTACATGGGAGGCATAAATTCCTCCATAAAAATTACCGCTGGCAGCGTTGTGCTGCAGTCTCCATGCAACGATTGCTCCAAGATTATAAAATTTATTTCCTGTTATAGCAGTGTGTATGAGACTCAAATCAGGAGCACACAGTGTGCTACAATCTTGTTTGCCTACAATACATTTGCCATTAAAGAGTGCGAAACAGTGTATTGATGGGAAATGGATGCTTTTATTTCTTCCCTGTGTCACTCCCCTATCTTCACCGTAGCAAAGGTTAATAAAAAATGACTCATACTCAGATTTTGGCGGTTCATCAAGGGAACCCGAATATGGAATTTTGCATGCTTCACTGAACAATTCTAAAGGCATGGTGAAGGGACGGTCATAAAGGTTGAATGAAACTCTAGGCTCACGAGGAAAATATTTAAATTTCTTTGTGAATGTTTTCGTGAGTTCGAGATGTTGAGGGCACTTATCAGCGATGAAGGGAGCGAGTTCTGCATTGTGGATGAATTGTTCGAATTCCTCCTTGATACCTGCACCTTCCATGAATTCGTCACATGGCCACAAACATGATTTGGTCGTGGCATCTCGCATCGAGCTTTCACTTGGATCAACATAAGATTGTCGGACCGAGCTTCCACTTGATGAGGCCTCCGAGGACCTCCTCCTCGAAGAACTCCTAAAGAATAGCATTTTTATTTGCGATCAAATTTCTGAAATATTTTTGAGACACAAAATTTTGTTAACAAAACTTCGTGAAATTGATAGCAACTACTCCTAAGGATGCATAGAGGCCATATTAAGCATTCAAACTACTTAGAACTCTAAGAATTCAACATGCAAGCTCGTCTATAGCAGCACCAAGAATAGCAAATTATTCTAAAAATAACCCACTAAATCAAAACTAATTGGAGCAATGGAGGAGTCACATACCAAGTAGCAATCCCTCCAAACAGTTTTAGAAACGGAGCTATGAGCAAAGAGATCGAAATCCACGGGTTTGAGATCAAGAACACGGGAATGGGAGCTACGGTGATTTTTTTCTGGAAGTAGGGGATGACCTGGGCTAAAGGAATAAGTGAGGGGGCCCACGTGGGGGCACAACCCACCAGGGCGCGCCTAGGGTTGTTGGCGCGCCCTGGTGTCTTGTGAGCACTAGGTGCACCCCCTCTGATGTTATTTGCACCAGAAATTCAGAAATATTCAGAAAAAAATCATATCAAATTTTCAGGACATTCTGAGAACTTTTATTTTTGGGTCATTTTTTATTGCACTGGGAAAACAGGAAACAGAATAAACATGGTATTTTACTTTATTTGACTAAGTAAAACAGAAAATAAAAGGTGGGAGCAGAAGATTGTGCCTACTAGATTCATCGACTTCATACCTGTAAAAAATGATCCATTAATAAGGTTGATCAAGTCTTATTAACAACCACTTCCGATTAGCATGAAACCGAAGAACTTTCATAAAACATTAAGTTACCTCAATGGGGATATGCATATCCCCAGTAATAAGTTTGTCATATTTCTTTTTGGCAGTAGGTAGAGGTAGTTTAAAACTTCCAATAGTGATTGTCGGAGATTCTTCAATAACATTTATACCATTCACTTGGAATTGTTTCTTCGGAAAGTGCACCGTATGCTCATTACCATTGATATGGAAAGTGACCTTGCTTTTATTGCAATCAATAACAGCCCCTGCAGTATTCAAAAAGGGTCTACCAAGGATAATCGACATGTTGTCGTCCTCAGGCATCTCAAGAATAACAAAGTCCATTAAGATAGTAACATTTGCAACAACAACGGGCACATCCTCACAAATACCGATAGGTATGGCCGTTGATTTGTTATACATTTGCAATGATATTTCAGTAGGTGTGAGTTTATTCAAATCAAGTCTTTTATATAAGGAGAAAGGCATAACACTAACACCAGCTCCCAAATCACACACAACAGTTTTGACATAATTTCTTTTATTGGAGCAAGGTATAGTTGGTATTCCAGGGTCTCCAAGTTTTTTGGGTACTCCATCCTTAAAAGAATAATTAGCAAGCATGGTGGAGATTTCAGCTTCAGGTATCTTTCTTTTATTAGTGATGATGTCTTTCATGTATTTTGCATAAGGGGCCATCTTTAAGATATCAGTTAAGCGGGTACACAAAAAGACAGGCCTAATCATTTCAGCAAAGCATTCAAATTCTTCATCATCCTTTTTCTTAGATGGTTTAGGTGGAAAGGGCATGGGTTTCTGAACCCATGGCTCTCTTTCTTTACCATGTTTTCTAGCCACAAAGTCTCTTTTATCATATCGTTTATTTTTAGCTAGTGGGTTATCAAGATCAACAGCAGGCTCTATTTCAACATCATTATCTGGTTCTTTATCATTGTTCGGTTGAGCATCCTCATGAACATCATCATTATCATTTTCATTATCACTATGTGAATGTTCATTACCAGACTGGGTTTCAGCATCGGAAATAGAGACATCATTATTATCAGGAGGTTTTCGTATCTCAGGTTCACTAGAGGTATGCAGAGTCCTATCATTTTTCTTTTTCTTTTTCTTTTTAGAAGGACTAGGTGCATCAGTGTTAATTCTCTAAGAGTCTTGTTCAATTCTTTTAGGATGACCTTCGGGATAAAGTGGTTCTTGGGTCATTCTACCTCCTCTAGTTACTACTCTAGCAGCAAAATCATTCATATTATTATTCATTTCATCAAGCAATTCTTTTTGAGATTTAGCAACTTGTTATAACTGAGTTTGAACCATAGAGGCATGCTTTCCTACACCTCTAACATCATTACTGATTCTGAATAGCAAATCACTCAAGCGGGCAATCATATCAGAATTATATTTCAATTGTTTCAGAACATGTGCATTGAAATGATCTTGCTTCATAATGTAGTTATCAAACTCATATAAGCATTGACTAGGATGTTTATTGTAAGGGATATCACTTTCATCAAACTTTAATAGAGAATTTACCTCTACCACCTTTGGAGGTGGTGGTGTGTCAAGGCCATGTATTTCTTCAATAGGTGGTAAATTCTTAACATCCTCAGCTTTAATACCTTTTTCCTTCATACATTTCTTTGCCTCTTGCGTATCTTCAGGACTGAGAAATAACACACCCCTCTTCTTCGGAGTGGGTTTAAGTGGTGGTTCAGGGAGAGTCCGATCATCATAATTCTTCAATAATTCCTCAGCTTGTTCAACAGTCCGTTCCCTGAAAACACAACCAGCACAACTATCTAGGAAGTCCCTAGAAGCATCGGTTAGTCCATTATAGAAGATATCAAGTATTTCAATTTTCTTGAGAGGGTGATTAGGCAAAGCATTAAGCAATTGGAGAAGCCACCCCCAAGCTTGTGGGAGACTCTCTTCTTCAATTTGCACAAAGTTAAATATTTCCTGTAAGGCAGCTTGTTTCTTATGAGCAGGAAAATATTTTTCAGAGAAGTAGTAAATCATATCCTGAGGACTACGCACACAACTAAGAGCAATAATATTGTACCATGTCTTAGCATCACCCTTTAATGAGAACAGAAATAATTTGAGAATATAGTAGTAGCGAGTCTTCTCCTCATGAGCAAAGAGGGTGGCTATCATTCAGCTTAGTAAGATGTGCCACTACAGTTTTAGTTTCATAGCCATGGAAAGGATCAGATTCAACCAAAGTAATTAACTCTGGGTCGACAGAGAATTCATAATCCTTAACGGTAACAAAGATAGGTGAAGTAGCAAACTTAGGATCACATTTCATTCTAGCATTCAATGTCTTTTCCTTATACTTGCGTAGCAATTTCTTAAGATCGTTTCTATCCTTACAAGAAAGGATTTCCCTAGTCGTCTCCTCATCCATAACATAACCTTCAGGTATCTTAGGCATTTCAAATCTAGGAGAGCCAGGTCTAATAGGTGTTTCATAATCATTAGTTTGAGCAATCTCATCCGTTTCAATAATTTCATTCTCTTTAGCTCTAGCAATTTGTTCATCAAGAAATTCACCTAGTGGCACATTATCATCAAGCATGGTACTAGCATCATCATAAGCATCATTCATAGTAGAAGTAGCATCATCAATAACTTGCGACATGTCAGGATTAATAGCATGTGGTGGTGTTGCAAGCTTACTCAAAACCAAAGGTTAATCAAGTGCAGAGCTAGATGGCAATTCCTTACCTCCCCCCATCTTAGAGGAAAAAATCTTGGCTTTTGGATCCTTCAGATTCTTCATAGTGATCAATTGATATAAATCCCAAGTGACTCAACAAATATAGCTATGCTCCCCGGTAACGGCGCCAGAAAAAGGTCTTGATAACCCACAAGTATAGGGGATCGCAACAGTTTTCGAGGGTAGAGTATTCAACCCAAATTTATAGATTCGACACAAGGGGAGCCAAAGAATATTTGCAAGTATTCGCAGATGAGTTGTCAATTCAACCACACCTGGAGATTAAATATCTGCAGCAGAGTGATCAGTAGCATAGTAGTATGATAGTTTTGATAGTAGTGGTAGCAGTAACGGTAACGGTAGCAGTGACATCAATGGTTTTGTAGCAAGTGTAACAGTAGCAGTAGCAGTAGTAACTTAGCATGCACAATATGTAGAAAACTCATAGGCACTGGATCGGTGAACTCGTTGGATGATATTCATCATATAACAATCATAACCTAGGGCGATACAGAACTAGCTCCAGTTCATAAATGTAATGTAGGCATGTATTCCGTAAATAGTCATACGTGCTTGTCGAAAAGAACTTGCATGACATCTTTTGTCCTACCCTCCCGTGGCAGCGGGGTCCATAAGGAAACTAAGGGATATTAAGGACTCGTTTTAATAGAGAACCAGAACAAAGCATTAGCACATGGTGAATACATGAACTCCTCAAACTACGGTCATCACTGGAAAGTATCCCGACTATTGTCACTCCGGGGTTTACGAATCATAACAAGTAATAGGTGCGTATGACTAGCAAGATCGGATCAAGAACATAGATATAATGGTGATAACATAAACGGTTCAGATCTGAAATCATGGCACTCGGGCCCTAGTGACAAGCATTAAGCATGGCAAAGTCATAGCAACATTAATCTCAGAACATAGTGGATACTAGGGATCAAGCCCTAACAAAACTAACTCGATAACATGATGAATCTCATCCAACTCCTCACCGACCAGCAAGCCTACGAAGGAATTACTCACTCCCGATGGGGAGCATCATGGAATTAGGGATGGAGAAGGGTTGATGATGAAAAAGACCGAAGATTCCCCTTTACGAAGCCCCAAACGGGCTCCAGATCTGGCCTCCCAATGAAGAACAGGAGGTGGCGGCGGCTCCGTATCGTAAAACGCAATGAAACTTTCTCTCTGATTTTTTTCTCCAAAAATAGGATCTTATAGCGTCGGAATTAGGGTCAGTGGGACCCCGAGGTGGGCACAACCCCCCAGGGCGCGCCTGGGGGGCTGGCGCACCCTGGTGTATCGTGCCCAGCCAGGGCTCCCCCTCCGGTGGTTCTTGGCTCCAGTATTTTTTATTTATTGTAAAATAAATCTCCAAAAAGTTTCGTCCAGTTCCGAGAACTTTTATTTCTGCACAAAAAACAACACCATGGTAGTTCTGCTGAAAACAGCGTCAGTCCGGGTTAGTTTCATTTAAATTCATGCAAATTAGAGTCCGAAACAAGGGCAAAAGTGTGAGGAAAAGTAGATACGACGGAGACGTATCACGATCCCGTGGTTGAGTAAAAAACTTTACCTGACACTTTGAAATATGCTTACCTTGATGAAAAGATGATATATCATGTTATTATCAGTGTTAGCCTTTCAAAGCATGAAGAAAAGAGATTACTTAAAACCCTGAAGAAGCACTAGGCTGCTATTGGATATACTCTTGATGATCTTAAGGGCATCAGTCCCACTTTATGTCAGCACAGGATTAATATGGTACCAGATGCTAAACCTGTCGTTGATCATCAACGCCGCTTAAATCCCAAGATGAAGGAAGTGGTAAGAACTGAAATACTGAAGCTTCTGGAGGCAGGTATAATTTATCCTATTGCTGATAGTAGATGGGTGAGTCATGTTCATTGTGTTCATAAGAAAGTAGGTATAACTGTTGTTCCTAATGATAAAAATGAACTTATCCCACAAAGAATAGTAACTGGTTATAGGATGGTGATTGATTTCAGGAAATTAAACAAGGCTACTAGGAAAGATCATTACCATTTACCTTTTATCGATCAAATGCTAGAAAGATTATCTAAGCATACACACTTTTGCTTTCTTGATGGATATTCTATTTTTTCTCAAATACTGTGCCAAAAGAGGATCAAGAGAAAACTACTTTTACTTGCCCTTTTGGAACTGATGCTTAAAGATGTATGCCTTTTGGTTTATGCAATGCACCTGCTACCTTTTAAAGATGTATGATGGCTATATTCTCTGATTTTTGTGAAAAGATTGTTGAGGTTTTTCATGGATGATTTTTTTCGTTTATGGAACTTCTTTGGATGATTTGATATGTGGGTGGACCGGTGCTTGGGTGCTGTTCTTACTTGAACAAACCTCCCACTTATGATTAACCCCCTCACAAGCATCCGCAACTACGAGAAAAGTATTAAGATAAAATCTAACCATGGCATTAAACATTTAGATCCAAATCAACCCCTTACGAAATAGCACATAAACTAGGGTTTAAGCTTCTGTCACTCTAGCAACCCATCATCTAATAACTACTCCACAATGCATTCCCTTAGGCCCAAAGATGGTGAAGTGCCATGTAGTTGACGTTCACATGGCACCACTAAGGGAATCACAACATACATATAATCAAAATATCGAACACATATCAAATTCACATGAATACTTGCAACATGACTTCTCCCGTGGCCTCAAGAACAAAGGTAACTACTCACAAATGATATTCATGCTCAAGATCAGAGGGGTATTAAATAGAATAATGGATCTGAACATATAATCTTTCACCAAATAAACCATATAGTAATCAACTACAAGATGTAGTCAACACTAATAGTCACCCACAGGTACCAATCTGAGGTTCTCGTACAAAAATTGAACACAAGAGATGAACTAAGGTTTGAGAGGAGATGGTGTTGTTCAAGATGTTGATGAAGATTGGCCTCCCAAATATGAGAGGGTTGTTGGTGATGACGATGGCTTCGATTTCCCCCTCCAGGAGGGAACTTCCCCCGGCGGAATCGCTCCGTCGGAGGGCAAAAGTGCTCCTGCCCAAGTTTCGTTTCGAGACGGCAGCGTTCCGTCCCGAATGTCCCCTCTTGATTTTTTCTAGGTCAAAAGACTTTAAGTACCATAAGATGGGCACCGGAGGTGGGCCGGGCTGGCCACAACCCACCAGGGCGCGCCTGGGGGGCCTGGCGCGCCCTGGTGTCTTGTGGTCACCAGGTGGCCCCCCTCCGGTAGTTATTTGCTCCAGTATTTTTTATATATTCCAAAATAATTCTCCTTGAGGTTTCAGCTTATTTGGAGATGTGAAGAATAGGTGTCTCTGATATGCTTTTTCAGGTCCAGAATTCCAGTTGTCGGCATTCTCCCTCTTTGTGTAAACCTTGCATATTATGTGAGAAAAGGCATTAGAATTACTCCATAAAGCATTATTATGCATAAAACATTATAAATAACAATAGGAAATCATGATGCAAAATGGACGTATCAACTCCCCCGAGCTTAGACCTCGCTTGTCCTCAAGCGAAAGCCGATATCGAAAAACATGTCCTCATGGTTTGAGAGAGAGGTGTCGATAAAAACAAAATATGGACATAGTAGCATCATGCTTATTATCATAGCAGCAACAAACTTTGTCATAGGACTTTTTCATAAAACTTTTATTATATAACTTCATCATATAACTTCTCATGAACAAGTAACAATTCATCACAACATATAAGTATAAAGCATAAACCTTATTGAAAACCAACAAACTATGTTCTCGGTCAACTTTGCAACTACAAGTCATCATATTTTCAGGAAGGGTCTCGTCTCGGAGCCTTTTGGCAAGTCCACATACTCAACCATCATTTAATCTTCTATGATTGCCAACACTCACAGCATACCCATGAGCAAAAAGTTTCAACCGGACACATAGAAAGATAGGGGCTTATAGTTTCGCCTCCCAACGTATTCACCTCAAGGGTGATGTCAACAATAATAACTCATGCTCACTCATATCCAACTGGATATATGTGCCTAGATCTTTCCTCACCACATGATGCTTGCAAAAAGAAAAACTAAAAACGAATAGGGAAGAATACTTTGACTCTTGCATAAAAGTAAATACATAAAAGTAAAAGATAGGCCCTTCACAGAGGGAAGCAAAGGTTGTCATGCGCTTTTTGGTTTGTATGCCAAATCCCTTAATGCAAAAGAACGTCGCGTTATATTGCCCCTTATGATGGCGACCTTTATTATGCAGTTCGTCGCTTTTATTACTTTGCCATCACAAGTTCGTACAACGCTCAATTTTCTCTTACACTAATTGATCAAACACATTTAGAAGCAATTTTTATTGCCTTAGTGCACCGATGACAACTTACTTGAAGGATCTTACTCAATCCATAGGTAGGTATGGTGGATTTTCAAAACATGAGTTTGGGTTTAGGGTTTTTGGATGCACAAGTAGTATCTCTACTTAGTGCGGAATTTTTGGCTATTAAAGATATTGAGCAAGCACCACATGTTGAAGGATATATGACAATATAACTTCTATGTGAATATGAACAAACATAAATCATTACGTTGTCTTCCTTGTCCAACGTCAACAATTTTGGCATATAATATTTAATGAGGGCTCACAATCATAAAAGATGTCCAAGATAGTGTATTTGCATGTGAATCTTCTCTTACCTTATTAATTCTTTCATGAATTGCATCATTGACCAATGCTATGTTTGTCAATCTCCAATAAATTTTACCACTTATACTTTTCCTTATGTGATGTCATTACTTACCATGAGATTAGCATATGATCCTTTTCATTTATTTCCTTTTTATTTTGATTGCAACCAGAAAGTAAAGAAGGAAAAGCTCAAACTAAACTTTATTATATAACTCTCACTCGATTACATAGATAGATAGATCACGAAACTAGCACTCGAAAATAGATTATACTAAACTTTTATTCAACTAAATCACGAAATAGCTAAGGATCGAAATAAAATAAGTAAAGGTAATAAAAGTGATGGTGATAAGATACCGGGGCATCTCCCCCAAGCTTGGCACAAGCCAAGGGGAGTGCCCATACCCGTGTACTCAAGTCTCCTTTGGTGGTGGAGATGATGAAGGTGTTGGTGATGAGGTGTCACAATTTAGCCTCAATAGGTACTCCAATTTACGGATGACGCTCCGAAGGTTGATGATGTGCTCCTCTAGCAAAATATTTTCATGAGTGAAAAATTTATTCTGAACCTGAACCACTTCGAGAGCCCTAAAAGCTTCAATTTCAGTAGGGGCTTATAGTTGATTGTAATACGGTCAAATGATATGATTGTAATAAGTTCGAAGGATATCTTCTTCTTCCACCTCTTCTATTGGCATGGATTGCCTTCCTTCTTTAGCTTGATCCCTCATAGCTTCCTTGCCCTTGTCTTCATTGTTGGCTTCTTTTGTCTCGTCTCTCTTCAGCTCCATCTTCATCAACCAAGCATCTTCTTCTATGTTATTGGAGGAGGGAGAAGACATGATGCCTGGCTTGATAGATCTGATAGGAAAAGAGCACGAAACAAGAACAGAAGATTTTTCTACGATGCGCTGGTCAAAACAATCGGGGGTATATATAAAGATTTTTTATCTTGGGAAGCAAGAATATGGAAGGAAGGCGGAGCTACCCTCCCGTAGGTCCGATCTGAGCACGAGCTCCCCCCGTGTCGTCCCCGCGTCGTCCCCACGGGTGACCGGGGGCGAACTCTAGCGCCCCCTTCCCCTCGCACCCTCCTCTGCCTCCCTCCCCCGACGCCACCCCGAGGCGCCGCCGGGCAAAGCCTGGCCGGCGTCGGTGGAGGCAGGGCCGTTCTCCCACTCGCGCGGGCTCGGGGCGGGAGTGGGGCTGCCCCCTGGCAGGAGCGCCAGGCTGGCGTGGGGCCGGGCGGTACGGCGGCGGGCTTCAGGCGACATCGGCTCCTGTGCGGTGGCATGGCGGTGTGGTGGAACCCGAGCATGGTGCGGCGGCTGCGGGGTCTGGCGGCAGTGCGGGGCTCGTCCTCTGGCCAGATCCGGCCGGATCTGTGGCCAGGGGGCTGGCCGGCGGCATGGGGGCGGGTGGAGGCCCGGCTAGGACTCTGCTGGGCGGTGGCCACTGGCAGGCTCTGGTGGTGGCCGCGATGGCTGGCGGGCAGGGCGTGCCTGGGGTGCGCCGGCTAGATCTGGCCGCCGGGCGGCGCGGGCTATGGTGGCGGGGGCTAGAGTGCGTCGTCTTGCTACGGGCGATGGTGGCGGCTGAAGGCAGGGGTGGCTCTTCCTGCTCGTGTGTGGTCTTCGTGGCTGCGTTGGGTGGGGGCGGTGCTGCGGACTGGTGTGGCCTCGGCGGTGCGGCGGCCGTTGTCGGACTGGTGGCGCGGGGCGGCGGAGTGGCGACCTTCCTTCTCCTGGGTTGGATCCGGTGGCATGCGGGGCTGCGCGCATGACGGCGGCTCCCCTGGCCTAGGGTTTGTGCTCGGGCGGGCCGGTTCTGGGCCCGAGGCAGATCGGGGTGGTTTTCGGGTAGGTGAGGTTCGGGCTCGGCCCGGGATGTGCTCGTGAGCGCTGTTCTTGCGGGTGCGGGGGGATGTTGGGGGTGGTCCTGGTAGTGCCTACTCGTCTGGCCGTGCGGCACCAGCGACCTCAAAGTTGGCGTCGTGCAAGCTCGGCTTCGCGGCGACCGTCGGCAGTCCTAGGATCGTGTCCCCAGGTCGACTGGGACTGGTTGGAGATGCAGGTGTCAGCGCCTCCTACAGTGGAGGTGCTGACCCAGATCTGGGGACTGATGCCAGGCTAGGTGTGGAAGGATGGCCTTCTACCCTACCTGCTGGGGTTGGTGTGCTGTGTGGCGGATGGGTGGCGGCGTCTTGGGATAGGGATGCCATGGCGGCGGCCCCGGGCAACGGTCCCCATGATTGGCTCTCCGACGGGCCTCATGGCGGCGGTGGTGGCTTCTCCTCTTGGCCATTTGGGCGGCGAGAGGTCTAGCGGCAAGTGGCTCGGTCACGCCCTTATCGGTTGTGCCTGGATCCGGATCTGGGAATTGGAGTTTGTCGTGTGTCCCCTGGGACCACCGTGTGACACGGGCGAGTTTCCGAGCGAAAGCTCCGTGCTTTGGCGCAGATGACGACGATGCTCGCGGGCGCCGCTAGCTTCCTCAAGACGTCATTGTGGTTCCCTTATCCGTGTTCGGGCTCCGGGTGAAAACTTATGTCCATTTCGGACTCGGCAGCGGCGACGTTCTACACCGTTCTCCCTCTTGAGGGCGTTGTCGTGGAGTCTAGGTGTGCTAGGGCGTGGCGTCGCATTGTACTCTGATCTCCCATCGTTCTCCTTCGGTAGCGTAGTTTGCGTGGTACCGAGATCTCAAGATCTGCTTTGTAATAGGGCTACCTCTCCACTATGTATCGTTCGGCCGTGAACTTTGGTCGGTGCTTTATCTATAAAGCGGGGTGCGAGCCCGTTTCGAGAATATGGAAGGAAAATGGAGTCGGGAAGGTTCCCGAGGGGGGCACAACCCACCAGGGAGCGCCAGGGAGGGCAGGCGCGCCCTGGTGTATCGTGCTCACCTTGGTTGCTTTCCTGTTTATTTCTTATTTTCCTAATTTTTGTAATATTCCAAAACTAACAGAAAATAGTTTTGCGGATTTTTCGGAGTCCGTTTACTTACTGTATCACGTACCTCCTCTTTTTCTGGATTCTGGAGTGTTCTGGAAGGTTTCTTTTATGTGTTCCTCCGGTGTCATGGTTTGGATAATATTGCTTTCAACATTAATAGGCGTACCTGAGATATAGTGTTTAATTCTTTATCCATTGACCACCTTCGGGTTAGTACCTTCTGCATTATTAATCTTGATAGCTCCAGAACGATAAACCTCTTCGATAATATATGGTCCTTCCCATTTGGAAAGAAGCTTTCCTGCAAAAAATCTAAAATGAGAGTTGTACAAAAGAACATATTCTCCAACTTTGAATTCCCACTTTTGGATTCTTTTGTCATGCCATATTTTAACTTTTTCTTTGAACAGTTTGGCATTTTCATAAGCTTGGGTTCTCCATTCATCTAGTGAGGTAATATCAAATAACCTCTTTTCACCAGCAAGTTTGAAATCATAATTGAGTTCTTTAATTGCCCAAAATGCTTTATGTTCTAACTCTAGAGGCAAATGACAAGCTTTTCCATATACCATTTTGTATGGAGACATACCCATAGGATTTTAAGTTGTTCTATAGGCCCAAAGTGCATCATCTAGTTTCTTAGACCAATTCTTTCGGGACCTATTGACAATTTTTTGTAATATGAATTTTATTTCTCTATTGCTAAGTTCAACTTGACCACTAGATTGAGGATGATAGGGTTATGCAATTCTATGGTAAACATCATATTTAGCAGGCATTTTACGGAAAGCACCATGAATAAAGTGTGAACCACCAGCAGTCATTAAATATCTAGGGACTCCAAACCTCGGGAAAATAACTTCTTTCAGCATTTTAATGGAGGTGTTATGATCAGCACTACTAGTTGGAATAGCTTCTACCCACTTAGTAACATAATCAACAGCAACCAAAATATGAGTATACCCATTAGAGGAAGGAAAATGTCCCATATAGTCAAAACCCCAAACATCAAATGGTTCAACAACAAGTGAATAATGCATAGGCATTTCCTGACGCTTACCGATATTACCAATTCTTTGAGATTCATCACAAGACAAGACAAACTTACGGGCATCCTTGAAGAGAGTAGGCCAATAAAAACCAGATTGCAATACCTTGTGAGCAGTTCTATCTCCCGCATATTGTCCTCCATAGGCTTCGGAATGACATTTCCATTGGATTTGTTCATGTTCATGCTCAGGTACACAACGTCTAATAATACCATCTACCCCTTCTTTATAAAGATGTGGGTCATCCCAAAAGTAATGTCTTAAATCATAGAAGAATTTTTTCTTTTGTTGGTATGTGAAACTAGGTGGTATATATTTAGCAACAATGTAGTTAGCATAATCAGCATACCATGGAGTGTTTTGAGAAACATTTATTGCAGCTAACTGTTCATCAGGAAAACTATCATCAATAGGCAGTGGGTCATCAAGAATATTTTCTAACCTATACAAGTTATCAGCTACGGGGTTCTCAGCTCCTTTCCTATCAGTGATATGTAAATCAAATTCTTGAAGCAAGAGAACCCACATAATGAGTCTAGGTTTAGCATCTTTATTTTCCATAAGATATTTTATAGCAGCATGATCAGTGTGAACAATAACTTTGGAATCAACAATGTAAGATCTAAATTTATCACAAGCAAACACAACTGTCAGTGTCAAAACCGGCGGATCTCGGAAAGAGGGTCCCGAACTATGAATCTAGGATCGATGGGTAACCGGGGACGAAGGAGACAGTGTTTACCCAGGTTCGGGCCCTCGTGAGGAGGTAAAACCCTACGTCCTGCTTGATTGTATTGATGAATATGATGGTTACAGAGCTGATCTACCTCGAGATCAAATGAGCTAAACCCTAGATGAGTTGACTTGTCCCTCTACGAAATAAGCCCCCTGGTTTATATAGACACCAAGGGTACCTAGGGTTATAGATGGTAGGTTTCCATTCGGGCATAGATACGCCCATTCTCTCTCTCTAGTCTTTGAGGTCACGCCAAGTCTTCGAAACCTTTCCCCCTAAGCACGGGGTAATTCTATAGTCCGGCCTTCCCGCAGATGCCTCAAGGCGGCCCACCGAGCTGGTCCACAGAAGATAAGCCCACGGCCCGAGGACCCCTTAATCCCGGACTCCCTCAGTAGCCCCCGAACTAGCCTCCAACGCCGGTCTTCATGACATTTAGCTGCTGCACGTTCAGAGTGTCCGGCTTGCGGGGTAAGTTCTTTTCTTCCCGCAATACTCGGTCATCCTGAGCTTGGCTACTGATGACACCCTACTTTCCGAACATACCTCGCTTTCTCAAGCCTGAGTATGAATAGTGCCCTTCCTGACAACTTTCGTGACGAAAGGCTAAGACAGGCCGCGGCCACTTAGCCAGTTACAAAAACTCGATTCGTGGTTCAAGGCCGCCCTTTTATTGGCACGTCTAATCGACGTGAAGATCGTGCTCCATTTTTTACGGGAAATTATCAATGATTTGGGTTATCCCACGTGCGCATAATGGAGCGCTTGCTTCGGGAAACGGCGCAGCTCGCGGCGCAGTAAGAGGACGCTTGGTATTACGGCCTTCCATAAAAGGGAGAAAAACATCCCCAAAGCCTCTCTGCGCTCCCCAGATTCGCTCTCTCAAGCCTCCCTCGCTCCAAGCGCACAGATCTAGTCTTCTTCCAGCCCCCTCCAAGACACCACTCTGCCTTCCCCAAGCACAGCCATGGCTGGCTCAGGCTCGAAAGGAAAGTGGGAGGTTTCGTGTGTCAACGAGGACGGCATTCAGGAGCTGAAGCGCACCGTCTACCTCCCGGTCGATGTTGCCCACCGCGCCCCCGAAGAGGGTCAAGTAGTACCCACACCAAAGCCCGGGGAGCGGGTGGTGTTCATTCCCCACTTTATCCAGGGACTGAGATTCCCGCTGCACCCCTTTGTAAGGGGTTTGATGTTCTTTTACGGGTTGGACTTCCACGGTCTTCCCCCAAACTCCATCATGCACATATCGGCTTTCATTGTCGTCTGCGAGGCCATTCTGCGGGTCCAGCCGCATTTCGGCTTATGGTTGAAGGTCTTCAACGTCAAGCCGAAGACCGTAAGAAGCCAACACGTGGATTGCGGAGGGGCGGTGATCAGCAAGCTCCCACGGGTTCAATGGCCGGAGGGCACCTTCATCGACACCATCAAGGCCTAGCAGAAGGAGTGGTTCTAGATCACTGAACCACGTGCCGCAGACTGCGCGGCCCCTCCCAAATTCAGATCTGGACCCCCCGCGAGGCTGACCTCGTGGATCAAGAAGGGTCTGGACTGGGGGCCGGCCACAGAAGTGAAAGCGCTGCAGGATCGCATCGCGCAGATGCTTGAAGCAAACGTCGGACTGACCAATGTGATCCAGGTCATGCTTCGCCGCCGTCTCCTCCCTTGCCAGCTCCGGGCTACGCCAATGTGGTCCTATAAGTCCGATGACCCTCCCACCATGCGCAAGCTTGACCGCACTACTCAAGAGAAGCTGTGGAAGGCATTGTTCAAGCCTCAGGAGGAATGGCCGGCCTAGGAGGAAGACACCGTCCTGGACGCCGAAAACCCTCCGCTCGAGGTAAAGTTTCTATTTTTATCTTTGGGGTCAATCGCTTAGCAAGGATTTTAACTTCTCCCTCTTTATCTCCATAGGGCTGGCTGGCCAAGGCCATGCGGATCAATGGTTCCGCCCGCTGCCAGAAGCCCCCAGATCGGCCCTGTTGATGGCGATGTTGGTCGTGGCACCATATTCGGCACCAGAGAAGAAGGAGAAGAAGAAGAAGAAGGGCGAGAAGAAGGAGACCCGAGAAGGTCTTCGCCCAAGAGGCCCTCCGGACGCTAGGTCCGGGGAGACCCAGGCCTCCTCCGCTCACGAGGAGGAGCAGATGGAGGAAGGGGGAAATCGATTCCCCCCAGCCAAGGAAGAGGGCGGCATCTGTGGATGTCGAGGAGGACCCAGCTCCCCCCTCCCCGAAGAGACCCTGCAGGGCCAAAGTGGTCATGCCCGATGTCGGCCCGGATTCCAACGAGGAATCTGAGGCCTTCGAGAGGATCCCTCGGAGGACCCCCAGGGTCAAGCCCCCGGCCCAAAGGTACCGAATCCGAATGCTTCACGTCATACTTATATAAAGTTTCTATTACTGACCGAACAGACGCCTTTTACAGCCCGGCCTGCGATCTCCCGACCGAACAGGTCTTCGAGGGAGATCCCCCACCAGCCAAGCTGGCGGAAAGCGGAACCACATCCTGCACCTCTCTCCCCCGGGCTGTTGAAGAAGCCGTGGAGGTGATGTCCCGCCGGACACCTCCCAGGCCGAACAATGGGAGTGAGGAGGTCATGACCGAGGCTCACAACTCGGTGACTGAAGACCAGGAGGTCGAGCCCCTCCTGGTGAGCAAACAAGGAGGCCACGACTGATCGGAGCTCCCTCCAAAGACGGCTCCAGAGACCACCCAGCCTTCGATGTTGACGACTCTGCCTTCTCAAGAAGGGGGAGTGGAAGTGCCACCACCGGTGCCGCCCGTGATGGGGCCGGCCGCGCAACCGGGTGGCCGGCCATGATGGAGGAGGCCTTACGTAGCTCCTCCCTTGCCGAAGATCACCGCACCCTTATGGGTGCGATTCTGCAAAGCATTCAGTCCGTTGATAGCGGATTGAAGGAGGACTTTGGCGGTCTCTTGGCGGGCTTCAAGGTAAGCCATGTAATGCTCTCTTCTCTAAGAGAAATTTATTTGTGAGGTTTATGTATTCCGTATAGGTATAGCAGCCCCCAAGCCGTGGGTGAGTTTGAAAAACTTACCCCGGGATCAAAAAACCTAAGGTCTCAAGCAAAACTATCCGAGTCCCTTGAAAATTGATTGGTTCATGAGATGATCTGGTGAAAAGGGTCTAGGACCAACAGCTCAGAGGTGTGTCTCACACAAGTTTACTTTGAAGGCCTCGTCTTCGGCGGCGGTTGTCCATGACGTGGAATTGGTCGAGCTGGACCGGAACTCAGGAGCTCCGACGAGGAGCTTGACCGCCTGAACAGACGGTTTGATGAAATGCAAAGTAAGTTAGAATTATATCGCGTAGACCCTTTATCATCCTCATTGATTGAGGTTTTCGGGTTTTCATTTCCTGAAATTTGGCTCCCCATTGTATTTGCAGCCGTAACTTCTGAGGTCGAGAACCCCAAGGCCGAGCTGGAGAGGGCCATGCGAGAGGCCACCGATCATAGGATGGCGGCCGAACAAGCGGCTGCCAAATTGAGGTCCTTGAAGGTTGCCAGCGACAAGCACGAAGCTCGGGTGGCCGAGGTGCAGCAAGAGCTCCAAGATGCAAGCACTAAGTGCGAGGCTCTTGAGCAAAAGACCAAGGACCAAGCGACTGAGCTGTCCACGCTGTCTTCCGAGCTTAAATCGAGCGTGTAGATAGGCGGTCTTTAGAAGAAGAACTTCGCCAAGTCAGGATGATCGGATGGTAAGCCGTACTTACTGCAATGTGCCTTTGGTGGTAACAGGTTTGCTCGTCTTACACGGCTATGGCGTTCCTCAGGCACCTTTACGGATCTCTTGAGGAGTGCGGCGGACGCGGCCAAGCACTTTGCGACTCGGGACGGGGATGCGGAACAGAGACTGTTCTGGGCGTAATTTCAGACCCCCGAGCCCCGTCCCCTTCTTAGTTATCAAATGAAGTAGCTGATGGAGCTGCATAGAATGGCGGAGCCGGCCTTAAAGGACCTCTGCATTCGGTTGTGGCCTGCAGAGCCACTACCGAGTAGTTATTTCGGCCTAGTGCAGAAGCTTTGCGACGCCTCCTCCCGCATTGAGGTCCTAAAGCACTCTGTATGTATTGAGGGAGCGCGGATGGCCTTTGCGAGGACTATGATGTACTGTCCAGGGATGAAGCCACTCGAGATGGCTACTGCGCCCCCGCCGCCTGGGAAGGAGCATAGGCGCCCCGAGCTGTACTTCGCCACTGCGATGGAGGGTGCTCGGTCGGTAGAGACCCAATGCCCCAAGGATGTAATGTTCGAATGAACACATTATTGTATGTCCGATGAACACTTCGTTTTATAATGCGTATGCACGGTTTATCATGCTTTTGATATTTGGATTATTTTGACTCCTGTGTGGCCGTTTTGAAACTGAAAGTTGCCAGTCGTCGGCTTTAACCCCTATGTAATTATTACAAATGGTGTTCCATCCTCCGTAGTTTTATCCTTAGCCGAATTATCAGAACCCAGAGGTGGTGGTGCGAGAGGGGGGAACAAAGCAATCAGACTATGTGGCTTTAGTGCTTTCACTTAGCCGAAGGAGCTTGACTGCGGGAACTGGTTACTAGCCCCCAGTGTTTTGTGATATTCGGGTATACCGAGGTGAAAAACCATTACCACATGGTTTGTGAAGATACAAACCCCTCGTATAACACGGAATAACCTCCATCGATTTTTAGTTTGACACTTGTTCTCGGATTGTAGACCGGTTCTCGCTTATTATGACAGTCGATTTTCGGCTTTCTCCACTGAGGTACTTGACCAGGCAAGTTGGAAATACAATCGCAGTGGTTCTCCTGTTACCCTTTTAGCCGAACGGGCGGAACGTAAGAGGGTAAGCACAGGAGCCGGGCAACCCAACCTTTGACCTAAGACATAATTCGGAACTAATTCATATAACGCAAGATCCAAGACGCCGGACATATAAAGGATAATGCCGGGACGATGCCTGGGGTGAGTTTTGTAGTCAAGCCCCCGGTCTATTAGCCAATTGCATCTAACATGTACCGAACATTTTTTTTCCGGAGGCGGGGAGTGGGAAAACACTTTATAAAACGCCATAAATAGACCGTAAAAGATGATCTTTATATATGATGAATTTTTACAATTCATGCTGCGGACACAACTGTTACAGGTATTCTGTTTAAAAAAAATTCTACAAAGGGAAGGTTTACTTGGGGTCCTTGATAGGTGGCTTGATGTCCTTGGCGTGTCCCGATGCGCCTCCGCTCCTTTACCCTTGGGGGGTTGTCTGCTTCTTTAAAGGCAGTTTCTATCGGCGAATCGACCTTTGAAAGAGGTACATGTAGAATTGCCGTGACATGCGTGAGCTTGACGCCTGTGAGGTCCTGGATGCCGCCTGCTATGTTGAGTGTAGTTCGGTCGAGCCGACCACTCGGTTTTGATAGTGTGTCCCCCCCCCCCCAGCTGCCCATGGTATTTTAAGCGTGAAATTGTGCCTTCTAGGTACGTACCTGACGGGTAGCGGGGCCGTGCTGTGGGGGGCGTATCCCTATTTGTATTAAGCAGGGGATTGCTCCGGGAGATCGGGTCGCGCTCGAGCCCGCTTGTTCGCCTGTCGCAGCTTGCCATCTGGTTGGGGCCTTGGTGCCTCGATGCCGGACTGGAATTCGGCTGCTAAAGCCGATGTGTGTTCCTCGGTCCGGAGTGAGCGTTCCGTATTGCCATTGACGGTGATGACCCCCTTGGGTCCAGGCATCTTGAGCTTTAGGTATGCGTAGTGCGGAATGGCGTTAAAGCGAGTGAACGTAGTACGGCCGAGCAGTGCATGATAGCCGCTGCGGAAAGGTACAATATCAAAGATCAAGTCTTCGCTGCAAAAGTTGTCGGGCGAGCCGAACACTACTTCCAGCGTCACGGTACCCGTGCAACGTGCTTCAACCCCAGGGATGACTCCCTTGAAGGTAGTGTTGCTGGGTTGAATTCTTGAAGGGTCGACACCCATCTTTTTCACCATGTCTGAGTAAATCAGGTTAAGGCTACTTTCTCTGTCTATAAGGACTCTTGTGAGGTGGTACCCATCGATGATGGGGTCTAGTACAAGGGCGGCCGAGCCTCCATGACGGATATTGGTCGGATGATCCCTGCGATCGAAGGTGATCGGGCAAGCCAACCATGGGTTAAACTTCGGGGCTATGGGCTCTACGGCGTAGACCTCCCGAAGGGCGCGTTTCCTATCCTTATTTGGTATGAGTGTGACATATATCATGTTGACAGTTTTCACCTCAGGAGGGAATTGCTTCGTCCTTGCTACGCGGGCCCTTGCTTTGCTCCTCGGCTACGAGCTTGCGGGCTTGTTTGAATACCCAACAGTTTCTGTTGGTGTGGGTTGCCGGCTTGTCTTGTGTGTCGTGGATCTGGCAAGGCCTATCCATGATTTTGTCCAAAGCGGTAGGTCCATCCATGTTCCCTTTGGAGGGCTTGTTCCATTATCCGGATTTGGAATTGCGGAAACCGGCATTTACGGCCATGTCTTCTGAGTCTTCGTTGCTATGGCGGCGTTTGTTTTTATTGTGCCTTGGCTTTCTGTTACCATCCTGCACTTCAGAGGTGCCGGGGTCTTCGGGGTTGTGGCTTCGACAAGCTAGCCAATTGTCTTCGCCCGCGCAAAAGCGGGTCATAAGTGAGGTGAGGGCAGACATTGTTCTCGGCTTATCCTGGCCGAGCTGGCGGGCTAGCCATTCGTCCCGGATGTTGTGTCTGAACGAGGCTATTGCCACAGCGTCCGAGTAGTCGACGATCTGGTTCTTCTTAGTGAGGAACCGATTCCAGAATTGCCTGGCTAATTTGTCGGCTTTTTGGACGACGTTGCTTAAATCAGAAGAGTCCGGGGGCCGGACATAAGTGCCTTGGAAGATAGATCGGAAGGCGTCCTCGAGCTCCTCCCAACTCCCAATGGAGTTTTTAGGGAGACTGTTTAATCAGTGTCGAGCTGGTCCCTTCAGTTTTAGTGGTAGGTATTTGATAGCATGGAGATCGTCTCCTCTGGCCATACGGATGTGAAGGAGGAAGTCCTCGATCCACACGGCCGGGTCCGTCATTCGGTCATATGGTTCTATGTTTACGGGTTTAAACCCTTCGGGGAACTGGTGTTGCATGACCTCGTCTGTGAAACACAGTGGGTAAGCGGCGCCTCTGATCCGGGCTACGTCACGCCAGAAGTCGGCTGTTGTCAGGGCCTGGTATTGTTCCCGGTTTCTGTGGTTGTGGTCGAGCCACGATTGGTAGCCATCCCGTCTGGCGGGAGAATATCCCCTAGATCCGTATATGGATCTAATGTGACCTGCTCTATAGTCCAGATCCCGCCGTAGATCATATCGATCCTCAGGCTGTGTTGGCCCCTTTCCTCTCATGCGAGGTGACGTGGGCCAGTATTCGGCATCTCCAGCCGCCCTGTCCTTTCCTCGAGGGGGGCGGTCCGGCTGGTCGTACTGAGCGCGCCTGGGAGATTCGGGCTCAAAGGCCTCGTCGTTGAATTGCGGCAGCAGGCGCCGGCGCGGGTAACTCTTGTTTTGATCTGGCCGCTCGATGTCGAACCCTTCTTCGGCTGCCAGGACTTTCGTCCATCTGTTGTTGATGGTGTCTTGTTCGGCTTTGAGCTGTTGCTGCTTTTCTTTTAGGCTCCGAGCGGTGGCTATGAGTTGCCGCCTGAACCGTTCTTAGTCCTCAGGGTTTTCAGGGACGGTGAAGTCTTCGGCTTCGAGGCTTTCCTCTTCCTCGGCGAGGGGGAGGTAGTTGTCGTCCTCGGAACCATTGAGGTCCTCGGCGTCCTGTTGATCCTCGAGCCTCTCCAGGTCCTCTAGCGGCTCCTCGGGGGCTTCAGGTCGCAAGGTCCTCCGGGGTGTCAATTTCCCCGGTGCCTGTGATGGCTTCCCTTCCCTTGTTTGTCTTGGATCGCTTGCGTTGTTTCCGGCGTTTTGATGCTTCGCTGGATTTGTCGCCGTTCTTCTTGGGGGTGTGGTTGTCCCTATCATTAGGGGTGTCCACCATATAGACATCGTATGTCGAGGTGGATGTCCACCGCCCAGTAATCACAGGGGCGGGGACGCCGATCTCTTCATCCATGTCTTCTGCCTCCTCGGAGGAGTAGTCCAACATGTCGGTTAAGTCCTCGACAGTGGCCACTAAATGGGCAGCGGGTGGGCCGTAAAATTCCTCGTAACCAGCCTCTAGATCGACCGAATCGTGGGTCGAGGTAGGATCGTCCTCGATTGTCATTGTCTGGATCCGGTCTAGAGCCTCGTTCAACCACGAGAGGTCGACCGGATCAGTTTCCTGGGGGGCCTTGGAGCTAAGATCCAGGGCGTCTTCATGATGGGCGTGTTCGGCAAGGGCCTGACCCTGGTACCCAGGTGCTATTGGCGGATTCGAGCTCAAGGTTGGTCCTCCGGCGGGGATAGGCCTGAGGGCTGAGCCGGATAGAGGGCCCGAAGTTAAGGCTTCGAGACTTTTGGGCCCGTCGGACGAAACCGAGGGCCCGGCAAGGAACAGATCGCCACGGGTGTCGGCGGTGAACTCTAGGCCCCCGAACCTAATCTCCTGACCGTGAGCAAAATTCTCGATCTGGCCTAGATGGTCGGTCGAGTCAGCATGCAGCACAATGCTGCCGAATGTGAAGATCTGTCCGGGGACGAAGATGTCCTCGTTACAGACCTGTTCGTTGGTGATTAGGCGAGCCATCGATCCTTTGGCTATTCGTAGCGGAACTCTCAATGAAAGCACCAATGTCGGTGTCGAAACCAGCGGATCTCGGGTAGGGGGTCCCGAACTATGACAGGGGACGAAGGAGACAATGTTTACCCAGGTCCGGGCCCTCGTGAGGAGGTAAAACCCTATGTTCTGCTTGATTGTATTGATGAATATGATGGTTACAGAGCTGATCTACCTCAAGATCAAATGAGCTAAACCCTAGATGAGTTGACTTGTCCCTCTACGAACTAAGCCCCCTGGTTTATAGACACCAGGGGTACATAGGGTTACACATGGTAGGTTTCCATCCGGGCATAGATACGCCCATTCTTTCTCTCTAGTCTTGGAGGTCACGCCAAGTCTTCGGAACCTTCCCCCCTAAGCACGGGGTCATTCTATAGTCCGGCCTTCCCACAGATGCCATAAGGCGGCCCACCGGGCTGGTCCACAGAAGATAAGCCCACGGCCCGAGGACCCCTTAATCCCGGACTCCCTCAACAACTGCTAAAAACTCTTTTCAGTAGCATAATTTCTTTGTGCACTGTCTAGAGTTTTGCTAGCATGATGGATAACATTTAATTTCTTATCAACTCTTTGTCCTAGAACAACACCAACAGCATAATCACTAGCATCACTCATAATTTCAAAAGGCAAGTTCCAATCAGGTAGTTGAACAATAGGTGCAGAAGTTAAGGCTTTTTTGAGTGTTTCAAAGGCTTCTACACAATCATCATCAAAAACAAATGGAATATCCTTTTATAAAAGATTAGTAAGAGGCCTAGAAATTTTAGAGAAGTCTTTAATAAACCTCCTATAGAATCCATCATGACCAAGGAAACTCCGAATACCTTTAATTTCTTTAGGACATGGCATTTTCTCAATTGCATCAACTTTAGCTTTATCCAGCTCCATACCTCGTTCATATATTTTATGCCCCAAGACAATACCTTCTTTAACCATAAAGTGGCACTTCTCCCAATTCAAGACGAGATTAGTTTGTTCACATCTCTGCAAAACTCGATCAAGGTTGCTTAAGCAATCATCAAAAGAAGTTCCGTAAACGGAAAAGTCATCCATGAAAACCTCCACAATCTTTTCACAAAAATCAGAGAATATAGCAGTCATACATGTTTGAAAGGTAGAAGGTGCATTGCATAAACCAAAAGGCATACGTCTATAAGCATAGGTTCCAAAAGGACAGGTAAAGGTGGTTTTCCCTTGATTAGGTTGTGATACAGGTATTTGAGAGAAACCAAAATATCCATCCAGAAAACAAAATTGTGTGTTCTTAGATAATCTTTCTAGCATTTGATCAACGAAAGGCAGAGGGTAATGATCTTTTCTAGTAGCTTTATTTAATTTTCTAAAATCAATTACCATTCTATAGCCAGTGACAATTCTATGTGGGATAAGTTCATTTTTATCATTAGGAACAACAGTAATACCTCCCTTCTTAGGGACACAATGAACAGGACTTACCCATCTACTATCAGCTATGGGATAAATTATACCTGCCTCCAGAAGCTTTAATATTTTAGTTCTTACCACTTCTTTCATTTTAGGATTCAAACGTCGTTGGTGATCAACAACGGGTTTAGCATCAGGTTCCATATTGATCTTGTGCTGACAAAGAGTGGGACTAATGCCCTTAAGATCATTAAGAGTATATCCAATAGCATCCCGGTGCTTCCTCGGAATTTTTAATAATCTTTCTTCTTCATGTTCTAAAAGGTTAGCACTAATAATAACAGGATATATCTTTTTTTCTCATCAAGATAAGCATACTTCAAAGTGCGAGGCAATTGATTTAATTCAAACAGAGGATCACCTTTTGCTGGAGGAGGACCTCCTAGATTTTCAATAGGCAAATTGTGTTTTAGGAGAGGTTGTTGTTCAAAGAAAATTTTATCTATTTCATTTCTTTCATGCAAGTGCATATCACTTTCATGGTCAAGCAAATATTGTTCTAATGGATCGGTAGGAGGTATGGCAATAGAAGCAAGACCAATTATATCATCCTTACTAGATAATTCTTTATTACGTGGTTGTCTACTAAACTTGGAAAAGTTAAACTCATGAGACACATCACCAAAACTAACACCGGCAGTTTGTTTTTCACAATCTATCTTAGCATTAACAGTGTTCAAGAAAGGTCTACCAAAGATAATGGGACAAAAGTCATCTTGTGGGGAACCAAGAACTAGAAAATCAGTAGGATATTTTACTTTCCCACACAAGACTTCAACATCTCTAACAATCCCCAGTGGTGTGATGGTGTCTCTATTAGCAAGTTTAATAGTAACATCAATGTCTTCTATTTCGGCGGGTGCTATATCATTCATAATTTCTTGGTATGAGGTAAAAGGAATAGCACTCACACTAGCACCCAGATCACATAAACCATGATAGCAATGATCTCCTATTTTAAATGAGACAACAGGCATGCCAACTACGGGTCTATGTTTATCTTTTTCATCGGGTTTGGCAATTCTAGCAGCTTCATCACAGAAGTAAATAACATGCCCATCAATATTTTCTACCAAGAGATCTTTAACCATAGCAACACTAGGTTCTACTTTAATTTGTTTAGAGGGCTTAGGTGCTTTAATATTAATTTTGCGAACCACAGTTGATACCTTAGCATGTTCCTTTATCCTAACAGGGAAAGGTTGGTTTTCAATATAAGCAGTAGGCACAACAGGATCAACATTGTAAATGATGGTTTCATCTTTAGCTTTTACCGGTTCTTTAATTTCTTCTTTAATAGGGGGGTGATATTTAAACCACTTCTCCTTAGGGAGGTCAACATGAGTAGCAAATTATTCACAGAAAGAGGCTACTATCTCAGAGTCAAGTCCATATTTAGTGCTAAACTTGTGAAAAGCATCGGTATTCATAAAAGATTTAACACAATCAAACTTAAGCTTAATACCTAACTCATTACCTTTGTCGAGTTCCCAATCTTCAGAGTTGCGTTTAATTCTTTCTAAGAGATCCCACTTGAATTCAATAGTCTTCTTCATAAAAGAACCAGTACAAGAAGTATCGAGCATGGATCGATCATTATGAGAAAGTCGAGCATAAAAATTCTGAATAATAATTTCTCTCGAGAGGTCATGATTGGGGCATGAATATAACATTGACCTAAGACTCCCCCAAGCTAGAGTGATGCTTTCTCCTTCACGAGGCCAAAAATTATATATATAATTCCAATCACTATGAACTAGATGCATAGGATAAAACTTTTGGTGGAATTCTAATTTCAATCGTTTCCAGTACCATGATCCAATATCATCACATAGCCTATACCATGTCAATGCTTTTCCCTTCAAAGATAAAGGGAAAACCTTCTTCTTAATTAACTTCATCTCTGGGTAAACCTGCAAGCTTAAATAATCCACAAATTTCATCCACATGTATTAGATGCCTATCAGGATGTTTAGTTCCGTCTCCTGCATAAGGATTAGCTAGCAGTTGTTCTATCATACCCGAAGGAATTTCATAACCAATATTTTCAGTAGGTGCTGTAGGTTGAGGGGCAACTAATTGTGGTTCTGTTCGAGGTGAAGATACCCTGAACAAACCCCTCAAAGGATTGTTTTCCATAGTAGCAAGAAACAATAAATTTCAGCACGTAGTATAAATTTTTCCTTACTGATTTCCACATACCAAGAGCACTTCACTCCCCGGCAACGGCGCTAGAAAAGAGCCTTGATGACCCACAAGTATAGGGGTTTAATGGTAGTCCTTTCGATAAGTAAGAGTGTCAAACCCAACGAGGAAAAGAAGGAAATGACAAACGGTTTTCAGCAAGGTAATTTCTGCAAGCACTGAAATTGTAGGTAACAGGTAGTTTGATAGCAAGATAATTGGTAACGAGCAAGTAATGGTAACGGTAAATAAAGTGCAGCAAGATAGCCCAATCCTTTTGTGGCAAAGGATAGGCCAAAACGGTCTCTTATAATAAGCAAAGCGTTCTTGAGGGCACACGGGAATTTCATCTAGTCACTTTCATCATGTTGGTTTGTTTGCGTTCGCTACTTTGATAATTTGATATGTGGGTGGACCAGTGCTTGGGTGTTGTTCTTACTTGAACAAACCTCCCACTTATGATTAACCCCCTCGCAAGCATCCGCAACTACGAGAAAAGTATTAAGATAAAATCTAACCATAGCATTAAACATTTGGATCCAAATCAGTACCTTACGAAATAGTGCATAAACTAGGGTTTAAGCTTCTGTCACTCTAGCAACCCATTGTTGGAAATATGCCCTAGAGGCAATAATAAAATGGTTATTATTATATTTCTTTGTTCATGATAATTGTCTATTGTTCATGCTATAATTGTATTAACCGAAAACCGTAATACATGTGTGAATACATAGACCACACCATGTCCCTAGTGAGCCTCTAGTTGACTAGCTCGTTGATCAATAGATGGTCATGGTTTCCTGACCATGGACATTGGATGTCGTTGATAACGGGATCACATCATTAGGAGAATGATGTGATGGACAAGACCCAATCCTAAGTATAGCACAAGATCATGTAGTTCGTCTGCTAGAGCTTTTCTAATGTCAAGTATCATTTCCTTAGACCATGAGATTGTGCAACTCCCAGATACCGTAGGAATGCTTTGGGTGTATCAAACGTCACAACGTAACTGGGTGACTAAAAAGGTGCACTATAGGTATCTCCAAAAGTGTCTGTTGGGTTGGCACGAATCGAGACTGGGATTTGTCACTCCGTGTGACGGAGAGGTATCTCTGGGCCCACTCGGTAATACATCATCATAATGAGCTCAATGTGACTAAGGAGTTAGTCATGGGATCATGTGTTACGGAATGAGTAAAGAGACTTGCTGGTAACGAGATTGGTGGGGAAGGGAAAGGATGGGATTTCTTTCCTCCCACCTTTGCCAACGCCCCAATGGACTTGGAGGGCAAGAAACCAGCCCCCTCCACCCCTATATATAGTGGGGAGGCGCATGGGAGCTGCACCCCTTCCCTGGCGCAGCCCTCCCCCCTCCTACACCTCCTCCTCCTCCGTAGTGCTTAGCGAAGCTCTGCCGGAGAACCACGAGCTCCACCGCCACCACGCCGTCGTGCTGCCGGAGCTCTCCCTCAACTTCAACTCTCCCCTTGCTGGATCAAGAAGGAGGAGACATCCCCGGGCTGTACGTGTGTTGAACGCGGAGGCGCCGTCCGTTCGGCGCTTGGATCGGATCTTCCGCGATTTGAATCGCCGCGAGTACGACTCCATCAACCGCGTTCTTTGCAACACTTCCGCTTAGCGATCTTCAAGGGTATGAAGATGCACTCCCTCTCTCTCGTTGCTAGCATCTCCTAGATTGATCTTGGTGACACGTAGGAAATTTTTTGAATTATTACTACGTTACCCAACAGTGGCATCATGAGCTAGGTCTATGCGTAGATTCTATGTACTAGTAGAACACAAGTAGTTGTGGGCGATGATTTGGTCAATTTGCTTGCCGTTACTAGTCCTATCTTGATTCGGCGGTATTGTGGGATGAAGCGGCCCGGACCGACTTTACACCTACGCTTACGTGAGACTGGTTCCACCGCCTGACATGCACTTGTTGCATAAGGTGGCTAGCGGGTGTCTGTCTCTCCCACTTTAGTCGGATCGGATTCGATGAAGAGGGTCCTTATGAAGGGTAAATAGCAATTGGCATATCACCGTTGTGGCTTTTGCGTAGGTAAGAAACGTTCTTGCTAGAAACCCATAGCAGCCACGTAAAACTTGCAACAACAATTAGAGGACGTCTAACTTGTTTTGCAGGGTATGCTATGTGATGTGATATGGCCAAAACGATGTGATGAAATATATGTGATGTATGAGATTGATCATGTTCTTGTAATAGGAATCACGACTTGCATGTCGATGAGTATGACAACCGGCAGGAGCCATAGGAGTTGTCTTAATTCATTGTATGACCTGTGTGTCAATCAAAAACGCCATGTAATTACTTTACTTTATTGCTAACCGTTAGCCATAGTAGTAGAAGTAATAGTCGGCGAGACAACTTCATGAAGACACGATGATGGAGATCATGGTGTCGTGCCGGTGACGATGGTGATCATGCCGCGCCCCGAAGATGGAGATCAAAGGCGCAAGATGATATTGGCCATATCATGTCACTTTATGATTTGCATGTGATGTTTATCATGTTTTTACATCTTATTTGCTTAGAACGATGGAAGAATAAATAAGATGATCCCTCACTAAAATTTCAAGAAATGTGTTCCCCCTAAGTGTGCACCGTTGCGAAGGATCGTTGTTTCGAAGCACCACGTGATGATCGGGTGTGATAGATTCTAACGTTCGCATACAACGGGTGTAAGCCAAATTTACACACGTGAAACACTTAGGTTGACTTGACAAGCCTAGCATGTACAGACATGGCCTCGGAACACGAGAGACCGAAAGGTCGAACATGAGTCGTATAGTAGATGCGATCAACATGGAGATGTTCACCATTGATGACTAGTCCGTCTCGCGTGATGATCGGACACGGCCTAGTCGATATGGATCATGTATCACTTAGATGACTAGACGGGATGTCTATCTGAGTGGGAGTTCATTAAATAATTTGATTAGATGAACTTAATTATCATGAACTTAGTCTAAAATTGTCTTTACAATCTATCTTATAGATCCAATGGCCCACGCTAATGTTGCCCTCAACTTCAACGCATTCCTAGAGAAAACCAAGCTGAAAGACGATGGAAGCAATTATACGGACTGGGTCCGTAACTTGAGGTTCATCCCCATAGCTTCCAAGAAAGCATATGTCCTTGATGCACCGCTAGGTGACGCACCCATTTTCCTAGCAACTCAAGACGTTATGAACGCCTGGAAGTCGCGTAGTGATGATTACTCCCTGGTTCAGTGCGGCATGCTTTACAGCTTAGAACCGGGGCTCCAAAAGCGTTTTGAGCAACACGGAGCATATGAGATGTTCCAAGAGCTGAGAATGGTTTTCCAAGCTCATGCCCGGGTCGAGAGATATGAAGTCTCCGACAAGTTCTTCAGTTGTAAGATGGAGGAAAATAGTTCTGTCAGCGAGCACATACTCAAAATGTCTGGGTTGCACAACCGCTTGTCTCAGCTGGGAGTTAATCTTCCGGATGACTCGGTTATTGACAGAATCTTCCAGTCACTTCCACCTAGCTACAAGAGCTTTGTGATGAATTTCAATATGCAAGGGATGGAGAAGTCCATTCCTGAGTTATATTCGATGCTGAAATCAGCGGAGGTGGAGATCAAAAAGGAACATCAAGTGTTGATGGTGAATAAGACCACCAGTTTCAAGAAAGGCAAGGGTAAGAAGAACTTCAAGAAGGACGGCAAAGTAGTTGCCGCACCCGGTAAATCAGTTGCAGGGAAGAAGCCCAAGAATGGACCCAAGCCTGAGACTGAGTGCTTTTATTGCAAGGGAACCGGTCACTGGAAGCGGAACTGCCCCAAGTACTTAGCGGATAAGAAGGCCGGCAACGTCAAAGGTATATATGATATACATGTTATTAATGTGTACCTTACCAGCGCTCATAGTAGCTCCTGGGTATTTGATACCGGTGCGGTTGCTCACATTTGTAACTCAAAACAGGAGCTGCGGAATAAGCGGAGACTGGCGAAGGACGAGGTGACGATGCGCGTCGGGAATGGTTCCAAGGTCGATGTGATCGCCGTCGGCACGCTACCTCTACATCTACCTTCGGGATTAGTTTTAAACCTCAATAATTGTTATTTAGTACCAGCTTTGAGCATGAACATTGTATCTCGATCTCGTTTGATGTGAGATGGCTACTCATTTAAATCGGAGAATAATGGTTGTTCTATTTATATGAGAGATATGTTTTATGGTCATGCCCCGCTGGTCAATGGTTTATTTTTATTGAATCTCGAACGTGATGTTACACATATTCATAGTGTGAATACCAAAAGATGTAAGGTTGATAATGATAGTCCCACATACTTGTGGCACTGCCGCCTTGGTCATATTGGTGTCAAACGCATGAAGAAACTCCATGCAGATGGACTTTTGGAGTCTCTTGATTATGAATCATTTGACACGTGCGAACCATGCCTCATGGGAAAGATGACTAAGACTCCGTTCTCCGGAACAATGGAGCGAGCAACCAACTTGTTGGAAATAATACATACCGATGTATGCGGTCCAATGAGCGTTGAGGCTCGCGGTGGCTATCGTTATGTTCTCACCCTCACTGATGACTTAAGCAGATATGGGTATGTCTACTTAATGAAACACAAGTCTGAGACCTTTGAAAAGTTCAAGGAATTTCAGAGTGAGGTAGAGAATCAACGTGACAAGAAAATAAAGTTCTTACGATCTGATCGTGGAGGAGAATATTTAAGTCACGAGTTTGGCACGCACTTAAGGAAATGTGGAATTGTTTCACAACTCACGCCGCCTGGCACACCTCAGCGTAATGGTGTGTCCGAACGTCGTAATCGCACTCTATTGGATATGGTGCGATCTATGATGTCTCTTACTGATTTACCGCTATCATTTTGGGGATATGCATTAGAGACTGCCGCATTCACTTTAAATAGGGCACCGTCCAAATCCGTTGAGACGACACCGTATGAATTATGGTTTGGGAAGAAACCTAAGCTGTCATTTCTGAAAGTTTGGGGATGCGATGCTTATGTCAAGAAACTTCAACCTGAAAAGCTCGAACCCAAATCGGAAAAGTGCGTCTTCATAGGATACCCTAAGGAAACTATTGGGTATACCTTCTACCTCAGATCCGAAGGCAAGATCTTTGTTGCCAAGAATGGATCCTTTGTAGAGAAAGAGTTTCTCTCGAAAGAAGTAAGTGGGAGGAAAGTAGAACTTGATGAGGTAATTGTACCCCCTCTCGAACCGGAGAGTAGCGCAGCGCAGGAAAATGTTTCTGTGGTGCCTGCACCGACTAGAGAGGAAGTTAATGATGATGATCATGAAACTTCGGATCAAGTTACCACTGAACTTCGTAGGTCCACGAGGACACGTTCCGCACCAGAGTGGTACGGCAACCCTGTCCTGGAAATCATGTTGTTAGACAACGGTGAACCTTCGAACTATGAAGAAGCCATGGCGGGCCCGGATTCCAACAAATGGCTTGAAGCCATGAAATCCGAGATAGGATCCATGTATGAGAACAAAGTATGGACTTTGGTGGACTTGCCCGATGATCGGCAAGCCATAGAAAATAAATGGATCTTTAAGAAGAAGACTGACGCGGATGGTAATGTGACCGTCTATAAGGCTCGGCTTGTCGCTAAGGGTTATCGACAAGTTCAAGGAGTTGACTACGATGAGACTTTCTCACCCGTAGCGATGCTGAAGTCCGTCCGAATCTTGTTAGCAGTTGCCGCATTTTATGATTATGAGATCTGGCAAATGGACGTCAAAACGGCATTCCTTAACGGTTTCCTTAAGGAAGAATTGTATATGATGCAGCCGGAAGGTTTTGTCGATCCTAAGAATGCTGACAAGGTATGCAAGCTCCAGCACTCCATCTATGGGCTGGTGCAAGCATCTCGGAGTTGGGACATTCGCTTTGATGAGGTGATCAAAGCGTTTGGGTTTATACAGACTTATGGAGAAGCCTGTATTTACAAGAAAGTGAGTGGGATCTCTGTAGCATTTCTCATTTTATATGTGGATGGCATATTGTTGATGGGAAATGATGTAGAACTTTTGGAAAGCATAAAGGCCTACTTGAATAAGTGTTTTTCAATGAAGGACCTTGGAGAAGCTGCTTACATATTAGGCATCAAGATCTATAGAGATAGATCGAGACGCCTCATTGGTCTTTCACAAAGCACATACCTTGACAAGATATTGAAGAAGTTCAATATGGATCAGTCCAAGAAGGGGTTCTTGCCTGTATTGCAAGGTGTGAGATTGAGCACAGCTCAATGCCCGACATCGGCAGAAGATAGAGAAAAGATGAGGGTCATCCCCTATGCCTCAGCCATAGGCTCTATTATGTATGCCATGCTGTGTACCAGACCTGATCTGAACCTTGCCATAAGTTTGGTAGGGAGGTACCAAAGTGATCCCGGAATGGAACACTGGACAGCAGTCAAGAATATCCTTAAGTACCTAAAAAGGACTAAGGATATGTTTCTCGTTTATGGAGGTGCCGAAGAGCTCGTCGTAAAGGGTTACATCGATGCTAGCTTCGACACAGATCCGGATGACTCCAAGTCACAAACCGGATACGTGTATATTTTGAATGGTGGGGCAGTCAGCTGGTGCAGTTGCAAGCAAAGCGTCGTGGCGGCATCTACATGTGAAGCGGAGTACATAGCTGCTTCGAAAGTAGCGCAGGAAGGAGTCTGGATGAAGGAGTTCATCACCGACCTAGGAGTGATTCCCTATGCGTCGGGCCCAATGACTCTCTTCTGTGACAACACAGGAGCTATTGCCATTGCCAAGGAGCCTAGGTTTCACAAGAAGACCAAGCACATCAAGCGCCGCTTCAACTCCATTCGTGGTTACATTCAGGATGGAGATATAGATATTTGTAAAGTACATACGGATCTGAATGTCGCAGATCCGTTGACTAAACCTCTTCCACGAGTGAAACATGATCAGCACTAGAACTCTATGGGTGTTCGATTCATCACAATGTAACTAGATTATTGACTCTAGTGCAAGTGGGAGACTATTGGAAATATGCCCTAGAGGCAATAATAAAATGGTTATTATTATATTTCCTTGTTCATGATAATTGTCTATTGTTCATGCTATAATTGTATTAATCGGAAACCGTAATACATGTGTGAATACATAGACCACACCATGTCCCTAGTGAGCCTCTAGTTGACTAGCTCTTTGATCAATAGATGGTCATGGTTTCCTGACCATGGACATTGGATGTCGTTGATAACGGGATCACATCATTAGGAGAATGATGTGATGGACAAGACCCAATCCTAAGCATAGCACAAGATCGTGTAGTTCGTCTGCTAGAGCTTTACTAATGTCAAGTATCATTTCCTTAGACCATGAGATTGTGCAACTCCCGGATACCGTAGGAATGCTTTGGGTGTATCAAACGTCACAACGTAACTGGGTGACTATAAAGGTGCACTACAGGTATCTCCGAAAGTGTCTGTTGGGTTGGCACGAATCGAGACTGGGATTTGTCACTCCGTGTGACGGAGAGGTATCTCTGGGCCCACTCGGTAATACATCATCATAATGAGTTCAATGTGACTAAGGAGTTAGTCACGGGATCATGTGTTACGGAACGAGTAAAGAGACTTGCTGGTAACGAGATTGAACAAGGTATAGGGATACCGACGATCGAATCTCGGGCAAGTAACATACCGATGGACAAAGGGAATTGTATACGGGATTAATTGAATCCCCGACATCGTGGTTCATCCGATGAGATCATCGTGGAACATGTGGGAGCCAATATGGGTATCCAGATCCCGCTATTGGTTATTGGCCGGAGAGGTGTCTCGGTCATGTCTGCATGGTTCCCGAACCCGTAGGGTCTACACACTTAAGGTTCGGTGACGCTAGAGTTGTAATGGGAATTGTATGTGGTTACCGAAAGTTGTTCGGAGTCCCGGATGAGATCCCAGACGTCACGAGGAGTTCCGGAATGGTCCGGAGGTAAAGATTTATATATGGGAAGTCCTATTTTGGCCACCGGAAAATGTTCGGGATTTTTCGGTATTGTACCGGGAAGGTTCTAGAAGGTTCTGAAGTGGGGCCCACCTGCATGGGGGGACCCACATGAACGTGGGTAGTGGGGGCAAGGCCCCACACCCCTGGTCAAGGCGCACCAAGATCCCCCCTTAGAAGGAATAAGATCATATCCCGAAGGGATAAGATCAAGATCCCTAAAAAGGGGGGATAACAATCGGTGGGGAAGGGAAAGGATGGGATTTCTTTCCTCCCACCTTTGCCAACGCCCCAATGGACTTGGAGGGCAAGAAACCAGCCCCCTCCACCCCTATATATAGTGGGGAGGTGCATGGGAGTTGCACCCCTTCCCTGGCGCAGCCCTCCCCCCCTCCTACACCTCCTCCTCCTCCGTAGTGCTTAGCGAAGCTCTGCCGGAGAACCACGAGCTCCACCGCCACCACGCCGTCGTGCTGCCGGAGCTCTCCCTCAACTTCTCCTCTCCCCTTGCTGGATCAAGAAGGAGGAGACGTCCCCGGGCTGTACGTGTGTTGAATGCGGAGGCGCCGTCCGTTCGGCGCTTGGATCGGATCTTCCGTGATTTGAATCACCGCGAGTACGACTCCATCAACCGCGTTCTTTGCAACGCTTCCGCTTAGCGATCTTCAAGGGTATGAAGATGCACTCCCTCTCTCTCGTTGCTAGCATCTCCTAGATTGTTCTTGGTGACACGTAGGAAAATTTTGAATTATTACTACGTTACCCAACACCCATCATCTAATAACTACTCCACAATGCATTCCCTTAGGCCCAAAGATGGTGAAGTGCCATGTAGTCGATGTTCACATGGTACCACTAAGGGAATCACAACATACATATTATCAAAATATCGAACACATATCAAATTCACATGATTACTTGCAACATGACTTATCGCATGGCCTCAATATCAAAGGTAACTACTCACAAATGATATTCATGCTCAAGATCAGAGGGGTATTAAATAGCATAATGGATCTGAACATATAATCTTCCACCAAATAAACCATATAGTAATCAACTATAAGATGTAATCAACACTACTATTCACCCATAGGTACCAATCTGAGGTTCCGGTACAAAGATTGAACACAAAAGATGAACTAGGGTTTGAAAGGAGATGGTGCTGTTGAAGATGTTGATGAAGATTGGCCTCCCAAAGATGAGAGGGTTGTTGGTGATGACGATGGCTTCGATTTCCCCCTCTGGGAGGGAAGTTCCCCCGGCGTAATCGCTCCGCCAGAGGGCAAAAGTGCTCCCGCCCAAGTTCCGCCTCGAGACGGCGGCAATCCGTCCCGAAAGTGCCCTCTGGATTTTTTTAGGTCAAAAGACCTTAAGTACCATAAGATGGGCACCGAAGGTGGGCCGGGCTGGCCACAACCCACCAGGGCGCGCCTGGGGGGCCTGGCGCGCCCTGGTGTCTTGTGGTCACCAGGTGCACCCCCTCCGGTAGTTATTTGCTCCAGTATTTTTTATATATTCCCAAATAATTCTTCGTGAAGTTTCAGCTTATTTGGAGATGTGCAGAATAGGTGTCTCTGATATGCTTTTTTAGGTCCAGAATTCCAGCTGTCGTCATTCTCCCTCTTTGTGTAAACCTTGCATATTATGAGAGAAAAGGCATTAGAATTACTCCATAAAGCATTATTATGCATAAAAACATGATAAATAACAGTAGGAAATCATGATGCAAAATGGACGTATTAGCGAGTCCTATCCAACCAGGACAACCGAAAAAGGTATGCTCCCCCTCATTTTTATCATAACCGGAAATTTAAATCCATCTATTGTTCCAAGGTGGGCCTCAACCATCATTTGTTGATGCATTGAGACGTGCAGAATGTTTAGGACTTCACGCCTTGCAAAGCAAGGGATGATCTAAACATAGTTATGAGGGCAAATAAAATTAGATCACATTTTTTTGCTCGCCGCATGTATGCATGCATGCATTGGTTTACGAATTCATTTTCCAAACATACCGTCTCCCCCCCCCCCCCAAAGTCCTCTTGAAGCACAATGGAGAAGTATTTGTTTCTCATCCAAGTCATGAAACCACCTGGTCGCATCTTCTGCGGCGGTTGTCGCCACACCTGGGACATACCGCGTCCATTATTGTGTTCACAACCGTTAGAATCACAAAATGGTAGATAAACTATAAAAAGAACTTTGACTAAACCAGTCTATAAACCGCCTACATTTCTTCTCTTTCTTTGTATTACTCACTCTCCTCTCTTCTATTATTATTTTCCTTTCTTTGGTACTCCCGTCTCTCTTATCTCTATTCTATCTTTCTCTCGTATCTCTTATCTCTTCTATTCTCTGATATGTACTAAATGTATGCACTTTTTCAAACACTTTTGCTCTCGTTTTGGTCTATAATTTGCATGATTTGAATGAAACTAAACTGGAGTGGCGTTGTTTTCAGCAGAACTACCATGGTGTTGATTTTTACGAAGAAAAAAAATTATTGGAATTGGACGAAATTTTACCAAGAATTCTTTGGAATATAAAAAAATACTGGCACAAAGAACTACTGGACAAGGGACACCAAGGAGCCAAAAGCTTAGGTGGTGCCGTCCCTAGGGCGTGCCAGTTGATCTTGTGGGCCCCACGAGCCTCCGGTTGGCCTAATTCCACCTCTACATATACCTTCTTCCCGAGAAAAATCAGAGAGAAAATTTCATTGCATTTTACGATACGAAGTTGCCACCACCTCATGTTCTTTTTCAGGAGGCCAGATCTGGAGTCCGTTTGGGGCTCCGGATAGGGCAAATCATCGTCATCGTCATCATCAACCCTTCTTCATGAACAACCTCATGATGCTCATCACCAAGAGTGAGTAATCACATTGTAGGCATACTGGAGGTAGATGGGGATGGATCAAATTCGTTATGTAATCGAGTCAATTTGTTAGGGCTTGATCCCTAGTATCCACCATTTTCTGAGATTGATGTTGCTATGACTTCGCTATGCTTAATGCTTGTCAATAGGGCCCGAGTGCCATGATTTCATATTTGAACCTATTATATTTTCATGAATATATTTGAGTTTTGGATCCTATCTTGCAAGTTGTATGCACCTGTTATTGTTATGAACCGTAGGCCCCAAGGTGACAATCATTGGGATACTTTCCGGGGATGACCGTAATTTGAGGAGTTCATGTATTGATTATGTGTTAATGCTTTGTTCTGGTTCTTTATTAAAAGGAGCACCTTAATTACCCTTAGTTTGCATTAGGACCCAGCTACCATGAACTCCTGGGCCGCGTCAGCCGTGTGGGATCGCGGGTGCGCCGGCCGGACGCCCGCCACGAGCTTCCCCCCTCGGTCGCGGGCGCCGCGGCTACCGCTGCCCCCTACGCGGGAGGGAGCCTCCATACGGCCGCCGGAGCTAGCGCCGGCCCTCGCGGGAGTGCGCCCGCGCCCTCGGGGGACCACGGCCGGCGTCACAGTGTACTTGCGGGGACGGCCGCGGCCCCTCTTGGGTGGCGGTGAGTCCGGTCCCTCCAGGCGACCCTTCCCCTTCTCGACGACAGAGAACCTCCTCACTGGTGCCATGGCCGTGGGAGCGGCAAATTGGAGTGAAGAGGCGAGAATATGAAGACGGGCTAGGGGGCTCTGCCTCCCTCGCCCATTTATAGTTGATCGAAGGCCAACCGGCGCCTCTCCGCATTCTGGGCAATGATGGCCCCGTAGCACGCGCCAGCCTTTGCCAGTCAGGGCGGTTGCCGAGGCGACGTGGGGAAGTGGAGGCGTCCACGCCCCGTCATGTGCCACGCGTCGAGCCTGGCCCGTAGGCGGTTGGGGCCCGCAGCGCTTCGGCCTTCCTTCCGTGGCTTCGCCCTGAAGTCAGCCCGAGCACGCCTTGGGCCCGGGGGCTACTGTCGGCGCTCTCGGATCGGGGGTACCCAGACCTGCCTGCTTGTGGCCCAGCGCGTGGCCCACCTCGACGGCCTAGTACGGCCTGGCAACAAACCCCCCAAGACAAGACCCTCATGAGGGCCCCGGCCTCGCAAGGAGATTGACGCCAAGACCTCCAGGGGAGCGTCCTCCCCAGGCTGCCTCCCGAGGAGCGGAGATTCCTATGCAGGTACCCGGCCTCACAAGGCTGGGATGACGTGAGCCATGACGACCAAGGCCAGGCGGGTGCCAGCGGGCGCAGAGAGGTTAGTTTCCTCTTTGGTGCAAGGGAGGCAAGGACGTACGCGGGTTCCCGAGGGATCCCGCAAAGGTTTCCATTCCGATATAACAAGGCCGAAACCACGAGGTCGGCAGGATGGATGTCATCGCCGAGCCCACCTCTGCGTCACGCCCACTTGCTTTGCAGGCGAAGACCACCTTTAGTCAGGATAAGGTGTACTTCTTGTCCCCTTTCAAATTTGGCCGTTGTGGGATCCCTTCCCGCCTGTGCGATAAGGGAAGAGGACCAAGGCCACTATAAATAGGGACTAGCCTCCACCGTAGAAGAGGACGGAGGAGAGACCGATCCATCCACGCCCGAGAGCCCTCGCGAGGTCGCTCACCACTGTACCAGTTCATCCCCCAAACCTCCTCGTGAGGCCAATCCACCAAAAGCAGGAGTAGGGTTTTACACCGCAAGGTGGCCCGAACCTGGGTAAATCTCTGTGTCCATCTTATTGTTCGCTCGCACGCATTCGGCAAGGCTCGGCTGTGGAGTGGCGAGCTTGAGGCAAGTGAGGGTGAAGATCTTCGCAAACGCCCCAGAGTTCGAACCTTCTTGGGTCTGCGGAGCCCTGATTCCGACATTTGGCGCGCTAGGTAGGGGCGTGTCGAAGTTCCTTCTTCATCAGTCGCGCTCTGCCTCTCGCCTCGTCATCTCCATGGCAGGTGCCGCTCCCCAGGCTTGGCAGCCCGTGGCCCATGGGGACGCTGTGGGTTGGCCGGCCATGCCTGTGATTGCTTGTATCCTCGGTGGGTCGCAGGCGCCCACGTCAAGTTGCCATGTCAAGCAACTTCCCCGCCAGGCGGGCGCAGCTCAGCCGTGGCCCGAGGCCCCGCGGAGTAGGGCAAGGCCAGAGACCGACATCACCTTCGACTCTAGGGATCATCCCAAGACGGCGGTTGCTGCAGGAGCGCTCCCCATGCTGTGCACGCCCACCATCAGCAACGTTGCGGTCACCAAGACCCTCATCGACGGTGGCTCCGGCCTCAACGTCCTTTCCATGGAGACCTTCGACATGCTCCAGGTGCCCTATGACCAGCTCGCGCCCTCCAAGCCTTTCTCAGGAGTGGTCGGGGGCTCCGCCACCCCCTTGGGGCAGGTGCGCCTCCCCGTCACCTTCGGCACTCGCGACAATTACCGCACCGAGCTGATTGACTTTGACGTGGCCCACATCGGCCTCCCGTACAACGCCATCCTGGGATATCCGGCCCTCGCCAAGTTCATGGCGGCGACGCACCCAGGCTACAACATCATCAAGATGCCTGGCAGCAGCGGCATCATCACCGTAGCCGGAGACACCAAGGACGCGGTTCGAGCCCTCAAGCTCGTCTACAAGGCCGCAGCGGCCTCATGCCCCGACACCGAGAGTGTCGCACAGGCTTCATAGGCCGCACCCGCGAAGAAGAAGAAGTTGTTCTCTCAGGACCGTGCTGAGACGATGCAGGTGTTTGCTGACGAAGGGAGCCCGGGCCACACCTTCACCATTGGCACTGGCCTTCCCCCGGAGCAGGAGAAGGCGCTGGTTGACTTCCTCCTGCGAATAAGGACGTGTTTGCGTGGGAGGCGTGCGACCTAGTAGGCATCCCGAGAGAGGTGATCAAACACCACCTAAGGGCGCGCCCGGTGAAGCAAAAAGCAAGACGACAAGCACAAGAGAAGCAAGCGTTCATCGTCCAAGTGGTCAGCAAGCTGCGGGAGGCTGGTGTTGTTCGGGAGGTATGGCACACGGACTGGGTGGCCAACCCAGTGATTGTCCCCAAGAATGCTGGGAAGGAACGCATGTGCGTCGACTTCACGAGTCTCAACAAGGCTTGTCCTCAGGACCCCTTCCCGCTCCCGCGCATTGACCAGATCATGGACTGCACCACCGAGTGCGATCTGCTATGCTTTCTGGATGCTTTCTTAGGTTACCACCAAATCAAGATGGCGGTGGAAGACGTTGAGAAGACGGCCTTCCTCTCCCCATGCGGCATGTACTGCTACGTCTGCATGCCCTTCGGTCTGCGGAACGCCGGTGCGACCTTCCAGCGATTCATGCGTGATACGTCTCCAACGTATCTATAATTTTTGATTGTTCCATGCTATTATATTATCTGTTTTGGATGTTTTATATGCATTAATATGCTATTTTATATTATTTTTGGGACTAACCTATTAATCTAGTGCCTAGTGCCAGTTTCTGTTTTTTCCTTGTTTTTGAGTATTGCAGATAAGGAATATTAAACGGAGTCCAAACGGAATAAAATCTTCGGAATGATTTTTCTTGGACCAGAAGAAACCTGCCAGACTTGGAGATGAAGGCAGGAGACATGCCGTGTGGCGACAAGCCACAGGGGCGCGCCCTAGGGGGGGGCGCCCCCTGGCTTTTGGCCCCACGGCAGCCCTCCTAACCCTATTCTTCGGCCTATAAATTCCCAAATACTCCCTGGATACCAAAAAGAGCCACGAAAATACTTTTCCGCCGCCAGAAGCCTCTATTCCCGTGAGATCCAATCTTGGAGCCTTTTCCGGTAATCTGCCGGAGGGGGATTCGATCACGGAGGGCATCTACATCAACTCCATTGCCCCTCCGATGATGCGTGAGTAGTTTACCACAGACCTTCGGGTCCATAGCTAGTAGCTAGATGGCTTCTTCTCTCTCTTTGTTCTTCAATACCATGTTCTTCATGATCTTCATGGAGATCTATCCGATGTAATACTCTTTTGCGGTGTGTTTGTCGAGATCCGATGAATTGTGGGTTTATGTTCAGCTTATCTATGAATATTATTTGAATCTTCTCTGAATTCTTATATGCATGATTTCATATCTTTGCAAGTCTCTTCGAGTTATTGGTTTGATTTGGCCAACTAGATTGGTAATTCTTGCAATGGGAGAAGTGCTTAGTTTTAGGTTCAATCTTGCGGTGTCCTCACCCAGTGACAAAGTAGGGGTAGCGAGGCACGTATTTGTATTGTTGCCATCGAGGATAAAAAGATGGGGTTTTCATCAGATTGCTTGAGTTTATCCCTCTACATCATGTCATCTTACCTAATGCGTTACTCTCTTCTTCATGAACTTAATACTCTAGATGCAGGCAGGAGTCGGTCGATGTGTGGAGTAATAGTAGTAGATGCAGAATCGTTTCGGTCTACTGGACACGGACGTGATGCCTATATGCATAATCATTGCCTTGGATATCTTCATAATTATTCGCTTTTCTATCAATTCACCGTATTATTTTCCTTCATAAGAGAAGCCTCTAGTGAAACCTATGGCCCCCGGGTCTATTTTCCATATTATACTTTCAGATCTATAAACCAAAAATACCAAAACTACTTCGCTACAATCTTTTTACTTTTAGTTTACCTATCTATCTATCTATCTATCTCTATCAGATCTCATCCTTGCAAATAACCTTGAAGGGATTGACAACCCCTTTATAGCGTTGGGTGCAAGTGTTTGATTATTTGTGTAGGTACATCTATTGGGGACTTGCTTGTATCTCCTACTGGATTGATACCTTGGTTCTCAACAACTGAGGGAAATACTTATCTACTTTGCTGCATCACCCTTTCCTCTTCTAGGGAAAACCAACGCATGCTCAAGAAGTAGCAAGAAGGATTTCTGGTGCCGTTGCCGGGGAGATCTACATCAAGCCTACCAAGTAACCATCACAAACTCATCTCTTGCATTTACATTATTTGCCATTTGCCTCTCGTTTTCCTCTCCCCCACTTCTAAAACGATTTTCAGAAAAAACCAAAAAGATTTGCCTTTTTATTCGCCCTTCTTCCGTTCGTCTTTTCGTTTGCTTTTTGTTTGCTTGTGTTGCCATGTGCCTTCTACATGCTTGCATATTTGCTTGCTAAAAATCTATTGATATGGATCCTCATCCACTTGCTAATCTTTTTAAGAGATCCAATTATGATGAACCAATTGCTAGTGAGTTGAGTGCACTAGATTATCTTTATGAAGTTTTGCTTGAAATTCGTGAATCCGAAAATTATGATGAAGTGTCAAAAGAAGAAATTTATGAAGTGATTCACGATAGCTCCCTGGTTGAAAAGCATGATAGCAATGATGTTATTATAAGTTCTATTAATGTCAATTGTGTTAATAATATGCAAAACCCTAAGCTTGGGGATGCTAGTTTTGCTATGTCCACTACTTATTGTAATGATCATGATTGGGGTGATTCTTCTTACGATCTTGAAAATTTGTTTAAGCCTCATGATGAATTTGATATTGATAACAATGTTTGCAATAATATTGAAAGTGGGTTTGGAAGAGTGTCAACCTTAGGTAATAATAATCCCACTATTTTGGAAGAGCGTCAACTTTGCATGCATGTGGAACAATTAGAGAATATGTTATGTGATAGCTATATTGTTGAATTTGAATATGATCCCACATGCAATTATTATGAGAGAGCAAAATATTGTTATAGAAATTTTCATGTTACTAAATTACCTCTCTTCATGTTGAGATTACTATCGTTTCCTTTTTCTTCTTTGCATATGCTAGATATTGCTTTTGTTGATAATTTGTTTGCTTATAAAACTCCTATGCATAGGAAGTATGTTAGACTTAGATGTGTTTGTCACATTTTTTTATGATGCTCTCTTTGTGCTTCAATTCTTGTCTTTCATGTGAGCATCATTGAAATATCAAAGCCTAGCTTAATGGCTTTAAACAATAGCGCTTGTTGGGAGGCAACCCAATTTTATTTTTATGCTTTTGTTTTTGCTTCTGTTTTCTGAGTTTTCCACACATTATTACCTCTGTAGTAATTGTGTTTTCTTGTTTAATTTAGTGTTTGAGCCAAGTAAGACCTTTGGGATGGTCTACGGTGTTTGTGATTTGATTTTGCAGAAAAACAGTAACTTTTGCTCTCAGTCCAGGAATTTTGTAAATTCACTGGAACGTGCTTTTGATCTGAAATTTTTACACAAGATTTATATACAAATTTCCCTGATTTACCTAATTTTTCAGAATTTTTGGAGTTACATAAGTATTCGAAGTCTATAGATTACTACAGACTGTTCTGTTTTAGACAGATTTTGTTTTCTTTGTGTTGTTTGCTTATTTTGATGTATCTATGGGTTGTATCGGGGGATATGAACCATGGAGAAGTTGGAATACAGTAGATATTACACCAAAATAAATAAAGAATGAGTTCACAACAGTACCTAAAGTGGTGATTTATTTTTCTTATACTAACGGATCTCACGAGTTTTCTGTTGAGTTTTGTGTTGTGAAGTTTTGAAGTTTTGGGTAAAGATTTGATGGACTATGGAATAAGGAGTGGCAAGAGCCTAAGCTTGGGGATGCCCAAGGCACCCCAAGCCATATTCAAGGATACCAAAAAGCCTAAGCTTGGGGATGCCCCGGAAGGCATCCCCTCTTTCGTCTTCAATCCATCGGTAAATTTACTTGAGGCTATATTTTTATTCACCACATGATATGTGTTTTGCTTGGAGCGTCTTGTATGATATGAGTCTTTGCTTTTTAGTTTTCCACAATCATCCTTGCTGAACACATCTTTTTTAGAGAGACACGCGTTAATCGTGAATTTATTAGAATACTCTATGTGCTTCACTTATATCTTTTGAGCTAGGCAATGTTGCTCTAGTGCTTCACTTATATCCTTTTAGAGCACGGTGTTGTTTTATTTTATAGAAGTTATTGAACTCTCTTACCTCACTTATATTATTTTGAGAGTCTTTAAACAGCATGGTAATTGGTTTAGTTTATGAATTCAGTCCTAATATAATGGGCATCCAAGAGGAATATAATAAAAACTTTCATATAAAGTGCATTGAATACTATGAGAAGTTTGATTCCTTGCATATAGTTTTGAGATATAGAGATGGTAATATGAGAGTCATGCTAGTGAGTAGTTGTAAATTGGAAGAAATACTTGTGTTAAAGTTTGTGATTCCCGTAGCATGCACGTATGGTGAACCGTTATGTAACGAAGTCGGACCATGATTTGTTTAATGATTGTCAACCTTTGTGTGAGGGTCGGGAGCGCGCGATGGTTAACTCCTACCAACCTCTCCCCTAGGAGCATGCGTCTAATACTTTGCTTCGATAACTAATAGACTTTTGCAATAAGTATGTGAGTTCTTTATGACTAATGTTGAGTCCATGGATTATACGCACTCTCACCCTTCCACCTTTGCTAGCCTCTCTAGTACCGCGCAACTTTCGCCGGTGCGTTAAACCCACCTTCCTCAAAACAGCCACCATATATTTTCCTCAAAACAGCCACCACACCTACCTATTATGGCATTTCCATAGCCATTCCGAGATATATTGCCATGCAACTTCCACCGTTCCGTTTTTCATGACATGCACCATCATTTTCATATTGGCTTGCATTCGTAAGCATTCATATAGATTCATATTTTGTTCTAGGTATCGAGTTGTAAGTAAATAAAAGTGTGATGATTTCCATTATTAGAGCATTTGTCCCGTGAGAGAAAAGGATGATGGAAACTATGAATCCCTCACAAGTTGGGATAAGTCTCTGGACTTTATAAATAATAAAAGAGGCCAATGAAGCCCAAATAAAAAAAAGAGGCCAAAGATGCCCACCAAAATTTAAAAAAAAGAAGAAGAAAAAAAAATAAGAAAATGAGAGAAAGAGAGAAGGGACAATGCTACTATCTTTTTCCACACTTGTGCTTCAAAGTAGCACCATGATCTTCATGATAGAGAGTCTCCTATTTTGTCACTTTCATATACCTAGTGGAATTTTCATCATATGCACGACCACTTAGTTTCTTTTTGAGCTTTCATACACTTATAGCTCTAGTGCATCCGTTGCATGGCAATCCCTACTCACTCACATTGATATCTATTGATGGGCATCTCCATAGCCCGTTGATACGCCTAGTTGATGTGAGACTATCTTCTCCTTTTTCCTCACAACCTCCACCATATTCTATTCCACCTATAGTGCTATATCCATGGCTCGCGCTCATGTATTGCGTGAGAGTTGAAAAGGTTTGAGAACATAAAAGGTGTGAAACAATTGGTTGACTTGTCATCGGGGTTGTGCATGATTTAGATACTTTGTGTGGGGAAGATAGAGCATAGCCAGACCATATGATTTTGTAGGGATAACTTTCTAAGGCCATGTTATTTTGAAAGGACACAATTGCCTTGTTGGTATGCTCGAAGTATTACTGTTTTTATGTCAATATTAGACTTTTGTTTTGAATCTTATGGATCTGAATATTCATGCCACAATAAAGAATATTACATGGATAAATATGTTAGGTAGCATTCCACATCAAAAATTCTGTTTTTATCATTTACCTACTCGAGGACGAGCAGGAATTAAGCTTGGGGATGCTTGATACGTCTCCAACGTATCTATAATTTTTCATTGTTCCATGCTATTATATTATCTGTTTTGGATGTTTTATATGCATTAATATGCTATTTTATATTATTTTTGGGACTAACCTATTAATCTAGAGCCTAGTGCCAGTTTCTGTTTTTTCCTTGTTTTTGAGTATTGCAGATAAGGAATATTAAACGGAGTCCAAACGGAATAAAACCTGCCAGACTTGGAGATGAAGGCAGGAGACCTGCCATGTGGCGACAAGCCACAGGGGCGCGCCCTAGGGGGGGGGCGCCCCCCTGGCTTGTGGCCCCACGGCAGCCCTCCTAACCCTATTCTTCGGCCTATAAATTCCCAAATATTCCCTGGATACCAAAAAGAGCCACGAAAATACTTTTCCGCCGCCGGAAGCCTCTGTTCCCGTGAGATCCAATCTTGGAGCCTTTTCCGGTAATCTGCCGGAGGGGGATTCGATCACGGAGGGCATCTACATCAACTCCATTGCCCCTCCGATGATGCGTGAGTAGTTTACCACAGACCTTCGGGTCCATAGCTAGTAGCTAGATGGCTTCTTCTCTCTCTTTGTTCTTCAATACCATGTTCTTCATGATCTTCATGGAGATCTATCCGATGTAATACTCTTTTGCGGTGTGTTTGTCGAGATCCGATGAATTGTGGGTTTATGTTCAGCTTATCTATGAATATTATTTGAATCTTCTCTGAATTCTTATATGCATGATTTCATATCTTCGCAAGTCTCTTCGAGTTATTGGTTTGGTTTGGCCAACTAGATTGGTAATTCTTGCAATGGGAGAAGTGCTTAGTTTTGGGTTCAATCTTGCGGTGTCCTCACCCAGTGACAAAGTAGGGGTAGCGAGGCACGTATTTGTATTGTTGCCATCGAGGATAAAAAGATGGGGTTTTCATCATATTGCTTGAGTTTATCCCTCTACATCATGTCATCTTACCTAATGCGTTACTCTGTTCTTCATGAACTTAATACTTTAGATGCAGGCAGGAGTCGGTCGATGTGTTGAGTAATAGTAGTAGATGCAGAATCGTTTCGGTCTACTTGACACGGACGTGATGCCTATATGCATAATCATTGCCTTGGATATCTTCATAATTATTCGCTTTTCTATCAATTGCTCGACAGTAATTTGTTCACCCACCGTATTATTTTCCTTCATGAGAGAAGCCTCTAGTGAAACCAATGGCCCCCGGGTCTATTTTCCATATTATACTTTCAGATCTATAAACCAAAAATACCAAAAATACTTCGCTGCAATCTTTTTACTTTTAGTTTACTTTTCGTTTTAGCAATCCTATCTATCTATCTCTATCAGATCTCATCCTTGCAAATAACCTTGAAGGGATTGACATCCCCTTTATAGCGTTGGGTGCAAGTGTTTGATTATTTGTGTAGGTACATCTATTGGGGACTTCCTTGTATCTCCTACTGGATTGATACCTTGGTTCTCAACAACTGAGGGAAATACTTATCTACTTTGCTGCATCAGCCTTTCCTCTTCAAGGGAAAACCAACGCATGCTCAAGAAGTAGCAATGCGTATTGCTCTGGGGCAGCAGCTCGGAAGAAATTTGGAGGCGTACGTTGAGGACATCGTGGTCAAGTCGCGAGAGACGAGGACCCTCATCGAGGACCTGGAGGAGACGTTCGCCAGCCTGCGTCGTGTGAACCTGAAGCTCAACCCGGAAAAGTGTGTTTTTGGGGTCCCATCCGATAAGCTAGTCGGTTTCTTGGTATCGCACCGAGGGATCGAGGCCAACCCAGAGAAGGTCAAAGCAATAGGGAAAATGCGCCCGCCTCGGACCCTCAAGGAAATGCAGAAACTCGCTGGCTGCGTGACCTCTTTGGGACGCTTCATCTCCAAGTTGGGCGAGCACGCCCTCCCCTTCTTCAAGCTCATGAAGAGGAAAGGCCCCTTCGAGTGGACCCCTGAAGCGGAGACGGATTTCGAGGACCTCAAGCGGTATCTCACGAGCCCACCCGTCATGGTGGCGCCTCGTCCTCGCGAGCCCCTGGTGCTCTACTTGGCGGCCACCCCCCACTCGGCCAGCGCAGCGCTCGTGGCAGTCCGAGAGGAGCGCGCTGGTGCAGGCGCAAGGCAGGGCAGCTCGTGTGGGGCCGCGCAACCCTCGCTGCCTCGGGATGGCGCTCCTGAGGGCCACTATGCTTCATCAACCCGCGGGGCACCCGAGTCCCTCGCGCCTCATGAGGAGCGGGGCGACGCAATCACCTCATACCTCGTCGAGCACCCGGTGTACTACGTCAGCACCGTGCTGCAGGACGCGCATGCGCGCTACCCTATGGAGCAGAAGCTCCTGCTCGCACTCCTCGTCGCCTCAAGGAAGCTGAGCCGTTACTTCCAGGGCCACTCCATCAAGGTCGTCTCCGCATATCTCCTGGATAAAGTACTGCGCAGCCCTAACGCCGCTGGAAGGGTTGCAGAGTGGAACATCGAGCTGCAGGCCTTCCACCTAGAGTTCAGCACCACCAAGGTGATCAAGGGTGCAGCCCTCAATGACTTCGTGGCGGAGCGGACAGACGCTCCTGACCGGGGGCTGGATGAGGGCCAGTCCCTCGCGCCTGGCGATGAGGCACCCGACGGCTGGGTCATGCACTTCGACGGAGCCTTCGCCCGGCGGGGCGCGGGGGCTGGAGTAGTGCTCATCTCCCCGACCCGGGACAAGCTTTACTACGCTATGCAACTCTGCTTCCAACATGGCGAGAAGGTCTCCAACAACATTGCGGAATACGAGGGCTTGATCGCTGGCCTCAGGGCCGATGCCGCTCTGGGGGTCAAGCGCCTCACCATCAAGGGCGACTCCCAGCTCCTCGTCAACTTTTCCAACAAGGAGTACAAGTCGAAGGACGAGCACATGGAGGCATATTTGGAAGAGGTACGTAAAATTGAAAAGCGCTTCCAGGGCTTGGAACTGTAGCACGTCCCGTGCGGCGCGAACAAGGAAGTAGACGACATCGCCAAGAAGGTGTAGCGTCGCGAGCCTCAGGAGCCTGGAGTCTTCGAGGAGAGGCTCTTCAAGCCATCGGCGGAACCCCCGGCCGCAGGCCCGGCGTCGCTTCAGGAGTAGCTGCCAACGGCCCCGCCCTCAGGAGCCCCGGCCTGTGGTCCGGCCTTAGGAACCCGACTGCTTCTGGTGCTGGAAACTCAGGCCGGTGATTGGACTGAGGAGTTCAAGGCATACCTGCTCCGCGGCACCTTGCCGGAGAAGGAGGAGGACGTGGAGCGCGTGGTCCGCCAGACCACTGCTTATTGTTTGTAGGACTGCGAGCTGTACCACAGGCGCCCCAACGACGTCTCGCCGCGGTGCATATCCAGGAAGCAGGGGCGCGAGCTGTTGGCCGACATCCACGGCGACGATTGCGGGCCCCACTCCTCGTCTCGCACCCTCGTGGGGAAGGTGTTCCGCAGCGGCTTCTACTGGCCCACGGTGCTCCACGACGCCACTGAGCTGGTACGATCCTGCGAGGCCTGCCAGTTTCACGCCAAGCAGATTCATCAGCCTACACAGGGTCTCCAGACCATCCCGCTCTCCTGGCCTTTCATTGTCTAGGGGCTGGACATACTGGGGCCTTTCCCTCGAGCAGCCGGCGATTACCGTTACCTCTACGTCGCAATCGACAAGTTCACCAAGTGGGCGGAGGTGGAGCATGTGCGCACCATCCCCACCGGCTCGGCCATCAAGTTCATCAAGGGTCTCGTGAGCCGCTTCGGCGTCCCAAACCGTATTATTACCGACAATGGCTCACAGTTCACAAGCAACCTCTTTAGAACATATTGTGCTAACCTTGGAACGCAGATATGCTATGCTTCAGTGGCGCACCCATGGAGCAACGGCCAGGCTGAGCGCGCCAACGCGGAGGTCCTGAGGGGCCTCAAGACAAGGAGCTTCAAGAAGAAGCTTGAGGCATGCGGCAGGGGTTGGCTCGGTGAGCTTCAGTCCGTGTTGTGGTCCATCCACACCACCGCGACTAAGCCCACCGGCGAGACCCCATTCTTCCTCGTCTACGGGGCTGAGGCGGACCTCCCGCACAAGGTCAAGCATCGCTCCCCGCGGGTCTTGGAATTCGACGAGGAGCGTTAGGATGCCTCGCGGGGAACAAATCTCGTGCTCGGGGAGGAGGCCCGCCGCCAAGCCTCGCTCCGCGCAGCGAGGTACCAGCAGGCGCTGCGGCGCTACCACTGTCGCAGCATCCACTCCAGGACCCTCGAGGTGGGTGACCTCGTCTTGAGGCGGGTCCTCTCCAGGGAGAGCTTGCACAAGCTCTCGCCCATGTGGGAGGGCCCGTTCAGGGTCGCCCGTGTCTCCAAGCCTGGTGCCGTACGCCTGGAGACGCAGGACGGGGTCCCCATCCAGAATGCCTGGAACATTCAGCACCTCCGGAAGTTCTACCCGTGACACTCTCACGTAATAATGAGTGGGCTATATATGCCTGGGGTCCCCCGAGGATGTGGAGGGGCCCTACCCACGCCCAAGTGGAAGCCCCATGCTCCGTGCTGGCGGATGACACGGTCCTACAATGACTATGCCCACGCCTAGTGGAAGCCCCATTCTCCGCACAGGCGGACGACACGGTCCTACAATGACTATGCCCACGCCTAGTGGAAGCCCCATGCTCTGCGCTGGTGGGAAGACTAGCTTAGGTGCCGGACGCGGCTGTTCTTTGCTCTCTCTTTTGTAACCAAATTTGCCATTTCTTGGAATGAAACTTGAAGTTTTCGCGTCTTTGTTCGAGAAAGGGGTGGGATTTTTTTCTCCTTGCAGCGCTTCCTATTTCGATATCTCGTTTTTAAGAGGTTTGGCACCTGCCAGCTTTCTCTCTCGCGCCCCGCGAGCGGGGGCTGGACACGGTGTGCACCTTGCCAAAGCCTTGGCAGTCTAATCCTCGTGCGACGCTCTCGAGCGAGCCAGCAGGCACATGTTGCCTCAGGCCCCCGGCCTCAGGAGCGCTTATCTCTTGGCCTTGCCGGGCATCGCGACCCGGCATACTAGCGACGATAGACACTCGCTCGGGGGCTCCAACCAAAAATGGTCGCTGGGAGGAGGACGACCAAGGAAAGGGAAATCATGATTTGGCTCGTTATCAAGGAACCCTAACCCTATGAAAAGCGCGTTTCAGCACCGTCGCGGGATGCGGTGCCTTAAGGAGGCACCTCCGGAGGCCCTGACCCCTCGCAAACCTCCCAGGAACCTCGCGAGTAGCGGGCACCTCTCGAGGCCCCCAAGCTGTCCAGTCCACGTCCGGTCCATAAGGAAGAAGCTGCCACGGCGCCCTAGCTGCACCTCATGACGCAGGAACCCGCCACGAGTACACCAACTTAAGTTATCCTAATCGCGACAAGCAGGAAATTTCAATTGGTAGCAACATGAATGCTAGAGTATGAAACGAAAATGCTAACATAAAGGCGCAAGCGCCATAGTTCATTACACGCCCCCGCGGGGCCCTCCATGATTCTTGATGCAGGAAATAAAAAAACAACAAAAGATGGCCTCCCGAGGACCGCCACTCCTGAGGCCTGGCTTCGGTGCTGCCCGCGCTCAGTCAGAGTCCCCCTCCTCCTTGACGGTGGCACGGCGGCATGGCGCTCGACGGCCTCCGGGGCAGGGGCACGGCGCCGCGGCGGCTCGCCGCCCTCCTGGGTCCGGGCGCGCCGACGTGGTGGCTCGTCATAGTCGTCGTCGCTCGAGCTTCCCCCAGAAGAGGTGTCGCTGCCGCTGGAGGTGCTGCGGCCGTCGCCAAGGGCAAGTTCACCACCGAGGGCGCCGCCGCCGCGATGGCTGTCATCGGCGGAGAGGTGGTCGCTGTCGCCGCCGTCACCCTCCGGGCAGCACCCCAAGCGCCTGCCGTCTTCCCCGAAGATCTTGACAAAGAGCGTCGCCACCCCGAAATGTTTGAAGTGAAGGGTACACCTCCCCTGCAGGCCGCGAGCACGGGCGAATGTCTTCCACCCACGGTTTGGGAACACGTAGCCCGCGGGTGTAACCTCGACCTCCACCCACGAGGCCTCGCTGCAGCAGCCATCGGCCTGCAGCCATAAGCCAGCAGGCCCTCCGGCCGGCAGTGCCCCTGCGAAGAAGCGCGGGAGCTGGAGCCAGGTGATTGCCGGCCTCTCCACCCACACCACGAACTGCTGGGCCGCATCGGTCGTGTCGGATCGCGGGCGCGCCGGTCAGACGCACGCCACGAGCTTCCCCCCTCGATCGCGGGCACCGCGGCTACCGCTACCCCCTGCGCGGGAGGGAGGCTCCCTACGGACACCGGAGCTAGTGCTGGCCCTCGCGGGAGTGCGCCCGCGCCCTCAGGGGACCACGGCCGGCGTCGCGGTGTACTTGTGGGGACGGCCGTGGCCCCTCTTGGGTGGCGGCGAGTCTGGTCCCTCCAGGCGAACCTTCCCCTTCTCGGCGGCAGAGAACCTCCTCACTGGTGCCATGTCCGTGGGAGCGGTAGATTCGAGTGAAGAAACGAGAAGATGAAGACGAGCTAGGGGGCTCTGCCTCCCTCGCCCATTTATAGTTGATTGAAGGCCAACCGGCGCCTCTCCGCATTCTAGGCAATGATGGCCCCGTAGCACGCGCCAGCCTTTGCCAGTCAGGGCGGTTGCCGAGGTGACGTGGGGAAGTGGAGGCGTCCGCGCCCCGTCGTGCGCCACGTGTCGAGCCTGGCCCGCAGGTGGTTGGGGCCCGCGGCGCTTCGGCCTTCCTTCCGTGGCTTCGCCCCGAAGTCAGCCCGAGAACGCCTTGGGCCCGGGGGCTACTATCGACGTTCTGGGATCGGTGGTACCCAGACCTGCCTGCCTGCAGCCCAGCGCGTGGCCCACCTCGACGCCCCAGTACGGCCTGGCAAGAAACCCCCCAGGACAAGACCCTCGTGAGGGCCCCGGCCTCGCGAGGAGAATGATGCCAGCACCTCCAGGGGAGCGGCCTCCCTAGGCTGCCTCCCGAGGAGCGGAGATTCCTATGCAGGTACCCAGCCTCACGAGGTTGGGATGACGTGAGCCATGACGACCAAGGCCAGGTGGGCGCCAGCGGGCATAGAGAGGACAGTTTCCTCTTTGGTGCAAGGGAGGCAACGACGTACGCGGGTTCCCGAGGGATCCCCCAAAGGTTTCCATTCCGGTGTAACAAGGTCGAGACCACGAGGTCGGCAGGACGGATGTCATCGCCGAGCCCACCTCTGGGTCACGCCCAGTTGCTTTGCAGGCGAAGACCACCTTTAGTCAGGATAAGCTGTACTTCTTGTCCCCTTTCAAATTTGGCCGTTGTGGGATCCCTTCCCGCCTGTGCGATAAGGGAAGAGGACCAAGGCCGCTGTAAATAGGGACTAGCCTCCACCGTAGAAGAGGACAGAGGAGAGACCGATCCATCCACGCCCGAGAGCCCTCGCGAGGTCGCTCACCACTGTACCAGTTCATCCCCCAAACCTCCTCGTGAGGCCAATCCACCAAAAGCAGGAGTAGGGTTTTACACCGCAAGGTGGCCCGAACCTGGATAAATCTCCGTGTCCATCTTATTGTTCGCTCGCACGCATTCGGCAAGTCTCGGCTGTGGAGTGGCGAGCTTGCACAAGTGAGGGTGAAGATCTTCGCACACGCCCCAGAGTTCGAACCTTCTTGGGTCTGCGGAGCCCTGATTCCGACATAATCACTATTGCTTCTTTTACAATCATTACAAAACTACTACTATTGTTACTTTTACTATTGCTACTATTTTTACTACTCCTATCAAAGCTATCATATCACTTTACTACTAATAAATTGCTGCCAAAAGTTTGCTTCCCAGGTGTGGTTGAATTGACAACTCAACTACTAAGGCTTATAAATATTCTTTGGCTCCCCTTGTGTCGAATCAATAAATTTGGGTAAAATACTTCCCTCGAAGACTGTTGCGATCCCCTACACTTTTGGGTCGTCAAGACTGTTTTCTGGCACCATTGCCGAGGAGCATAGCTCTATTTCTTAAGTTCGCTTGGGAGTTTATTATCTTTTGCAATTTTATTCACTATGAAGAATCTGAGAGACGAGAAGACCAAGATCATGGCCTCTAAAATGAGGGTAGGTAAGGAGCTGCCAACTAGATCTACTCTTGATCCACCGTCTGTTTTAAGTCAGCTCGTGACACCACCACCTTCTATTCAATCTGATATGTCACAAGTGATCAATTGAAATGCAATGCTACTATGATTGAACGCTTGAGTGATGTGTTGTTTAGAATTACTAATGATATTAAGGGATTATGCAAACATTCTTCTATTGTTCACACTCAGCTTGAACAAGTTGCTAAACCACAAAATGACTTGTTTAGGGATATGTCTAATAAAATTAATGATCATGCAGTTAGAGTAATGATTAGAGGTGGAAGAATGACTCAGGAACCTCTGTATCCTGAGGGTCATCCTAAAAGAATTGAACAAGATTCTCAGAAAATTAATGATAGTGCACCTAGTTCACCTAAGAAGAAAAAAGAGTAAGAATAAAACTTTGCCTGCTTCTAGTGAACTTGTTATAGAGAAATATGCTGAGAATTATAATAATGTTTCTATTTACGATGTTGAGACACAATGTGGTTATGAGCATGTGCCAAGTGATAATGATAATGATGCTCATATTGATCATGTTGATGCGCCACCTAGTAATAATAATAATAATGAATGAAATCATGGCGTTGAAATAGAACCTGAAGTTGAGCTTTACGACCCACCACATAAGAATTAGGAGATATGGAAAGAAAGATTTTGTTGCTAGGAAGCATAGTAGAGAAAGAGAACCTTGGTTCAAAACTTATGCATTTTCCTAGTAAAACTTTTAAATCTAAAGATGAAGATGCTTTCAATCGCTTTGTTGCTTTTCTTAGACCTTTATTTTTGCAACTACCTTTGACAGACGCTATGAAAATGCCTCTTATGCTAAGTACATGAAAGATATTGTCACTAATAAAAGAAAGTTTCCGGAGGATGAAATTTCCACTATGCTTGCAAATTATCCTTTCAACAGAAAGATGCGTGAAAAACTTGGAGATCCAGGGATACCCACTATACCATGCTCTATTAAGAACAACTATGTTAAAATTGCTTTATGTGATTCAGGGGCTGGTATTAGTGTTATGCCCTTTTCTCTTTATAAAAGACTTGACTTGAGTAAGTTGACTCCCACTGAAATAAAGTAATCAGTCTAATTCTACTGAAAAAGTCATGACTATCACTATTGGGGACTTCGAATTTCCTTTTCTAGCTTCCAAGAAGAAATATCAAACTATTATGATTGGAACCATGCATATCCACGTTGAGGTAACCTAGTGCTATAGAAAAGTCCTTCGATTTTCTGGCACTTGGAAACGGTTAGTTGATAAGACTTGATCAACCATGTTAATGAATTCTTATCCAGGAGCATATGGTCGATGAATTCTGTAAGCACAACTTTCTGTAACTTCATTTTTCCTTTGTTACTTGTAGTTTAGAATAAAGTTTAATGCATCAGAATGCCCTGTTTCGTTTCTTTTCTCAAATTTCTATGCAATAAAAATGTTGTGAAAATAAAATTTCTCAGAATGTTCTAAAATTTTAGTATGCTTTTTTGGAATAAATGAATTTATTACACTGAAAACAACCCGGGGGGTGCACCAGTGAGCCACAAGCTCATGTGGCGCATCTGCCCCCCTGGGCGCGCCATGTGAGCTTCTGGGTCCCATAGGACCCCACTCACTTAGTGCCCATGCTCATTGCCTTCTTCACCTCCAGAAAATTCACGTCCAACTTCTTGCTCATTTTCATGAAATTTTTCATCTCTTTGCTCGGGGCTCCGTTTCCGAAACTGTTCGAAGGAATTGCTCCTTGGTATGTGAATCCCCCATTGCTCCAATTAGTTTTTGCTCTAGTGGATTATATTTTGAATATTTTTCTACTGTTGGTGACCATGAAAATATCTGGTGATATGTCTCCAATGTATCTATATTTTTAGATTGTTCCATGCTATTATATTATCATTCTAGGATACTTTTTAGGCATTTACTTGATGTTTTATATTATTATTGAGCACCAACCTATTAACCCAGTGCCAAGTGCCAGTTGCTGTTTTCTGCATGTTTTTGGCTTTTCAGGAATACTGTACCAAACGAAGTCCAAATACCCCAAAACTTTTTGATGATTTTTTCGGGACCAAAATAAGACCTGTAATCTTCGGAGGAAGACCAGAGGGCACACGGGGTGCCCCCAAGCCAACATGGCACGCCTAGGGGGGTGGTTGCGCCCTGATGGCTTCGGGCCACATCCCCGCTCTCCTGGCCCTGATCTCTGGCCTATAAATTTACAAATATTCCAAAAACCCTAGGGAGCCTCCCGAAACACTTTTTCTGCCGCCGCAAGTCTCTGTTTCGCCGTGTGCCCATCTGGAGCCCTGTTCCGGTGCCCTGTCGGAGGGGGGATCGATTACGGAGGGCCTCTAACCTTGCTGCTCCCATGGTGATGTGTTAGTAGTTCACCGCAAACCTACGGTTCCGTAGTTAGTACCTAGATGGCTATCCCTATATGTGTGTGTGTGTGTGTGTTCTTCATTACCAAGATCATTGCAATTCCCGCGGTGATCTATCTTATGTAATCAATCATTGCGGTGTGTTTGTTGGGATCCGATGAATTGTGGTATGTTCAGATTATTCATGAAAAGATATTGAATCCTTGCTATTATTTTATTTGCCTGATTGTTATAGCTTCGTAATGCTCTCCGATCTATCGTTTTGGTTTGGCCAACTAGATCGATTTATCTTCAAGTGGGAGTGGTGCGTTGTAGTGGGTTTAATCTTGTGATGCTCAATCCTAGTGACAGAAAGGGACACGACACGTATTGTATTGCTGCCACTAAGGGTAAAACGGTGGGGTTCATTCATATTAATTGGATTTACTTTGTCTACATCATGTCATCATCCTCCAAGCATTACTCCGTTTTTACTACTCTAGATGCATGCTGGATAGCGGTAGATGGGTGGAGTAATAGTAGTAGATGCACGCAGGAGTCGGTCTACTTCATTATGGACGTGATGCCTATATACATGATCATTGCCATGAATAAATATTGCATAACTATGCGCTTTTCTATCAATTTCCCAACAGTAATTTGTTTACCCACCGTATGCTTTCTTCGAGAGAGAAGCATCTAGCGAACACTATGGCCCTCGGGTCTCCTTACAAATATAATTACAAAACTCCAAAAAATATTGCTATCATTGTTTAATTTCATTTTATTTACAATTTATATTTATCAAATTATCTATCTATCACTACTTATCGCTTGCAAGTAACGAGTTCAAGGGGATTGGCAACCCTCTTGCCTGCGTTGGGTGCATGTGTTTGCTCTTTTGTGCGTAGGCGCTAAAGACAGGAGTTTGCGTAGTTCTCCTATTGGTTCGATGAAAGTTCATTATATCGACTAGAGGGGGGTGAATAGGCTTTTTTTACAAATTCGTCACTGAGGAATTACTGATTGAGGAATTTGCTAAGTGACGAACTACTTGCAGCGGAATAAGTACTCAAGTGGATGCGAAACATAGCAATAGCATAGTCATCATGATGAAATGGAACATACACAGAGCGTAAGTAGCATGAACAGGATAAGCAGGTAGAAGATAAAGTGACTGAAGAATTTGAGGTGAGGAAATTAAGAAAGTCTTCAGTCAAATTCTTCAAACAGTAACGATCAATTTTATCAACAGGTATACGAGGAAATGGAAGGGTTGAGGAAATGGAACCAGGTAGCTCAATGAAGAAAATGGTTTGATGACCCAGTTCCAACTATTGTGACAGTCGTACATCTGGTTTGGAGCGGCCTGGTATTTAAACCAGAGGACACACAGTCCCAGGACACACAGTCCTTATGTATTCTCCTTGAACTAAGGTCACACAGTCCTCGTCCAACACTCGTGGTAAGTCTTCAGGGTAGACTTCCAAAACCCTCACAAACTGGTCACCCGGCGATCCACAATTGACTGCTGGATGCTCTAGACCACGGTCACCCGGCGATCCCCAATTGACTGCAGGATGCACTAGACCATGACGCCTAACCATCTGGAAGATACACAGTCTTCAAAGGTAAAAAGCGTCGGTTCCACACAGGAACAATTTCTTCAGTGATGCTCAATCACTTTGAGGTTTGGTGGTTTGGGTTTTGGATTTTTCCTCACTGATTATTTTCTCTCAAAGTCTTCGGAGGATGGGTTTTTCCTCACTGATGATTTTCTCTCAAAGTCCTCAGGGAATGGGTTACTCTCAAATGACAAGTGTCAAGTTCTCTCTCGGAGTAGCCAACCAGCTAGTGGTTGTGGCGGGTGGCTATTTATAGCCAGGGTGCAACCCGACATGATAAGACATAAATGCCCCCCAATGATATGACCGTTAGGTGGATAAAATATCTGGACAGCTGGCGCAAAGCACAGCAACGGTCGGAATTTGACCAATCAAATTCCTTAAGGCTTATCATATTCCTCACTTGTAGGCAATTCGCACTGGCGAAATCCTAACTCCTCAGTCAGACCAATTTCTCAGAGACCAGAAGAACATCGTCTCTGTCACTGAAGAACTTGACTGAGGTGTAAGAGATTTCCAAAAGCTTCACTCGAAGGATTGGGTTGTGTTGAGGCTTTTTGAGTTGAGCATCAGATGGAAATTTTTCCTTAGTATTACCTTGGCCCCCTTTAACAGTACGGTGTTTCCTATGACTCAAAGAAAGGAAATGAAACTACGAAAACAAAAGTCTTCATGCTTCATAGTCCTCGTTCATATCTTCAAGGTCACACCATCTTCTTCATTTTCAAAGTCTTCAGGGAATACCAAAGTCTTTAGCAAAGTCTTCACAAAGTCTTCACCAAAGTCTTCATATGAAGGCATTCATTTTTAGAGGTCGACATTCTTCGAATATATCAAACTCCTCAGTGACTTATAGAGCCTGTGTACACTCACAAACATATTAGTCCCTTAACCTATAAGTCTTCAATACACCAAAATCACTAAGGGGCACAAGATGCACTTACAATCTCCTCCTTTTTGGTGATTGATGACAAATAGGTTAAGTTTTCAACGGGGATAAACATATGAAGTGTAAGTACTGAGTTTGAGGAATTTGATTGCAAGATATAGAGGAACTCCCCCTGAAGATGTGCATATTTGAGGAATTTGCTTTGAACTGCAAATGCACATGGCAGGATAAAATCTTGGAGATCTCCCCCTATATCTTGTGATCCATACACGCATTTTATATATATCATGAGGAAATTGAAATGCATGATGGAAAATGGTGTCTGACGAAATTCAACATGCGTGCATTAAGGTACTTGAGGAAATAAGCATGCGGAAAGCAGTTCAAAAGTATCAGACCACCATCGGACTTAAGTTTACAACTCAATCAACAAAAGCTTCAGAAGAGCGAGAGTTGTAACTTAAACAAAACAAAGCCCATATATAAAGAGACCCGCTTGAAGACTAACTCAAATTTCTCCCCCTTTGTCATCAAGTGACCAAAAGGGACGAAATTGAGGACTAACGCCCCTGAAGAATTTCATCTTGAAGGTGGTGGAGGAGCGCCAGCGTTGTCGGGGTCGGTTGGTGGGGTAGGGCCTGCAGAAGTGTCATCAATGTCCTCAGCTTCATCCGTCTCACGCGATGAATAATATGAACTTGTCACCAGCTGAGGAACTTGAACTTTCTTCCACTTCTTCTTTGGAGGAATCGACCAATCAAACTCCATCTGAAATCCCATTTCCTTGAGTTCTTTGGGAGTCTTGAGGTGAGACAGAATGGCTCAAGTGCGATCTTAGATTTCATGCACATAGTAATAATTTTTCCTCACAGAGTTATGCATCACAGTCATGTCACGAAGAATTGAAGCAAACTGACGCTTTACCCACTTGTGATTATGATCAACCTTCTGATGAAGACTTAGAAGAAGCTCACGATCAGTCATCACACGAGGGGCAGTGGCTTGAGGATTTTGAGCTGAGGCTTTTGCAGCAGAATCTTGTGTGGCAGAGTCATCATTGGTGGACTAAGATGCAGCCTTACAAAATTGGCCATCCAATGGATAAGTGCCTTCATCAATTACAGCCTTGCCTTTTCCTTCAACTGACTAAAATGTCTTCTTGAGGACTTCAATCGGAGGCAGAAAACTATAGTGATTCTGAAAGTCAGCCTTGAAGGGAATTGAAGACCTTGATCTGATGAATTTCATGATCCAGGGAGCATAAGGCTTCAATTCAAATGGTGATACTGTAATATTTGCCAAAGTCCTCATGAAGAAATCGTGATAGTTGATGGGAATCCCATGAATGATGTTGAACAGCAGATTCTTCATTATGCCAACAACTTCTTCTTCTTCAGAGTTGCGGCCCTTGATTGGACTGAGGGTTTTGGTCAATATTCTATAGATTGTCCTGGGCACATACAGCAAATCCTTCACTAAGAAGGTGGTCCTTGGAGGTTTTCCTGGTGCCAAAGGCTTCATCAGCACTTGCATCATGTGATTTTGCAGTTCAATTTCATCATATATGCATCTTACTCCTTCTGAAGGAATTGGAATTGGGACACAGTGAAGCAATTCGCTTGCTGGAGCAGTGTAGTGGGTGTTGCCAGACATCCAATCTAGAATCAATGTGTTGATATTAGAAGCTTCACCAGAGATATGCAGAATTGCATAGAATTGAAGAATTAGCTCTTCATTCCAATCACAGACATCAGCACAGAATGGAAGAAGTCCAACGTTGTGAAGAACTGACAGCACATGAGTGAAGCATGGGATGGATTCCATATCCACATGAGGAATTTGATGATGCTGGAAGACTTTGTCCTTGTCAAACAGCACAGCAGCATAGAAGTTCATCTGAGATGAAGTCCAGAACCTTGAGCAACCAACTCTTGCTGAGTCATAAGGATTTGGTCCAGTGAAGAATATGTGCTCATCGAAGAAATTCGCCTTGATGAATTTGGGGCGCTTCGTGCCTTTGAAGGGTAGCTTTTGCTTCGGCTGAAGATTTGGCTTGAAGCGGTGTCCAGTCTCGCTTGGAGCAACGGCAGTTTCTTCAGCTTGAGGAATATGTGCAGCAATTTCATCAGGAACATTCTGGTCAGGAATTTCATCAGCTGATGCAGCTGGAATATCTTCAGGAGCAGTCATGAGGGGAGTGGACAGACCGTCAGACCCTGTTTGAATTTCTTCAGTTGGGGCAGGAGACTCTGGAATCTGAGTGAGAGGAGTGGTCATTGGTGAATTTGGGTGTGCTACTTCCCAAAATTCATCATTGATGACTGGAGTGGTAGATCCAATGTCCACATCCTCATCCATTTCTTCAACGCCGACCTCTTCAGCAGTCAACTGAGGCTGGGGCGATGACACCAGTGGGGTTGAAACATTTCCTTCAACCTCTATTTCTTCATCAATCTGCTCTGAGGAAGCAGTAGATTGAGTTTCTTCATCGTCCTCTAGAATCACATATTCTTCTCCAAAAGGAACAATTTCATATGAAGGAACTGATGAGATAGGAATAGCATCAATTGGATCGGTTGAAGAACTTGGCAAAGTCTTCAACTTCTTTGCAGCTGAGGAATCTGTAGATGGTGATGCTTTTCTTTTCAGAGCAGCTGCCTTTTCCGCAGCCTTGGTCTTCTTCGCTTCTGATGCAGAAGGAAGTGTGACAGTCTTCACCCTTGATGATTTTGCTGGGGGGGCTGGGGTGAAGATGGAGCAGTTTCTTCAGGCACGACTGATGCAGTCGCCCTGGCTGTTTCTTCAGGCACAGCAGTTTCTTCAGCTGGCCTCTCAGTTTCTTCAGGTGCAACATTGGGAGTTGCCCTGGGAATTTCTTCAGCTGCACTTGCAGTTTCTTCAACAGGCTGAGCAGAGGAGCTAGCCTGAGGAATTTGTGATTGCGATCTGGCTGCAACCCTTCAGTTGTGGTCCTTGATGGCTTTGTCAGCCAGTTTGACGAATCTGACCTTGGCGCCTTTCCAGTCTGCATAGTAATGGTCAAATTCATCACTGAGGCCTTTGATGTCCTTTTGGACAGAGACAAGTTGATCAGGCGTCAGATTAAGAACATTGTTCTTCATAAAGCGCTCTTTCTTGTACTGAGCCTTCTTTGCCTTTCTGGCCTTTTCATACTTCCATTTTTCTTCACCAATGAAAGCAGTGAGGACATGGCTAGGACCGGGAGGTAGATTCAAATCATCAATCGGAGTATTTGGGTCCTGGTGCCAAATATCGATGAAGTTGAGCACAGTTTTTGGATCCAGCAGGAGAGGAATTGAAGTGCCCTTGGCTTGAGCCACTCTTTCTTGCTTATTTCTCACAATGGCAGCAAGTTCTTCATCATTTGCTTCATCTTCCTCAGATTCTGAGGGAATATTGAAGACTACATGCTTCTTGAGAGGACTTGGCCTCTTGCCTCGTCCTGCTGTTGCCTTCACTTTTAGCAAGGTGGGACTGCTTCAGGATTGTGCTTGGGCAGATGAAGTTGCAGATGCCCCTGAAGCAATTGAAAAACCGGTAGTCCTCTGACAAGATGCCAAATGTACTGGTGCTGATGACTTGGCAGCAGCTGTTGAAGATTGTGCAGCTACTAAGGGCATTGCAGGAGCCCTTGATGATTTTGCCTTAGCCATTTGCTGTGAGGAACTTGGAGCTGAGGACTTTGGTGCTGAGGATTTTGCAGTGGATTTCTTCACCACTGATTTCTTTGGAGCAGGTGCACTAGCAGAGGTAGCAGCAGCAGCGGAGTCCACATTGAATTGCCTCACAGCTTCTTTAGAGATCTTTAGAAGCTTTTTCTGATGTTTTGCCCATTCTTCAGGAAAATCCTCACCTCTCATGAGGCTAGTGGGATCTGCAGCCTGGTTATTTGCCAATGGAGGTCTCGGCAAGGTGGTTTTAGTGCAAATTTCTTCATGTATTTAGGAGTGACATAGCGGTATTCTCTCCATTCCTTCATCCATCTCCTTTCAATCTTTTGAATGCGAATTTTGCGCTTCTCTTTGGTTTCCTTCCCATATATTTCTTCATCAGGTGTGCAATACTCAGGATAGATATCCTCAGGGATCTCAAATGAAGTGTTGGATGCAAGTTTCTTTCCTCCTTTCTGAGGTCTTTTACCATCTGTCATTTTCTTCAACTGAGGATTATAAACTGTTGAAGTTTCTGACGAAGTATGCAACTTTTCTTCAAGGAACGCTGCAAATGAGTTAAGTTGATGAGAACCTAGAGATTCATCAGCTGACATTTGTACATGTGAATAGAGTATAGGTGCGAAGAATTTGAAGAGGTCATATGCGTTCTCAGAAATTTTTGCAAAAGTATCAAGTTTGAGGAATTTGACCATAGATGCCTTGAAGAATTTCACTAAGTGTTCTTGACTTAGGTTCCAGAGTTGTATAGATTTGAGGATCCACACAATTGAGGAATCTTAAAGAAAATCATGACTTAGCGAAATAAATCAAGAGAAGGAGTTTGTTTGGTGCTTTAGAGATGGATTGTTGAAGAATAACACCTTTTGAGGATTTTGTGAAAATCATCGGGATCGAAAATGGCAATAAAACAAGATTTTATTTACCGTATGCGATGAACACGACGAACAGAGAAGTGAAGTGAAGGAGTTCGTGTAACACCCCAAAAATTTTAATTTGGTTTTTGCCAGCAAATTCTTATTTTGGTTTTGGAGGAGGTCATTTGAAAAAAAAAATCCAAGAGAACCTCCTTCTAAATAAATTTTGATGGCAATTCTTTTTGAGACCTTTCTCAAAAATTTGGTTCTGGTCTTAAGGGTTTTTCATCTTGTGATTGTGTCAACACAATTACTCTTGGATTCTTTTACTTTTTCTATTATTAAAAGAATTCTTTTATTTGGATTTATTCCTTTCTTTTTAAAAAGAATCCTATGCCATTCCTTTGCCATAATCTTTCCTAAAGATCTTTCTTCCAAAATCTATCCTATCCACTTTGGATCAAGTCAAGCATCCAATTCCAGCAAGTTTCAACCTATTTTTGATTTTTATTCTATTTAATTCTTACTCAATTCTTTTTCTGTCTTTTTCCTGGACTCCTTTGATTTACAAAGGAAGTACCAGATTTCTTTGAGCTTTGACCCCAAATAAATTACCCCAGCTTCTCCTTAGTACCCTCAACCTAGATCACCAAAAATATCCTGGTCCACAGTTCAAAAATTTCAAATTCTGTCCACTGCAAGTTTGGACCAGATTTGCAAATTTGGATGGAATTCATATTTTCTTTCTTCCAAAAATTCTGACAAACATCAGGGAGCCTCTAGATGCATCAAGAGACCCCCTCACCAAGTTTCAGCTCCAGATAAATTTCCCTCGTGCCAAAATCATTTCATCGAGCAGGTGCAGTGCACTGTTCCTGTCAGTTTCAGAAATTCAGAAAGTTCAGAGAAGAGGGCAGTGTCGTATTCGTCAGTGAGCTTCGTCAATCTCGACAGTTCCTCGCTTGGCCTCTTGCTCGCTGTTGCTCCTCCTTATCCACGCGCCGCACGGTCGGTTGGCTGGACGTGGGCGTCGGTGGTGAGCCGTCCCATCGTCTCCGGCGAGTACCGCGGCGACAGAACCTTCCGCTGCGGCCGCCAGAGAGGTGCAGCGAAGATCACCGCAATCCAGCATCGCCCAAACCTCCAGGAGCTTCCGCGTGGCCATCTTATCTTCAGAGCGCGCTAAGGGACACTCGCCGTGGCCTGGGAGGCGCAGAGCACGCTCCCTGCCGCCGACGAGCCCGTGAGGCCGTTCCGTTCAATTCCCGAGCACCAGGCCAAATTAGGCCGAGATAATGCATTGAATGGAACCTGGGGTCGAATCCGAAGCTGCCGACATCTGCAAACCGCCTGCTAAGCCACTGCCTCGCCGTAATCGCTCGCCGGACTTATCCCGTTCTCGGGCACCCCCTCGATTCCGGCTATAAATAGAGCCCCAGCCCCTCCACTCGCTCCAGCACACCTCCTCCTACTCCCATAGCCCTGCCAAGCTCACCAGAGGGACTCGGGGAAGTCTTCTTCTCCGACTCAGGCCGCCCCGATCCGCCTCGGGCTCCCAGTCGATTCGCTCTGGTCAGTGCATCCCCGCCGCCCAAAACTTGCCAGTAGTAATATTTTCCACCGCCCGTTCTAACCCGCGCGTCAATTCGGTGAAAGCAGACCTCACCGTCGAGATCCCACTTCACCCGACGCCGCCGTCCGCCGGAGAGGAGCAGGTCATCGCCGTGGTGCTTCCCGTCGACTCCTTCCACTTCTCACCGACGCGGTCCATTCCCCTGAGCATGCCGGTACCCTTCTTTCCCTCTAGCTCGCCGTGGTTCGTCGCCGGCGATCGCCGTAAGCTCTCTGGCGCCGGCGAGCCGTTTTCAAACCTGACAGGTGGACCCCCCCTGTCAGCCTCTCTTTTTTTTCGAACCGTTTTCTGTTGGCGTATTCGGGCAGAGTACGTTTTCTCTTTGAGCTGGCGTAGTTACCCCGAAACGTTTTCTGTTCTTTTCAATCTAGCCCCTGGGAAACTTTCTGTTTATAACAGATTAGTCCCTGGATTTGTTTTCTTTATAACTTTTAAACTAAAACTGATTTTGAGTTGATTCTTTTTCTGTCACCTTTATTTTTCTGTCTAGTTTTTTATGGTATTTATTTGAAAAATATTTGGAACAACTTTTTGTCACGCGCGGTATTTACGTTAGAATTCGTATATGTGATTTCGTAGATACCGAGGAAGGAGACGGTGCCATCAACTTCACCGAGTTAGACTCCGACTACTCCGAACCAGGCAAGCATGTTTGAACCTTTGATATGACGAGTGTTTTGCATGTTTGCTTGCATGATGTTTTGCATGACATGGTTATGGAAGTATTTGAAATATGTTTTATTTCATACATGATGGGTTACAAGTGAGCCACAAAACTTGATGAGATATGAGGCAACCTAGTCATGTTGTGGCATGATAGGTTGTACGCCGGTATTGTTGGAGCATGCCGGTATTAACAAAGAAAACTGTTTAAACTCCAGTGTTGACATAGATCGAGTCTTGTCCCCGTTCACCTCCTTTTCGTGCTACCACATGTTTTCTGCAAAGAATACGGTTTAGTAAGTTACAAACCTCTTTCCATGTACACACCAAATAGAGGGGCCGTGATGAAGGTACCATGGCCCTGGATAAAGCCAGTCATCCGGTCAGGGGGCATGGGTGTTTCCGGTTGGACCGAGAGGGGGGCATCCCTTAGAGCGCGCGATATAAATTTGATCCCATGCTATTCGAGGTAGTGGCCTCCCCGTCTTAAGGTTTTTCTGGAACGTTGCCTAGGGTGATTCCTGGCAGCGGGATGAAAAATGGGTGTGTACTGGTCAGATGTGTTTTCTTCTAAAATACCTTAGACGGAACTAGTCCTTTGTGACTACTGAAATCCGTTGGCTGTGGGTAAAGAGTACAACCTCTGCAGAGTCAAAACTATTCGAGTAGCCGTGTCCACGGTCAAGGATGTTGGTTGACAGGTCAAGTGTCGGTCTCAGTGTCAGTCTCTGGAGAACTAATATGTTAAACAACAGAAGTGAATTTGGCTGAATGTTATTCTTGTGGATGGACTAACCTGTTTATTATTATGATATGCCGAGTATTCCTTGGGATGGTGTTACCTCCTGGATTACTCGTATTTTTAATGATACTGATATAAGCCCTTTCTGTGATGTCGCTCAGACGTCCGACTGTGGCATGCTTGTCATTTACTTTTCAATATAAGCCCTTTCTGTGATGTCGCTCAGACGTCCGACTGTGGCATGCTTGTCATTTACTTTTCAATATAAGCCCTTTCTGTGATGTCGCTCAGACGTCCGACTGTGGCATGCTTGTCATTTACTTTTCAATATAAGCCCTTTTTGTGATGTCGCTCAGACGTCCGACTGTGGCATGCTTGTCATTTACTTTTCAATATAAGCCCTTTCTGTGATGTCGCTCAGACGTCTGACTGTGGCATGCTTGTCATTTACTTTTCAATATAAGCCCTTTATGTGATGTCGCTCAGACGTCCGACTGCGGCATGCTCGTCAGTTATTTTTATTTTGACATAAGCCCTTTATGTGGTGTCGCACCGACGCCCGACTGAGGCACGTCTTCTATTTATTTTTTTACCTTTCGAGGCGTCGCTTCAGACACCCGATCGGTCTTCTTCTTATTTTATTGGGATTTCGGGAGGACTACCGCCCGACTTCCTTTCTTTATTTTTACTGTGCAAATTTTAAATACCTGTGTGTGTATTATAAATCCTGCTCATGTGCATCATGCTTGCATTTTTTATATCTTATGTCCAAACTGTTTGCGAGTACATTCAAAGTACTCACTGGCTTGTCCCTGGCTATTGTTTTGGCCAGATGTTGACGAAGGCGATCTTATGGATGAAGAGTACGATAGCGAGTCCGATGCCTAGAGGAGTCCCAGTCAGTCTCTTGCGATCCTGGAGTTTGTCACTTGTATTATATATGCTTCCGCCACCCAAATAAAATCATCAAGCCTCACCCCGACGCTTGATGCGCTGTAAGATATTAGAGTTATGTCACTCTCACCACTGTGACATATCCACCTTTTTATTTTTTTTACGAGTCAATAGTTATGCCACCACATCCATTGTGACATATCCGCCATTATGTGTAATATTGGCGTGCTTGTAATAAATTGTTGAGCAAGCCTCAGCTCAACCCTGTAATATATTCAGTACTACTGAACTTTTGTATCAAGGATTTGTCTACCAGTAAGAAGGATTTTCCGTACTGGCCGGACTATCAGGACGGTTTTTCAATAAAGGTTTTGTTGGAAAACCGACCCTGACAACCTTGGTACCAGAGCCAGGCTGACTGTAGGAAGCCACTAGGTGCGATCACTAATCGGTTATTAGCGTAATTTATTTTAGCAGTTTGCAAATTGTAGCAATTTTTCTGTTAGTCATCATAAATTTATGATTTGACTATCTGGAATTTTTGTCTACTTTTGTAGATGGCTGGCGGCGACTGTGAGTCACAGGTGTTCGCCAATGTGCCCGAGGGGTTTATTAAGCTCCTCGTCTCCATCGCCAAAATCGCGATCGGGCCATCGACTCGTCCGGAGTTCACACTCTACCAGCACAAGCTCAGCGACAGCGTGTCTATGCACCAGGCCGCAGTGCAGTTTAAGGGAGGGCGTTCTGAAACACGCCACTTCCGATTTGTTGGGAGGGCCATGCCTACGGAGAGGCATGCTATGCAGATGGCTGCCCATGAGGCAATTGCACGTCTCCGGGATGCTCTTCCTTCAATGAAAGATCGTCGCTACCGCTACCTTCCATGCCACGTGCCCTACACATGTCACTATGCATTTGCCTGCGCTAGGGGCGAGCGAGATGAAGCCATTGAGATGCTTGTTGAGTATCTCAAAGCTCTCGAGGCAGCTTTTGATAACCTCGTGGACGACTATGTGGCTGCTCGTATGGACTCAGTTCAGGGCTGTGTTGCCAACAGGAGGGAGCTCCTCCATACAGCCCCACCTCTGTCGTACATCTCGTCTGCAGCATCTTATACGCCTGCCATCTTAGCCACCGCATGCCGTCTGCCTACCACTGAGGAGTTTGACCAAGTCATTGCTCCTACCCCAGTTAGTGCTGCACCACCTGCTACGCCCGCACCAGCTCCGCAGCCCAGCACTCCGCGCCTAGAGCCTATTCTTGAGGAGGAGGTTGAGTCTCCAGCACCTCTGGGACTTACCCTCGGCAGGTCGAGGGAAGTTTATACCATCTCCGACTGAGTGCGCCGAGCAGTGATGTGTTTGTATGATATGTTTATATGTACATAGGCTTGGAGAGAAGTAGTCTGTTTGCGCATCATGTAGGAATGTGGAGAAGTGCACTAGCCTAAATAACATGTCAGGAGTGTGTACGCGCATCCTGAGTGGAGTATTGTATAATTATGCTTGCTTGTAAGATATGTACTGAGCGGTCCTTCTCCGTGCGCAATCAAATATTTTCTTGAAAAATCTTGGAGTATTTGAAATTTCTGCCTTTGCAAATTATTTATTTGCCTCTCAGATTTGTTTTCTCTTGGGTTTTGCAAAATATACCCCAGTGTGGAAAATGCATCGTCCCTGGACTCGTTCTAAGCCAAGTCTGCCAGAAGAAAATTATGGTACCCAGACAGGCAACAATTTCACACAGGGACAGTCAACTCAGCAAGACAGTGAAGTAGCATTTTCTCAAGTGTGCCGCCTTTATGAGCAAAGCCAGCAGCAGCATCAAGAAATGATGAATCATATTATCAATATGGGAAATCACCAGGAACCATACCAGCAGCATTCCAAATTATCTGAACTACAGAAGACACGTCCCCCGACTTTCTCTCACACTGATAAACCTCTTGAGGCCGATGATTGGCTTCGAGACATTGAGAGGAAATTAATTATTGCACAATGTTCAGACCGTGAGAAGGTACTTTATGCACCTCACTACCTTACTGGAGCAGCTGCATCATGCTGGGAAAATTTCCTACACATGCACCCCAATGAAAACAACATCACCTGGGAGGAATTTAAGGAAAATTTTCGTGGGGCGCATATTCCTAAAAGTGTTATGAAGATCAAGAAAAGGGAGTTTGATGACCTCAAGCAGAGAACCATGACAGTGACTGAGTACAACAGTCAGTTTACGCAATTATCTCGCTATGCCAATGAAGAACATATGACTGAAGATAAAAAGATGGAAAAATTTCTGGATGGTCTGACACCAGCATTAAAGTGCCAACTGGTCGTTCACACCTTCCCAGATTTCAAGACACTTGTGGACAAGGCCATTACACTAGAAAATGAGCGTCACAGCTTGGATGATTTTCACAAGCGCAAGAGGGACAAGACTGCTCATTCTCGCAACCTCAAGAACAAGAATGATTTCCAGAAAAATGGGGCGAACAAATCCTCAACCAATGTTCCTCGCCCAAATAAAAATTTCCATGCAAGGGACAAGGATTTTACATACCGCCCAGGCGTTACCTGTTTCGCCTGTGGAGAAGAAGGACATTATGCCAGGCAGTGTCCAAAGCCAAGAAACTCGGCTCCCAAGCCGAACAACAATGGAAATAATTCAGCTCCCAAGCGCATCAATTTCAACCCCAATAACAACCACAGAAAGGGTCACGTGAACCATGTGACCAAGGAAGGAGCACAGAATGCCCCAGATATCGTACTCGGTACGTTTCCTGTCAACACAATACCTGCCACGGTTTTGTTTGATTCTGAAGCTTCTCATTCATTCATTTCCAAGAAATTTGCTTTGCAACATGATTTTCCGATTCTCCCCTTGGAAAATTCTATGACTATAAAGTCCCCCGGGATTAAGCAAATTACTCAAAGTTACTGCCAAGGTGTGGTTATTGAGATTGAAGGATTGAAATTTTGGGCAAACCTCATTGTACTAGAAAATAAGGGACTGGATGTTATTCTTGGAATGGATTGGCTAGCAACAAATAAAGGTTTTATTGACTGCTTCAATCGGACAGTGACTCTCACTCATCATCACGGAAAGACCATAAGAATTGCAGCTCAAGAAAGACCAATATCACTTCAACCAGGATTGAACAAGATAGATATTTCTGAACTAAGTAAAGTTCCGGTGGTCTGTGAATTTCCAGATGTATTTCCAGAAGAGCTACCAGGTATGCCACCAGACCGTGAAATAGAGTTCATCATTGAACTAGCACCTGGCACCGAACCTATCTACAAGAAACCATACAGAATGGCACCATCTGAGTTGGTAGAATTAAAGAAGCAAATAAAAGAATTACTGGACAAAGGTTATATCAGGCCCAGCTCCTCACCTTGGGGATCACCAGTATTATTTGCCAAGAAAAGAGATGGAACTCTGAGACTATGTGTGGACTATCGAGCCCTGAACATGGTCACCATCAAAAATAAATATCCACTGCCGCGAATAAATGATTTATTTGACCAGCTCGCACAAGCCAAGGTTTTCTCAAAAATTGATTTGAGGTCAGGATATCATCAATTAAAAATACGAACAGAAGATATTCCAAAGACAGCATTCACTTCCCGATACGGTTTATATGAATTTATAGTGATGCCGTTCGGACTGACAAATGCCCCTGCATATTTCGTACATCTCATGAATAAGGTGTTTATGAAATATATGGACAAATTTGTTGTGGTGTTCATTGATGACATTTTGGTATATTCCAAGACACCAGAAGAACATGCTGAACATCTCAGAATTGTACTGGGAGAATTAAGAAAACATCAATTGTACGCCAAATTCAGCAAATGTGAATTTTGGTTAAAACAAGTTGGTTTTCTAGGCCACGTACTAAACCAAGAAGGTGTTGCCGTGGACCCAGAAAAAGTCAAGGCTGTGCTTGAGTGGAAACAACCAGCCAACGTAACAGACGTTCGAAGTTTTCTGGGAATGGTTGGATATTATCGAAGATTTATTGAGGGATTTTCCACCATAGCAAAACCTATGACCCAACTACTCAAGAAGGATAAGAAATTTGAATGGACCGATGCCTGTGAGAAAAAATTTCAAGAGTTAAAGAAGAAATTAACAACCGCACCAGTATTGGTCATACCAGACATACACAAAAATTTTGAAGTATATTGCGATGCGTCCAGGAAAGGTCTTGGATGTGTACTGATGCAAGGAGGTAAAGTAGTCGCTTATGCTTCAAGACAGCTCCGACGACATGAAGAAAATTATCCTACCCATGACTTGGAATTGGCAGCAGTTATACATGCACTCAAGGAGTGGCGTCATTTTCTGCTTGGAAATCGTTGTGAAATATATACGGACCATAAAAGTCTCAAATATATTTTCACACAGCCAGAACTCAATTTGCGACAACGACGCTGGTTGGAATTAGTGAAGGACTATGATGTTGGTATTCACTACCATCCAGGCAAGGCGAATGTCGTAGCAGATGCTCTCAGCCGAAACCCAAGCTCAAGCAACGGCAGTCTGCAAAATTTGAGACCCGAATTTCAGCGGGAGTTTGCCAAGCTCAATATGATTTTAGTCACCGAAGGTACTGTGGCAAATTTAGAAATTCAGCCCACCTTGATGGAGCAAATCAAAGAAGCTCAGCATGGACATCCTAGCATCGAAGGCATAAAAAGAAAAGTAAGTATGGGCAAGGCCTCAGAATTTGTCATAGATAACAAAGGAATATTATGGTACGGAAACAGGCTATGCGTACCAAATATAGAGGACCTCAAACAACAAATTTTAGTTGAAGCCCACACCGCTCCATATTCAATCCACCCAGGAGGAACCAAAATGTACAAAGACATACAGGAAAAAATTTGGTGGCACGGTATGAAAAGGGATATAGCCTCTTTCATCGCATGTTGTGATTCATGTCAGCGCATTAAAGCCGAGCACCAGAAACCAGCAGGTTTATTACAGCCAAATAAAATACCCGAATGGAAGTGGGATGAAATTGGAATGGATTTTATTGTCGGGCTACCCCGGTCACGACACGGAAATGATGCCATATGGGTCATCACCGACAGGTTAACCAAAGTGGCACATTTTATTCCAATCAAAACCACCCACACCACACAGAAGCTGGCCAGACTTTATCTCAACCGTATTGTTTGTTTACATGGAGTTCCAAAGACTATAATATCTGACAGAGGCACTCAGTTCGTCTCCAGATTTTGGGATCATCTACAACAAGCTCTGGGAACTCAACTAGTATTCAGTACAGCATACCATCCACAGACTGGAGGATAGACTGAACGAGTGAATCAGATCCTAGAAGACATGCTAAGAGCATGTGTTCTCACTTATGGAACCAGTTGGGAAGAAAGCTTACCATACGCCGAATTCGCGTACAACAACAGTTACCAAGCCAGTCTACAAATGGCACCTTTTGAAGCCATGTACGGGCAGAGATGCCGTACTCCGTTAAATTGGTCAGAGACAGGGGACAGTCGTATCTTCGGCCCAGACATGCTCATGGAGGCCGAGGAGAAAGTCAAGCAAATTCGGGATCGACTCAAGACAGCACAGAGCCGACAAAAGAGTTATTATGATCAAAAACATCGTGAAGTCAGTTTTGAACCTGGTGATTACGTGTACCTACGAGTATCCCCGATGAGGGGTCTGCAAAGATTCAAGGTCAAAGGAAAACTGGCACCACGATTTATTGGATCTTTCCGCATACTTGCACGAAGAGGCACAGTAGCCTACCAGCTAGACCTACCAGCAGAACTGTCAGACGTACATGACGTATTTCACATCTCACAATTAAGGAAATGTGTGAGCAATCCAGCGAAGCGTGTATCTCATGAGAGTATTGACGTTCAACCAGATCTCACATACCGGGAACGTCCAATAAAAATATTGGAAGAGTCTGAAAGAACGACCCGTCAGAATATAATCAAGTTTTTCAAGGTTCAATGGAGCAACCACACTGAGGATGAAGCAACCTGGGAAAGGGAGGATTTCCTTCGGGCAGAGCACCCACGTCTATTTGAGGATCAGCTGAAATCTCGGGGACGAGATTTTTCCTAAGGGGGTAGGTGTTGTAACACCCCAAAAAATTTAATTTGGTTTTTGCCAGCAAATTCTTATTTAGGTTTTGGAGGAGGTCATTTGAAATTTTTTTTTCCAAGAGAACCTCCATCTAAATAAATTTTGATGGCAATTCTTTTTGAGACCTTTCTCAAAAATTTGGTTCTGGTCTTAAGGGTTTTTCATCTTGTGATTGTGTCAACACAATTACTCTTGGATTCTTTTACTTTTTCTTTTATTAAAAGAATTCTTTTATTTGGATTTATTCCTTTCTTTTTAGAAAGAATCCTATGTCATTCCTTTGCCATAATCTTTCCTAAAGATCTTTCTTCCAAAATCTATCCTATCCACTTTGGATCAAGTCAAGCATCCAATTCCAGCAAGTTTCAACGTATTTTTGATTTTTATTCTATTTAATTTTTCTCAATTCTTTTTCTGTCTTTTTCCTGGACTCCTTTGATTTACAAAGGAAGTACCAGATTTCTTTGAGCTTTGACCCCAAATAAATTACCCCAGCTTCTCCTTAGTACCCTCAACCTAGATCACCAAAAATATCCTGGTCCACAGTTCAAAAATTTCAAATTTTGTCCACTGCAAGTTTGGACCGGATTTGCAAATTTGGATGGAATTCATATTTTCTTTCTTCCAAAAATTCTGACAAACATCAGGGAGCCTCTAGATGCATCAAGAGACCCCCTCACCAAGTTTCAGCTCCAGATAAATTTCCCTCGTGCCAAAATCATTTCATCGAGCAGGTGCAGTGCACTGTTCCTGTCAGTTTCAGAAATTCAGAAAGTTCAGAGAAGAGGGCAGTGTCGTATTCGTCAGTGAGCTTCGTCAATCTCGACAGTTCCTCGCTTGGCCTCTTGCTCGCTGTTGCTCCTCCTTATCCACACGCCGCACGGTCGGTTGGCTGGACGTGGGCGTCGGTGGTGAGCCGTCCCATCGTCTCCGGCGAGTACCGCGGCGACAGAACCTTCCGCTGCGGCCGCCAGAGAGGTGCAGCGAAGATCACCGCAATCCAGCACCGCCCAAACCTCCAGGAGCTTCCGCGTGGCCATCTTATCTTCAGAGCGCGCTAAGGGACACTCGCCGTGGCCTGGGAGGCGCAGAGCACGCTCCCTGCCGCCGACGAGCCCGTGAGGCCGTTCCGTTCAATTCCCGAGCACCAGGCCAAATTAGGCCGAGATAATGCATTGAATGGAACCTGGGGTCGAATCCGAAGCTGCCGACATCTGCAAACCGCCTGCTAAGCCACTGCCTCGCCGTAATCGCTCGCCGGACTTATCCCGTTCTCGGGCACCCCCTCGATTCCGGCTATAAATAGAGCCCCAGCCCCTCCACTCGCTCCAGCACACCTCCTCCTACTCCCATAGCCCCGCCAAGCTCACCAGAGGGACTCGGGGAAGTCTTCTTCTCCGACTCCGGCCGCCCCGATCCGCCTCGGGCTCCCGGTCGATTCGCTCTGGTCAGTGCATCCCCGCCGCCCAAAACTTGCCAGTAGTAATATTTTCCACCGCCCGTTCTAACCCGCGCGTCAATTCGGTGAAAGCAGACCTCTCCGTCGAGATCCAACTTCACCCGACGCCGCCGTCCGCCGGAGAGGAGCAGGTCGTCGCCGTGGTGCTTCCCGTCGACTCCTTCCACTTCTCACCGACGCGGTCCATTCCCCTGAGCACGCCGGTACCCTTCTTTCCCTCTAGCTCGCCGTGGTTCGTCGCCGGCGATCGCCGTAAGCTCTCTGGCGCCGGCGAGCCGTTTTCAAACCTGACAGGTGGACCCCCCTGTCAGCCTCTCTTTTTTTTCGAACCGTTTTCTGTTGGCGTATTCGGGCAGAGTACGTTTTCTCTTTGAGCTGGCGTAGTTTCCCCGAAACGTTTTCTGTTCTTTTCAATCTAGCCCCTGGGAAACTTTCTGTTTATAACAGATTAGTCCCTCGATTTGTTTTCTTTATAACTTTTAAACTAAAACTGATTTTGAGTTGATTCTTTTTCTGTCACCTTTATTTTTCTGTCTAGTTTTTTATGGTATTTATTTGAAAAATATTTGGAACAACTTTTTGTCACGCGCGGTATTTACGTTAGAATTCGTATATGTGATTTCGTAGATACCGAGGAAGGAGACGGTGCCGTCAACTTCACCGAGTTAGACTCCGACTACTCCGAACCAGGCAAGCATGTTTGAACCTTTGATATGACGAGTGTTTTGCATCTTTTCTTGCATGATGTTTTGCATGACATGGTTATGGAAGTATTTGAAATATGTTTTATTTCATACATGATGGGTTACAAGTGAGCCACAAAACTTGATGAGATATGAGGAAACCTAGTCATGTTGTGGCATGATAGGTTGTACGCCGGTATTGTTGGAGCATGCCGGTATTAACAAAGAAAACTGTTTAAACTCCAGTGTTGACATAGATCGAGTCTTGTCCCCGTTCACCTTCTTTTCGTGCTACCACATGTTTTCTGCAAAGAATACAGTTTAGTAAGTTACAAACCTCTTTCCATGTACACACCAAATAGAGGGGCTGTGATGAAGGTACCATGGCCCTGGATAAAGCCAGTCATCCGGTCAGGGGGCATGGGTGTTTCCGGTTGGACCGAGAGGGGGGCACCCCTTAGAGCACGCGATATAAATTTGATCCCATGCTATTCGAGGTAGTGGCCTCCCCGTCTTAAGGTTTTTCTGGAACGTTGCCTAGGGTGATTCCTGGCAGCGGGATGAAAAATGGGTGTGTACTGGTCAGATGTGTTTTCTTCTAAAATATCGTAGACGGAACTAGTCCTTTGTGACTACTGAAATCCGTTGGCTGTGGGTAAAGAGTACAACCTCTGCAGAGTCAAAACTATTCGAGTAGCCGTGTCCACGGTCAAGGACGTTGGTTGACAGGTCAAGTGTCGGTCTCAGTGTCAGTCTCTGGAGAACTAATATGTTAAACAACAGAAGTGAATTTGGCTGAATGTTATTCTTGTGGATGGACTAACCTGTTTATTATTATGATATGCCGAGTATTCCTTGGGATGGTGTTACCTCCTGGATTACTCGTATTTTTTATGATACTGATATAAGCCCTTTCTGTGATGTCGCTCAGACGTCCGACTGTGGCATGCTTGTCATTTACTTTTCAATATAAGCCCTTTCTGTGATGTCGCTCAGACGTCCGACTGTGGCATGCTTGTCATTTACTTTTCAATATAAGCCCTTTCTGTGATGTCGCTCAGACGTCCGACTGTGGCATGCTTGTCATTTACTTTTCAATATAAGCCCTTTCTGTGATGTCGCTCAGACGTCCGACTGTGGCATGCTTGTCATTTACTTTTCAATATAAGCCCTTTCTGTGATGTCGCTCAGACGTCTGACTGTGGCATGCTTGTCATTTACTTTTCAATATAAGCCCTTTATGTGATGTCGCTCAGACGTCCGACTGCGGCATGCTCGTCAGTTATTTTTATTTTGACATAAGCCCTTTATGTGGTGTCGCACCGACGCCCGACTGAGGCACGTCTTCTATTTATTTTTTTACCTTTCGAGGCGTCGCTTCAGACACCCGATCGGTCTTCTTCTTATTTTATTGGGATTTCGGGAGGACTACCGCCCGACTTCCTTTCTTTATTTTTACTGTGCAAATTTTAAATACCTGTGTGTGTATTATAAATCCTGCTCATGTGCATCATGCTTGCATTTGTTATATCTTATGTCCAAACTGTTTGCGAGTACATTCAAAGTACTCACTGGCTTGTCCCTGGCTATTGTTTTGGCCAGATGTTGACGAAGGCGATCTTATGGATGAAGAGTACGATAGCGAGTCCGACGCCTAGAGGAGTCCCAGTCAGTCTCTTGCGATCCTGGAGTTTGTCACTTGTATTATATACGCTTCCGCCACCCAAATAAAATCATCAAGCCTCACCCCGACGCTTGATGCGTTGTAAGATATTAGAGTTATGTCACTCTCACCACTGTGACATATCCACCTTTTTATTTTTTTTACGAGTCAATAGTTATGCCACCACATCCATTGTGACATATCCGCCATTATGTGTAATATTGGCGTGCTTGTAATAAATTGTTGAGCAAGCCTCAGCTCAACCCTGTAATATATTCAGTACTACTGGACTTTTGTATCAAGGATTTGTCTACCAGTAAGAAGGATTTTCCGTACTGGCCGGACTATCAGGACGGTGTTTCAATAAAGGTTTTGTTGGAAAACCGGCCCTGACAGTTCGTCAGTCCAGATCTCCCACGCCCTAGCTTGGCAGAGGGAGATAGCTACAGCGGCGGCGGGGTGAAGACTTCCGCGGCCGATGCGAGTACGACGACGGCGAGGTCGAGGCAGTGAAACTCTTCCTCTCCGACGACGATGAGGTTTGCGGCGGCGCTAGGTCTGGAGCTCGGGTGAGATGGGAGTGAAGAGTAACCCTAGCTGGAGTAAGGGAGGGGTATTTATAGCGGCGGTAAAAACCAACTGGTCCGAAGATTTTGGACCAGTATGCCCCTGACCCTTGCTATCCACGTGACATGTGTCACCCACGTAATATGTAGTGGAGATAGTGGGGGATCGTGGGTTATCCAGTCGTGGGAATCGGAACGGTTTGAGCGGCAATCGCCAAAAATTGAGCTTGAAAATTTTAAAGTTTCATTCGCAAATTCTTCAGCTGTCAAGGACACAGTGAAGACTTTGAACGGGTTTCAAAGTAGAACGCATATGAAGAATTTGTGAATAGTCTGGGTTGAGTTTAGCATAGAGGCGGAATGGGTCCGATCACATTCACTTAGAAGAAAATCAACTTGAAGAAATAGCTATAAGTGAATGATGTTGAGGACATTGAAAAATTCAATATATATATATATATATATATATATATATATAGTCAGTGAAGAGAAACTCATATGAAGAACATCAGTTGAAGAATTTGAAATTTTGAGGAGTTTGCAAACTTGAAGAATTTGACAATTTTGAAGAATTTGCAAAATGGTGAAAAACTCAAACTTGAAGAATTTCAACTGTTGTTGGTGGCGTTACCCACCGTATAAGAATGATGATTTCAGACACCGCGTACAATTCTCGTAGGGTTTTGAGAATCAAATTCTTCATTAATTTCTTCACACTTAGAGAGTTAGTCTTCATTGATTGAAGAAAAACGTTACTTCGTGTGTTGCACATCAAAGTCATCAATTTTGCATAAGTGTTAGGATGTGTGTCCTTTCAAAGAACATTCGAAGATTCTAAGATATTTAGCTCACACCGCAACTTGCAAAATCTCTTCTCATCCAAGGGCTTTGTGAAGATATCAGCCAGTTGTTCTTCAGTCTTCACGTGGTCGAGGAAGATATTGCCCTTCATCACATGGTCACGAAGAAAATGATGATGAATCTGGATGTGCTTGGTCTTTGAGTGCTGAACTGGGTTGTGAGCAATCTTGATGGCACTCTCATTGTCGCAGTAGAGAGGGACATTCTTCATGTTGATGCCGTAGTCCTTGAGGGTTTGCTTCATCCATAGCAATTGAGCACAGCAAGAACCAGCAGCAATGTACTCAGCTTTAGCAGTAGATAGTGACACGCAGTTCTGCTTCTTCGAGGACCAACAGACTAAAGATCATCCGAGGAAATGACAAGTGCCTGACGTTGACTCGTGGTCCACACGATCACCAGCATAATCAGAATCAGAATATCCAATGAGGTCAAGATCTGAGCCCTTGGGGTACCATAATCCTAGTGTTGGTGTGTGAGCTAGATATCGAAGAATATGTTTCACAGCCTTGTGGTGTGATTCCTTCGGTTTTGCTTGAAATCGGGCACACATGCAAACACTAAGCATAATATCTGGCCTAGATGCACATAGACACAATAAGGAACCAATCATGGAGCGATATACCTTCTGATCGAAATCTTTACCACTTTCGTCAGTGCAGAGTTGAGCCGATGTGGGCATAGGAATCTTGACGCCTTTGCAATCCTACATGCCGAATTTCTTCAGGACATCCTTGAGGTATTTCTCTTGAGAGATGAAGATGCCATTGCATTGTTGACGAATTTGAAGCCCTAAGAAGAATTTGAGCTCTCCCATCATAGACATTTGATATTCTTCACTCATAATATAGGCGAATTCGTCACTGTAACGTTTGTCAGTACATCCAAAGATGATATCGTCCACATATATTTGGCACACAAATAATTCATCATCATATGATTTTGTGAAAAGAGTTGGGTCAAGTGAACCGGGTTTGAAGCCTTTCTTCATGAGGAATTCCTTCAGTGTGTCATACCACGCCCGAGGGGCTTGCTTGAGGCCATAGAGAGCCTTGTTGAGTCTGAAGACTTTGTCCGGATACTTAGGATCTTCAAAACCTGGGGGTTGAGCAACATATACTTCTTCCTCAAGCTTACCATTGAGGAATGCACTTTTCACATCAATTTGATATAAGATGATATTGCGATGGTTAGCATAAGCAAGCAATATGCGAATAGCTTCAAGTCTAGCAACAGGTGCAAAAGTTTCATGAAAGTCAATTCCCTCAACCTGTGTGTAGCCCAGTGCCACAAGACGAGCCTTATTCCTCACTACCTGACCAAGTTCATCTTGTTTGTTGCGGTAGATCCACTTGGTACCTATGATATTGTTCTTGCGAGGATCTAGGCGTTTGACGAGTTCCCACACGTTGTTGAGCTTGAATTGATGCAATTCCTCTTGCGTGGCTTGAATCAACTCAGGCTCCAAGAATGCTTCATCAATTTTGGTGGGCTCTGTGATAGATACAAAAGCAAAGTGCCCACAAAAGTTAGACAAATGAGAGGCTTTTGAGCGTGTGAGGGGACCTGGTGCATTGATGTCGTCGAGGATTTTCTCAATCTGCACTTCATTTGCAAGTCTTGGATGAATAGGCTGAAGACTTTGTTGAGGCTGAGCATTTTCTTCAGCGCCATTTTCTCCAGGTATATCAGCATGAATGTCTTCAGCGTTGGGTACGACTTCTTCAGAGAGTAGTTATTCTTCAGTAGGGATCACATCTTCAGTGGCTTTGAACCTAATGGATTCCTCAGGAGGCATTTCATCTAGCACAGGAGGCAGGTGCTCTCTTTGCGAGCCGTTAGTTTCATCGAACCGCACATCTACAGTTTCAACAACCTTGTTGTGATAGGTGTTGAAGACTCTGTAGGTGTGCGAGTCCTTTCCGTAACCAAGCATAAAACCTTCATGTGCTTTTGGTGCAAATTTAGAACTATGGCGAGGATCTCTAATCCAGCATTTTGCACCGAAGACTTTGAAATAACTCACATTGGGTTTCTTGTCAGTTAGGAGTTCATATGAAGTCTTCTTGAGGAATTTGTGAAGATATACCCTGTTGATGATGTGGCAAGCAGTATTGATTGCCTCAGGCCAGAAGCGACGAGGGGTCTTTGAGGGAGTTCGGAATTAAGGGGTCCTCGGACTACCGGCCTGATCCTTATGGGCCGGACTCGTGGGCCACTCGTTGGAGGATCGGACTGACCGAATACCCCATGAGCAGGGAGGAAACCTAAGGAGCCGTGGCGTGCCCTTCAAGCTTAAGATGGTAGAATAGGCAGGTTTACTGCTTCGACAAGCAACCAACTATGTGTAACCCTAGGGACCCCTGGTGTCTATATAAGCCAGAGGGTTTAGATTGTAGAAGGCAGAGAAGCTCGTCTAGGGTTTAGCAACTTCATCTCGAGGTAGATCGACTCTGTAATCTTCATACACATCAGTATAATCAAGCAGGACGTAGGGTTTTACCTCCATAAGAGGGCCCGAACCTGGGTAAACATCGTCTCCTTCGTCTCCTGTTACCCACCGATCCTAATCTCACAGCTCGGGACCCCCTACCCGAGATCCGCCGGTTTTGACACCAACATTGGTGCTTTCATTGAGAGTTCCGTTGTGGGATCGCAAGAGGAATCGATGGTTCGCCTCATCATCAGCGATGAAGTCCGCAGCCAGGGCATTTTCGTTCCTGGTCAGATTTTCGTGTTCGGCAGCATCGTATCGCATGCCGATCCGGCCGGCTATCTTGGCCAGGTCGAAAGTTTCATCACCGATCAGGAAGTCAGGTTCGGGAACCTTGAGTTCGTCACCGACTCCCGGGGAGATCTCGTTTTAACAAAGCTCTCAGCTTTCATGGAGGAGCCCGCAGGCCTCGACGCCTTAACGCCGGAGGCAGCAGGTCCCACCGCCGAGGTGGCCTCTGTCCCTGGGTCAGCCATAACGCCCAACCCAGCTGATATGCCCGGATCTGCCGCGGCCGAATACAACACGGGTGCGTCATCGAGCGACCCCGGGACAACGGTGCTGCGGATCGACCCCATGCGCTCCCGTGACATGGACCCCACCGACATCTCGTCATTAAACGAGTTGCTTGGTCGGATTCAAACCATGGGTGTGACCGATGGCCAAACCTCAATCTACGGCCGGATCTGGTTCAAACCCGATGATAGGGAGATTCACACCCCACCGATCACTCACTTAGTCGCCACCGTTGAGTGTTCGGCCGGAGGCCCATCCTCTCAACTACCGGAATTAAAAACAGTTTACGTCCCTGTTTCCGACCGACAGGATCTCTCCTACAATCCGGAACCCGTAAACCACACCGGAAATAGCCCGGGATCAGCCGCCGATCTAGCGCGCGGCCTAGAACCCACGCAGAGGAGTCCTGTTTATAATATGAGCTCCAAACTCGCCATGCCGGATCCCGCGTTGACACGGGAGGCAAGCGCCGTGAGCCCGAACTCACATCCTGGCGAGAAACTAAAATTTTCCCCGCCCACCACCCAAGTCGAGCACTCCTCAAGCACAGGAGAGACCAAGTTACCGGGCTTGGGGGAAATTAAACAACAGCCAGGGGAGTCAGTCCGACATTTTTGGGCTAGACTCCTCCTTGTTAAAGACAGAGTACCAGACTCTACTGGCCAGGAGCTAATAGCAACCTTCAGGCAGAATTGCCACAATGAAGGAATCCTCAATGCCCTAGCCCGCCATCACATTCATGACTTCTCCGAGCTGTCGGACCTGGTACAAAAATATTGCGCCATGGAAAGCACTTGGCAAGCTGAACGTTTATTTTCGGATCCGGTCCCTGCCAAACACCCTAGAGGAGCTCGGAAAAAGCGGATACCCCCGAAACGGCCAGCCGAACACGAACCCGCGGAGAAAAAGAATAGACCCCCTACAGGAGTCAGATATGTCGTTGACGGGCTATTAGACAAGCCATGCCCTATACACTTTGTATTACTGAACACAGGCCCGACTCATAACCTTAGAGCTTGCTGGGTCATCAGGCAGGTAGCAAAAGGCGGAGAGGCCATCCTCGAGGCCCTACCTCCAGGCAGAGATTCAGCGGCGCCACAAGAATGCAACGCCGAGGTCCTGACGATCTACGAAACGTTTTCCTCAAGGAATAAGATGAAGAGAGCCCTTCGAGAACTCAAACAAATCTATCAGGTGGCAGCAACGAATTCATGGACAGACACACCGATCACCTTCGGAGAAGCTGATCAGCCAATCACCCGCCCCGCCCGGACACCTGCCGCACTAGTCCTCAACCCCATCGTCGATGGTTTCAGGTTACAAAAGGAGCTAATGGACGGTGGTAGTGGTTTAAACCTCATTTACGAGGATACCTTGGAAAAAATGCAGTTCGACCGATCCCGCATCGAACATAGCAACACAACCTTTCGTGGGATTATCCCTGGGAAAGAGGCACGTTGTTCCGGACGCGTTACCCTCGATGTGGTATTCGGCACGCTCGAAAACTACAGATCCGAAGAACTTCTCTTTCATATCGTGCCCTTTCACAGTGGTTACCACGCTCTATTGGGGCATGACGCTTTCACAAAATTTCAAGCTATACCACATTACGGGTATATGAAGCTCAAAATGCCGGGCCCAAACGGGGTGATCACAATCGCAAGTGACCCGCATATAGCCCTTCGAGCCGAAAACAGAACAGCAGCGCTCGCCCTCGAGGCACTAGCCGAGACCTTTGCAGCAGAAGAATTGACCGCACTCCGGTCAACTGTGGACAAGGATGATGTGGTCCTTAGCAAGAGGCCCAAACCCACGTCCTTTAAACCTGTAGACGAAATCGTCAAATTTTAGGTACACCCAACGGACCCCAATAAAGCAGCATCCATTGGAGCTCAGCTGGACCCCCTTGTGGACGAAGCACTGCGAACGTTCTTGCGAAAACTGGGATATCTTTGCCTGGCATCCTTCAGATATGCCAGGAATCCCACGACGGCTAGTAGAACACAGTCTGAACATAATCACAGGCTTCAAGCCCGTCAAACAGGCTCTACGCCGATTTTCCGAACCCAAGCGACAAGCTATGGGCGAAGAACTAGCAAAATTGCTGGAGGCCGGATTCATAAGAGAAATCAAACACCCCGAGTGGCTGGCAAACCTCGTGATGGTACCAAAGAAAGATAAATCCTGGCGGCTGTGTGTCGATTTCAAGGACCTTAACAAAGCTTGCCCCAAGGACCCTTTTCCCTTACCACGCATATACCAGATTATTGATGCCACAGTCGGACATGACTCATTGTGCTTCCTCGACGCCTACTCCGGATACCATCAGATCAAAATGAAGGAATCCGATCAAGCTGCAACTGCATTCATCACCCCTTACGGACCATTCTGCTTTAACACAATGCCTTTCGGGCTAAAAACGCAGGTGCTACATACCAACGTATGATTCAGACATGCCTCAAAAAACAAGTCGGTAAAACAGTCGAGGCATATGTGGACGACGTGGTCATTAAGACCAAACACATCAGCCAGCTGATAGACGACCTCAGGCAGACTTTTGCTAGTCTACGGGAATATGATATACGGCTCAATCCAGACAAATGCGTCTTCGGAGTTCCCGCCGGTAAACTACTCGGATTCATTGTTTCCCATAGAGGAATAGAAGCGAGTCCTGCTAAGATCCGCGCCCTATCTCAACTTGCGATTCCTACGGAGCTAAAGCACATCCAAAAACTTGCGGGATGCATGGTGGCTTTGAGCCGCTTTATCTCCCGCCTTGGTGAAAAGGCTTTACCGCTCTACAGGCTGCCGAAACGGACAAAAAACTTCGAATGGACCGATGAAGCAACGGCTGCACTAGAGGAAATTAAAACACTGCTGGCCAGCAACCCCATACTCACGGCGCCAGGCGCCGGTGAACCAATGTTACTGTACATCTTGGCCACCAATCAGGTGGTTAGTGCGGTGCTCGTCGTCGAACGAGAGGACGAGGGTCACAAATTCCGGGTGCAAAAGCCAGTCTACTATGTGTCAGAAGTGCTAATGCCATGCAAGTCCAGATATCCGCACTACTAGAAGATAGCCTATACAGTGTTTATGGCATCACAAAAGCTCAGACACTACTTTCAAGAATGTTCGGTCATGGTGGCATCCGAAGTACCCCTGAACGATATAATCAATAACAGGGACGCCACCGGCCGCATAGCCAAATGGGCCATCGAACTCCTCCCTTTCGAAATCGCCTATAAGCCACGACGAGCTATTAAATATCAGGTGTTGGCCGATTTCCTGGCCGAATGGACAGAGGCCGAGCTCCCCAGAGAATATAGTACATACTCCCATTGGACGATGTACTTCGACGGATCCAAGACACTGGCCGGACTGGGGGCTGGAGTTATCCTCACATCTCCCACGGGAGACAACGTCCGATATGTGTTGCAGATCATGTACGCCGATTCCAACAATGTGGCCGAATACGAAGCACTATTGCACAGGCTTCGGATGGCAGCATCGATGGGCATAAAACGGCTTGAAGTACGGGGAGATTCTAATCTCGCCATCTCTCAAATTAATGGCGAATTCGATGCTAAAAACCCAAAGATGGCAGCGTATAGAAATGATGTTCTTAAAATATCCGCACGGTTCGAGGGACTAGAATTCCACCATGTCGCTAGAGACAGCAATCAGGCTGCGGACATACTCGCCCGTATGGGGGCCAAGCGCGACCCCGTCCCGAAAAACACCTTCCTTGAACGGCTTTTCAAGCCATCGGTCATATGGCAGGACGAGAATAATGGCGCTGGAGCCATAAGTATGGAAGAGGTTGTCCCTCCTATAAACGAACCAGATGAGCAAATCATCGGCGGTTCCATAATTGAAGAAACGCCTTCGGCTCACGAGGTCATGGTAGTAATCGCACCATGGACAGAGCCCTTCCTTTCTTACCTCCTCCGACAAGAACTCCCCAATGACCAGACGGAGGCAAGACGCATAATTCGGCGATCCAAGGCCTATAAGGTCCACGAGGGTGAGTTATCTAAGAAAAGCACTACCGGGATACTCCAACGGTGCACACCTGAGGAAGAAGGAAGACATCTTTTGGCCGAAGTCCACGCAGGCATGGGCGGCCACCACGCCGCAGCACGAGCCCTAGTAAGCAAAGCTTTTCGAGCCGGATTCTTTTGGCCCACCGCTCGAGAGGACGCCCAAGAACTCATCCAATGTTGTGTTGGATGTCAACTATTCGCAAATCAAAGCCACATGCCCCCGACAGCTCTTCGGACCATTCCGATCACCTGGCCTTTCGCGGTCTGGGGGCTAGATATGGTCGGACCACTTAAAGGGGGGACCAAGAAAAATAAATATCTACTGGTCATGGTCGACAAGTTCACCAAATTGATCGAAGCAAAACCAGTAAGATCAGCTAAGTTCGGTCCGGTAGTAGACTTTATATCCGACGTGGTACACCGTTATGGTGTCCCGCACAGCATAATAACGGACAATGGATCAGACTTCACCGCCCAGGAGGTGAAGGACTGGTGCGCACACATGGGCATTAAGCTCGATTATGCCTCAGTGTATCACCCGCAGATCAATGGACAAGTCGAATGGGCCAACGGCCTCATCATGAGTGGCATCAAACCACGACTGGTCCGATCTCTTCATGAATCCGAATACAATTGGGTAGAGGAGCTTGACTCCGTTCTGTGGGTTCTGCGTACCACCCCGAATCGATCAACGGGATACACACCGTTTTTTATGGTCTACGGGGCAGAAGCAGTCCTTCCCTGCGATATCATTCACGATGCACCTAGGGTGCGCATGTACGAAGAAAAGGAGGCCGAGTTAGATCGGTAGGACGACTTAGACGCCTTGGAAGGAGAGCGCGATATAGCTCGGGCCCGCTCTACTTTCTATCAACAGCAGGTTTGGCGCTACCAAAGCAGGGAGGTTAGAGCGAAGGCCTATAATGTGGGCGAACTCGTCTTACGACTCCCAGAGAAGCAGAAGCATAAACTCAATCCTAAGTGGGAGGGCCCTTTCATAATTGACGAAGTACTTACAGGAGGGGCTTATCGCCTCCGCAACCCGCCGGACAATCGCCTCGAACCAAACCCATGGAACGCAGCTCGTCTTCGGCGCTTTTACGGCTAGATCGGTGTCATCGTATTTCTTACATTTCTTTTTCTTTTCCCTTTTTCTTTCGTATTCTTTCCTTTCCCTCTTAGCTTTGCAGGATCGGATATCATCTCCCAGCCATGTGTTCGGCTAAACCGAGCTTGTGTTAAGTTTTTCGGTATACATCTTTAAATGTCCTATCCAAAAAAACACCTAGGGGCTTCTTCTAGGAAGCCGATGATTATATATTTTGTGCACTGACTCACATGTATTGTGCATGCACACTTCCCTTATCATTTTTAAGCCAATATATGCATCAATTGGACCTAAGATTTTGGCCAAGCTGGGTTGCCTCGCTCCTGTGCTTACCCTCTACGTTCCCGATTGTTCGGCTAGAGGGTAAAGGGAGCACCTCTGCGATTGTTATGACCGGATCACCCGGATACGTACCTCAGACGGGTGAAGCCGAAAGCTAGCTATCTTAAGAAGAAAATTGGTCGGCCACGACGGAAGTAAAAAACTTGTGGTGGTTATCACCATTGCCTGGGATTATTTTCCCAAGGAAGCCATTATCCGCATACTAGTAGTATACGGCCATGATATCTACGATCTACGTAGCAACCTGAAGGAAGGTACCGATAGAGGCACTATTTTATTCAGAAGATGTTTCTTACCTTAAGCAGTAATATAACATATCTCCCTATGCATGTTCTGTCTATTCGCACCGCATGGCCGGATTGCCTGGTTCCCAGAAATAAGTTCCTTTTATCGAAGGACATTTGATACGGAACACTCCCAAGCTCTAAGCGAGGGAGGCCGAAGCCGGTGGCCGGTTAAGACAACATTTACAACATAGACGGAGCAGTTTTTGATCTAAAGTACATAGTTACATAGAATCAAACACCGGGCTGCTGGTCAAGATTATCTATTAAGGTATCCAGGGCGCAATCTTCTTGATAAAGACGAGCGGCGGGCATCACTTGCTCGTAAACCAAGTGAAGCGGCACTTCTTGCCCATCCGGCCCTACTGGCCCAACTCGAGCCATATGCTCTGGGTTAAGTTTGGTAAAGCGGGTCTTGACCATCGCCCACGCCTCCCGCGCTCCGTCTCAACAAGTGAAAGTGCGTTATATCGACTAGAGGGGGGGTGAATAGGCGATTTTTACAAATTCGTCACTGAGGAATTACTGGTTCAGGAATTTGCTAAGTGACGAACTACTTGCAGCGGAATAAGTACTCAAGTGCATGCGAAACATAGCGGTAGCATGGTCATCATGATGAAATGAAACATACACAGAGCATAAGTAGCGTGAACAGGATAAGCAGGCAGAAGATAAAGTGACTGAAGAATTTGAGGTGAGGAAATTGACAAAGTCTTCAGTCAAATTATTCAAACAGTAATGATCAATTTCATCAACAGGTACATGAGGAAATGAAAGGGTTGAGGAAATAGAACCAGGTAGCTCGATGAAGACAATAGTTTGATGACCCAGTTCCAACTGCTGTGACAGTCGTACGTCTGGTTTGGAGCGGCCTGGTATTTAAACCAGAGGGCCCACAGTCCGAGGACACACAGTCCTTACCGTATTCTCCTTGAGCTAAGGTCAAACAGTCCTCGCCCAACACTCGTGGTAAGTCTTCAGGGTAGACTTCCAAAACCCTCACAAACTGGTCACCCGGAGATCCACAATTGACTGCTAGATGCTCTAGACCACGGTCACTCGGCGATCCCCAATTGACTGCAGGATGCACTAGACCATGACGCCTAACCGTCTGGAAGATACATAGTCTTCAAAGGTAAAAAGCATCGGTTCCACAAAGGAACAATTTCTTCAGTGATGCTCAATCACTATGGGTTTTGGTGGTTTGGGTTTTTGGGGTTTTTCCTCACTGATGATTTTCGCTCAAAGTCCTCGAGGAATGGGATGCTCTCAAATGACAAAGTGTCAAGTTCTCTCTCGGAGCAGCCAACCAGCTAGTGGTTGTGGGAGGCGGCTATTTATAGCCAGGGTGCAACCCGACATGATAAGACATAAATGCCCCCAATGATATGACCGTTAGGTGGATAGAATATCTGGACAGCTGGCGCAAAGCACAGCAACGGTCGGAATTTGAACTGTCAAATTCCTCAGGGCTTATCATTTTCCTCACTTGTAGGCAATTCGCACTGGCGAAATCCTAACTCCTCGGTCAGACCAATTTCCTCAGAGACCAGAAGAACATCGTCTCTGTCACTGAAGAATTGACTGGATTGCAAGAGGTTTCCAAAGGCTTCACTCAAAGGATTGGGTTATGTTGAGGCTTTTGAGTTGAGCATTAGTTGGAAATTTTTCCTTAGTATTACCTCGACCCCCTTTAATAGTACGGTGTTTCCTATGACTCAAAGAAAGGAAATGAAACAATAAAAACAAAAGTCTTCACGCTTCATTGTCCTCGTTCATATCTTCAAGGTCACACCATCTTCTCCATTTTCAAAGTCTTCAGGGAATACCAAAGTCTTCACCAAAGTCTTCACCAAAGTCTTCAAATGAAGACATTCATTTTTAGGGGTCGACATTCTTCGAATATATCAAACTCCTCAGTGACTTATAGAGATGTGTACACTCACAAACATATTAGTCCCTTAACCTATAAGCCTTCAATACACCAAAATCACTAAGGGGCACTAGATGCACTTACAACAAGCCGATGTCTTCCATAACTCAAAACGACATCGGGCTCCTTTAAACTGGTCAGCTAGCTCGGACATCCCTTCTGGAGGCGCCTCGGCAGGCCAAAGTGCTTTGGCCATGCTCTTCATGGCTCTCCGAGCCCGCTCATGTACGACGGACAAGTCCTTCAGTAAGTTCCCTCTGAATGATCCGATTTCTTCCTCGGGACGCCTGGTCAGGAGACCTAGACACAAGACGAAGCATGTCCCTTACAATATAATAAAGGTACTTTTCGGAATTATGAAGATATAAGTGCACTTACAGAACATGCCCCTCTGTAATCTATGGTTCTCTTCCTGCGTTTGAGCCAATTGAGTTTTCAAGCTCTCAAGTTCTTCGGCTTGCCGCTGGTTTTCCGCCTTAAGCCGGTTCTTGTCTTCAAGACTTCGGGTCAGCACACGGTGGCCAGCCTCTTGTTGAGATTCGGCATACCTCTGAGATTGTCGGGCCGCATCCAAATCTTTCTGCAACTGCCCTATGGATTCAGCTGCTATAAAGTACTCTCTTATCAGTACGGGAATGTCGAATAAATTCAGCAAATTGACATACTCACCGTGCGCCTCTCGGGTGAAATTCTTCACTTGCTCAAGCTCGGCCTTCACAGTCTCTACCTGTGTTCGGCTCACCTCGAGCTCCTCGGCCAACTTATCATGTTGCTGCCTTGAAGCCTACATTCTCAGTAAAACATTATTCAGATCCTTAACTCGGCCGTTTCGGCCAAATCAAGGCTCGGGGGCTACTGGATTAATATTTGTGTTCGGTTGTTAAAACCGATTACTCACCTCCAGGCTGGACGATATCAGCTTAGCGGCTCCCTCAAGCCCAGCTCGGGCAGCTCTGATGTATGCATCCACCGAACTTAGGGCATTAAACTCTTGATCGGAAAACGCTTGGTGGCGCAGGGCTTCCTTTCACCGTCGGTGATTCATCGCACTCTCTACCTCGGACTTAGTGACCGAGACATCCCTAGAATCTTCAGGGGGCTGATCCATCACCGGGGCCTCCACGTCAAGTTCAGCCTGAGCAGAAGACCTTGGTTCATGATGGTTGCCTGGCTCCTCGGCGACGTTCCCGGAAGGAGGTAGCTATACTCGTCTCCTGAGTATTTCAACACAATATTTTATGAGTTCCTGTTGCAATCATGACGACGGCCGAGCTAAATGGTTAGATAACGTACCTCTTGGTTGAGTGCACGGCCAAGGTGGTCTCCGCGGTTGGCTCGCAGGGAGGATTCCTGATGTTGCTCAATACGGGTCTTGCTGCCATAGACGACGTTCGATGCGTGGACCGACGAACCTTGGGAATAGGGATCGGCATACTCGGTTTGGCAGGGGTCGCTCGCCCTTTGCGGGAAGAGGCCTTCTTTTTACCGATGGCGGAAGAAGGAAGTGGTCCAGGGTGATCGGCTAGAAGAGCCACCTTGGAGCCGTCAAGGCTCTCTTGGTAAAAGACCCCGTCCTCGTATTCAATTGATAGCTCTGGATCGTCGTGGAATCCGAGGTCGTCGTCATGAGAATAACTCTCTGGTTGAGGCGCCGGACAGCTGACTGTCTCGACCCAGCGCCTCCAGCTCTGTTCGGACAGATTGAAAGTTTCGATCAGAAGGATTATACATAAATATCCGAACCCAAAAAACAAAGCTAAAGGCTTACCCATTCGATGGGGTTATGACTCGAATAGCCTTCCTTGGCTGACAGTCGAGCGAAATTTTCTTTTTCCCCTTTAAAAAGATCGGCCAGTATGGCCGCCATTGCCGCCTGATTGGCAGGACCCTGCCATTGGGAATGGGTGGTGTCACTTGTTCCGTTGTAACACCACAGGGGGTGTATCCTTTACTAAAGGGGTTGAACGCATCGAGCAATGACGGCTGCCATCACGTCGATGATGGTTGGCTTACTGTGACCTAGTAGCCTCACTTGGGCGGCTAGGCGCTTTACTTTGGCACTTTCCTCTTGGGATGGACTTTTTGGTCGCCAGTTGAACCTTTTCTTTAAAGGGGCGTCGGAATATTCGGGCAGACCCCTCCGAGCCGGGTCGAACAGGGGGACGTCCTCAATATAGAACCATTCCGAGGTCCATTCTTCGGATTCTTTCTTCGGAGTCCCCACGGGATACCCGGTCCCGGCTATACGCCATACTTCGGCTGCGCCCACTTCCCAAATTGTCCCGCCTCGGGTACGGGGGACAAGGCAGAAATACCTCCTCCATAAACCAAAATGGGCCTCGCAGCCCAAGAACATCTCGCGGAGGGCAACAAAGCCTGAAATGTGCAGGATGGATCCAGGGGTAAGATGATGGAGTTGGATCCCGTAGAATTTTAATAGTCCCCTCAAGAAGGGATGAATGGGGAATCCTAGGCCCCGTAGGAGGAAGGACGAAGCATACCCGCTCTCCCTGGTGTGGGACAGGGAAATTCTCTTAGAAGGCTTCGCCGTTAAGAGAAGTCAATCCGGCGTGGGTAAACGCCAGATCCGAGGCGGGAAGATAACCCTGGGTCTCAAGGTTGCGCAGCTGGAGGAGAGATACTGAACAACTTGCCCAGTCTCCGGGAAGGGGGCCGTGAGGACGCGACGAGGAGCCAGGGACGCTCGCCATATTTTCAAGCTTTTTCGCTTGGGGGCTTTTCGATGGTGAGGAAGAGGAAGGAGTTGCCTAGGCCACAATTCCGTTTGCTTAAATGGGCAGTTCCTCCCCTCCGCTTGCAGGAAAGGCAGTCCTATAAAAGGCTGCTAGGCCGCCCGTCTCCCATTGGCGCACCCGAATCGAGGGGCGGCGGAGTTAATGTTGTGGGGCCCGCGGCGTTTCGACGATCGAGACCGGATTATTGTTTACCGAACATAGAGAGGGAGAAGAACTCGTCTCGCAAGCCGAAGACTTTGGAGCGCAAGACCGTCCGGACTACATGCCACGGCATTGGAGGCTAGTTCGGGGGCTACTGAGGGAGTTCGGGATTAAGGGGTCCTCGGACTACCGGCCTGATCCTTATGGGCCGGACTCGTGGGCCACTCGTTGGAGGATCGGACTGATCGAATACCCCGTGAGCAGGGAGGAAACCTAAGGAGCCGTGGCGTGCCCTTCAAGCTTAAGATGGTAGAATAGGCAGGTTTACTCCTTCGACAAGCAACCAACTATGTGTAACCCTAGGGACCCCTGGTGTCTATATAAGCCAGAGGGTTTAGATTGTAGAAGGCAGAGAAGCCCGTCTAGGGTTTAGCAACTTGATCTCGAGGTAGATCAACTCTGTAATCTTCATACACATCAATATAATCAAGCAGGACGTAGGGTTTTACCTCCATAAGAGGGCCCGAACCTGGGTAAACATCGTCTCCTTCGTCTCCTGTTACCCACCGATCCTAATCTCACAGCTCGGGACCCCCTACCCGAGATCTGCTGGTTTTGACACCGATAGTCTTGTATTCATCAAGCATGGTGTGAGCCATCTCAACAAGAGTCCTGTTCTTGCGCTCCACAACGCCATTCTGCTGAGGAGTATAAGGGGCAGATAGCTCATGAGTAATACCAAGTCCATCAAGATAATCATCAAGACCAGTGTTCTTGAACTCAGTCCCATTATCACTCCTGATATGCTTGATTTTGACGCCGAAGTTCGTCGAGGCCCTTGAAGAAAATCGTTTGAAGACATTCTGCACTTCAGATTTGTACAGGATAATGTGCACCCAAGTATAGCGAGAGAAATCATCAACAATGACAAAACCATATAAGCATGGAGTATTTGTTAGTGTGGCATAGTGAGTGGGACCAAAGAGATCCATATGAAGCAATTCAAAAGGATGAGTGGTAGTCATGATGGTCTTGGATGGATGCTTGGATCTGGTCATCTTTCCAGACTCACAAGCCCCACACAAGTGATCCTTGAGGAATTTGACACCCTCAATACCAATGACGTGCTTTTTCTTCGCGAGCGTGTGCAAGTTCCTCATGCCAGCGTGTCCAAGTCGTCGATGCCATAGCCAGCCTTCTGAAGCTTTTGCAAGTAGACATGTGGCCGGCTGTGGACCTGTAGAGAAATCAACAATATACAAGTCTCCTCTCCTAAAGCCTTCGAATACTTTGGATTTGTCAGATTCCATGATGACAACACAACGATATTTGCCACAGATGACAACCATATCAAGATCACAAAGCATTGAGATAGACATGAGGTTGAATCCAAGGGACTCGACAAGCATCACCTTATCCATGTGTCGATCCTTCAAGATTGCAACCTTACCTAGACCCAATACCTTGCTTTTTCCTTTGTCAGCGTAGGTGATATGCTTCAGATGAGAGGAAGCCAGTGGGATATTCATCAATAGGTTCTTGTCACCAGTCATGTGGTTGGTGCATCCACTGTCGAGGACCCACTCAGTTGTTTTGGGAGTTTCATCCTGCAGATGAATTAGTACAGCTTACAACCGCATATGCTTCAGAGTGAAGAATATGACTTCAAAATCATCAGATTGAATTTCATCACATAGTATAGTAAGCAAAGTAATGTGAGGACGTGAGAAATGAATGATTCATTTCTTCATGATTAGCTTGCGTCCTTTCAAGCATTTCCTTAGGTCTCCAGTAAATTCATCAGACGTTCAAGTTCGTCTGGAGACCTGACCCTGCATAAGAGATTAGTTCGATTTCTTCACCACCCACATCCGGAGGGGTGGCAAAGAGTTCATCATTCTACGAGCTCCATATGAGAAGGGTGGCATAGAAGCAAGTGCACTTCGTTTCACAGGACGGGGGTTAGAGTACTCATATGAATAAGCAGAGAAATTCTTCGAGGACTTATGAACATAATGATTTGAAGAATAATGAGCATATTCATGACCCTTAGATTTTCCCTGCAAAACAGAAGCATTAGCACGAGAATGATATGATTTTTGACCATATGAGGAATTTGGTCCATGTGAGGACTTTGGTCCTTGTGAAGACTTTGGTCCAACTGAAGAATTTGATCTGGGGTTCCTATTCTTAATTGGTGGTGTCATGATGACATTCACTTGAAGATTTTCCAACAGCTCTTGGGAACCCAGATTTTCCTCAGAGGGGGACCATTCCTGCAGTTAGTTCCAACATATCTTGCAAATACTTCACCATTCTGATTTTTGAACAATTTATAGTTGGAGTCAATTGACTCGTCACAGGAATATGAAGATTCACAAGTAAAGCCAGATAAAGTGGATGGATCTACAGGAGGTCCTTTTGCAGCAACCCATGAGGTTTTGGGGTACTGCTCAGGTTTCCAGTATGATCCATCAGCATTGAGTTTCCTCTCAAAGGCAATACCCTCTTTTCTAGGGTTCATGTTCAGAATCTGCTTTTTAAGCACATCACAAAGGGTTTGATGCCCTTTGAGGCTTTTGTATATGCCTGTCACATACAATTCCTTCAACCCTGCATTTTCGTCAGTGATACTAGTGGTATCCTCAGATGAGGAATTTGTGACCACGGAAATAGTTGAAGAATTTGCAGCAATACAAGCATTTGAACATTCAGGTGAGGAATGAGCAGTTTCACGTTCGATGCATTTCAAGCAAGGTGGAACAAAATCTTCCTGAGCGGTACTGATCTGTTGAGCAAGCTAGGAGTCATTATCCCTTTGAAGATCTTCATGAGACACCCTTAGTTTCTCAAGATCTTGCTTTCTTTGAAGAAATTCATAAGAAAGCTTCTCATGATCGACTAAGAGAGCCTCATGACGACTTTGAAGGTTATCATACTTGGACTGAAGACTTTGAAGGTCCTTAGTCAAAGTTTGAGTATGATCCACTTCCTCATTCAACAGGTCATCGCTTTTGTCTAGCTGTTTCTGAAGCTTTTCAAAGACACTTTGTTGTTTAGTAGCAATATTAGCAAGTTTGGAATAGCTAGGTTTCATGTAATCCTCAGATTCACCATCACTTGATTCAGAGGAGGAATGGTGTTTGAGTACCTTGGCACCTTTTGCCATGAAGCAATAGGTGGGAGCATAGTCGTCGTTACTGACGTCAGAGTCGTTGGAGTTGCCATTTTCCTCATCGTTGAAGATGGACTTGCTGACGAAAGCAGTAGCGAGAGCTAGGCTCGCCACACCAGAGTCCGACTCCTCCTCAGATTCCTCCTCTTCTTCATATTCTTTAGATTCTTCTTCAGAATCCATTTCCTTGCCAATAAGTGCCCGAGCCTTCTTAAGTTGTTCTTCTTGTGCGATGAGGACTTTGAAGATGAGGACTTTGAAGAAGAGGACTTTGAAGATTTCTTCTTTTTCTTCGAGTCATCAGAACGGTCATCCTTGTATTTCTTCTTCCTTGACTCTTTTTCCCAGAGAGGACAGTCAGAGATAAAGTGACAAGATTTCTTGCATTTGTGGCAAGTTCTCTTCTTGTAGTCGCTTGATGAAGAATCTGATTTCTTCATGCCACTTTTTGATGATTTTCCAAACCGACCTCTCCTTGAGAACTTCTGGAATTTTCTCATGAGCATTGCTAGCTCCTGACTTAGTTCTTCAGGATCACCAAGGCTACTATCAGATTCTTCGTCTTCGGATGAGGAAATTGCCTTGGCCTTCAAAGCACGAGATCTTCCATAACTTGGCCCGTAAAGGTCTCTCTTCTCAACTTGTTGGAATTCATGAGTATTGAGTCTCTTAAGAATATCAGCAGGATCTAGTGACTTGTAGTCTCCACGTTCCTGAATCATCAAAGCAAGTGTATCGAATGAGGAATCAAGAGATCTCAGCAGTTTCTTCACCACCTCATGATCGGTGATGTCAGTGGCACCAACAGCTTGGAGCTCATTGGAGATATCAGTGAGACGATCGAAAGTTTGCTGAACATTTTCATTGTCGAGTCTTTTGAAGCGGTTGAAGAGATTGCGAAGAACATCAACTCGAGAGTCACGTTGAGTTGAAATGCCTTCATTGACTTTGGACAGCCTATCCCAGATAAGCTTAGCAGTCTCCAAAGCACTCACTCTGCCATACTGACCTTTGCTCAGATGGCCACATATGATATTCTTTGCTTGAGAGTCGAGTTACTTGAATCTCTTCACATCAGCAGCGTTGATAGTGGGAGTGACAAAGGGAACACCATTTTCCACAACATACCAGAGATCGTTGTCAATTGCCTCAAGATGCATGCGCATCTTGTTCTTCCAGTAGGGGTAGTCTGTCCCATCGAAGGTAGGACACCCAGCTGAGACCTTGATCATGCCTGCAGTCGACATAACTCAAACTCCAGGTGGTTAAACCAAAATCACACGGAACAAGGGAGTACCTTGCTCTGATACCTATTGAAAGTGCGTTATATCGACTAGAGGGGGGTGAATAGGCGATTTTTACAAATTCGTCACTGAGGAATTACTGATTGAGGAATTTGCTAAGTGACGAACTACTTGCAGCGGAATAAGTACTCAAGTGCATGCGAAACATAGCAATAGCATAGTCATCATGATGAAATGGAACATACACAGAGCGGAAGTAGCGTGAACAGGATAAGCAGGCAGAAGATAAAGTGACTGAAGAATTTGAGGTGAGGAAATTAAGAAAGTCTTCAGTCAAATTCTTCAAACAGTAACGATAAATTTTATCAATAGGTATACGAGGAAATAGAAGGGTTGAGATAATGGAACCAGGTAGCTCGATGAAGACAATGGTTTGATGACCCAGTTCCAACTGCTGTGACAGTCGTACGTCTGGTTTGGAGCGTCCTGGTATTTAAACCAGAGGACACATAGTCCCAGGACACACAGTCCTTACCGTATTCTCCTTGAGCTAAGGTCAAACAGTCCTCGCCCAACACTCGTGGTAAGTCTTCAGGGTAGACTTCCAAAACCCTCACAAACTAGTCACCCGGCGATCCACAATTGACTTCTAGATGCTCTAGACCACGGCCACCCGGCGATCCCCAATTGACTGCAGGATGCACTAGACCATGACGCCTAACCGTCTGGAAGATACACAGTCTTCAAAGGTAAAAAGCATCGGTTCCACACAGGAACAATTTCTTCAGTGATGCTCAATCACTTTGGGTTTTGGTGGTTTGGGTTTTGGGTTTTTCCTCACTGATGATTTTCTCTCAAAGTCTTCGGAGGATGGGTTTTTCCTCACTGATGATTTTCTCTCAAAGTCCTCGAGGAATGGGTTGCTCTCAAATGACAAGTGTCAAGTTCTCTCTCGGAGCAGCCAGCCAGCTAGTGGTTGTGGGGGCGGCTATTTATAGCCAGAGTGCAACCCGACATGATAAGACATAAATGCCCCCCAATGATATGACCGTTAGGTGGATAAAATATCTGGACAGCTGGCGCAAAGCACAGCAACGGTCGGAATTTGAACTGTCAAATTCCTCAGGGCTTATCATATTCCTCACTTGTAGGCAATTCGCACTGGCGAAATCCTAACTCCTCAGTCAGACCAATTTCCTTAGAGACCAGAAGAACATCGTCTCTGTCACTGAAGAACTTGACTGAGCTGTAAGAGATTTCCAAAAGCTTCACTCGAAGGATTGGGTTGTGTTGAGGCTTTTTGAGTTGAGCATCAGATGGACATTTTTCCTTAGTATTACCTCGGCCCCTTTTAACAGTACGGTGTTTCCTATGACTCAAAGAAAGGAAATGAAACAACGAAAACAAAAGTCTTCACGTTTCATAGTCCTCGTTCATATCTTCAAGGTCACACCATCTTCTTCATTTTCAAAGTCTTCAGCAAAGTCTTCACAAAGTCTTCACCAAAGTCTTCATATGAAGACATTCGTTTTTAGGGGTCGACATTCTTCGAATATATCAAACTCCTCAGTGACTTATAGAGCATGTGTACACTCACGAACATATTAGTCCCTTAACCTATAAGTCTTCAATACACCAAAATCACTAAGGGGCACTAGATGCACTTACATTCGATAACCTTGGTTCTCACTGAGGGAAATACTTACCTACCATGCTGCATCATCCCCTCCTCTTCGGGGTAAATACCAATGCAGTTTACAATATCGGGAATGATTTCTGGGGCCGTTGCCGGGGAGCATCATCAAATTCGTATCAAGTACCTTCTCACAAATTATCATTCACTTGTTCTACTTTTTATTTTTTGTTATATTTTGCTTGCTATAAAAATCAAAAATACAAAAATATTTCTATTTGCTAGTTTGCTTAGTAATCTAGTTTACTATCTACTTTACTCGTTTGCTTGCTAGTTTGGTTTTTTAGTCACCATGTCTCAAGATACTACTAAGTTGTGTGACTTCTCAAATACTAATAATAATGATTTTATTGGTACACCTATACCACCCGCCACTAGTGCAGAATTTTATGATATTAATGCTGCATTGCTAAATCTTGTGATGAAAGAACAATTTTTGGGAAGTCCTAATGAGGACCCCGCTTCTCATCTCAACACATTTGTAGAATTATGTGATACTAACAGGCGGAGGCGCGACGGCACACTGCGCTCATCGTGAAGCCCGTGTGCGTGGCTGCATTGTTTTTCTTATAGAAGAAAAGAAGGCGATGAGTAAGCGGGCTCACATTCGGTAATGTGCAAGCCAATTTAACTCAGGTCAATACCGAAAGGTATCAAAAATCAGTTCACCCATGGTTAGAAACACTTAGCCACTTAGAAGTCCGCAGTCGTCACCGGTCATAGCCTTCGCCTCCGTTACTCCCTCCGTCGTCGGAGGTCACGGGATAAGCCCCGTGGCAGATTGTGGTGGCAAGGCCGTACGCTGCCTCACCTTGGTCCCTCGAACCCATTCCTGAGATCCATGGTCCCGGAGCTGCCATCTCCTCTCCGATAGGCGTGTGCCGACCCTTCAACGGCTTCTCACACTCGTCGCTGCCATGGGGAGGCCCGGGATGGATCTGACATGGATGTTGCAGCTAGGTGGGCGGCGGCGCCACAGACTGATCTACCTTGCATGCTCATGATCCGGTCAGGTTTGCCCCTTAGGAGGATCGCAGAAAAGTGGTGGCAACAATACATGATTGACTTCGATGGTAGTGCTTCCCGAGTACACAGTCTCGAGCTCCGGGGTGAAAACCTAGGTTTGGCCCTAGTTGGTTATACCGGGCATTGGCGATGTTTTTGCGTCGTTACCTTGTGGATGGCATTGCCCAAATATGCTCATACAAATTCTTCGGGGTGAAAACCTTGATTCTGGCTTTTGGTGGTTGGATCCGGTGACTGAAACACTCGAATGATGCTCCTTTCCTGAAGGTGTTGTTGCTGAAGAATTTCATTGTCCTTGTGCTGTTATAAGATGATTAATGTGTATATGGTCATTGTTGTATTTTATCAATTACGGATTGGATCACTTAGGTGTTTCCTCTCACTTGGGCATAACTTTGGTCTTATATGACTTTGCTATTTGCCGGCCTTTTTCTGTACGTGCATCCTAGCTATGCAGAGCCCGGGTGTCCGTTTATTGTGTTTGTATCCAATTGATGCTTAATTTTGAGTAAATAAAATTCACCCCTTGTTAAAAAACGAACACTTAGCTATATATTTTAAATATTCCAGCCAAAGTTGTTCCTACGAAGATAATCAAAGTTTGAAAATGGTCTGGTGAAACCAAAAGTTGTACAAAATGAAGCTTCCTTCAAACCGAAGGAAAATTTCTTCAGTATACATTTTAAAGATCATATTTTACAGATAATCCTCATCCTACAACGGATGAAAATTTGTATGAGTCAACAAACCAAAATACAGAAGAAGTAAAACTGGCAGAAAAGGTGAATTAGACGATAAAATGGATTAACCTTTATACAAATGTTCATTTTTAGGCTCGGTGTTGGCAGCCCAGTGAAAAAACCAACAATGCCACGTGTAATGCATACAAATTTTAATTCACAAAACAACAAAATTTGAATGAAAATACTCTAATAAGAATATAGAACCTTTGACATTATAATGCAGAGACGATTTCTTTTACGCAATATTTAAGTAATATCTGTTGCATCCTGTCATCCTTTGTCATGAAAATAGCACGCATAAGCAATGGAATTAGATATGCGTTATCAATAAAAATCAAGTCTAATTCTTACAGTCTAAAGGTACTACCCTGAATACTTAAAGGCACATAAATTTGGTTTATTTTCTTATCCTAATGTGTACTGCCAAAAAAGTTGCTAGGTATCGCATAATAATTAAACTAACTTTATATTGAAGGTAGAATAAACAAATAAATGCTACACTTTGTACTACTCACAATGTTATACGGATAGGGTGTTTGTGCATGCATTCATATGGATGAGTGTAACTAAGCATGTGTGTTGTACTATGTTAGCACTGGTGCTCGCATTTTTGTAGATTTATTTCAGACTCTCTAGATAGCGTTAGAGCAAGTACAATAGTGGGCTTATAGCCCGTCTACATGAAATTTTTACCTATGTAGAAGAGAGAAACATGAAAAAATGGTGCAAGTGGGCTCTTATGCTAGAGCCTAGCTATATGCGTGTTCCTAGGCAAAACTAATAAATGCAATGAAAGAGAAATAAAGAAGAGAGAAAAAACTAATACTCTAATAGCCAACCTTACAGTGAACCTTATTGTATGAGTGACTACATAGATTGGCTTTAGATGACATGTTAGCTTTATATAGACGACAGTTGGCTACACTATTAACCATGCTCTTATAGGGGTAAGCTGAATGTGCGTGCATGCATAGGGATGAGTGTATGCAAGCATTTGTTTGTAATGTGTTGGCACTCATGCTCACATTTTTTGGTGTTTATTTCAGGATCTTTGGTGATATTCGTTTAGTGGAAGGACACGTTCTCGTCGACTACTAAGACACCCGCTGTGACATTGTGTCAGCTCAGTATCTCGAAGGTTCTCGGATAGGATGCACGTGTGTGTTTGTTTTTATAGGGATGAGTGTGTGTGCATATAGGTAATATGTATTGTACTGTATCAAATAAAGGCATCAAATACAAAATAAAAAATCTAATACTGAACTAAATAAAAAATTAAACACGTCTCAGCATGGAATGCGTTCACGCCAAACTACTTCGAAGGCCTGGTGGGAGGGCTAGCTTAGCCTCTTTAATACTTTTAGATATGCAAAAGAAAAAGGACATGGATAATGATGTGGTAAAATTAAAATTATTTCCTTTTTCACTAAGAGATAAAGCTAAAACTTGGTTTTCATCCTTGTTGCGCAATAGTATTGGAACATGGGATAAGTGTAAGGATGCTTTTATTGCCAAGTATTTTCCTCCCGCTAAAATTATATCTCTCTGAAACCAAATTATGAATTTTAAGCAACATGAGCAAGAACATGTTGCACAAGCATGGGAGATAATGAAAATGATGATTAGAAATTGTCCCACCCATGGCTTAAACTTATGGATGATTATACAAAATTTCTATGTTGGACTGAGCTTTGTGTCTAGAAACCTTCTAGATTCTGCTGCAGGTGGTACCTTTATGGAGGTGACATTAGGAGAGGCTACAAAACTTCTGGACAATATCATGACAAATTATTCTCAATGGCACACCGAGCGAGCTCCAACTGGTAAGAAGGTTAATTCTGTCAAAAAATTACTACTTTGAGTGATAAAATGGATGCTCTTATGAATATGATTGCAAGCAAGAATGCTCAAGTTGATCCTATTATATGCGATTGTCTACTTTGATTGAGCAAAATAATGATGCTATTGATGTGAATTTTGTCTCACGAACTAATTTGAACAGTAATGCTTAGAGGTAATTTCAATGCTAGGCAGTATATCCCGGTAATTCCTCTAATAACTATGGCAATTCTTACGATAATTCCTATGGAAATTCAACCAAAAATAATAATAGGATACCCACTTATCTTTAGAACACCATTAAAGAATTTATTAGTTCTCAAAAAAAATTCAACGCTATGGTAGAAGAAAAGTTGCATAAAGTTGACGATATTGCTAGAAACATGGATAGGATTGCTCATGATGTGGAAACTCTTAAAAGTAAAACTTTGCCACCCAAGCATGATATTAATGAGTCTATTAAATCCATCCAAATATCTATTAACGTAAGTAAGGAGAGGACCGCGAGGTTGAGAGCTAAGCGAGAATTCTTAGAAAAGGCTCTTCCACCCGGTTTTTACCTCAATCATGATGATGATCCTAAAATGATTGGTACTTCTCCCATTGAATATTTTTTTAATAATCTGAAAATATATGATAAAGGGATTGGATATGAGTCAACTTTAAGTAGAAGGCATCCCATTTGTTCGGAGGGTGATGATCTTAATGATAAACATGAAAAAAGTGGGTTTGGAGAGGTCAGAAGTTTAACTAGTGATGTACCCACTATCTTGGATCACAAGGACTTTAATTATGATAATTGCTATTTATTAGAATGTATTTCCTTGCTGCAATCCATTATTAGCTCACCCCATGCTTACGAGCAAAATAAGGCTTTTACTAAACATATTGTAGAAGCTATGCTAAAAGCTCATGAAGAAAAACTTGAGTTAGAAGTTTCTATTCCTAGAAAGTTGAATGATGAGTGGGAACCTACTATTAAAATTAAAGTTAAGTAATATGAATGCAATGCTTTGTGTGACCTTGGTGATAGTGTTTGAACTATACCGAAATCTTTATGTGATGTGCTACGTCTCACCGATATAAATGAATGTTCCCTTAACTTGCATCTTGCGGATTCCACTATTAAGAAACCACTGGGGAGAATAAATGATGTGCTTATTCTTGATAATAGAAATTATTTACCCATGGATTTCATTGTGCTTGATATTGAATGCAATCCGTCTTGTCCAATAATACTTGGTAGGCCTTTCTACGAACTATAGGTGCTATTATTGATATGAAGGAGGGAAACATAAGATTCCAATTCCCACTAAAGAAAGGGATGGAACACTTCCCTAGAAAGAGAATTAAACCACCTTATGACTCTATCATGAGGGTGACCTATGGATTGAGTGCCAAAGATGACAACACTTGAAACTATGCATTATGCCTAGCTAGGGGCATAAAACGATAGCGCTTGTTGGGAGGCAACCCAATAGTTATCTTTAAATTTTTTGTTTTTAATTTCTGTCATGGTGTTATAACATGATTATTTATACTGTAATGATTGTATTTTTCTATTTAAATTAGTATGTATTCCAAGTAAAGCCTCTGGGATGACTTGAATGATAAGTAGAATTGATACGATGCAAAAACAAAAACTATTGCGTCCAGTGAAGAATTTCTATGATTTTATTGGAATGTCGTTTTGATCTGCATTTTTTACACAGTATTGGTATACAAATTCCCCAGGTTGTCATAATTGTTCAGAATTTTTGCAGTTACATAAGTATGGTGTTTGCGAAGATCATTACAAACTGTTCTGTTTTAGACAAATTCTGTTTTTTGCTTACATAGTTTGCTTGTTTTGATGATGCTATGGGTTGTATCGAGGGGTATAAGCCATGGAGAAGTTGGAATACAGTATCTTCTACAAAAATAAAATATGAATCAATTTATGGCAGTACCTAAATTTTTTGATTTACCTATCATACTAACGGAGCTCACGAGTTTTCTGTTGAGTTTGTGTCCTGCAGTTTTCAGGTTTTGGGTGCGATCACGATGGATAAAGGAATAAGGAGTGGCAAAGAGCCTAAGCTTCGGGAGACCCAAGGCACCCCAAGGTAAATTATAGGAAGACTCGAACGTCTAAGCTTGGGGATGCCCCGGAAGGCATCCCCTCTTTTGTCTCAATCCATCGGTATGTCACTTGGAGCTATATTTTTATTCATCACATGATATGTGTTTTGCTTGGAGCGTTGTGTGTTTTAGTTTGCTTTTGTTTTAGGTTTCCATAGTCATTGTTTTCTGGACACACCTACTTGAGAGAGACACATGTTCACCATGATTTTTTAGAATACTCTATGTGCTTCACTTATATCTTTTGAGCTAAGCAGTTGCTCTAGTCCTTCACTTATATCTTTTAGAGCACGGTGGCGTATAGATTTTATAGAAATAATTGCACTCTCGTTCTTCACTTAAATTTTTGAGAGTCTAATATATATTGACAGTAATTTGCATGGGTTATAAGGCTAGTCCAAAATAATAGGTATTCAAGGAGTGCATAATCAAAACCTTCATGTAGCACATAAAATAGAAATTGTGGGTTAATGATATTGATGTGGTAATATGAAAGGGAGTGAGTGCATGGTTGTTGGTTAGTAGAAATATCGATAATTAAAGGGTGTTAATTTGCTGTCCATCTAAATATTGGTTATGGCATGGTGATGATGTGTGAGCATTCTTATTCCTCGTTGAAATCCTAGTGTTGTTTAGGTCGGGGGCGCGCGATGGTTAACTCCTACCAGCCTCCTCCCTAGGGGCATGCAAGTAGTACTTTGCTTCGAGAGAGCTAATAAAGCTTTGCAATAAGTATGTGAGTTCTTTATAACTAATGTGAATCCATAGATGTACGCACACTCACCTTTTCATAGTATGCTAGCCTCTTCGGTACCGTGCATTGCCCATTCTCACCTCGAGGATCGGTGCAGCTTTCGCCGGTGCATCCAAACCCCGTGACATGATACGCTCTATTGCACATAAGCCTCCTTATATCTTCCTCAAACCAGCCACCATACCTACCTATTATGGCATTTCCATAGCCATTCCGAGATATATTGCCATGCAACTTCCACCGTTACATCATATGACTTGTGCACTCATTGTCATTTTGCTTTGCATCATCATGTAGCTGACAGAGTATTTGTGGAAAAGCCACTGTTCATCATTGTTTACATGTTACGCTAGATCATTGCACATCCTAGTACACTACCAGAGGCATTCATATAGAGTCATATTGGTTAGTAGTTTTTCATATCGATTTGTAATAAAAGTGTGATGATCATCATTATTAGAGCATTATCTCAGTGAGGAAAGGATGATGGAGACAATGATTCCCCCACAAGTCGGGATGAGACTCCAGACAAAAAAAAGAAAGAAAAAAAAGGAGAAAAAAGAAGAAAGGAAAATAAAAAGAAAAAAAGGCAAAAAATAAAAAGGAAAAAAAAGAATAAATGAGATAAAAGAGAGAAGGGATAGTGCTATTACCTCTTTTTCCACACTTATGCTTAGAGAAAGCACCATGTTTTTCATATAGAGAGTCTCATGTTTTGTCATTTTCATATGCTAGTGGGAACTTTTCATTATAGAACTTGGCTTGTATATTCCGATGACGGGCTTCCTCAAATGCCCGAGGTCTTCATGCGCAAGCAAGTTGGATGCACGCCCACCTAGCTGCATTTGAGCTTTCATACACTTATAACTCTAGTGGGTCCGTCGCATGGCAATCCCTCCTCCTCGCACTGATATCGATTGATGGGCATCTCCATAGTCCGTTGATCCACCTAGTTGATGCGAGATTTTCTTATCCACTTTTACCACTTTGAAACCTACCACCATATTCTATTCCACCTATATGCTATGTCCATGGTTCACGCTCATGTATTGAGTGAGGTATAAAATGTTGAACCGCGTGAAAAAGTATGATCCAATTGCTTGGCTTAACACCGTGGTGACATTTGTATTTATGTGGTGAAGATGGAGCCATGACATGCTAATATGATAAAATGAATGGGGGGTAAACATTCTTTAAGGATCGTATATTTTGAATGTTGATGATTGTGTTACTTATGTTTATGGATATTACTATGTTAATGTTTGTTGATTAATCGTTTCTCGGTGATCATACCTGGAAAGATTACATGTTGGGTAGCGTGTCACATCTAAAATTCTGTTTTTTATCATTTACCTACTCAAGGACGAGCAGGAATTAAGCTTGGGGAAGCTGATACGTCTCCAACGTATCTATAATTTTTGATTGTTCCATGCTATTATATTATCATTCTAGGATTCTTTTAGGCATTTACTTGTTGTTTTATATTATTTTTAGCACTAACCTATTAACCCAGTGCCAAGTGCCAGTAGTTGTTTTTTGCATGTTTTTGGTTTTTCAAGAATACTGTACCAAACGAAGTCCAAATACACCACTTTTTGATGATTTTTTCTGGACCAAAATAAGACCTGGAAGCTTTGGAGGAAGAGCGGAGGGCACACGAGGTGCCCCCAAGCCAACAGGGTGAGCCCAGGGGGTGGCCGCTCCCTGATGGCTTGGGGCCACCTCCCCGCTCTTCTGGCCCTGATCTTTGGCCTATAAATTCACAAATATTCTAAAAACCCTCCGGAGCCTCCCGAAACACTTTATCCACTGCCGCAAGTCTCTGTTCTTCCGTGTGCGCATCTGGAGTCCTGTTCCGGTGCCCTGGCGGAGGGGGGGCGATCATGGAGGGCCTCTACATCAACCTTGCTGCTCCCATGGTGATGTGTGAGTAGTTCACCGCAGACCTACGGCTCCGTAGTTAGTATCTAGATGGCTATCTCCCTCTCTCTATGCTCTTCATTGCCAAGATCACCATGATTCCCGCGGTGATCTATCTTATGTAATCAATCTTTGTGGTGTGTTTGTTGGGATCCGATGAATTGTGGGTTTATGTTCAGATTATTCATGAAAAGATATTGAATCATTGCTGGTATTTTATATGCATGATTTTTATAGCTTCGTAATGCTCTCCGATCTATCGGTTTGGTTTGGCCAACTAAATTGATTTATCTTCAAGTGGGAGTGGTGCATTGTAGTGGGTTTAATCTTGCGGTGCTCAATCCCAGTGACAGAAAGGGACATGACACGTATTGTATTGCTGCCACTAAGGGTAAAACGATGGGATTCATTCATATTAATTGGATTTACTTTGTCTACATAATGTCATCATCCTCCAAGCATTACTCCGTTTTTACTTAATACTCTAGAAGCATGCTGGATAGCGGTCGATGGGTGGAGTAATAGTAGTAGATGCAGGCAGGAGTCGGTCTACTTGATTATGTACGTGATGCTTATATACATGATCATTGTTGTGAATAAATATTGCATAACTATGCACTTTTCTATCAATTGCCCAACAGTAATTTGTTTATACACCGTATGCTTTCTTCGAGAGAGAAGCCTCTAGCAAACACTATGCCCCTCAGGTCTCCGCACAAATATTATTACAAAACTCCTAAAAATATTGCTTGCATTATCTACTTTCTTTTTATTTACAATTTATATTTATCAAATTATCTATCTATCATTACTTATCGCTTGCAAGTAACGAGTTCAAGGGGATTGACAACCCTCTTGCCCGCGTTGGGTGCAAGTGGTTGATCTTTTGTGCGTTGGCGCTGAAGACGGGAGTTTGTGTGGTTCTCCTATTGGTTCAATAACCTTGGTTCTCACTGAGGGAAATACTTACCTCTATGGAGCTGCATCACTCCCTCCTCTTCGGGGAAAATCCCAACGCAGTTTACAAGTATCAGCTGGCATGTTTGATTTTCTTGGTTCTATGTAGTTTTGATGAATGATATAGCCTCTAGACACTTGTGGGAGTAGTTGCTATCAATTTTATTAAATTTATTTTACTTCTTATTTGTGGTCTAAAAATTTCAGAATTTTTTCAAAAAAGGAAATATGCTTAAAAGGTTTTGAGAGGTTCCTCAAGTGGGAGTTCTTGGGAAGCTCCGCGAGAAAGACCGAGGTAAAACCTTCCTCGTTGTGCAGAGGTGTGACCATGCGAATGGCCGTGCAACACTTTCATGAATGAAGTGGGGTTTTGGCATGACTTTGTGCAATTGGTGGAGAACACCGGGCTGACTTCCTCCCTCGCAGATGAGTGTGATCATTATCTACTCCTCACTAATAATTTTGTGCAAAACTGCAGATTCATGCCTAGGAGTGAAGTGCCTACTGTGTCATTTCATCTTTATGATTTTTTTTGAAATACCCCTTGCTCAATTCCGTCATGTGTGTAATATTCCTAATGAGGGTAGTGTGCTAGAACCACATACTAGTGAGTTCGATGGATTCATGCGGAAATTAACGGTAGGAGAATCCAGAGGGGTTTCCAAGGGCAGAGCAGTTAGTTCACATCTTTCCCGTTCTACGCTACTTTGCTTTACTTATTGGTTGGTATTTACTGCTAGATGGGAGAGTGGCACGCTTAGTTCACCACATCTTGCTATCATGCGTTGTGCACTTTTTGGCGATAGGATGTAACATCCCAAATTTTGGAATGTTATATTAATCAATTATATGTTTTGATTGTTTGATTGATTGATTGAATTTGAGTGAAATTTGAAACTTTTAATGAGAGGTAATAAAATAACTTTCCCCTTTGCATTTGAATTCAAATTTACATCCAATTCAAACCATTGAGAGAAGATGACATTACTTCTTCAAAATAAAGGAATTGAAATTTTGGATCTGAAAACTACTAAAATTTTCTATTTGGAATTCATTTCATAATTGGTTCTTTTTCAATTTTAAAGTTTGAATGAATTCAAATTCTCTTGCGAAATTCAAAATTTTGAGAGGAGGAATATGACCCTCCAATTCAGGGGTATTTTTGAAAGTCATTTGGCTATTAAAACCAGAGTGGTAATTTGAAAATATTTGAAATAGGAATTAAATCCATTTTGGGCTTTTCTGAAGAAAAAAATCTTTTTTTAAATAATTATTTTGGCCGTGGAAAAATGTTAAACAGATTCCACTCCTTTTTCTGATAATTTTAATATATAAAATTTCTATAGTTGGATTCGTACTTATTTTCCTTTTTAGCTTTTGGTTTCCTTTTTTTAAATAATAGGAAAGAGGTTTTTATTAGGAAAAAGCTGAGCCTTTAATAGGAAATGTCGGCACGGCCCAGTAACAGATTGGGCCCAAATCCCTTTTAAACAGATCTGAATCCTTTCGGATTGGCCACCCGCGCGTTCTTTCCTTTCTCTCTCTCCATGACCACTCGACCCCACCGACCGCCGTATCTCCTCCTTCCTTCTTCTCCCTCCCTTCCTTTTCTTCGCCGGACCACCGCCGGAGTCAGATCCCGCCGTGCTTCCCTGCCATATTCTGGCCTTTCCCCTCGCCCACACCATGCCACCTATAAAATCTGAGGCCCCCTCGGCTCTTTCCACATCGAACCCTTCTCCCCTTGTGCCCTCAACCACGCCGTATTACTCGCCGGAGTTAGCTAATGCTGCCACTGCGCCATTGCTGCACCACCGCTTGCTCCCGTCGACCTCGCCACTCCCTGTCGCCACCATCCACTCCGCCACCTTCACCCGCACCTCCCCGTGCTCTTCCCCGAGCCCCACCCCCACCGGATCATCATCACCGACGACCACCCGAGCACTGCCGCCGCACCGACCTCGCCACCGTCAACTCTGTCGCCCCTGAGCCCCACTGATGCCACCATCGTGCTCGATGTTGTCGACTCCATCGCCTGAGCTACTCGCCGTCACCGGAGACCCCCTGGAACATTGTCCCCGTCGACCTCGCCGCCTCTGCCTTGCCGGAGCCCTCGCCGAACTCCAACTCCACCGCGGTGAGCACCGGAACCCCTCTCCTCCGTCAGATCGTAGATGAACGGATAGGATTAGATCGCGTGTTTTGTTTTAAATCGGCGAACCATTTTCTTTTATTTACCAATCGTTCGCTCGTTTAGCCCTCGAGCGCACACCCCTTAGCCACTAAGAAGCTGCCACATAGCCCCCCGTTCGCTAGTTGTTTTTTTTCCTATTTCCTGTTTCTGTTCTAAAAACAGAATAGAATCTGTTTTTGTTTTAGCTTTAACTTTTATGTTTTCAATTGTTTTTGAGTGGTTCTTTTTTGCATTAGGTTAAGAAAATTATGTAGTTCCTGTAGAAATAAAGTTTGGTTATTTTTTGAGATTTTAAATTTGAATTCAAACAGATTTGCTTCAGAACTTGATTTGTGAATAACTTTAGTTTAAAAATAGATTTTTGAGTGATTCTTTTTCCTGCTATTTTATATTAGTTTGATTTATCAGTAGGTGCAATTTGGGAATTTTTAGTATATTTTAAATAGGTGTTTTTAAGCAAAACAGAATCTATCTAGTTCTTTTAGTTTTATGCCTTTTCCTTTATTTTAACTATTTTAAATTATGTTTTCTTGGTATTTTATATTATGTTTTTGTTAGACAACAGAGGAGTTTTATGTGCTGTTAAGAAAAATAATTTTATTTATTTTCTTGTTCTTTGATTAGTAGGAAACCTTGTTTTCTTCATATTTAGAGTTTGATAATAGTTTTTTGATTGATTCTTTTTGTGTAGAAAACTTTAGTCAAAATACTTTCTGTTAATTTAGTTTTTTTATATTTTTGTTTTCTGTTATTTTATTATTTTAGTGTTTTCTTGCTGTTAAGTTTATTAGGGCAAAAGCTTATGGTGTTTAGTGTGTTGTTCTTTATAGTTCTTAGTTGTTCTTCAAAAGTAATTTTTTTTGCTAGTAAAATATTTACTAAAATAACTTAAGTTTTATTTTTATTGCCTTGTTGCTGTTGATAATAGGTTATTTGGAGAAAACTAATTTTGGTTTGCTTTGACAAAGTTTTGTTGTTTTAATTTTTGTCTTAAGTATTTCCTTCATCACAACACTAGTGTGGTTTAGTTTTTGTTTTGTCTTTGGCTTTGATTGTTAGAATTGGTTGCTAGTATGATTGCTTATATGAGTGCAATGTTTGATTATATAGATTTTCATCAGAGAGTGACAAATAGTTCTACCAAGTTATTTTCTGAGAGCGATTTTATCTTCATCAACCTTACCAGGCAAGTTCACTTTGACCATGTTATTCATACCTATGTTTTATTGCATTTAGTGACATCATTCAACAAATCCCTCCAGTAGTGATATTGAATTCTTGTAGTTGAGTAGAATGCATGAGGTAGGAACCCACCCCTTGTTACTAAAGCCCCGGGAACGGTATTTATTTTAATGCTAAGCTAAAGTAGACGGGGTTTGGTATGAGTGATCGTGAGTGGTGTGAGAAGGAGGACTACACGTCAAAGACGACCACTTCATGATGGCATCTTCAAGGCTTGCATCTTCAAGATCTCAAGACTTCGAGACTCGAGACAAGTTTTGAATACACACTACTGGGTGAGGGATGGATTTGATGGGCACCTTGGAGTAACCAGTGGATGGCCGGGATGCATGGAGAAGTGCCATGACATCTTGCGGAAAGCTTCACCCAGACTCAAAGAGACGGATGAATACTTTATGCCCGGAAGCTTACCTGTTCAGCCACAAGTCATTATGGGCTCTGGCTTAGTCGATCATCGTAGTGACTCTGACTAGTCCAGTGCTACGAGATGTAGAACTACGGTAGGATGGATGGGCACTGGCGGTAGTTAGGGAAGCTCCTTGAAAGACCATGTTTCGTTCGTCCCGTTCTCAAACACCCGACAGTGTGAGGACTTACAAGGAGGGAACAATTGTTGTGGGTAAAGCGCACAACACTCTGCAGAGTTAAAACCTAATCGATTAGTCGTGTCCCCGGTTACGGACAATTTGAGCCTCTGTACTTGGATCTATCTCTGAACTCTCAACACCAGATTGATAACTAATTATGGGCAACTTATTGTTACTTGTGGGCTATGAGACAATGGTTGGCGGAACCATGTCATATTTGATGACTCCATAGTGAAGGCTCCTGATATTCCTTTGTTGTAGGAAAAAGAAAATAAAACCAACTTTTATGCAAAAACTCAGACACAGAGCCACAAAGCCTTATTGCATATAGAATAGTCTTATCATCTGCTTTCTCTTATTGTGATCTTGCCGGTACATTCAATGTACTGGCCTACATGGCTGCAACGTATCATGTTGCATGAATATTTCTACGACGAGTAAGAGTATGATTTAGGGTTATGGTCTACACTCAACCTGTCGTTGGTGTTGATGGGCCTCCACTCCCGTTTGACTGTTTTCGCTGAGATTCATGAGGTATATATCAGTTTTACGTCATTTACATGTGATTGCACTTTGATATATACATTGATGTACTGTGTGTGCCAGCATACTGATCCAGGGATGGCACAGAAAGCACAGAGACTTGACCGTTTTGGGTCGGGTCGCTACATAGGACTTATAGTCTGGGGGCTATCATCGCACGCTGCCTTCACACTAATAGAACTAAGGGTGTTACATATGGTGGTATTTATGCTACTCGCCTCGCTAAACATTTTAAAGTTGATATCAGATATAGCGAAGATAGCCTTTTGCCTAAGAAGTATCTAGATTATGCGAGCATGGTTGAGCATGATTTAATTAAGGGATTTCTATTTCTGTGCCCTCAGTTGCTTAGCACTACTCAGTATTCCCCCACCCAACTAACGCCCCTCAATTTTCCCCTCCACCACTCAGCCCACACTCAAGTCTGCCCAAAACGGAGCGTTTTCGTCGGGTCAATGTAGTTGACCGTTACCTGGCGCATATGCTGACGCGTGGGACACCCAAGACCCACCTGTTAGTCTATAGTATATTAGTTAAAAATAGTGAAATATACTGACTATTGGGACACCGCAAGACCCACCTATCAGTGTATGATTTATTTGCAAAACGAAGTGGAATACTAATGCCTCCCGTGGGGGTTGAACCCGGGACCATCGCATGATTATGCATCATGCTATCCATTTCAGTTGTGTGCGTTTCTTTGCTTATGGGCGAGTCGGGGCTAGTCGACTTGACATTTCTACGTTACATAAGGGCCCACGAATCAGTGGCACTGGAAAGAGAGAATGCAACGGTGTAAAACACAACATATTAATAGATTCATAGATTAAGAGAGCGAACTTATATAGTGACATTACACTAAGTAATACATATTTTAAGGGGAGGGCGACATAAGATGGCTGGCCGACGCCGACAGCGACAACAGATGGGCGGCTACTTGTCTTCATCATCCGAAATGACGATGGTGCCGTCGTCATCGTTGTGGTCTTCGTCGAAGGAGGAGGATAGGATGACGACATCCGGTCCCTCGCCTTCCGCCTCGATGGCGGCCGCTGCACGCATAGTAGCTGCCCTCCTCTGCTCTAGAGCTGCGGCTTCTTCTTCAGCCGCCCGATGCCTGACAGCCTCTGCCTGCACGGTGGACAGAGACGCGGCTAACACTGCCTCGTCGAGTTGTTGCTGCGCCGCGCGCAGGGCCTCCTTGGCCTAGGCAGTGAGTATGACAACGTCGGGCGCAGAAGGCGGTGCGTCTTCCTCGGCCGCATCTTCCACGCCGTAGATGTCGAGGTGCTCCTGCATCACCTCGAAGGCCACCTCCTCCTCGGCGTCCTCCTCCTCAATCTCCCTGTGGTTACGAGACAGCTCGAACAGCGTTGGGTGGAGCTCGGAGTAGTTGGAGTAGGTGTTGGAGCCCAATGAGGATGCGCCGGAGTTGGAGCCCGCAGCCGCTCTAGAGTTGGAGCCACCGCCGGTGCTGGGCACCAACGCCCTGGGGTAGGGACCTCCCGTGGAGATCCTTGCGGCTTGTATCTGCCTCACCATGGTGGATGAACTAGATTTGGATTGCACGGCGCGTGGAAGCAATGGAGTGAAGCGTCGATGGAATGATGCCGCACACCGGTATTTAATCAGAGGAATGCGGTATGTGGAGCATCGCTGCAGGGAATTCAACAGAGCAGGGGAGTGGACCGTCGGTGCGGGGAGTTCAACGAAGCACTGCCTCCATCTTTTCACATTGAATCGAGGCATGTCGATCAGTAAAGCTGCGTCCCGAGGGTGCACTAATTGCCCTGATGCGATGAATTTGCGTGGCAGCGCGCATGTAGGGGGGCTGCTTCGGGTGGCTTCGCGCATGCATCGCAGGCTGGGACTAGGCCTCTACGACGGCCCATCGGCCAAGCTCGTGGCCCACGGCAGCTATTGCGTGTCCCTATTCCTCCGTTGCTAGGTGGTCCACTCATGTCCGCAGCCACGGAGCACCCGCCCGATCCAGACAATCAGGCCTCATCTCGTACATCGACCATGGCAACCCTAGTGCCTGATCTAAACCGTTCCCGAACAGCGATCCAACGGCCCTGGTAGTGCGGGGTTTTGAGAGGGGTTTGAGGGGTTTTGAGAGGGGTTTAGATGCTAGGGTTGAGCATAACTGATTTTAAAAAAATCAAAAAATATGAAACTTGCGCACATCATCGTTTTATGTTACTAAGTTACTAGGAAACAAAGAAACTACGACTATGGATATTTTCATGAAATTTCCTTCATACAACTTAGCTATCACGAACAAGGATGCATGGTTTTCAAGGGGAATGAGCTAGGGTTTAGGGTTAAATGTGGCATAGTTTGTCCAAACAATTCCATATTAGGCATGGACCCTATATTTGCACACTAGATGACAAGGGGGGCATGGAAAACTCGATTCTTAGTTCGAATGTTGATTTTTGCACACACACCTTTTTTTAACTACTTTTTTATTATTCTTCCATATTTCTTTTTTGCACACACTCTTTTATATTTATTTTTTATTTCTTTCATACATTTGCTAGACTCCTTTAAAAATCTTTTTAACACTCTTTTTTTCACAAGATAATATAAACACAAGATAATACAAAACACAAGATAATATAAACCACATGGATGTTAACAAAAGTATACCACAGTTCACATGCTACATTAACAAAATATACAATGTTCCAACAGTTCACAGACACATGGACTTTAACAAAAGTAAAACATTAGATGATCGTGGAGGGTTACTAAATGGGAGTCAAAGCCTTTAGTAGAGCTGCATGCTGCGCCCTGATCTTGGCATCCTCCCCACTCCTCAATGCATCACATACATGAGACAGAAGGTGCTCAAAGAGCCCATCCCTGGGCTTTGGCTTAGTGGTACAGTGGGGGTATCAGTACTTCTTTCTCTTGTAATAGGCAGTTGTTCCCTGGTCCTTGATCTTCTGGACTTCCTTCGATATGAAGGAGTCGACGTTTTCGTCGCCACATCATCTCCATAGTTATACTGCACACAAAAATGAGTTGCATTCATATAGTAAAACAAAGGGATTACACGAAAGGCGCATTGATCACATAGCTCGTAAAACAAACAAAATTTAAGTAGGCTTTACCTAGTAGACGTCGTCGTCAACAAAGTCAGGATCATACTGGTCCTGGAACCCAGTCATGGCTAGCTTCCTTTTGTTGCCCACAGGATCCTCCTCCTGCAATATAAAAGTACATCCATTACTATTAATTATAGGAAGCCAACAGATAATTCAAATATACACGAAAGTCACATTGATCATATTATCCATAGCATTAACCTATTTGCCTTTTGCATAGGCATGTGCACAAATTGCACAACAAAGCTAATAAAACTGCATATGGTGGAGAACTTTATAATTATAGGAAACTTACAGAAAATAAAAATTTAAATCTTCTTAAACATTTTGATTTTGGATAATGAAGCAAAGCTCCAAACTATGCTGAAAAAGTGCAGTTGAAGTAAATTGATAGGTACATATAAATTAGGGATCCGTGTAAATTAATGCATTCCTTTTCAATAATAGCCAAATGTACACAAGATCAATGCTCGAATTTATGATCAACTAAAGCATGATATAGAAATATATGCCCAAAATGAGTGCAAATGAAGATGACAGTGACAAATCTAGCCATGTGAACTAATGAAATCAATTGTAACAATCCAATTCCATATATTTCTAACTGCTTGATTATATAGTTGCTGAGGGGATATCCATTGGCGTAGCAAGCACGAATTTAATAAAAAAACCTAAAACAAGTAATCTAACCAACTATACTGACGTAGGAATCATAATCTAACTAACTAACACTATATTCTTAATCTTAGAACTACCTACGAAAGGGAAATGAGAAGAAGTACCTCCTCGACCACCTGCTCGTCGTCGGCCTGTGCACCTGCACGCACTCCGAGAACACGATATTCACGGCGGCAGATACATGCCGAAATAAGAAGCTCGCGCGTCGCGCGATCTACATGGCGGAACAAGCAACTAGCGGGCGACTTGCATGGTCCAAGGAGACGGTGACCTTAGATGTCAGGGATCACCCTGAGGACTTCATCCATCTGGGCAAACTTGCACTGGTATTAGATCCGATCGTGGGAGGTTGCCGCCTCTCAAGCGTCCTGATAGACGGGGGCAGCAGCCTCAACTTTATCTTCACCAACACCCTAGAAAAGATGAAAATCTCGCTATCGGGCTTGCAACAGTCGAACGTCGGCTTCCATGGGGTCGTACCGGGTCGACCAATTCGTCCCTTAGAGTGGATCAAGCTTGAAGACGTCCTCGTGGACGAAGGCAACTACCGCAGTGAAACCGTCCAGTTTGAGGTCACTACCTTCCAAAGCGGCTATCACGCGATCTTGGGCAGACACGCGGACGTAAAATTCATGGCGGTCCCATCTTACGCATACCTGCAGCTGAAGATGTCGGACCCGAATGACACAATCACCGTTCGAGGGAGCCCGGAGACGGCCTAAGAAGCAGAAGTGGCCAACATAGAGCTCGCAGAGGCCGCTCTGGCGTCTGCAGAGCTCAACTGAATAAAGTGGTGTATAGGACCGTCATAGGCCGAGCTCCCAGAGAAATCAAGACCGGGACCCGTGTTCCAACCCACCAAACACACGATGAAATTCCCTGTACACCCGGAGGACTCGAATAAGACGGTGACGATCGGCGGGGACCTCGCGGGAGGTCAAGAAGCGGAGCTCCTAGCTCTCCTCCGAGCGAATTGGGACATATTCACTTGAAAACCCGTCGACGTGCCACGCATACCCGCCGATAAGGCTAACCACAGCCTAAACGTCCGAAAGGACGCAAAGCCATTAAAATAAGCCATGCTCCGTTTCACAACAGTAAAACAGATGGCAATAGGAAAAGAAATAGTACGGGTGCTCGCCGCCAAGTTCATACGAGAGGCCACACATCCAGAATGGCTGGCGGACCCAGTCATGGTGCAGAAAAAGAACAAGTCATGGCGCATGTGCCTAGACTACACTCACCTGAACAAAGCGTGCCCCAAAGACCCATTCCCACTACCTACACATTTAACAACTTTAAAATGCTTGATGAATATTTTTCAAATACAAGTTAAACATTTCTTGAATACATGCTCAATATTTTTCTATACACATTAAACATTTTTCAGATACAAGTTTTTTTAATACATGATCAGAAAAATTCTATACACATTTAATATTTTTCAAATTCAAACTCATTTTTTAGTATATGGTCAACATTTTTATACACATTTAACAATTTTCAAATAAATTTTAACATTTTGAATACTTGTTTAACTTTTTTTCAAATGCTTGGATTAAGACTTTTGCTATAAAAAATTAACACTTCATATTTTTTTATACATGAGAAACATTTTCTCTATACATATTTAACATTTTTAAATGCTAGATTAACAATTTTTCGAATTTTTTTTAATATACTATTTCGAGTATTTTGAAGTAAAAAAATACAAAAGGAAAAAATGAAACAAAAAAGATGAAAAAACAAAAAAATGAGGCAGTGGCCTTCCGCACGGCTAATCCGGGCATCTCGGGCTCTGCTCGGCGTGCAGGTTCCCCAGGTCTCCTTATAAGCGAGACATAGGGGTGCCCGGCTTGCTCGAGCTCTATCTATCGTCGCTACGTCGGTCGTCAACTAATGTTTGACCCTTACCTTTGACCTTTGACCTTTCAGAATTTTGAAAACAAATAGCGAATGAAAAAAGGTTCAGGATTTTTTACAAAAGTTTATGGATTTAGAAAAAGTTCATTAATTTTGGAAAATATCGCAGATTGTTTGAAAAAACTTCAGGAATTTGAGAAACAAAATCACAATTTCTTTTAGAAACATAAATTTGAAAAAAGACCAGGAAATAAATAAAAAACGTTCATGAATTTGAGAAAAGATTCACAAAATTTTAAAAAGTTCAAAAAAAATAAAACTTGCGAATTAGGGAAAGTTTCAATATTTTTTCAAATGTTCGTGATTTTAAAGAATCATAGTTTTCTTGAAAAAAACAAAATGGTAAAAAATTTGAAAGAAAGAAAAAACAAAACAGCATAAAAGCAAACAGTAATCACGCGGAAAAATCACTCAAAAACCCAGCCTGGTAAATAAGTTGAAAATTTCTAGGAGGTTCTTTAAACGCTTTTATATTTCTTTACGAACAGAGTACACTATTAGGATTCTGGTATATTCCGCGTTTCGAGCGTGGAATAGCGACCATGCGCATGTTACAGTTTGTTCGACTGGACCATGGTTTTCTCCTTTTTATCTCCTTTCTTCTCGTTTGTTATTCCTATTTTTTGTGCGATTTTTCCTGTTTAGTTCTCTCTTTTATTTTATTTTTTATGTTTTTCAATTTCCCTTATTGTTTCTTTTCAGTTTTTTTTTGTTTTTATTGTTTAAAATAAATAATAATGTTTCATATGAAATGCCCAAATACTTCCGAAAAATTATGAAACGGTTTAGTTTATACGAAGATTATATTCAAATTGTGAAGAGTTTTTAAATTCATACTTCTTAAAAATGCGTGACACTTTTGATAGTGCATGGAATGTTCAAAAATAGGCGTCAAGAATTTTTTAAATTACGTATTTTTTTTCCAGTAGCACGTAAGCTCAGACTTTGATCAGACGGTAATGATACCAAGTGCTATGTTTTAAGCAGGCACTTAACGCAAGGATGGCATTTGTGAGTAGTTGAAACTTCTGGTGGCAAAACTGAGTTGTGTGACAAAATAATGGGGAAACTGATCAAATCCCTTAATACAAAGAACGTTCCCAAAATGTGCGAACACTATGAAGTTATACCAACTCATTTCAAAAAATACAGACACCTTTTTCGGTTTAGAGAAGACTTGTCAAATAAATTAGAAAAATTAAAAGGATATGTTTGTACCATTTAAAATTATGTTTTAATATTTCCTTTTATTTTATAAAAGCTTAAAAAACAAGTAAAAACAGTAAGTGGCCCGGTTGAACGCAAGCTAGGCCGCTCAGTAGAGAGCTTAGGTGGACTTTTCTGGGTTTTCTTATTGGACGCATTGAGCGTCAAGTAATCGAGCCCTCGCATAGGGCGCACCTTTGGCTAGACTGGCCCATTGGCCACATAGCGAAGCAAGCGGGTGAACCGGACAAACGGTACAGTAGTGGGATGTATTATAGCGAACATACTATAGCAGATCGAGACACTTTAGCCAACCCATATTGCAGCGGACCATGACTCAGCAGCGAACCGTACTAAAACGGACACTTTTATAAATAAAAAACTGAGAACAATTTCAAAAAATGCGAACATTTTTTGAAATCTTTAACCTTTTTTTGAAAAAAACTGATAAATTTTAATCTTCTAAATATTCTTGAAATATATAAGAAAAAATTGAAATCATGAGCATGCTTTGAAAGTATGCGAACATTTTGGAAACGAAAATATTTTTCAAATTTCTGAATTTTTTATGTAAATCTGAACAATTTTTGGAACTTATGAATAAAATTTGGAAATACGAACATTTTTCAATTCTTGATTTTTTTTTGAATTTGTGAATTTTTTTGAAAATAAAACTCTTTTTAGAAATTTGTTAAAAAAACAAAAAAATAAAAACAGTAAATGAATAATTAGAAAGAAAGAAAACCGCTTCATGAACCTTCTAGAAGGTTCCCAAAACAAGATGTAGTCACCTGTGCGAGCTACAAACAGGCCGGCCCATTTACTCGTTCGTTGTTTCACCTCTGGGTTTTGCCGACAGCTTGCCAAAGGGAGCGGCGAATATGATTCACTATTCCTATTCTGCATAGCAACTTAGGCATATGAATCACGAAGCTACTGTCACCTTGGGCTGGTCATTTTTTGTCGATTTCTTTTTTCTCCGTTGGTTTTACCCCTCAGTTTGCATTGTTTTATTCTGTCCTGTTTTTTTTCCTATGAGTTTATTTTCTGTGTTTTTCGTTCCTTTTTCATGTTCTTGTTTTTTCCATTTTTAATAATATCATTTTTTAAAATTAATGATATTTTTTGGAAAATTTTGTCAACACTTTTTTAAATCAACGAAGATTGAACATCTTTTTATTTTGTGGACTTTGTAAAAAAAACATGAATATTTAAATCTAGAATCATTTTTTACATTTGCAAATACTTTTTGAAAATGCAATAAAATATTTTTTTGTAAATATAGAGGACAATGTTTCGATTTTTTATATTTTTAAAAAAATGGTGGACATTTTAAAATATTGTGAAGACCTCTTTACAAAAATAATGCCAAACTAATTTTTCATTTTACAACCAGTTGAAAAGGGTACACGATAGTCGTTCCCTTCCATCAATATGAAACACATGAAATCCTAGGTGTGTGCGAACTCACCCGCGCATTTTGGGGAATAGAGCGCCCGCACACGGAATAGGAGATATGGTAGGCAGCTTTTAGGTTCGAAGTTGTGGACACATTTTGAACAACCCAAAACGCCTTTTGCAGGGTGGGTTTAGGTCCACGTAAACGAGCCAACCTAGAAAAAAAATTCTCCATAGGCTCCTTTGGTGGACTACGTCTACATGGTCCAATATGGTTAGCACACCGTGCCTCTTTCAAGTATGTCATAGTTAGGCCTTCTAAGGACACTTTTTGGTTTCAAAGTTTTATTCATGAAACAACTCTTGATTTCCCTAAAGCAGAAAAGAAAATGAAACAGCTGTTGATTCTCTCCATCATAGCATGTGTAACTATTGCCTTAAAATACTATAACTCCCAAAAAATGTTTTGATAGAATTAATCAACACACTCTAGCCCTTTCTCCAAGCTTTTAACTCACTAAAAAATTAATGATAACTCCTCAAAATAGCACATTCTTGCTCAAATTCGGGCAAACATCGGACCCTTTGAAAATCATCTTCCGTTACCACATAGCTCGTCCCAAAATGGTGCCATCGACCTTCCCGCCCCCTTCGCGGCACCACGTCCCACACAAACTTCCCTACTTTTTGGCAGCATTGTTGCTGAAAGGACGTGGATGTCGCCTAGAGGGGGGGTGAATAGGCGCTTTAAAATAATTACGGTTTTGGCTTGAACAAATGCGGAATAAAACTAACGTTTAATATGTCAAGCACAAAACCTAAAACAACTAGGCTCACCTATGTGCACCAACAACTTATGCTAAGCAAGATAAACAACTAAGTGATAGCAAGATATATAGCAACAAACAATATGGCTATCACAAAGAGTGCATAAGTAAAGGGCTCGGGTAAGAGATAACCGAGGCACGAGGAGACGATGATGTATCCTGAAGTTCACACCCTTGCGAATGCTAATCTCCGTTCGGAGCGGTGTGGAGGCACAATGCTCCTTAAGAAGCCACTAGGGCCACCATAATCTCCTCACGCCCTCGCACAATGCAAGATGCCGTGATTCCACTAAGGGACCCTTGAGGGCGGTCACCGAACCCGTACAAATGGCAACCCTTGGGGGCGGTCACCGGTACCCGTACACTTTGACAACCCTTGCGGGCGGTTCACCAGTACCCGTACAAATTGCTCGGGGCAATCTCCACAGCCTAATTGGAGAGCCCGACGCTTGCTCGGAGCTTTACACCACAATGATTGAGCTCCGAGGCACCACCAACCGTCTAGGGCGCCAAGGCACCCAAGAGGAACAAGCTCAAGGGTGCTCAAACACCCAAGAGTAATAAGCTTCTCAAACTTCACTTCCACGTATCACCGTGGAGAACTCAAACTTATGCACCAAATGCAATGGCAAGGGCACACGAAGTGCCCAAGTCCTTCTCTCCCAAATCCCACCAAAGCAACTAATGTTAGGGAGGAAAATGAGAGGAAGAACAAAGAAGAACACGAAGAACTCCAAGATCTAGATCCAAGGGGTACCCCTCACATAAAGGAGAAAGTGATTGGTGGAAATGTGGATCTAGATCTCCTTTCTCTTTTCCCTCAAGAACTAGCAAGAATCATTGGAAGGATTGAGAGATAGCAAGCTCGAAGAGGTCAACAATGGTGGGGGAAAACTTGCTCAAAGGTTGGGGAACCATTGGGGAAGAAGACCCCCTTAAATAGGTCCCCACACATCTGCCCGTTATGTGCAGAATAGCACACGGGCGGTACAACCGGTGGAGTGGGCGGTACAACCGGTACAACCGTCCTACTACCGCCCAACCACCGGACCATAACAGAAAGTTGGCCGGGTGCAACCGCTCAACTCGATCGCTGGACATGACAAAGTCCCAAGCGGTAGAACCGCTTGAGACACCGGTAGTACCGGGCTATAGTGATATAGCGGTATAACCGTCCAACCTCCGCCCAACAACCGCAGCACAACAGAACCGTGTCCGGTAGTAGCCCGGTGTTGGGCGGGTACAACCGCCCAGGGCTGCCACCCAGGGTCACCCGGCAATTGGCGGTACAACCGCCCGGAGGCAGCGGTACAACCGCTGGGGACCAGATTGTGGCAGCACCCCCAGGGTATCACTCCTGGGGTGGTGGTTATGCCGGAAGACACGAGCGAGCGGTACAACCGTATCAAGAAAACAGGTAATACCAGAACTGCCATAACCTCTGCAAATGAGCTCCGAATTGAGCAAACTCAAGCTTGTTGGATTCAGGACGACAAGAGCTATCCAACAGCGACAGTATAAAAATGCCAATGGTATAGAGATGTGAAACCTCTTTCAATGAAGAATTGGCAAAAACTCCAACATCGAAAACATCATAGAAGTGCATATGGAGTCCGTTTTCGATGAACTTGAGCTTGTCATGAAGCTGACCATAAGCTCAAGAAACCTCAAAGAGAAAAACCAACCAAGAACCAAGAAAGATGATGATGCCAAGAATGAAATGGTTTGAGCTCTCAACGAACGATACGATCAAGCTACTCACTTGAGAGCCCCCTTGATAGTACGGCTATCTATCCTATAACCCAGTCTCCCAACTACCACTATGAGACCGGTAAAATAGAAAACCCTATCAAGGTCAAACCTTAGCCTTGCGCATAGTCCATTTGAGCTAGATGATGACGATCTTGACTTCCTCAAGATGGACCACCTTTCTTGATTGCGTTGGCTCGATGAAGACTAGATGATTGCTCCCCCATACTCCACTATGGGTGAGCCACTCTTCGGCACATCTTCACAAGTCCATTGTCACCACAATGGACGGCAAGCTTCAAGCATGATCTCTCCGTGATGCTTCACTTGAACTTGCACACCGCAACCTTGATGACGATCACCACTTGATGTCATCCTCCATGGATTGTATGGGATTTTCCTCTTGACGCAATCCCATGGAAATATATCTAACCCCACAACGAACTCTCACGTAGACCATGGGTTAGTACACAAAGCGTAATGGGCAATGCTTACCATACCATGGGATCACTTGATCCCACTTGGTACATCTTCTACGCTTTGTGTGTTGATCAACTTGAATCATTCTTTGCCTTAATCTTGATCAACCTTGTGTCTTCTCTTCTTTCTTCACAAAGATGATGTCTTGAAGGTAAACATGAATGTTCACACAATCTTCTTCTTCAAGACATGCTTGCAATGAGATCAACTCTCACATGACCAATCTTTGGATAAAACCTTACATACCACCTTGGTCACCATATAAACTCCTTGAAACCAACACATGTACTTCAAGAAGTGCCTATGGACAAATCATGACCAATCTTTGGATAAAACCTTACATACCACCTTGGTCACCATATAAACTCCTTGAAACCAACACATGTACTTCAAGAAGTGCCTATGGACAAATCCTTCGAATATAACTCAAGGCAACCATTAGTCCATAGGGATTGTCATCAATTACCAAAACCACACATGGATAAATGTGCTCTTACAGTTGCCATCCCTTGCCCCCGTCGTGGTGGACTGCCTCCTCAACCCGAGCTTCTCGGAATTTTTTAACTCCCAAATTTTTAGGGGAACATGCTACGAAACAAAAAAATAAGCTACATGATCACACCCAAGAACACTATGAAGATGATGGTAACGATCAAACTCACCGACTAGCGGAGTAGCGGAAGTAGCAAAGAGTTGGTGCATTGCGATGATTTCCCGCAACTAGGTTACACCTTCTAGCCACGAGAAAGTTCTCCAAGCCGAGAGTCAAAGTAGACAACCCCTCCGAGGTATCCACACGTTCCGAAGTAGTAGTCTGACAGAGCTTTGACGTCCAGGGAGGAGAACTGCGAGAAAATAGAGAGTGAGAAAGCCTAGGGGAGCTTCACGTCTAATTGGGAGTCTAATTCTCTTCGACCAAATAAACTGAGATTAGAGCCTGTCTAATTAGGAGCCTAGACACTTAGGCCAATTAGCCTGGGAGAGCATGGAGCTATGTGAGAGAGATCCCCTTTGGACTGGTCTGTCTCTTTACAGAGCGTGGAGCTATGCGAGAGAGATCCCCTTTCCTTTCTCCAACTATATATATATATATATATATATATATATATATATATATATATATATATATATAGATAGAGAGAGAGAAGGAGGGAAGGAATCCCTCCTAGTAGGATTCGGCCTAGGGGCCTGTCATAGCCCATGTCGCCCCTTTTGGGCCCTGTAGAGCCCACTAGGGGTCGTCATTTCATGAAGGTCCTTCACAACTTTATTCCACAAATAAAATACCGGATATCTTCCGAAGCCATCCCGAGACCGCCAAAAACTTTTCATATATAGATGCGGACTTTTCCGAAATCATGTTATACATTTCCAGAATTCCCATAACCGTTCTGGAACCATCTGAAACACTTTCGGAACTACCCAAAACTCTTTCGATTATCTTTTAACTAATTTCTCATTTCTGCGGTAATCAGGACTAAAACCCGTTAAGTGTGAGACCCTACAAGTTCGGAAATGAGAACACATGTCCCGGAACACCTTCCGGACAATAGTTAACAGCATGATCTAGATACCCTTATTAACTACCGCATATTCACAAAGTTCTTGAGCAAACCTATGTTTACGAATACCATTCCCTTTGTTTCATGATACGTTTATAGAACCCGAGGTGAGATTATCGTTATCCCCGTGATCAACTCCTTGATCACTATACTAGTTATCTTTGTTATCAATTTTGTTCTCTTTACTCATATCCATGTTCCGGTATCTTGTGATCATAATCACAAAGTGACTAGTTATACGATAATGACACCATAACACCGAGTGGCCCCAAATAGTATCTCTCTATCGTGAGAGGAGCAAATCCCGGTCTTGAACTATCGATATCGAGACATACATTTCCAGTATACTTGTAAGTTAGTTTTATTCAAGTCCAGTTACGGAAGTGACATTTGGTAACCCCAAATTAACCATCCAGTATGTTGATATACAATATTCTCATGGTCTATGGAACTATACAATCATGAACAAAGTTATATGAAATACTGATAACATAACAACGGAGACATCTTTGAGTAATTCATAAGTAGCGTCTATCCAACTCTGTTGTTATCATGACAATGGTGTTCTCATACATTGATAGCATACTCACAATCCTCATGATCGGGAAAACAAGATCATCATCAATATGTGAGCTAGTCTTAGAGGCATGACTAGGGATCATCTTGGTGTTTATTTTTTCACACATGCAATTGGGTTTTCTTCTGAATCTCATATTCAAGAATCAATGCAATTATATCATAGAAATATAAACTTCATTATGAACATGGAAATAGCATAATAACATTTTATTATTGCCTACAGGGCATATTTTCAAAAATATTGGCCCCTCCGCAAACCGTAGTATTTGGTGGGTAGAAATTTCATCCACCACAGTCTAGCTAGTCCCCAAAGGTGACACCGATCACCCCGCCTGATGAGTCATTTTTTCACTCATCTTTACCCATGTTTAAACATGATTTCTCACATAATTTTGAGACAATCACTTTGATTGTTCTACTAATGGATAAACTAACAAATGCAAAGGATTGCAAATCTACTCGTTTATTTTATTCCTTATAGGAATTGGCTATTTAAGGGGGAAAATGAATCTATACATGGAATATATACTTGGCGTTAGGATCAATGCCAATCAACTGGGTGTGTACAACTTCCTCCAGAGTAGAAGACGACACGCGGTACGAGCATCGATCGCTCGTCCCTTGGTTCGTACCACCCGATGCTACCTTTGTGACATCACACCTAACAACTTTCCTGAGGGAGCCTAAGATGGATTCACATTGGAGGCGCTCCAAAACCCCGTTCCACCCCTATGAACTATATAACAAAGAAGAACCATTCGACAAGGGAGACGACCATTTCCTCCTCCAACAACTCACACCTGTCATCACCATTCTCATGTACAACAACCGCCATTTCCATAGCCATCATCTCCACCTCCATAGCCTCCATCTCTATTAGTCATACTAGACAATTCCCCGCACGTTGTTGTGGGAATTGTTGGCAATATGTTTAGATGATACTTGCTTATGTGCAACGTGAATATTACAGTTGAAAATATGAGCATGAAAATACAAATATATGAGATTTATTATACTTGATTAGTTTATTGTTGCAAAGTAGTTTTGGAACATAAGTAGCATAATGTGAGTTTAAAATTTCTTGGAGTCGTCCACGTCAATGTCTTCTTCATTGAAAAAAAATGAACATAAGTAGAGAGGATGACTCTCTCCCCACGTGTTGCTGCAGTAACTTTGTTAAAAATTCCGTAACTAGTTGCTAAATCTAATGAAAAGAAAGTATAAAATTAAAAATCAATAAAAAAAGTGTCTAAAAGTAGAATAAAAACTTTTGAATTATAGTTAAAAATGTCATTTCGAACAAAAATTTGAATGATGACTAATATGAATATATGATGTGGCAGTGTGACATGCATAGACTAATGCAAAAATAATTGTAATTTATAAGTTAAATGCATGACTCGCTTATGTGGCGGATTTTGCATGGCTTAGTGGGAGAGAAGACTTAAATGCATTGCTTAGTGGGACGTTAAGGTGGACACTTTGCATGTTAAGAGCGCTTATGTGGCCGATTTTGCATGGCTTAGTGGGAGAGAAGACTTAAATGCATTGCTTAGTGGGATGCTAAGGTGGACGCTTTGCATGTTGAGAGAATTGGGATCAACTTCTTAAGAATATAGGATTACTTATAGTCGAGAGTACGCCATGATTAGCGGCATTATAAGACTTTCAATCATTCATCTTAAAGTATCAAATTCTACAATGTCTTTTGCTTGATTTATTTGTGATGTGTGAGTAGTCCTCTTAGGCTAGTTGTAATGAAATATGTTGCTGTTTGTACAACAACTCAATTTTAGGGTTTATATTAGGGTTAAGAGTGTGTGTCATTCTATCTACGGTTCTATTATGGTTTGGTTGTTCTTATTAAATTCTCCCTATTATGATCTAATATACTCATGACAATCAATGATTCATTGAACTTCAGTTATCATATTTTGGTTTATCCAATCTTTGCTTATATCTTGTTCTGGTTTAGTCAATACTAGAAGGGTTGGGCGCGCTATGCTGCGCCGTTGAATTTGGTAGAATTCTTAAATTTCTTTACTCACTCTATATCAAAATATATGGTGTATTACTTTTTCGAAAAGTCAAACCTCTTTAATTCTGATCAAATTTATAGAGTAATATATCAAAAGTCATAATATCAAATCGGTGTTATTAGATTCATCACAAAATAAATTTTCATATTTTTTTTTGTTTAATATTGTGGGTGCCGATATTTTTGGCTCTGAACTTGGTCAAAATTAAAGAAATTTGACTTTCCAAAAACTAACAATCCTTATATTTTGAAATTGATGGGGTATTTAGTTTGGCTGGCGGGGGACACGATGGAGTGTGTTTTATGTTTATTTGTAATGCGGTTATTTGGTGGGCCTTCCGCGGTGTGATTCTGTGTTATCCGCTAGTCAACTCATATTTATGTGGGGATATTTTTTCATCCTTGGTTGTGTGTACTATATTCGGGCTATATTATTACATGGTGGCGCTTTTCTGTGGTGATAGGATTCTGCGAAGGGTTGATATGTTTTTATAGGCCGGTTGCTGCTGATTGATTTGAAAAATCGTTGGCCCGATCAAAATCGTAAACGAAATCCAAAATTGAATACATCAATCGAATGAAAGAGTTTTGAAAATAATTAAATGGGAGAGCTCCTCGAAAAATTGTTGACCCGGACAAAATTGGGTGAGCCAATTCTAAATTGAAGCCTCAATTCATTGTGAAGATTTAAATATTAGAAAGCATAATGTATTGTATAAAAAATTAAACAAAAGATATTGTTGACTCGGTCAAAATTGAGTGACCAAATTCCAATTGGAGACCTCAATTGATTGTGAGGCCTTCAATTCTATGGAGATTAGTCATATAGTATATCATTGCATATTGCTCTGGTTCTGTACTAATCTTTATTGACAATCTACAAATTCTAGTTTAATGTCTTGATCATTGAACAACTTCATGCATGTTTCCTCATTTTGGCAGCATAATTTATATAGACTCACATCTCATATTATACTTAGGGTTCCTTCACATCATAATTTTTCAACGGTAGTTGCCAGACCACCAATACCATATAAGAATCTTAGGCAGAAACCATGAAGGAGAATGTGTGCCGTCTAACAAAACATTTGAAGGAAAGAAAAAAAGTTGGGCATACCGGTGGTGTACAAAATATCAGATCCCTAGTGTCGACGGTGATCATCGAGATCAGAGACTAGGGAGATCTCCTAGATAGTTCGGCCGGGGGTTAAAACACTTCGGCGTGATGGTCAATGGTCTGACATTTGCTTGGACCAACCAACGTCGACCCGTGAGCGGTGGTTCCTTCTTGAAGGCGTTGTGATGGAGTGTTGCATCATTTGTTAAACGATATGTCATTGTAGGTTTGGTGGTATGATTTGGGGATATTGTCGCTAGTCATGTCCTATGTGGATGGTATTTCTTTTTCCTCGTTGTAAGTTGATTTATTCAGCCACCTATGGTTGTGTGCATCACTCAATGCAGAGACTGGGGGTCATTCCCTTTTTTGTAAATATATATTGATATGGGCGATGTCTCATCCGATTCTTCCAATATTTGAGATGAATCTTGCCTATGCACTAGACATGGGCATGAACAGCCTCACCCGAAAAATCCGGGTTGGGTCGGGCTTGGCATTCGGGCCAAGCTCGGGCCTTGTTTTGTAGCCTGGAAGGCAGTTCGAGCCATACTCAGGCTTTTTTTCACGATTTCAAGCTAGACTTACACCTGTAGGCACTGGAAAATGTCATTCGGGTTTTATGGGTCAGGCTTGGACTTGTAGTTTGAAGGTTGGGCTTTTGCAAGCCCGGCCAAAAACCCGGCCTAGCCCAGCCAATGCTTAGGTTCATTATGCACATCACCCATATAAAAGAAAATGAATGTGAGTGAAATTTGAAAAATTAATAAATGAAGCCAACCAAAGTAAACTTTACTAAAGGGAAAGCATGCCATTTCACGCATATAAACTTTACTAAAGGCGTGTCCGTGGTGCGTCTAGCATCGTCGCTGGGCGTGTGAAGATGTGTCTCCGGCGGATCTGCTCTTGGTGAACTTGTTTAGACCTAGTCGTAGTTCGTCTACGCTACTCTTCAACGACGGCGGTTATTGTTCTGGTGCGCTAGTCATATGGGGCCTTAGCACGAAGAATTCCCGACTGTCAACTACAACAAGTTTTGCCCGGCTCCGGCAAGGGAGGGGCGGTGACGACGGCGCGCCTTCGGCTCGCTTTAGTGCTTGTAGTTGTCGCTAGGTGGTCTATGGATCTGATAATATTTATTATTTTCGATGTTCGTTGTACTGTCATAATTGAAGATGAATATATCTGAATTTTCTAAAAAAAAGGCATGCCTTGCGAGTTTTACATTTTCCAGTCATCGACTAACGAACTTATGCCGAATTTTTTACCGAGGGTTCTATGAGCTTGACATCCAAAGGCTGACACACAGCGCTACAGGTCCTTAGAAAGCAGCGAAACGGATTTGAACCTGCGCTGAAATCCATCATTCGCAGGCATCCAGGCTACCTGAACAAGCTTTAGCATGAAAAAAGGCTAAAGCAAAACACTAAAACTTGTGTGCGTTGCACCAAAGCAGCTTTAGATCAAAGATATGCCCGTCCCGAAATCCGGCTTTGTTCTAATCAAATCAAAGTTGTCACAACACAAAAGAAGAGAAAAGAAGATGGATGGGGGGTTGCTCCTGATCAAGTGAAGCTTCTGCTGCCTTTCCATGCTTCAAAGATTGATTTGCCTCCAGCAGAAGAGACACTGGCCAACTCGCGAAGCAACGTCTCTAGCTGGATCTAGGAGGCTAAAGGCGGCCATCTGACAGTGATTAGCACGCAGTAGGACAATGAGTCCATTATTGAGAGCCTCCTGTGTTCCTGGTACATGTCTCGGCTCTGCACTTGCGCAAGCAAACTACTTTCGTATCAACTTGACATAATACAGTGACAGGGGAAGGAAGATCAAGAGAAGGGAAAAGAAGCTGTAACAGGGCCAGGCCACCACACCAGCACAAGATTGGTCTATCTAGGTCTAGGTCTAGGTGGCGTTAATAAATCTGGTAGAGTAGCTGAGGAAACAAAGGGCACAGCTAATACGTCCAGGGGCGCGTAGGGCCGAATGATTTGGAGCATAGCGTCTTTGTGGCTTATGGAAAGCTGACACCAAAAACATTTAGATCCCATCCGTCCATCCGTCCATCTCCACGAGACCCAGAGCGCCTCGGTACAAGCGAGGGAAGCAAATTGATGCCCGACCCCGACGCTGTTGCTCACATGCAGATTTGAGATCTTGCTCCTTGGCAAGATTATGTCGGATTCCACCTCCTGGATATGTGTAAACAATTGGGCAAAGCATCCTCCATGTTATCGCCGCACATGGTGGCTGGCCTGCGCTCTTCGACCGATTAGGGGACATCGATCTGGTGATACATGGTACTACTGCAAACGCCAAAGTTTCATCTTGTGATGAATCCTGCAGCGTCTCAGAGCGCTTGCCCCCCGTAGATAGATAGATGTTCTGACGGTCGATGAACGGCGCCTCACAAAGCATCGCCAAAATAAACAAAATTACGAGCCAAGGATCTCGTTTGGGTCCCCCGCCAAAGAAGCAGAGGACGGTAAGGTTCGGCTTGATCGCCACGAGAAGATAACCGAGAGAATTTTGCAGTGCTTAAAGTTGAAATCGAGCCGCTTTATGAAAAGCTGGGGTTTTAGGAGCTATAGCTATAGTACTACTAGAATAGGAGCTCAGGTTAGCCACGGTGATAATCAAATAGAGAAGATGCGGTGCCGTGCCGTGCAGCTCGACCGGATGATTGCGTTAAACAGGATTAGCATGCGTTGGAGGGCTGCGCGCGCCCTACGGCCGTCTTTGTTTCTATAGCGTCTCTCCCTAAACTGATATACCGATAGTGAGATGGAGTGGTGAAAATGTAGCAGCGCTAGCGCCTGCCGGCCATGCCATGGTAGCATGTCATCGATTGGAATCAACACACGAGGGAGCAATTGAATACAAGAGACAAAAGTTGGAGCTACGTTTGCACTGGAATTGGAGACTACCAATGATTCCACGCAAGGAAAGGCGCACAAGATGGCATGTTGATATCACTAGGGTGGTCTTTTTTGTTGTTACCAACTCTTGGGTTTGAGTAGAACACAAATCAGTGGAGACATGTACAATCACCAGCCGATAGTAGCGACGTTAGGCATCTCCAACGCCGTCCCCTAAACCGGACACCGCATTCGTCTGCAAACAGGGGGAGAGCAGTCTGCGAACACTAATGCGCGAGCACTGGCCATCCAAAGTTTTTTTTTGTACGGGGACTGGCCATCCAAAGTTATTCCCTAAATGTTCATTCGTACGAGGAATTTGAAATTCAAATCCGTCTAATCATCAGCCCCGATCACAACTAAAAAGGATCAATTATACATAGTTTTTACATGCCCGATCACACACAAAAAAATCAGTCCGGCAGTCCGTGCAAAAAATTGGATTTTCTGCCCTGCTGGATTGGCAATCCGAGCCTCCACACTCAATATGTCGTCGACGCCATCTCGGCCTCCTTCTTCTCGGACGCCTCCAACTAATCCTTCTGTCGCTTCAACATCTTCAAACAGACGGTTTCCACAATCATCCTTGCATCGTCATCTAAAGCCTCCATCTTCAAGGTCAACATCTTCGCGTCCTCCGAAGCAGATGCGATCTCAACCTTCTTCTCTTTGAGCATGGCCTTTCTCTCTTCGAGCTTGGGCTTCTTCTCGGTCGCCGCCATCCAAAAGTTAAAAATGTCGGCCTTTTTCTTTCCTTAACGTCGAAGTGCTTGACGTATGCCTCGTCCTTCTTCATCAAGATGTCCTTGAATCTCTCCGTCATCTTGGTCGCCGCCCCTTCTCTCTTCGCCTTCTCCTCCCCCACGTCTTTCACTGGAACCCTCTTCTAACCCTCTTGGGCGGTTCTTTTGTTGGGTCGGTTGATCATCGGTTTCTTCCTTGGTTCCATGGGCGACCCTCTTGGTAATGAATAGATTTCACTTGGATTGTCCATTCAACTTGAACCAACAATGCATGATGGTGAAGCTCCTCTTCTCCAACTTCAAGAACATGTTGCACGCAGGGGAAGGCTACAAAATAAAACATTATCGAATGACTATAAGTGACCAACACAACAATGCATATCCAGCCAACAAGCAGCATATCAGGCCAAGTGAACAGCACAACAATGCATATCCGACCAACAATGTGTATATCCGACCAAATGATCTGGACAAGAATGCATATCCGGCCAAATGATCTAGACAACAATGCATGTCCTACCAAATGATCTAGACCAATGCATATCCGGCCAAATGATCTAGACAACAATGTTTATGCGGCCAACAATGTGCATATCCGGCTAAGTCATCTAGACAACAATGCATATCCGGCCAACTGATGAACGCAAGTACTTGCTCGGAGATTTGCGCACCACTTGGCCACCATGTGCCGAGTTACCTCAAGTGGCCGCAATACTTCGACACATCCTCTTAGATGATGCGCCATAGACAGTTGAGTGACTTGGCGCCACGGTTGCGGATGAGGACGTCGGAGTAGGGCTCGGAATGTTTGTGTTCGTGGAACCAAGAGTGAACGTTGGCCCAAAATGTTGAACCCTTTTGCTCCATGCTATGGATCAGATCAATGCTAGTGGCCAACCATGGATCGCACAATAACTCGTCATCCTGCATGTTGAACCTTTCTCCTCTACCCTTCTTCTTTGGATTGACAGCCATTTTTATCATCGTCCTCGCCGCTCTCCTCCTGTTCCTGATGTCCGGTGGCCCAATCATGTTGTTGCGTGTCTGTGCCTGGCTGGGTGAACATGTACGTCTGGGTGTAGCCCGGTTGTGTGTAGGTGTCGTACTAGGTGTAGACCTGCTGCGAGCCTGGCTGGGTCTACGAGCCAGCCTGGGTGGGCTCTGAGTCATCCACATGTCTGTCATCGTAGCAATGTCCTCCTCCTTCTCCGACAAGAATCATCCCAAACAGCTCCCTGTATGCGTTATCATACCTTGGCTCGATTGCTTTAGGCATACGAGCGAACAACATGCGAGCACTCAGTTGTTCCACACCCGTCTTCAGCATCCGGACTAGCTGCGGCGATGCGCACTCCGAGAAAAGCAGCGGCGCCGTATTGACATCGACGCGGTAAGGCACTTTAACGGCGGTGGATGCCGGTGATTGCCTCTCGAGCTGCGTGACGTTGTAGTAGCATGGAGCCTTGTAATGCTCGGCCAAGGGCGACGTCAGCATGGTTGACTGCAGCGGGGCCCCGCATCCTTGAATTCGCCCGACAACACGTTCGTCGCATGCGCGTCCACCGCCATGACCACCAGCTCCGCTTTCGTCGACCTTCTGCTTTGATCGATGCCGCCTTTGCCTTCGCTTTGAGGCGGTGATTTTGCCGGGTTTTTGAGTTGATCTTTCGGGCGAGTGGGACCATCGGATCCTCCTCCACCGTCGTCTTCGAGAGCTTCTCGTACGGGTCCATTCGTCGACAACGGCGAAAAAGGGCAGGAATTGGGTGGAGAGCGGTGGGAGGGAGGAGGAGTTGGGGATTTTTCTGCGGAAACAATGTGGCCAGATACAAAAGCACTGGCTCCGACTTGGTTTTGGGTGGGCCTGGGGTGTCGGAGCTCTATGTGGCTGGTGCCCGAACTCCAGTAAAGCCCGACTGGTTTGGTTCTTGTTTGCGGGAAAACAACAGTCCAAACTGCTCCGTGGACTGCTAGGGGTCACCGTTAAACGGCTTACATGGTCCGGACAACTGCGTCTGGACAGTTACACGTAGTTTGAGGGTTCGCGTTGGAGATGCACTTATGCTTTGCATACAGGTAGCACTGGTACGACTCGTCCTTATGGTAAACTTAGGCCTAATTTGGTTCATGGGATAGGAAAATCAAAGGAACAGAAACGTCACATGAAATGGGATGAAATGTGTCTCAAATCCTATGAATAGGAATAGAAAAAGAGATATCCTTTGGTTCACATCATGAAAAAATCATTAAGTCTGGCCTAATGCTGATTTTCATATGAAATATGAAGGATAGGAAGAATTCCTTCATAGGAATAGGATTATATTCCTCAAAACCAAACGACTCTAAAGGAAATTTTCCTATAAAAATCCAAATCTATAGAATTCCTACAAAATTCCTTTGAATCAAAGGAGGCCTTAGGGCATCTCCTACGTTGACCCGCAAATTTGCTGCCACATCCGTTGGTGAACAGGGGGACTAGTTCACAAACACGGATGTAAGAGTCGTCCATCAAACGCTCCCCGCATACATTTCAAACACGGGTCAACTAAATCAGACAAAATTCATGCAAGCATTATGGATTTCATAAAAGTTCGGATATAACTTACATAAAATGGTATTTCGACCGTTTAACGAAAAACTCTAAAACAAACTAAACTCTATACCGGACGACCACCTCGTTCGCGTGGCTGCCCTGCCCTACAACATTTCGGTCACCATTCGTGCCATCATCGTCATTGACGCTATCCCTTCAATGGCGGAAGGGCGCTGGAGGACCACCGCACCCTTGTCCGGTGGCTGCCTGGGGCTCGTGGAGGAGCCGCTTCGCCTCCTCCTGCGTGGTGCGAAGGGCCTCCGCGGCCAGAGCAGACTGCACCCATGGAGCTTTGACCGCGGCCTTGCCTGTGTTGGCGAAGGAGTCGTTAAGCGTGAAAGCACATTTGCTCCCTTGGTGGTTTTGGTAATTAATAACAACATATATGTCATTGAACTAATGTTTCCACTAAGTATATTTCAGGAAAAGTTCAATGATGGGTTGGCAAAAGGATTGTGGAGAAACCCCTAGATGCAAGGAAATGGATTGGCAAAGCTTCAAGCAAGAGGACTCTACATTTTACTTTGTGAGAAATCACTTTGAGTCCATAGGAAAGCCAATACTATTAAAAGGGGGTAAGGTACTGTTGGTGAACAAGATGCTCCACGTGCACAAGTGATAGTCACCAAAAACACCCACAAGCTCTTCCACAAATACTCTGTCTAGAACCCTACCACTCAAATAGATAAGACCAACAATTCCTATTCGGTCTCACCGAGATTCAAACCCTAGACAGATCCTAAGCCAAACCCTAGCACATCGGTGCAGCCGATTCTGATTCGGTGCCACCGAGTTCAGTTGTCAACTTTCGGGTATCCTATTTTCAAGCATCGGTACCACCGAGTTTTGCCAATCGGTCTCACCGAGATTTGGACCAACTTTCTGATTAGCCATTCTCAAGAATCGGCACCACCGAGTTTTGTGAATTGGTCTCACCGAGTTTTGGACCAACTTTCTGGTAAGCCATTGTCAAGAATTGGTACCACCGAAATTTGAGAATCGGTCTCACCGAGTTGTGCAATCTGACCGTTGGTCATCTTATCGGTACCACCAAGAGTTATGTATCGGTCTCACCGAGATTCAAAAGTTGCTACCTTTTGAGCAACTCGGTACCACCGAGTTTTATACTTCGGTGTCACCGAGTTGGTCACTTTAGGTGTAATGGTTGGATTTTTGGGGATGCCTGTATATACCCCTTCACCACCACCCACTCGAAAGAGAAGCACTCAGAACTATTCCATACTTGCCCCATCCAATTTTCTGAGAGAGAGCCACCTACTCATGTGTTGAGATCAAGCCATTCCACTCTATCCATATGAATCTTGATCTCTAGTCTCCCCAGGTTGCTTTTCACCAAATCAATCTCTCCACCAAAGCCAAATCTGTGAGAGAGTGATTGTGTGTTGAGGAGTCTATCATCTTGAAGCACAAGAGCAAGGAGTTCATCGACATTACCGAGCCTATTACCTTTTGGAGGGTGGTGCCTCCTAGATTGGTTAGGTGTCGCTTGGGAGCCTCCTACTTCGTGTTGTGGAGTTGAACCAAGAAGTTTGTACGGGCAAGGAGATCGCCTACTTCGTGAAGATCTACCCATAGTGAGGCTAGTCCTTCATGGACGGAAGCCGTTATTGAATAGTCAAGGTTGCTACTTCGTGGACCCTTATGGGTGGAGCCCTCCGTGGACTCTCGCGACCGTTACCCTCCATGGGTTGAAGACTCCATAAACGTGGACGTACGATAGCACCACCTATCGGAACCACGGGAAAAATCTTCATGTCTACAAATTGAGTTTGATCTTCCTTCCTACCCTCTACTACATATGGTTGTTGTTACTTTCCGCTGCTATACTCTTAGACATGCATGTGTAGGGTGTACTTGAATTGCTATAATCACTAAAATCTGCCAACACTTAAAATTGGGAAAAGGTAGAACTTTTATTTGCTCAAGTAGTCTAATCACCCCCCCCCCCTCTAGACATACTTTCAATCCTACAAGTGGTATCCGAGCTTTGGTCTCCATTGCATTGGTCTCACAATCTAGGAGAGTATGGCGTCTAGTGAGGGAAATTATCACCGTAGAGGTCCGTACTTTGTTGGCACAAATTTTGCTAGTTGGAAGCACAAAATGAAAATGCATATTCTTGGTCATAACCCTGCCGTTTGGGCTGTTGTTCGTGTTGACTTGCAAGGTGAATTCTTTGGCGATGGAAAGGAACCAGATCGTGAAGCGACCGCGGATGAATTGAAGATGTTACAATACAACGCTCAAGCATGTGACATTCTCTTCAACTGCCTATGCCCCGAAGAATTCAACAAAATCAGCCGTCTTGAGAATGCAAAAGAGATTTGGGATACTTTGGTTGATATGCATGAAGGTACGGAATCCGTGAGGGAGTCCAAGTTGGATGTTCTTCAGAGTCAGCTTGACAAGTTCAAGATGAAGGATGGTGAAGGAGTCACAGAGATGTACTCTAGGCTAGCTGTCATCACCAATGAGATTGTCGGCTTAGGAAGCGAAGAAATGGCCGACAAATTCATCATCAAGAAGATACTTCGAGCTTTGGATGAGAGATATGACACCGTGTGCACATTGATCCAAATGATGCCCAACTACAAAGATCTCAAGCCTACGGAAGTCATTGGAAGGATTGTTGCTCATGAGATGACACTCAAGGACAAAGAAGAGCTTCACAACAAGTCTAGCGGTGCTTACAAAGCCACAAGTGATGCTCCCACAACTTCAAGCGACAACCTTGTCACCAATGAAGAGATAAGCCTCATGGTCAACAAATTCAACAAGTTCTACAAGAATAGAGGCAAAGAACGAAGCTCCAACTCAAGATATGAAGAGAAGCATTCGTCAAGTCGTGACCGAAACTGCTACAATTGTGGGAAGATCGGACACTACTCAAATGAGTGCACGGCTCCCTACAAATGAAGAGAAGAATCACCTAGAAGACGAAGCTCAAGGAATGAATCACCTCAAAGAGAGAGAAGGAGTAGAGATGATCGTTATGAACGAAGACTCTCAAGGAGAAGTAGGGACTCAGAGAAGAAGGACAAGTACACCAAGAGCTACTCAAGAAGAAGACATCAAGCTCACGTTGGTGAATGGGTTTCCGGCTCCGAATCCGACAACAACTCCGAGAGAAGCTATCACTCCAACTCCGACTATAGTCAAGATGAAGGTGTTGCCAGACTTGCACTAGTGACTACCAACTCCTATGATCTATTTGATTCACCAAATGAAGGGAGTGGAAGTTGCTTCATGGCTAAAGGCCCCAAGGTATCACACCCCGAGTATTTTGATTTCAATAGTGATGAAGATGATTTACTTGGTGATGATGACTTGCTCTTTGATAAAACTAGTGATGTTAGTCAAAATGAACTTGATAATTCTCATGATAGTCAAGATAAGTCGGTTGATGATGATAAGATGAAAATAGAACAACTGACTAAAGAATTAAACACTCTTAAGTTAGCCCATGAATCTACTCTAGAAGATCATAGAGAGCTTATAAGGACTCATGAGAAGCTACGCTTCGAGAAGCTCAACTTGGAGCAAGAGCATGAGTTTCTTAAAGCTATCAATGACGATCTCCGAAAGAAGACTTCATCTTATCTATCCAAACGATTACTCTTGTCTACATTCATGCCACAAGTTAAACCTAGAAAAACTAGTAACAAAGGCAAGAAAGGTTCTTCATCTAGTAGCAACACTAAAAATGCTAAATCTAATGATGTTGCTTCTAATAGTTCTATTGATTACATAATGACGATTCTCTTAGCCAAGTTACACTTGAGCAAGAAAACGATTTATTGAAAGGAATTATAGAGAAAGGTATCTACAAGAGTCTTGCCGGGTGTAAGCAATTTGAGGAAATTGTACGCAAGCACGGAGGATACCGGAAGAACCATGGCATTGGCTACTTCAACGCTAATGGAGTTGAATGGGAAGAAGGTCAATACCCCAAGCCCAAGTTTGTTCCTCAAAGGGAGAAGTATGAACATACTCTTTCCAAGGGAACAAACACTCAAGATGACCTTCCACCACAAGACCACAAGCTCAAGGGCAAGGACAAGCTTCAAGAGGACATTGACTCATATGAAGATGAATCCCAAGCTTTGGTGGAGTGGGTTCCCAAGGCTACTTCAAGCTCAACTTCTACACGTGCCACTTCAACACCAAGGATCCCCATCAAGTTGATGTGGGTCCCCAAGAAGGAGAACTAGAGAAGTTCTTGAGGGGTGACTCCGCCAATGAAATTCACTCACATTTATTATTGGCAAGAACTAGTTGCAATCCACGTCAACATCATGCAATAGTTCAAGGAGTCATACATTCCCTCAAAGGTAAGCAAGGGACAAGGTAATCAACAAATCCATGGACATCATCATGTATGCTTTGCACTCCATGTCCATAGATATCCTTGTATTTGTCTCTTGTGTGTTGGGACTAACCCATGTAGGTGAGAAGAGTAAGGAAACAACAAGGATGCTCCCAACTCTTGGTGATCTTCATCAACCTTGAGCATCCACCACTACATCACCCACATGAAGTCTTCTACGACAAACCCAAGGTTAGTTTATCCCTCCTAAGGGGGGATGCCACATCAAGGGGGAGCTTTACTCTAAGACTTGAGTTAAAGCATCTCTTAGAATGTGACAACATTAAATGCTTTATGTAAAAGTGGTAACCCCACTTGTGCTTAAACGATGAGTATGACCTATGATCAAGTATTCTTACTTGGATCCTAAGTCAATATACTCATATATAGATGACTCCGTCATCGCCAAAATGCTTGATAGATACTAGTATGTATGTGCATGTTTGCCATGATTTCATTTGACATCTTATTATGTGAGCATGTTGGTCTGCATTTCTTTAACCATTCGAGGACATCCAATTGTTGCTATTTGGCTTCTGATTTTTCTTTTGCCAATTGGATGGACAAGAATGCCTAGGAGCACTCTCTAGCTATCTATGATTTCTCGTCTCATATTTCATTCTTGCTGCATCATAAAATTTGAACAAGTACTTTTCGACCTCTCTGTGTGAGGAGCACTCGGAGTTCCGTATCGACAAAGGACTGACCATTAAAACCTCCCAAGTGCATCTCGGTGGAACCAATACCAAAATCTAGGTCTCACCGAATGCCTAGGGTTGATCTGGTTTTCACACTCGGTATCACCGATTCCATCTTCTCGGTTACACCGAGTTTCCCTGTCATCTGATAGTAGAGAAACCCGGTGACACCGAAAATTTAGAACCGGTGTCACCGACAGCCACAGGTACATAAAGAGGCGGACCCGACTTTTGAAATTACTCTCTCAAACGTCACCCCCTCCAAAACGCTAGCTACCGAACAAGGACCCCTGGTCATCTCCTTCGTCTTCCCGAGCGCCTCCGCCGTTGGAAGTCCACGCCGTCGACGGAATCTACACCCCCGTTGCCGCCGTAGCGAGATCGTCACCAAGTTAGGGTACAATTTCGACCCCTCATGCACTCCCCTCTCCGAATCTTGCGCATTAGGACTTTTCCATCGATAAGACAAAGTTTGAGATCGATCTATCCACTAAAAATTTCATTAGACTAGCAAACGAACAATTTTTTAGGGTTTGCCGTCCGCAACTTGAATCTCGGTAACACCGAAGCAAAAGAATCGGCATCACCGATTCCCTTTTCTGGTCAACTGAGAACAACCTCAGTGAAACCGAGTGCCCATTTTCGGTCTCACCGAAAGTGGTGCCAAGTTTCTGTTTAGCAGGTTGTTTGTCTCGATGGGTCCGAGAAGTTTGCATCGGTAGTACCGAAATTCACTTGGCAGAATGCAAATCTTGAGAAATTTTAGTTCAAATCTTTGAGAAAACCTTCTGAAATTTTGTGATGACTCAACCTATCCACTCTTCTATACTGTTTTCGCAGGGTCAGAGATGTCAGGTTCTGAGGATAGCCAAAATGACTTCAGAGAAGAAAATATTGTCATGAGCTCAATCACTAGTCCTGATGAGAGCTATGATGATATACCAAGCTCACCAGATCTGCCCAAAGCTGCAACCAGGGCAAGAAGGAAGCTCAATTCTGATGAGGAGGATGAAGACTTTGTTCCAGAAGAGCTGCCCAAGAAAGATGCTACTGCCAAGAGCACTGTTGCCGCCACTACTTCCAAGAAGAAAGCTATAAGGAAAGAGTATGCTAGCTCAGGGTCAGTGAGAGCACCAGAGAGTGCTAGGGCAACAATGACTGTTGAGCCCTCAAAGAAATCTATGCCTAAGAAGGCAGGAGAGAAGAAGAAGTCCAGGAAGAGGATCATTCATGTTATGGGTAGGCCTACCTCAATGTATGAGGACCCAGCAGAGGCTGCTGTTGAGGAAGAAGAGGAGGAAGAGCCAGCTGCAAAGGCTCCTCCTAAGAAGAAGAAGAAATTGATGTCTGATGCTATGCCTAGCCAAGCAGCACCCAAGGGCAAACCAGCTGGATCCAAGAAGCCCACAGCCCCTAAACTAAAGAGGACATCTAGAGAGATTCCAGCTTCTAAGAAGAACAAGGGATCTACCTCCAGAGATGCTGAGGAGGATGCTATGTCTGCTTTGATGAAGCTAAGGCCACACCTTCCAGAGCATAATGCCAGCCACTTGCTAGCTGACGATATGAAGAAGAGGAAGGACTCAGGTTTGAGAGAGTGGAGAGCTATTGATCCATATTCACAGAGGAGGAAGACTGCTGTGGACTACAGGTTCTATACAAAAGAACAGCAAGACTTCTATGAAACAATTTTGCTTGACAAAAGCCCTGCTATGAGTGATATGAGGTTTGTGGACTGGAAGTACATCAAGGACAATGAGGATTACTTCCCAAGTGTGCAAGACAACTTTCATTGCATTGGACTTGATAAGTTTGTTGGCAAGGAGTTCACAGCCTGGAATGATGAAATGATCATGCAATTCTACTCCACTGCTCATTTCTATGGAGATGGTAGAATTGTATGGATGACTGAAGGTGCAAGGTATGAATCCACAGTTGAGGAGTGGGCTGCCATCTTAGGAGCTCCACAGGTGCAAGACGGAGACTTGGATGTGTACTCCGAGTCCAAGGCCAATCACAATGCCATGAAAAACATGTACAATGAGATCCCTGCTGCACATCTGAAGTCTCACAAGCTAGGATCTATCTATTTCCTCCAGGCTGGTCTACGCACGATCAACACTATCTTGAGGCATACCTTGATGCCTAAGTCTGGAGATGAGAAGATGATAAGAGGCTACTCCATCAACATGCTGCTCCATCTAGATCAACATACGAGATTCAGAGTGATGGATTTGTTTGTGGAGACTGTAAAGAGGGTTGCTGCTGATCAGAAGCGCTCATGTTGCTATGCACCCTATATTCAGATGCTTATCAACTCCAAGTTGGAGAAGCACATATTTGCACTTGACCGACCACATTTGCCACTCTTGCCAGAGCTAGAAGACAACGTTGTGGTGATGGACCCAGATCATCCCACCTCAGCTACAGCACATGCACATGCAGAGGCAGCCAGAGACTCCAGTTCTCAGGTGCCAAGGTCTAGGAGTGAGCAGATGGATCTCCTACCCAGTTCTGTGCTCAGCATGCAGAAGGATATTGGAAACATTCTGAAGAACCAGGAGAGCCTCTCGAGGATTGTTGACACCAAATTCCATATTCTCAACAACAAGGTGGATGAGCTCACATTGACTGTGAATGAGCTCAAGAAGGAAGTTGATGGCATGCCTAGTCCCCACTCTATTGATGATGATGAGGATAGTCCACCTCTCAGGACAGCCACTCAGTTCAGGACTCAGCCCAGATCTGCTACAGTGCCAGTTCCAGAGTCTCGACCTTCTTCATCAGCACCTGCCGCAGCTCCTTCAGCTCCTCCAGCACCTCCAGTTGCTACTCCGACTCCGTCCATGACATCTGCAGAAGTCTTCGCTTATGCTGTTCTCTCGACTCCTTCATCGGCCACCGGAGGAGATTAGCCCCAGAAGAGCGCTTAGTTATATACCTTTGAACTTTTTGGTAACTTGTTGCCAAAGGGGGAGAATATGTATATAGATCTTTAGGCTTCGAGAGAGAGAGCGTTGCTTTTTATCGCTTTTCAAAAACATTGATAACTTTTGGTTGGTTTGCTTGTGTTAAACTTTGTTGGTGTTTGATCATACACTTGATGTGTATTGCTACTATTTCCTATCCTTGTGATGCTTATGAAATGATCATTCACCTTTGCTTGATTGTGTTGTGCTATGATATTCATTCTTATTATTCTCGCACACCACCAAGTCGTATGTGACATGAAAGAGTGCCCCATGTACCAAATCGATTGTGCATTTGCATTCAAACGCAAATTCAAAATAATGCACAAATTTAGGGGGAGCTCTTGCTTATCACATACTTCTCAAAGCGACGATTACATTCATTGATTATATCATATGTCGAAGCTTTGATCTATATGTTGTCATCAGTTACCAAAAAGGGGGAGATTGAAAGCACATTTGCTCCCTTGGTGGTTTTGGTAATTAATAACAACATATATGTCATTGAACTAATGTTTCCACTAAGTATATTTCAGGAAAAGTTCAATGATGGGTTGGCAAAAGGATTGTGGAGAAACCCCTAGATGCAAGGAAATGGATTGGCAAAGCTTCAAGCAAGAGGACTCTACATTTTACTTTGTGATAAATCACTTTGAGTCCATAGGAAAGCCAATACTATTAAAAGGGGGTAAGGTACTGTTGGTGAACAAGATGCTCCACGTGCACAAGTGATAGTCACCAAAAACGCCCACAAGCTCTTCCACAAATACTCTGTCTAGAACCCTACCACTCAAATCGGTAAGACCAACAATTCCTATTCGGTCTCACCGAGATTCAAACCCTAGACAGATCCTAAGCTAAACCCTAGCACATCGGTGCAGCCGATTCTGATTCGGTGCCACCGAGTTCAGTTGCCAACTTTCGGGTATCCTATTTTCAAGCATCGGTACCAACGAGTTTTGCCAATCGGTCTCACCGAGATTTGGACCAACTTTCTGGTTAGCCATTCTCAAGAATCGGTACCACCGAGTTTTGTGAATTGGTCTCACCGAGTTTTGGACCAACTTTCTGGTTAGCCGTTGTCAAGAATTGGTACCACCGAAATTTGAGAATCGATCTCACCGAGTTGTGCAATCTGACCGTTGGTCATCTTATCGGTACCACCGAGAGTTATGTATCGGTCTCACCGAGATTCAAAAGTTGCTACCTTTGGAGCAACTCGGTACCACCGAGTTTTATACTTCGGTGTCACCGAGTTGGTCACTTTAGGTGTAATGGTTGGATTTTTCGGGATGCCTATATATACCCCTTCACCACCACCCACTCGAAAGAGAAGCAGTCAGAACTATTCCATACTTTCCCCATCCATTTTTCTGAGAGAGAGCCACCTACTCATGTGTTGAGATCAAGCCATTCCACTCTATCCATATGAATCTTGTTCTCTAGTCTCCCCAAGTTGCTTTCCACCAAATCAATCTCTCCACCAAAGCCAAATCTGTGAGAGAGTGATTGTGTGTTGAGGAGTCTATCATCTTGAAGCACAAGAGCAAGGAGTTCATCGACATTACCGAGCCTATTACCTTTTGGAGGGTGGTGCCTCCTAGATTGGTTAGGTGTCGCTTGGGAGCCTCCTACTTCGTGTTGTGGAGTTGAACCAAGAAGTTTGTACGGGCAAGGAGATCGCCTACTTCGTGAAGATCTACCCATAGTGAGGCTAGTCCTTCGTGGACAGAAGCCGTTATGGAATAGTCAAGGTTGCTATTTCGTGGACCCTTATGGGTGGAGCCCTCCGTGGACTCTCGCGACCGTTACCCTCCGTGGGTTGAAGACTCCATAAACGTGGACGTACGATAGCACCACCTATCGGAACCACGGGAAAAATCTTCGTGTCTACAAATTGCGTTTGATCTTCCTTCCTACCCTCTACTACATATGCTTGTTGTTACTTTCCGCTGCTATACTCTTAGACATGCATGTGTAGGGTGTACTTGAATTGCTATAATCGGTAAAATCTATCAACACTTAAAATTGGGAAAAGGTAGAACTTTTATTTGCTCAAGTAGTCTAATCACCCCCCCCCCTCTAGACATACTTTCGATCCTACAAAGCGACCACTTCACCATCAAGGCGGCGTGGGCGATGAGCGGCCATTTCCGCAGTGGTGACGGATCAGTCGAGGGCCCATGCGGCGGCTAAGTCCGAGTCATTGCGTGCCCATTCTGGTGCCGCGTCGAACTTGGTGAACATGGAGCGGCGAGCGGCATCATGCCGGTCATACTGCGTTTGCTGCCTCATTGCTCGCTTCTCCTTGGATACAACAGCTCCCGCTTCACGTGGACGCACGTCGGGGACGGTGGCTCCTCCTTCACATGCGCACGCGATGGTGTCATCGGGCCCATCTGACGAAGCGAGCACTCTGTCATGATCTTCATCTCACGGACAAATTCTCCGCCTGTCAGAGCAGCCTCCACGAAGAGTCGGCACCGCTGCTGCGGTTGCTGGTCCTCGTCGTCGCCAGAGGAGATGACTATCTCCTCCTTACCGGAGGAGCCTGCCGCCGTGGATGCCGATGGGTCCGAAGAGCGAGGACGACAGTGCCAAGATCCACCTGATGAGGAACTTCCACCACCTCCGCCTATTGGCGCGGAGAACCAGGACTTCGGCATCGCCATTGGGCTCGGGGAGGAGGAATGGCTTGGGTACGATGATGGGGAGGGGGAGGGGCACGATGCTCGGGGTGGGATTATGGCCAGTGGCAGAGCTTGATCCAAAATGTTGGGTTGGTCATAGGCCCGCCACTGATTGAGGCTCTATATGTCACCGGCGCACGGCTTACATAGCCGCGGCCAGGACACGCGAAGGGGCAGTCAACCCGCTTCATTGCAGCGCATCAGCTGGAGTTGGCTTCTCGGGACGTGGCGTCCGCATAGAAACGACGACGCCCGGGTGGTCTCGTCCCTCAGCGCATCCTCCCGGCCGGCCAAATTACATGCATCAATGTTGGCCGCTGCATGTTGTGGCCCTGCATGAATGCGGCGCGAATGTTCGACGGAAAGCGCAGGAGAGACGGGTGGGATTTTTTGGATGAGCCACGGTAGTCAGAAGCGAACGTCGTAGCGGTCCGAAAGCTACAAAGCCCCCCGCCACCACTTTGTCTCCGGTTTGCAGGATAAGCGTGTCCAACCAGCCAGCGGACCGATACATGACAACGTTGGATGGCGAAACACGTCAGGACCACGCGGCCCGGACGGTTGAGAGCGGTTTGGTGGTCTACGTCGAAGATGCCCTTAGGGCATCCCCAAGGGAGACCCTCAAGACTCCGCTATATGTCTGGCCGGACACTTTTGTTCACTTTTGCAATCCAACGCGGCCCTGCATCGGTCCACGAAGTGGTCCGAATGTCCGTTTTAGGACAAAGTGGAGACAAACATGGGGGAGCTTTGCGGGAGTCCGGACATCCACTTGACCAACCAAAAGCCTTTGTGTGGTTCTCCTCTCTTCTCTCTCTCCGCACATGCAAGGCCCCCCTCTCCTCTCTCTCTCTCTCCTCCCAACCGGACACCACACCACAATATCCCACCATATGCATGGTCCCCACCTACTTTTTCTCCTCTCAGCCGGATATTTTGTAATTAGCGTTTGATGGCTCCCTCCCGTATCATGTCCGCGGACCACATCCGGACACACAAACGGACATATACCGGAGGAATTTGCGGGTCAGCATTTGCATCTCCAACGGCAACCCGCAAATTTCCTCCCGCATCCGTCCACGAACAGGGAGGGACTAGTCCACGGACATGGATGCGGGAGGATGCCATCCAACGCTAGCGGCATACATTTTGACAACAACTCGAACCAACTGGACGAAATTCGTGCAAAGACGGTCAGATTTCATGCAAACACGACGGATTTCATGCAAACACGATGGGTTTCATTAAATTCCGAACATCTAGAACAAAAAAGACCTGCCCTTAACCTATCCTAAGACGGCGATTCCCGGCGTCCAAGCCCATGTCGTCCTCCCATCCGTCGTCTCCACGAGCACTGACAATAAGACCGATGAAGTGAAGGTGCGATCTCCGGCGAGGAAGAATAGAACACGGGAGACAAACTGGCCCACATGGGACACGAGGCACCGCCACCTCCCGTGGCCTACTCATCCTCAGAGGAGTCTGCGCCCTGTCCGTCGCCGGTGGACATGAGGTCCACGAGGGAAATGGTGGCGCCTTGGCTGTTGTCGTCCCACCGGGCCTCCTGATGGTTCGTTGGTGGTGCGTGGGAGGCGCAGCCGGCGTTGTTCTCCTCCACGATTGCCTGGAACTGCACCTCCTCGGTGCCTGGCGAGCATCGGCTTGAGTGCAGATGGCATCGTAGATAGCACGCTGCTCCGTGACGAAGTTCGGGTTCATCGCGGCCATGGCCGCCAGGGCCTCTTCGCTCGTGCGCTCGCCGTCGATCTGACCCAATGCAAGCCGATGTTGCTCCAGCGCCCCCTCTAACGCCGACATACGCACCGGCGCAGACTGCCGCTCCGCCATGGAGGTGTTGTAGTGTGCCTGCGCCTGCGCCATGGTGTAGCTCGAGTGCACAAGAGGCACGGGAGTCGGGACGGTGTCATCGGAGCCCGTCTCCATCGTGGTGCCGTCCTCATTGTCGTCGTAGACATCGGGCGAGATGGCCGGCAAGCCGGCCTCGATCCGCCTGGCACGGCGGGTCTGCCACGCGGCGGCAAGGGCGGCCACCTCCTGCTTCATCTCCGGGGAAAGGTTGTCCCACGGAGCTTCGCCGCCTGCAGTCATGGCGGATGTGGTGCAAGGGAGGAGGATGTGGAGACGATGTGGAGAGGATGTGGAGCGGATGCGTTGTGCTATGGAGATAGTCGGGTGCGGCCGCCCTTAAATAGGGATTTCGGTGAGGCCAACCGTCAATGCGTGATGCCGGTGTGGGTTTCTCGGTCGGCGAGCCTGTTTAATGGCGGCATACGGATGGACGGGGCGTTGAACGGACATGGTAGATATCCATCCCGTCCAGTCACGTGTCTCCGACATTGAACAGACGGTGACACCGGAGACGCGTCGCGGACGGCGCCCTTGGCCCGCGAGCCGCTTCAATGCCGGCGCCAATGATAGGTCACCTCCGCTCTTCAATGGGGAGCGACCGCTCTACAGCGGCATGAATGCGGGCAGTTGGCACCGAGCAGGAAGCACGCGCGGGTGGGTGAAGGGTTTTTGGTGAGCCAAGGAGGTCAGAATCGTGCGAAGTAGCGGTCCGGACTCCCGTAAACCTTCCCACGTTTGTCTCCGGTTTGCGGGAGAAATCGCGTCCGGACCGCTCCGCGAGCGATACATGACCGCGTTGAATGGCTTCTGTGGTCCGCGGGAGGTTTACTGGTCTGCCTTGAAGATGCCCTTACACGGTATTTCTAACCAAGTAGTGCTAGTATAGCACTCCCTCCGTTCCATAATGTAGTGCGCCCGCGCTTTTCGAGATCTAAATTTGACCATACATTTAAACAATGAGACTGACTGCGGCGGGAGCAAAAATTATGCCACTAAGTTCATGTCAAAATACGAATTCAATGATATAATTTTTGCTCCGGACGCAATCGGTCTCGTTGATTAAATGTATGGTCAAACTTAAATCTCGAAAAACACGGACGCACTAGATTGTGGAACGGAGGAAATATACTATAACACTAATCTCCTTGGAATTGGAGAGCCCACATTCAATTGAGGTCTCCAATTGACATTGTGACACCCGATTTTGACCTGGTCAACAATTTGTCAAAGCTCTCTCATTTAATTATTTTATTTATACCTCTATAACACTATACTCCTTAGTGAGTTCACATTCAATTAAGGTCTCGAGGACTCCAATTAAAATTGGATCACCCGATTTTGACTGGGTCAACAATTTTTCAAAACTCACTCGTTTCAATTCTTTAGACAAATACACTATGCTTCCTAATGGGTTTGGTTTACGATTTTGACCGAACCAGCAGTTTTTCAAATCAACAGCAACCGGCCTATAAAAAGATACCAATCACGCCCATGCAGCCGTCGATGTAGAAATTTTCCCACATATATAAGGTTGATTGGCATATAATATAGAATCACACCATGAAAAGCCCATCAAATTACCGAATTATAAATAAAAATAAAACACACTATATCATCTCCCCCACACATCAAACGAAATATTCCATTAGTTTCAAAATATAAGGGGTATTAGTTTTTTGGAAAGTCAAATTCTTTAATTTGACCAAGTTGAGAGCAAAAATATCAGCATCCACAATATTAAATTAAAAATATGAAAATTCATTTAACGATGAATCTACAGCAATTTGATATTATGGATTTTGATATATTTATCTACAAATTTAATCAAATTTTTAGAAGGTTTGACATTTTAAAAAAGTAATACACATTGTATTTTGAAACATAGTGATTAATTTTTTAATCTAACAGCGCAGCAAAACGCGTCCAGTCCTTCTAGTACTATATCTATTCATAGGTACGGGCACAGGTGAACGGCAACGGCTTGAACCTGTGAATCGCAGTGGTCAAACGTATGTGGAATATATTACAAGTCAACTTTAGCACCAAAAGTAGGAGGAGGTTTAACAAACGATTCCACTTGGCCCTGAGGTACCCATTCGCGTCGGCAAAACGTGCGAGGTTCTCTCTCAACAACCGATCCACTGACCGGTCGGGTGCAACGCATACTTGAATAATTCTGAAGCATAGATAGAGAGAAGTAATAAAAGCATCCGATGTGACAATCCTGCATGTACGTGCAGCCGTCAACTTTGAAACCGTGCAAACCGGTCGCGCAAATTAGGCGACAAAAGCTTGCGCTTTAGCTTTGTCATCTCTCGACACTGGGAAACTAAACACAAAAGCTTGCGCTTTAGCTTTGTGATCTCTCGACACTCGGAAACTAAACACAATACAAAACAAATGTGGTCCTTAAGAGCATCTACAGCCGGACGCCTCAAACGACCCCTCGTACGTCCGCGGACGCGTCCGGAAAAATAAACGGACATGAATGAAAAGTAAAAAAGTGACTCAGCCAAACCCTTCATATCATCCTATACGTCCGGACTGTCCGGAAACCCTTATATCCATCTCAAATATATGGAGGATATGAGGGCTCGCGGACGCGCCCGGACGCGTCCGGTCAGTTCGCCACGTAGGATGCGACTCCACCCCGGACCACCTTTTTCTTTTCTTTATTCATTCTTTTCTTTCTCTCTCTTCTTCTTCATCAATCACGTGCAAGTGACCGGACATACAAGGAAGAAAATGAGGAGTGTGGCTGCGAGGACAGACAAATAGTGGACACGCCCGGTCACTCACCGGGCGCGTCCGCGAGCGTTAGGGGGTCATATTTGCTATGTCCGGTTATAGATGCTCTGACTTCACGAGAACTTTGAAACGTGGGATTGCAGTGAGCTCTCGTCCCTTGCAGAAGCAACTGGTAGCAAAATAGGGCAAACATTTCTTCTTGGACTTATTTTTTTATATAGAGAGATTTCTATTTTCATGTCTTAATTCACTATAGTTTTGTCCAAACCAACTAACTTTGCTTACTTTTGCCCTCCCCCTCCATCACCTGCTTACAAAAGGACAAACAGAGCACCACCGTCTAGTCAAAGCGTTTGACCGTTACCTCCTGACTAGTGGGCCGGCCTGGTATCCTGACTAGTGGGCCGACCTAGTATCCTGACAGGTGGGTCGGCCGAGCGGTCGCCCATGTCCGATTTTTGATTTGGGTCGGCACGTGCACCCAACCCGCCGACCCATTTTGTTTGTGCACGCCACGTAAATAAAAAAAGACACATTCAAGCTTAACGCTAATTATACATTAAAACGGCGGGCAACCGCCCGCCAAAGTCCATATTTACATTAATTAAAACATAAAAAACATAATTAAAAGGGTTCACCATCCCCGCTGTCTCCTAGGCGTCCTCGTCGTCCGACCCAAGACCGGTCAGGTGCACCAGCTCCGGCGCCGGGCCTGCCCAAGGAAAGGCCGCCTCCCATGCATGGGCTGCGTCCTGCGCCGGCTGCGCCGCCGGCGGACGTCCTACATCGCGGGCACGGCGCTACTCCGACTCTCGCTCCGCCTACATGAGGCGCTTGGCCTCCTCGCACTCCGCCGTCAGGTGGTGCTGCCTCCAGTACTCGAGGTACGCGGCCTCTTGCTCCGGCGTAGCCCCGATCCACGCGGGGGGCACGCTGACCGACTCGCGCATGACGCCCTTCCATGCGTACGACTCCTCCGCCGGCTGCGGCGGAAACGACTCGGCCTTCGGCGCGGGGAGCCTCGGCGGCGAGGGAGGGGGGCGACGCAGTCGCCGGTGGCTGATAGGGCCAGGGCCTCCGCCAGCCTTGTCTCATAGTCTGCCTCCTTCGCCTCTGCCTTGCGTCGCTCCTACTCAATGGAGGTCTGCATGGCAGCCGCCAGCGCTGCCTGGTACGCCTCCTCCTCCTCCTTCGGATGGACGACGGGGGACAACGGAGGGTTGGTGTGGTGCTCCTCGACGCCGAGGCGGTGTTACTCCTCTTGCTCGATGGCAAACCACCTCCCCCAGTTGGGAGAGTACGGAGCATACGCCTCCATCCAACGTTGCTCTGGCGTAAGGAGCTCCCACCGCCTGCGCACCTCCTTGGCGTGCGCCCGCTGCGACCGCGGCACAATCGGCACCGGGATCCGCTGCGGATCCAGATGCCAGTTGTGCGACAGCGTGACGTCCGGGAACGGTAGCGGCTGCCTATACACCCAGTGCCAGCGCGCCTGGTGCACCGGAATGTGCAGGCACTGCCGCACGCGCGCGCGGGGGGTGGGAGGGCAGGCGCCGGTGGTGGCGGGGGAGGAAGCGGGAGTGAGGAGGATGCGCGAGGGATGAACTTCCACTTGCCCTTGTCGGAGCCGCTGAGGAAACCCATGGCTAGGGTGCTAGGGTTTGGTTGTCGTCGATGACGGAGCACGTGGGGTGGGGGTGGAGGCGAGATGTGGACGGGCAGTGGAAGTGGATGATGCAGCCCCCCGCACGCGTGGATTAAAAAAGGGCGGGCAACTGTAGCTTCATGTCGCTGATGCGTGGGTCCACGGTATATAGCCGTGTTAAATACGGCCGCGTCTAGTAGTTGACTGGCAGACCTGTGGGCCGCGGCGAACACCGAAGGGGCACGTGTGCATGACATGGTTGACCACGGTCGCGTGCATGACATGTGGGGCCGCGGTGATTATCTGCATGCAGGGGCGATTCTACTCAACAAGCTCTAGCCTACCCTAAAAAATTGCCTCACAAAAAAACACCAATGATCAACACAGTGGTACATAGGTGCAGCACATAAAATGTCTTCCACATCAAAAAGTCAGTATCCTTTAAGTTGAGCCGAAATGTTACACATTTTCCTATTGAAAAATGTATAGTGTGAGCATGCCGTACTTTTCCTTGGCCATTATCGTTTAGTGTGCAGATATAGGGTCCATGCCTAACATGGGGTGGTTTGGACAAACTATTCCATGGTTAACCCTAAAACCTAGCTCACCCCCCTTGAAAACCATACAACCTTGTTCGTGGTAGCTAAGTTGTGTGAAGGGAATTTCATGAAAATATCCGTAGTCATGGTTTCTTATTTTTGCTAGCAACTTAGTAACATAAAACAATGATGTGCGCAAGTTTCATATTTTTAAATTTTTTTAAATTTAGTTGTGCTCAACCCAAGCTCTCAAAACCCCTTAAACCCCTCTCAAAACCCCTCAAAACCCCAAAACCCCGCACTATTCGGATAGTTGGATCGCCGTTCGGGAACGGTTCAGATCAGGCGCTAGGGGTTGCCGATCCACGAGGTGAACCCTGATTGGCTGGATGCGGGCAGGGTGTTCCGTGGCTGCGGACATGATGGCCCACCTGGTAGCGAGGGACAGGGACACGCGACAGCGGCCGTGGGCCGCGTGCTTGACGCATGCAATCGGGACGAGACGCTCGTTGGACCGATAGGTCGTCGTACAAAGACCAACGAGTCAGCCTGACATGCATGCGCGCATCCACCCGACGCGACTACGTCGCATCAGGGCAATTAGTGCATCCGGGGGATGCAGCTACGTCGCACTAGGGCAATCAGTGCACCCTCGGGGTGCAGCTTTGCCGATTGACACGCCTCGTCTGAGTGTGAAACAACGCATTCAATCGCCAAACATTCACACACATAGGGCTCCGGCGGGCAATTAATACCATTTTTTAGCGGGTGCTCCGATGAACGCATTCAAACGCATGCGTCGCACCGCAGCCATTTAAACTCCTCCCGTCTACATCTTCATCTCAACTAGCATCCATCTTCTTCCTCGTCAAAATCCAAAGCAAAGCCAGATCTTGCCCAAGACAAGATGCAGTTCTACGACCCAACCTACCGCCCGCCGGGCACCGTGCCGGAGATGCGGTACCCCGCCGAGGTCGTCGTGGAGAACACCCTTCGTGTGTGGGCCATCTCAAGGTGGAGGGGCCTGACGGCGCTGGCGAACATCTTCCTCTCTGCCGGCTACCGCCACCTCCCACCCGGCTCTCCGGTGATATTCCGCGTCGAAGAGGTTCGTGCTAACGGACTTTTGATTGGCCTCACCGCTCGCTTCACCAACCGCTTCGACACCTACTTCCTCCTTGGCAAAGTGTTCTGGTGTGGGTGCGAGTTCATCGCCTTCACCACCCACAACATCTTCCCCACCCGCAAAGGCATGCACATTCTCCCGTACATCTTCCCCAAGGATGAGGAGTGAACGAGCGCCCGGAGTGAACTTGGTGGTGTTCGGTGCCATCCAATATCTAGGTTATTTGTAAGGGTGCTCCTATAATCCATATTAATATCTAGGGAAATATATATGTATGTAATGTTCGTGTTCCCTATATATCAAGGGAATGTATTAATCGAACTTGAATTTATATTAACATGATTGTATATTACTTGAATTTATATCATCAATGCGCGTGGTGGCGCAACTCTCCGTGTATATTTACATAAGATTAAGAAAATATTTACGTAGATGAAGAGTTATTGGAATACGCAAGCAGTCCTATGTGGAAACATCAGGTGACGATGATTCAGTTTTGCATGCCCGTCGGTCCCACATGTCAGCAAAATCAGTGTAGGATCAACCGGACACGCGAAATCAGTAATGCATGCGGCCAAATGTCGGTCCCATGCAACTATATGAACCGGTGATGCGAACGCATGCGGCCTTACACGTCGGTCCCACGTGTCAGCACCGGCGATGCGAACGCATGCAGCCTTACATGTCGATCCCACGCGTCAGCACTGCGATACGAACGCATGCGGCCTTACATGTCGGTCCCACGCATCAGCACTAGCGATGCGAACACACACGACCTTACATTTCGGTCCCCCGCGTCAGCACCGGCGATGCAAACGCATGCGGCCTTACAAGTTGGTCCTACACGTCAGCACCGACATAGTGACAGTCAAAGGCTTTGACCCGACGACATGGAAAAGTTTGTCCTCTGGTGAGGCGCGAGCGAGTGGAGGAGGGGGAAAGTGAGCACAATGACTTGGACGGGGCAAAACTGAGCAGAACTAAGGAAGGAAGGGCACAAAAATAGAAATCCCTTATATGCTTTTCTTTTTCTCCGCCCGAATCCTGCATTGCCATAAACATTGAGGGCTGGCTATACAACGCCTCAGACTCGTCTCAAACAACCGGAATGACGGCCCGGTCACTGACCGGTTACGAAAATTTGATCCTGACGGGTTCCTCAAACGGCCGGACTGACCGACACACCTCATATCCAGCCCAAATATGGGGCGAACATGGGGACGCCCGGGCGCCACATCAGACTGACATCGGGGTCCCATGCGGAATCGTCTGGAAAACCGGGGGTCCGACGGACGTCTCCTCCGGTGGAGGGTGTGAACGTCGTTTGGTGCTGATTCGGCTCGCCGCCCGATGCCAAATTCGGCTATTTAAGCCCGCTGACGTGCCCTAAACCTAGCCCATCCACCTCCTCCCTCTCCGTGCCGTCAGCCTGAGCCCATCCACCTCCTCTCCCCCGCTCCGGCGCTCTTCCCACGCTCTCTGGCTTGGCCATGGTTCAGAAGAAGATATCCACCTACGTTATGCTCACGCCGGAGCACCGGTACCAGATCGAGCAGAAGATCCCGGCGAGGCGTGCCATGCGCGCCGCCCGCATAGTTGAAGGGCTTCCTTCGGACTCGTCGGAGTCAGATCAGGAGAAGGAGGAGCAGGCGGAGGAGGAGGAGGGAGAGGAGCAACGGTTGGCTCTGATGGAGGTGGCGGATCTGGAGGAGGCAGAGCAGCCGAAGCAGGAGCTGGCGCCGGCTCCGGGCTTCAGCATGGAGCAGGCGGAGGCGGAGTTCGCCGTCACCCAAGCGGACGGGATGGTGGAGCGGCAGGTCATCCTGGAGTCCATCCAGGATGAGGCCTATGTGAAAGCCAACCGGCGGTTCATCCGACAGGAACAAGCGGTGACCGGCGCCCTCTTCAACGAGGTCGAAGTGCAGATGGATGCGGAGGCTGCCACGGAGCATCCACATGAGCCGCAGGACCCGCAGTTGTGGCTGATGCCCGTGTACCCGGCGTCGGGCGTTTCAGGGCACGGATTTGCCTACTCTGGCTGTAGATGCTATAAGATTAGGATTGAACAATCATCCTTGTTTCTTCTTCCTCTAGCTTTCTTTCTTCTCGAACCGTTTTTTCTTTCACAAAATCAACTTTCCTAAATTAAATATTGAGTCAACTTAGACCATCTACAACCAGAACCCTCAAGGCATGTACAATGGAAGTACCCATTTGATGATGCCCCATAGTCCACCTAGCCATAAAAATCAGAAACCACCGTATATATTTTTCTATCACCCAACCCAACCTATCATCTCGTGGTGTTTGGGTAGTGTCAGAAATCTCCCATGCAGCAAGCTGCAAGGTCCATATCCTCTCCTATTCTCCCCCCCCCCTGTGTGTGTGTGTGAATGTTTTTCACTTTTTCAAGTGAAGCGGTAGTCTCCTCTTGAAGCTACGCATATCATTTGGAAGCTACACCTGCATCGCCATAGTGGCATCCGAACCTAGTTGCCCTGCAGGGCATCAGGTTTAGGGCAACGCGATAGTCATGCCCTCATATCTGTTCGAAACGCCCGGGCGGGCTGTCCGGTCACTACTCGGACACAACATTGCCACCCAACCAGACCTGGCAAATCCGGCCCAAACGCTCGGACTAATGAGTACTCCCCATACCATGTCCATATATGCACTCGCGGAGCTACGTGTATGACTGCAGGGGCTGCCCCCCAAGCCTGGACAAATTAGTGAAAAAAAATCATATATGGTGTATTATATTGGAAAAAAGAGCTTTTGTCACCCCTAAGAACTATATTTTCTCTTTGCCCCCCATCAACCTTGTCTAGCTCTGCCACTACATATATAGGGCAGATATGGGGACGCCTAGACACACCCTCCATGTAGGACTGACCGCAGGGCCCCGCGTCAATTCACATCTCCGCCCCCTCCTTGCCCGACCAATCCTCTTCCTCTTCTCTTTTCTTCCTCGTCATTGCTCTGTCGTCGTCCCCAACCCACAGTTTTGCCACCAGAGGCCCAAAACCACACGGCCACCACCGGACGCCGCCCCGGTACGTCCAACTCCCCCGGATATACACCTTGCATTTTTTATTCTTTTGGTCACTTCTAGGTCACCGATGGGTTTGTCGTTGTCATGGAATGATGTCTATGAAACATCGACCTTGAGGAATTCATACTCAATGAGTTCATCGATTTGTCGGATTCAGACGACAAAGATGTTGAAATGATGATGATGATGAAGATGAGCATCCAAGAGGAGATGGAGAAGGCCGAGGAGCACGAACTCAATTTCAGGGGTTCCACGAAGGGTCAAATAGTTATTCCCCCGGAAAGGACGTACAGTGCACGATTTCTATACACAGACTACTTCACAATTGAGCCAATATACCATGAAGGTTTCTTTCGGCGTCGCTTCCGAATGAGCAGGAATTTATTCTTGCGCGTAGTGGCTGTCGTGGAGAAGGCATATGCCAACTTCAAACTGAGGAAGGCTTGTTGCGGACAACTTGCTTTCTCTCCTCTGCGGAAATGCATGACTACTCTGTATGGGAGAGAGCACGATCCTGAGCACCACGGTGCTATTTGCACACACTATGGTGAAGGTGTTTGGATCAGAGTACCTGAGAGAGCCAACTATGGAGAAAAGAGAAAAAATTGTTGGCAATTGGAGCAGCAAGAGGATTCCCAGGTATGTTGGGTCCAATTGATTGCATGCCCTGACACTTTGGTGAAGAAAAATTGTTGACAATTGGAGCAGCAAGAAGAACTGCCCAAAAGGTATGCGTGGCAAATACCAAGGTCACGTCAAAAAAGTCACCATCATATTTGAAGTAGTGGCATCGAAGGACTTGTGAATATGGCATGCCTGGTTTGTGCAATGCCATTAATGTGCTCAATGTTCTCCTTTATTCAAGATACTTTGCAATGTGGAAGCTCCATCGGGCAACTACACCATCAAAGGGCACAACTACTACATGTGGTACTACCTTGCAGATGGTATCTATCCTCGATGAGCGGTGTTCGTGAAGACCATGAACGATCCCCATGGAATCAAACAGACACTTTGCAACAATGCAAGAGGCAGCTAGGAAGGATGTGGAGAGGGCGTTCGGAGTGCTCGAAGCTCGTTGAAATATTGTTCATGGAGCTGCAATGATGTGGGAACAAGAGACACTTTTGCAGCTCATGACATGTTGCGTAATCTTACACAGCATGATAGTTGAGGATGAGGGTGAAGGGGCAGCCCGCACACATGATTTTGATAAGCCCGGTGTTCAGGTCCGCATTTTGGAATAATAGGCGGAGCACATTACAAACTTTTTGAAGATGCATTAAAAATGTAAGATCAACATGTGCATATGCAACTTTGTAATGATCTTGTGGAGAACATGTGGATCCATGCTGGAAATTAGTAAACTTTGCTTTTATCTTTAATTATGCACTATGAACAATTTTTATTTGTATTACAATTCAATTATGCACAAATAATTACTATTTTGTGCATTACGTATTTTTTGACTGCAATGGTTGATGTGCATGTGTTTGCATGTATTTGATGTTTCAAGAAAAGGGATTCTGGTTGCAAATAGAGTAATTTAAGGGCATCAGATCATTGTCCGCGCGCGTCCACAAACGTATGGACGCGTCTCCCCACACGTATTGTTGGCACACTGACTTGTGGACCCGGGCCCACACGTCAGTGGCCCCATGTCAGTGATACAGTACGTCATAGGATCCGGCTCCCAAACGTATAGGAGCCCAGATTAGCCAACTCCGGTTGTAGATACTCTTGCATATATTTTTGTGTACACGGAGCAGTTAGGGCATCTCCAACGCTGACCCCAATGGACCGGGGGGACTAGTCTGCGGACACTTATGCGGGAGATGACCATCCAATCGTAGCCGCATATATTTAAATTGGAGGAATTACATGCAAATCAGACGATTTTCATCTAAACCGGAGCACATTCATTACATTTTAGAAAATTGTCAACTAAAAAAGCGATCATACCTAAACCTAGCCTACGGCGGTGCTCATCCCCCACGTCCTTGTTGTTCCCTTTCGCGATCATTGGGTTCATCTCGCCGACTCCATGGTCGACGATGATAATGTTGGGGAACGTTGCATGGGAAACAAAAATTTTCCTACGCACACACAAGATCTATCCATGGTGATGAACATCTATGAGAGGGAGAGTGAATCTACATACCCTTGTAGATCGCTAAGCGGAAGCGTTAAGAAACGCGGTTGATGTAGTCGAACGTCTCCGCGATCCAAATCGCAAGTCGTCCCTCGATCCGATCACGAACTAGTGCCGAACGGACGGCACCTCCGCGTTCAACACACGTACGGCTTGATGACGCCTTCACCTCCTCGATCAAGCGAGCGATGGTGAAGTAGTAGATGAGTTCCGGCAGCACGACGGCGTGGTGATGGTGGTGAGGAACAATCTCTGCAGGGCTTCGCCAAGCACTACGGAGATTATGACGGGAGAACTAGAGGGTTAGGGTTGCCGACACACGGCTTGGGAAATCTTAATGTATCCCGTGTGCTAGCCCTGCCCCTCTATTTATATGTTGAGCCTTGGGGTCTAAACTTGGAGTAAAAGCCTCCTCCAGGTCGGTTTTGCCCGCACAAGGTCGGTTTGGCCCGCAGGGAAAGAGTCCAACTCGGATCCCTGCAGTACCGCGCACAAGCGGTAGTACCGCTCACGAGCGGTAGTACGAGCGGTAGTACCGCTGCTACGGTAGCGGTAGTACCGCTTGGGCGGTAGTACCGCTGCTACAGCAGCGGTAGTACTGCCTTACCAGCTTAAGGCAGTAGCAAAACTTCCTTTTGCACTTCCAAAACCTCGTGGGCTTTACCCCTTTGGCCCATATAAAGTGTTGCTGCACCCGAACACTTCGGTAAACACCCGGAACCCCTTCCGGTGAATTCCGGAACCCTTCCGGAGATCAAAACACTATTATCACATATATCAATCTTTACCTCCGGACTCTTCCGGAGATCCTCGTCATGTCCGGGATCTTATCCGGGACTCCGAACAACCTTCGGTCACCAACAAAATAACTCAACTATACTAATCGTCACCAAACGTTAAGTGTGTAGACCCTGTGGGTTCGAGAACTATGTAGACATGACCGAGACACCTCTACGGCCAATAACCAATAGCGGGACCTGGATGCCCATATTGGCTCCTACATATTCTACGAAGATCTTTATCGGTCGAACCTCTATGTCAAGGATTCAGTTAATCCCGTATGCTGTTCCCTTTGTTCTTCGGTATGTTACTTGCTCGAGATTCGATCGTCGGTATCTCTATACCTAGTTCAATCTCGTTACCGGCAAGTCTCTTTACTCGTTCCGTAATACAAGATCTCGTGGCTAACACTTTAGTCACATTGCTTGCAAGGCTCATTGTGATGTTGTATTACCGAGTGGGCCCTGAGATACCTCTCCGTCATACGGAGTAACAAATCCCAGTCTTGATCCATGCCAACCCAACAGACACCCTCAGAGATACCTGTAGAGCACCTTTATAGTCACCTAGTTACATTGTGACGTTTGATACACACAAGGCACTCCTACGGTGTCAGTGAGTTGCATGATCTCATGGTCATAGGAACAGATACTTGACATGCAGAAAACAATAGCAATAAACTGACACGATCATATGCTATGTTTATAGTTTGGGTCTTGTCCATCACGTCATTCTCCTAATGATGTGATCCCGTTATCAAATGACATCTTATGTCCATGGCTAGGAAACCTTCACCATCTTTTGATCAACGAGCTAGTCAACTAGAGGCTTACTAGGGACACAGTGTTGTCTATGTACCCACACATGTATTTGAGTTTCCAATCAATGCAATTATAGCATGGATAATAAACGATTATCATGAACAAGGAAATATAATAATAACCAATTTATTATTGCCTCTAGGGCATATTTCCAACAGATAAGTCTCATAAAGTGAAGGTGCGGGCCCCGCGAGGAAGAGTGGAACATGGGAGGCGGACCGACCCACTTGGGACTCGAGGCCCCGCCGTCTCCCATGCCCTAATCACCCTCGTCATAGGCCGCGACCTATCCGTCGCCGGTGAACGTGGAGGGCCGACACGCTCGTTGTCCCACCAGTGCGACCAAACGTTGTTGGCCACGTGTAGGGCACACAGCTGGCGGCGTTCTCCTCCGCGATTGCCAGTGCCGCCTTTACGTTGTGAGTGGCAACGTAAGCGCGAGCGACCTCGTAGAGCGTGTGCTGCTCGGCCAGAAGTTGGCATTCGGCGCGGCCATGGCCGCCACAGCTTCCTCGCTCACGCGCTCGCCATATATTTGGCCCCCGTTAGCCGGTCAAATCAACGAGAAATGGATTATACCCATTGCTCCTCTTGTGCCTGTCGGGACGCCAATATAGACACCGGCTACTACTCCGATATGATGGTGTTGAAGTGCGTCCGCGCCTGCTCCATTGTCAAGCCTGCCTGCACCGACGCGGGTTACAACGCGGAGTCGTCTTTCAAGCCATTCTTCATCATGGGGTCATCGTCGGAGACCCCCGGAGAGCTGACCAGCATGCCGGTCTTTATACACTTGGCACAGTGGTTCTGCCAAACGGCCATCTCATGCTTCTGCTCCGTCGAGAGACTCTCCCACAACGCGTTACCGCTCGTAGTCAGGATGGATGTGGTGCACGGGGAGGAGCGGATGGGTTGCGGTGTGGTGTGCGCGGTGTGTGGCCACCTTTAAATAGTGAATGCCAATGAGACCACCCGTCCGGGTACGTCAATGCGCGGACGCCGGTTCTCGGCCGACGAGCATGTTTAATGACAGCAGACTCATGGGCGGATAGATATCCGTCCCATCTCGTCCCAACGTCTTCGACATTGAACACACGCACACTAGAAACAGGTCAACAAAACCTCCTTTCCCTGTGTGCTTCTGATTTGTGGAAAATATGACATCCAGACCGACGAGCCAATCAATACGGGAACACGTTGGATGACAAAACATGTCGAAACCAAACGATCCCGATTGTTGTGGAAGGTTTAAGTCGGGGTTGGAGATGCCTGTATCCCTTGTATGTATAATGTATGCAGCGTATGCTTTGATTACCACTGCTACCGGAGCTACTCATTGTTCACGCGACCTGGACATGGCGCACGCACAAAAGAAAAGAAAAGCGAAGCAAATCGAGCGCAAGAGGTAGTGACTGAACCCGACCTCCCGCGTCGCTCCCGTGGGCGACAGGGAGGAACCCGCCGCCGCCGCCCCAAGTCTTCCCCGGGCCCTCCCTCCCCGCCGCCGCCACAGGACGCGGTCGGGCGAAGCCCTGCCGTCGTCGGCGGCGGCGGGTATTCTCGCCCCTCGCGTGCAGGGGCCTGGCGGGGGCCGGGGCGCTGGTCCGGGGCGCCGCGTGCTCGCGGGTCGCGGTGGCGCAATGGAGGGCCCTCCGGCGGTGCTGCTCGGGCTCCTCTGGTGGCGTGGCTGGCTGCGTCTGGGGTGGGGCATGCCCCCCGGCGCCGGTCGATGCAGATCGAGGTCCGCCTGGATCCGGCGCGGCGGCGGCTGGGCGCGTCGCCCCGTGAGGGTGGCCGGTGGTCGGCTGGGATATGCGGCTTGCTCGCCGGCGAAGGCACGCTGGGGCGGCGGCCCCAGGACGCAGCGGTGTCAGACGTGCACCTCCCTCGCGGAGGTCGTCCGGCGGCAGCCTGCGAGGTGGTGGATCCGGGGTCCTCGCGCCCGGATCTGGTGGTGAGACGGGCCGTCGGCCTGTGGCGGCGGTCCGGCAGAGGCGCGCCTGCTCTGGTCCACCGGGGTAGCGGGGAGGTGCGTGGGGTCAGGCAGCAGTGGTGCTACCCTGTGTGCTGGTGGTTGGCGGCGGCGCGCTGCTTTGCGTGCTTGGTCTTGTGGCTTGGGCGAGGACGGTCGGCATGTTGCCGGAGACGGTTTGCTGGGCAGGCTGCGGTGAGGATGGATTTGGTGAGCTCCGGGCGAAAGCCTAGCTCGACCTCAGTCGTTGCCGGCGACGACGGCGTCCTAGGACGTCGTTCCCTCCTTGGAGGCGTCGTCGTGGAGCCCCTTCACCACCATTATCGCCTCGGTCTCGGGCTCTCCGGGTGAAAACCCAAGTTTCGACCTTGGTCGGAGCGGGCGTCGGCGGCGTGCCTGTCGCTTCCCTCTTGGGGGCGACGCCTTGGAGGTCTGATCCTTCGTCAGTTCGCGGTGGCTCGGGTGGCTTTGCGGGTTCACCGTCGGCCAGGCGTGTGCGCGGCCTCGGGGTCGGTGAGGAAGTCGGAGCGGCGGCTCCGGAGAACAATGTTGTGGAGTGTCGGATCTGGTCGCGTGGGCGGCAGCGTCGTCGGCTTAGGTGGAGCGCGGCCTCGGGGCCGGCGGGAAAGTCGGAGCGGCGGCTCCGGAGAGCACCTCTGTGCTGTGGAGTGTCGGTTCTGGCCGCGTGGACGGCAGAGTCGTCGACTCGTGTGGAGTGCGGCCTCGGGGCCGACGTGTGTGAGTTAATTTGGTTTGTAAGCCGGAGTGGCGGCTCCGGGTCGTGTGGTGGAGTGGCAACTCTGGTCGTTTGGGCGACAGGGAAGTCGGCTCGTTAGGTACGCGGCCCCGGGGGTGGTGTGTGTCGATGTATCGGTTTTCAGCCAGTTTTCCTTATAAACTGGTCAATTCTCTTCTTCTTAATGCAAAGGCAGAGCTCTGATGTTTCCTAAAAAAAAAAAAAGAGGTAGTGACTGATCCAGGCAACGTTGGTGGGACAAGCAAGGGCGAGCACCATCATACACTAGTACTAGTCACCGATCGGACAGCGTGCTCGCCTCCCAAGGCCACAATAATTTGCCAGCACAAACGGGCACACCCCATCACCAGCTGACTTCCTGCACGGCTGCACCACCATCGTGTCACTCCTTCCCGGCGCCTTCCTCTTCCTCCTCCTCTCGTCGCATGGAAGAGGTAAAAAACGGAAGCCTCTTCGAGCGAGCAGCAGCAGCATTCTGTAACGATCGACGGGCATATATATATTATTATATTAAAAGAAGAAAAAAAAACATATGCACTCCATTAGTTTTGGCAGGCTTGGCTTGCCTTGCATGTGTATGGCCTGCGCTCAGGTCGTCAGGTCGTTGGTCAATAAAGACCAGAAAAATAAAGCACCGTGCAGCAGTAGATGCCATGCCATGCCACCGCGCCAGCCAGCCCCAGGTCACTCACGCCGTGGCGCCACTGCAGGCGGGCCCGCTCTGAACGGTCAGTCCGCGGGCCCCGCGCGATGGTCCAACGGAAGCCGGAGGAGGAGGCGACCAAGTGCGCTGCTGCTGAATGGCGGTGTGATGTACTGCTGATCTCAGCATCCGATGCCATCCCGTGTGTGTCGTGTCGTCCCTCTCCTGGACCAACCAAACACACCAAGAGGAGAGAGAGATGCCCAGGAAGGAGCCATACCATTTGGTTAACTTCTAAGGCCCTGTTTGGTTTATAAGTCCTACGACTTTTTCTAGTCCCAACTAAAAAGTCCCTCCCTGTTTGTTTTCAGAGACTAAAAAGTCCCTAGTTCCTCCCTAGAGGTTATTAAATGACCATGTTACCCCTAGTATACAGAAAAATAACAACCAAATAACACCATGGGGCGGCGGGGCAATGGGTGCAGGGAGAGGCATTGTTGGAAAAGTCCCAAAAAGTCCCAAAAAAGACTCTCCTTGAGAGTCTTCTTCATTTAGTCCCAAAAAGCAACTTTTAGTCCCTAGTAGTCCCTCCTGTTTGGTTAAAAAGTCTCTAAGAGGGACTTTTTCTAGTCCCTACACCAAAAAGTCCCTGGAAACAAACACCCCCTAAGCAAGATCTATACTGCTACTCCATACTAGTACCAGCAGTTAGTGGCAACTTGCATCTTTGTTTCAGATGGAGTGTCATGTCGAATGTGCTAATGCACGCCGATCCATCTGGGTAGTACATACGAGGCCGTGTTAAGACGGACAGTCGGGTTGTTTGTTTACTTGAAGACGAGCCCTTTTCCTTTGGAAGCGGCAAGCAGAGGCACCAAGCTCAAAATAAGCATCAGTACTAGGTATCGAGTATCATCTGTCAAGTGGCACTACCAAGAAATGGCAGCCCGCCCGCGGTAACACGAACCCACAATTAGTAGTAGTACAGCTCCGGATGGCCTACAAGAGTCGGTCAGTAGGGATGCAGAGAAAAGGTTGGGTTGGTTGCACTAAAATTTCTGCATTCAGAGGATAAAGGTTCACCCAGGCCAGGTGACACGAGCGGCCTCAGAATCAACATTTATGCTCCTATTTACAGAGAAGATGGATGGATGAAGCACTCGAAGCAAGCAACGAGTTGGTACAAGTGTCCGATGATCACTAGGCAGGCAGAGGAAAATCGAACTCGATCTCGATCTCGATCTCTAGTAGGAGTATGAACAAATTGGACTGGTTTAATTTAATTTATCTCTACCAGCAGGCAGGCAGACTAGCTAGCAACTGCGGCTAATTCTTCACTCCGCTCCTTATTACACTTCCACTCTCCACACGATCTTCTCGCCGCGGCCTCCGGCGCCGGCGCCGTGCGCGTGGGCGCGCTCTGCGGCCGCCGCGACGCGGGCGGGATGCACGGCGGTGGACTTGGCGCGGTCGCCGTGTGGCGGCAGCTCGCAGGCCTCGCCGACGGAGCCGGACCTGATGTCGGCCGGCGGGATGAAGCAGTCCACCGACAGCCCCGGGACGTTGAAGGCCACCTCCTCGATGCTCCAGGCCTCCTCCATCCGCGTCTTGGTGTGGCTCATGGCCGCCTCGCCGAACCGGAACAGCGTCACGGCGGAGCGCCCGGCGTGCGCGATCATGATGCCCTCCACGGCGCGGTAGTCCTCCAGGCACGAGCTGATGGTGGTCTCCCAGTAGACGGCGTCGCCGCCCGAGTGCGGCTGGATGCGGGTCAGGTGCGAGTCCTCGATGTGCACGATGAGCCCGGTGCGCTGGCTGAAGTAGCCGAACAGCACGTGCCGGATGATCTCCGCCGGCCCCTCGCTGCGCAGCTTCAGCGTCTGCGGATCCGCCGACAGCTTCAGGATGAAGCAGTCCTCGCCGTTCACCTTCTTCTCGCCGACGCACCGCGCCTCCGCGAACAGGCCGGCCGTGGTGAGCGGATCAAGACCCTGCATTGCAAGTCGGGGGTAAGAAGATTTGCGAGGTGGTGGAATGGTGGTGGGAAATCGAGGGGAGAAGCTAAAGGTGGCAATGTCGAGACCTGCAGGACGCGGCGGAGCGGGCGAACTGGGCCTTTAGCGGCGTGGGCGCCGAGCCAGGGGGTGTGGCGCCAGACGAGGCGGCCGTTGCAGCCGGCGTGGACCTTGCTGCCGCCGACGGCGAGCTCGACGTACCACATGCCGGGGGCCATCGTCCACAGCACGAAGCCGCCCTGCTCGACGGCCGCGGCGCCGCGGCCGCTCGGCCCGCGGTTCTTGACGACGCGTGTCGCCGTCTCGAACTCGGACGCCACCATCCGCACCTTGCCCATGGCGTACGCGTTCCTCACCGACTGCAGCATCTTGTAGCCGCCGGACGCCGCCATGTACTGCTGCAGGATGTACTGCGCGGACGACGACTCCTGCGAATTCCCAGAGCAGTGAAGTGAGTACCAGATGCACGGCCAAAAGCGGCATCACTTGGAAGCGAACGGAACCAACATGAGATGTGGACGTACAATGGGGGTGCCCTTGATGGAGAGGAGAGGCAGCGGGTCGGCCAGGTTGGACGAGATGGGCGCGAGCGGCGCGCCCATGACGCCGAGGAGGAGGCGGAGGTCGGAGTGCCGGAACGAGCCGCTCGAGCCGCCAGGACCAGCGGAGGCGGAGGCCATGGACGGCGTGCGCGTCAGGTGGCCGCGGACCCAGTGCCCGAACCCCTCCCGCCGGCCGGAGTCCTCTCCGACGAAGTCACCGGCGGCGAGGCGGTCGGCATCGGGGCCCTCAATGAGCGGCTCGAGCGCCTCGCCACCCGGCCGAAGGCTTCCGGAGCGCGCTATGAGCTGCTCCGGGAGGTACTGCTGCTGCTGCTGCTGCTGCTGCATCTGCTTCTCCGTCGGCGGCGGCGGGGGCGCCTTGCGACGGCGCGGGATGAGCATTCTGGCCGGCGAGGCGCTCCTGGCCGGGGTCTTCCCCCGGGACCTGGCCGGCGACAGCCCCCGCACCACCTCCTCCTTTAGAGCGGCGAAGAAGCCCTGCTTCCTCTCCTTGTCCATCGCGGAACTCGGCCGGGGGCTCTAATAGGGACGCGGAAGGATGCGCTTGCTTGACGAGGAGGGCATGGAGAGTGCGCGCGGCCAGGAGTGGAGTAGAAGGGGAAAATGTGAAGCGAGTGCGAGAGAGAGGTAGACGGCGACGGGGGCGGGGGCGAGATGAGACGGAAAAAGAAGGCGGAAAAGAGGAAAAGATAAAGGGCGGGGCGGGGCGGGCGAGATGGGGAAACCGTCTGACGTGAGAGAGACGCAGGGGCCAAAGGGAAAGCAGGCGAGGTGGGGATGTCGGGAGGAGAGAGACTGAGAGAGATGAGATTTGGGTCTGGGCTTTCTCTCGCTTGCTCGATGCTATGCTACCATGGCAAGCATGGCCCGTGCTCTCGCCAGTGTCGCTCGCTCACTCACACAAACGGTGAGGCCGAACACGCTGTGGAACAGAACTAGAATCTGGATAAGTTTTTTGAATTTCTGTCACGAGCCCAAGGCATGCCTTCCAGGTCCAGGGTGGAGGATAATTGAGCGCCGTATCGCCGTCATGTGTGCTTCTTTTCATGTGGTGTAGTGTAGTTACATGCATGTGGTGCCAGCATAGATGTGGGGCGAGTGGCGGGGTAGGTACGTAGGTAAAATGTGATGCGTTGTTTTCTTGTCTATCTATCAGCACAAAATTTCAGGGTCCGTAGCTGTCGATGCTAGTCGGCACGCTCCTTGATTCAAGGCTCGCCGCATGTGTTTGTTGCCTTCTCTTTCGAAATCAATGCTCTACTACCGCTAACGAAACAAGGATGGATGTCTTCTAAGCATGGGAGGCTTTGAGCAAAAGAAATGGCATTTGCAAGTACCGCTGCTGCTAATACCGTTCCCTGTACCGATGCCATTTGGTACAACAGCTAATTCCTACGGTGACGGTTGAGCCTGTGTACAGTTCTTGTACTACGTGCGTGCTTCTTCCGTGGACATGACACAACTTGTTAACACCAGCACAGTGTTATCGATACAGTACTGTTTTATCATGCCGCGAACGGCTTTTCCAAGGCCCTTTGTTCCGAAGCAAATCATGGCCGTTCCGCCTGCCCGCGCATCTGAAACGGGCCCTCCCCAACGTGCATCCATCGCTTTCTTTCTGCTCGGCCCCAGCGCCACCGCCGCACCGCGGTCGCTCCCAGTCTCCCACCAACACGGCGCCGGTCGAACCCGTCCCGTGGCGTGACTTGGGGAGGGCCCGAACCGCAAAGATGGCGGCAAGGCAACCCGCGCGGGCGGGCGCCAACCAACGGGCAGCGGCGCCGCGGCGGCATCGGCATCGGCATCGGAGAGATGCCAAAAGCGCGGCGGGAGGCCACGTGGTGCGGCCGGGCGAGACGGCACCGAGGCTGGGTGGGACGGGGGCACAGGCACAGCACATGACGCGCTCGTGAGGGGGCAGCGTCGGCGTCGTCGATGCCCGGCTCGGCGCGCAAGTGCTGGCGCGTGACTTTGACCCGCCGTTGCTGCGCTGTCCCGCGCGTTTGCCTCGCCGCGCATTGACCGGGTCGACCGTCGACGCGAGCGCCGCGCCGGGCACGGCGCGTCGGCGCCATCCGATCTCTTCCTTGCCCGTTGCGGTGATCTCGTCTCGGGAGGCGATGCGATATGGGATATGTATTTCTCCAACGGACAAGAGCGAAGCGAAACAAAGCAAAGCTGCACGTCTGCGTCTCGGAGATCGCATGTACGGGCGGCAAAGGTTGCATGAGATGCATGCGTGTGTTTTGGGAAGTGAGTGAGGCACTGAGGCTGCGAAGCTCGATAGTGCTATGGTGTCGTTGACTTGTATGTAAGTTGGCATGGGCGCCTGCAGTGTACGTAAGGTTTTTTTTGTCATGTTACTGTGTTTTTTCCAAGGAAAAAAATAGCGTGCTATATAAAATAGCTGCGTCTCTGAAAATATGCTATTAGCGTGCTATAGCGCGCTATTAACGAGACATTGTACATAAATCAATTTAGCGAGAGAATTTTCAATATGCTATAGCGTGCTATTAGCGGCGCTATAGCGCGCTATTTTTTTGAATGATTTTTTCACGTGCATGCGTGGGTGACCATGTGAAGCCATGATGTTCATGTCGCGCCCCCTTCCGTCCGCTTCAACTTTTTTTTTTGGCCGCTTGAAGATTTTGGTAGCACAAGAGGGCTTTTTATTCGATTACTCGCTGTCCAACTGTGTCTAGGATGTAACTTTTAGTTTTGCTAAAGCACATCTGTGCTTCGCCGCTCGGCTATAGGCGAGCAATTTCGTGGCTGGCGGATATGCCTTCTTTCTTCAACGTTTTAGTTGAGCGGGCCGTTATATCTGAAGTTCGACGCCTTGTCTACGGTATTGCCTTGGTCAGATTCTTTCTCAACCACTTTGCCTTTAGTAAGCCACTTTGGAGGTTTGAAAAGCTACGTATCAGCGTTCGAGCCGCGTTGAGCTTGAATGAAGAGTTGATCCGTCATATTTTTCGTCGATGGTTGCTATGCTCGCATAGGAGGTATGTGACAAGGTTGGTGTCAAAGCTTAGACAATTTTCCGATCTTGATTGCATTTTTTTTTACTTCTTGGATGATGGTCTTTTGTGTAAAGACTAGCATTTTGATATTATTTTTTAAAATTTTGTCATGTCAGTGTATACATTACTTGTAATTTGACCTTTATTATACGAATGAGACACGTATTGAGACACACAAAAGATCAGTGGGCAATTAGACTTTACAACATCTCTAACAACAACTCTATAACAATACAGCTGCCCAAAATCATTTTTATGGCACTTGGAGGCAAAAGCGGAGCTTCAACAACTACCCTATCAGTGTTTTTCTTGTGGTTCTGTTTTGAGGCAGCCAAAAAAAACCATGTGTTGCAAATTCGCAACACGCACGCAACAACTGCTGCAAACGCAAAAACGATGCGCGTATGCTCAACAACCATGCTAAAACTTTCTCTCGCCACGCCGCGCCTCTTCCCCTGATTCGATTTCGGCCGCTCGAACGACAGTGGCAGCCCCGTCGGAGCCCCCATTAGATATCCATTTGTGCGTCGGATTCAGGCAGATTCCAGCCGCTCCCTGCCCCTTCGTCGCCCATAGACGGGGACTAATGGCCGCCGGACGACCACGAAAAAACCGACAAGCTCGATTCCGATGGCCCAGACAAGTTGACTCCCCAAATCAATTTCAGCAACAAGTTGGCCCTAGTCCACATCAATCCCAGGCTCCCAGTTTTGCCTCAAGACGAACCAACAAAATAGTCAAAATCACTTCATTGTCATTGTCACTAATAGATTCCCTTAAATAAGTACTTGTTTTCAGGTGAGGTTGGATTGACAATTCAACTGATCAAGTTTATCAGTATTCTTTTCACCCTCACTGTGTGGAATATAAATTATAGTTGTAATACTTCTCACCGAAAATTGTTGCACTTCCTTGCTCTTGAGCGATATCAACGGGCCGCAAGAAACCCTTGTAGAATCCTTTCCTGCTGCAAATTCCAGTTTGAATCTACTTGGGGATATCAGCGAACTGCTAGAAACCCTGGTTGAATTACACGAATTCTAAAGTAGATTCAAACTCGAATTTGCGAATGAAAACCAATTAGGACTAAAACCAAAGTGCACATAACTGGGTATGATGCAGATATATGCATGTATCTGCTACAAATCTACTTGGCTAATATTGGGACACCGATGACTGGTCCAGTTCAGTGATGATACTGACCACATATAGTTTGATCATACTCCCTCCGTTCTTAAATATAAGTCTTTTTAGAGATTTCACTACAAACTACATACGGATGTATATAGACATACTTTAGAGTGTAGATTCACTCATTTTGCTCCGTATGTAGTCACTAGTGAAATCTCTAAAAAGACTTATATTTAGGAATGGAGGGAGCATATGATATCTCACTTCAAGAACTTACTCTAGTATTACTTCCGTTCCAAAATAATTGTAGTTCCAGGTTTGTCTCAAGTCAAAACTGTTTAATTTTGACCAAGTTCACAGGAAAATATATAACACCTATAACACCAAATTAGTCTCACGATTTTCTTTCTGAAATATATTTCCGTATTACATGTATTTGGTGTAGATCCTTTCACATTTTTCTGTGGAGTTGGTCAGACTTAAGCAATTATTTTTTGCAAGAATTGTTTTTGAACGAGGACAAACGTAGAACTTCAATTATTTTGGAATGAAGAGAGTATGAAAGATGGCTGGCATGAAAGCATGTAGTTGTTTTTTATTCAATATTATGATTATGCATATTTGATTTCGACGGAATATATGTGACAAATTATCGCTTTGCCTTTTGCTACTCTGTTCAAGAAAACATGTGTACCAGTTTCTAGAGATTCTTTTGAATGGAAACGACTTTGTTTAATTGTTGTTCATGCTAAGAGAGTAACAAACTTATTACCTTTTAAGATCTTTTAGTCATAAGTCTAGAAATAAACATCGTTGATTTGTTTATTTTACTCACATGGATTCTGCTACTAATTTTCAGGGACATTCATTCTACTCTAAGGCAAGGTAAGTGGTGTGGCTTGGTTTCGTTCGGTCCACATAAACACAGTACTCTCCCTTCGTGTTTAGTGCTAGGTTTGTCATGTAAGTCAGTAGGTACAATGTAATGTTTTTCTTTGCGAAAAGGCTAAAAGCCATATATTAAGTAGCACGTGCCCTTATAAAAACTAAAAACTACATCTAAATCTTGTTGCTAACACTCACATGGGCTGGCCTACAAGTCTAAACGACAGGTTTGAAGTACTTTGAAAATGTTATACTACCTCACAGTCTTCCAGTGCATTGAACCGCCGGCTTGAGTTCGAGGAGAAAAACCAACAAGGGGGCGATCAACTACTGTTGCCGGTGAAAGGGAAATGATTTGGACCCGGAAATTTTGGGAAAGGAGGATGAGGGGGGCGGGCATGATGACACTATACATCGAAAGGTGTAAGCAATATAAATCTAACCAGAGGCTAACGCGTGCTTCGCTGCGTTGTTCTTCATTCATTGAACTAACACTTTTTTCTCTAGCGCATTATTGTGGCCGGTTGTTTCATTTTGCTTTATCTACGTTCGCTTGAGTTTAATCTATGTTTTTACAATATATTTTTATCATTTGTATATCGTATTGGGTTGTTGTTGTAGACGACATTTGTTCTAAGAGCAGAATTAAGTTGTTAGGTGCGTGGTTTTCGGGTCCTTACACGTTTCCTTCTTGATGTCCGCCGAGGTGCTTGTGTTGGCCTCTTGGAAGATCTTATTCCACATTTGAAAACCATGGAATTGTTGCTAACACTCACATGGGCCGGCCCATGAAGCTCTCACTCGCTCACCTTCGCTCCTTGCTCCGCTCGTTCACTTAGATTTTTTCCTGTTCGCTCCCGTGCTAGCTCAGAAACAAACGGCTACCATATTTCTAATTAAATCAAAAGAATTTTCAAATATTTTATAAATCTTGGATTTTAAAATATTATAAATTAAATAAGATGATTTTTTAAAAAATATTTATGTATTTCAAACAATGTTTCTAAATTTAAAAAGGTTTGTCAATTTGAAAAGTTTCACAAACTTTCAAAATGTTCAAAAAAATTCATGATTCGAAAAGTGTCTGTGAATTCTAAAAAACTGTTCATATTTTTGGAAATATTCATGATTTTTAATAAATATATTCATAAATTATAATGCGAAAAAATAAACAAATAGGAAAAGAAAAAAACCAGGAAAAACCCAAAGGAGAACATTTTTCTGATTAATAATACCTTCTCAAATTTCAAAGTAGATTCAAGCTGGAATTGCGAATGGAACCCAATGAGGACTAACGCCAAAATGCACGTAACAGGGTATGATGAAGATGTATGTGGCTATGTCCTACATACCTACTTGGTTAATATTGAGATGTTGATGATTAACTCAGTTCAGACATGTTTATGGTTTGAAACAAAACTTTTATCCATAACTTCCTAAGAGCATTAACAATACTAGGTGCTTACGTAGCCCCGCTTGTAGAGAAAACAACAACAACAAAAAATTTAAAATTCACGCAAGGGCTCTCCCTTCCAAAGCGAGCCGCTAATACATGCGCTAGCAAACTCTCAAATCGGCTCCGTTGCGCTCATATCTTATCTAACAAACGAAAACCCCAGGACTCCTCTTTTTGTGCCTAGACAAAGAGGATGCCAAGATTTTCACGCGTAACTGTTGATCGGATGGGAATTCCATCCTAGCGCCTCATGCTAGCGTCCCACGTTGGAGATGCCCTAATGACACTGAACACATGTAGTTTGATCATGGATGATCCTGGACTTACACTAGTATTAACGAGTGCCTGGTATGAAAACATGTACTCCCTCCGTTCCAAAATAAGTGCCGTTGCTTTAGTACAAAATTTGTACTAATTTAGTGTTAAATGTGTGACACTTATTTTGGGACGGAGGGAGTAGTTACTTATTAGTATTCAACATTATGATTAAGCATATTTGAATACCACAGAATATATGAGACAAAATTAGTAATTGACTAAGCATCCTAGAGATTTTTTGGACTGGAAATCATTTTGTTTAATGTCGTTCATGACAAGAGAGTAACAAACTTATTAATCTTTGAGATATTTTTAGTTATAAGCTGAGAAATAAAAATTGTTGATTCATTTATGTTACTCACATGGACATTTATAGTCTACTACTCCTTATTATAGTTTTTCAACAATTCAACAAAGCTTACTAAATGCTTGAGGCACTGTTCTGATGCATAACCGCAGCTTACTGGTCTCTAGTTCTTTTTCCTAAACTTAAACGTATGCTCTCTGATCATGAGATAACATTGTTCTCTTGCCCTATCACGCACCCTTTTAGTTAAACAAACATACAAACATAATATTCACTCAGGCAAACATCAATAAATTTGATATGCTAGCAGAAATAATCCTTTAGCAAATCCTCCAAATTTTCAGAGATGTGCTTGCGTATTTGTTCAATCAACAATCAATTGTATAAACTAGCAGGTAGTGTTCTAGGAAACGAGCTTGTGTAGCTAACTATGCAACTCTATATGGAAATACGCAAGCACATCTCTGATTAAATGTATATGACAAGTTTCCATTTGCGACGACCTGCAAAGATTAAATGACCTGAACCTGATTCATGATGCATATATATCCTTCTCTGACACTATCTACTTTGCTGCTACATATACACACTAACCATGACATTTCTTCCTCTGTTCTGGTCAGAACTACAATCTGATTACTAACCCCCTAATCATCTTTCATAATCCCACACTGAATGATTTTTGTAACTGCTACTGTTTTAGCATGATAAAACGGATAGCTCCTAACTGTTGTTTCACACATTGGTATAGATTACAGTATGACCCACATGATCGAACATTCATTCCTGTACTACTACTTTTGTAATTCTTCAAAATTTTAATTCTTCTTTCATATCCGCATCTAGATTGTTTCATGGTGGCATTTAAATTGGTATAGCAGATTTTTCTCTAACATGGGTATCTGATAAGAACAGAGACTAACCCTGAAACAAATCGATGATTAATTTAACTGAATCTAAATCCTATTTTTAACCACGCATCAAGAACACCATATAATCAAGAATATAGCAGAACCGATCAGGATCACAGAGAGATACCGAAAGGAGAAGATCACATCCCCATTAATAAGAACCAAGGATCCACCAGTGACCACCTGGGCTTGCAGCGCAAGCACGCAAGGAAAGAAATTAAATCCCCATCAACAAGTTTTTCATGAAACATTCCCTAAAGAAATACTCCTAGTTTATCACGAAACATCCCAGGTACTGACATAGATTAATCCTATCCCCCAAATGAAGCCAAATCCTTGCTGAGTACAGATAGTAGATAGTAGTATAAAATAGGACAGTAGTAAGACAGTAAACTGCCATAGGCAAGTCTGGGCCTTCTTGAGGTCGCCACTCTTGAGGTTCCAATCCAAGATGCCCAATCATCGTCGATCCGCAGCTAAGCAAAGACGGGGCGCTGGCAAAACAGAAGACAAACGGATTGGTTAAAGCCTTCCATCAAACAGCAATGCCCAAACTCTACGAGAACAAACGAAGTACGAGCACAAGAACTGAATTTACCTGCCGCATGTTGTAGACGGTCATGGCGAGGCTCGCAACACTCGCGACCCCGGCGATGATCAGGCCCGAGTAGCTCGGCTCCGCCGCATACCCGTCGCTCATGGAGGCGTAGACCAGGTAGTAGAGGACCCCGAACAGCCACACGGAGAGGGCCATGATCCACTGGTTCACGGGAGGCGCAAGCAGCAACGGGGCGGGCTTGTCGGACAGCGCGTTGGCGAGCAGCGCCTGCAGCAGGACGGTGACGAACGTGAAGAAGCAGGCGACCAGGGCTTCCACGGCCGGGCTGTAGCGGAGGTACTCGGCGTGCTCCGGCCACCGAAACCGAAACGTGGACATCCAGATCGCCATGAAAAGCACCATGTAGAGTACGCACAGCGTCTGCACGTCGAACTTGGGCGGCTGCAGAGCACGGAAACAAAGAAAAGCAAGACTCAGAGAGACCGAACTCAGAGAGACGAGATGTTGGATTGGATTGGGCGTTTTGCTTACCCTGACATGCTCTCCCTCCTCCTTTGCTCCTGCAGCGCCCAAGTTGCGGCCTTCAAAGTTCACTTCAGACAACACAAGAGGTGGGTTAAATCTTGGCAGCAAATAGCAGAGCAAAGAGACAAGAAGATCAAATCTTTTTTTTTTTTTTGAGAAATCTTTGTAAAACGAAAAGGAAACAGCTGAGCAAGATCATCAAGGTGAGACTTGCCACTAGTGACTAGTTGAACAAATAACGTCAGGAAAACTATTTGAGTCGCTACCCAGAGCCAAAGTATTCTCCAAAGAAAAGACAATGCTGCTCCGCCAAGCGGAAGACGGAGAGAATGAAATACAGAAATGCAAGAACATTGACCCGGGAGTCAAAAATCTTAGGCACAAATTTTCACCAAAATGATATGCACAGCAAACTACCAACAGGAAAGCAACTAATTGAGAGGATGCATACCAGGCATCTCACTAGCACTACTCTTTTCCCTAACCACGAAGAGTTTTGGAGATAGATACTGATGAAGCTCTATGGATGAACATCCATGGAGTTGGCGTCTAGTTATATGCAGCGTAGAGGCGAGGAGGAGAAGGAGGTCGTGGCTTGGTCTCCACATCGCCAAGGCTGGTACAATATTTTCAGTCGGGGAGCAGCAGAAGACGGTGCTTTCTCTGATTTCAGTTTCTTCTTTTCAGAGATCGTACTTGCAGTTGCCACCTTTTCCGTTTCTTTTCTCTGCTTTCTTTAGGGGGCGGTAAAATCGACGGCTTATTTTGCTTTTTCTAAGACGCACATGACGATCCCTTCCTGTTCGATGTCATCTCAACTCACATGGATGAACGGTCCCTTCCAGATTTTAACGTACAACGAAACGCACACACTGATTTGAATTAGTTTGAAATTGAGCAGACGATAGAACGAAAGAGAGTATCGTTGCCCATGGCGGGAAACCTCCAGGGGTGCAAAATCTGGGCTGAGCCTACCGGTGGATGCTAATGGTGTAACACGGTCCAGGGTCTTAAAATGCCTGACAAGACAGAGAAATTACTGATTCACCCCGGAGGTTCTACAGACCCCTTGTAACGGAAAAGTTCATTGGCGGATCACATGTTTTTCGCAACAAAACCGACCGCTCACGACGCCGTTCGTTTCTGATCTTGTGGCCAGTTATCGGATCGGTAGTTTCAGCCCTGGGCGAGGTGCACGGGCATCGGGGGAGTGGGGCGTGCCATGTGTGTTCGCAGACTACATCTCATCGCGCTTTTTTAAAACTGGACAAAAGATTTACCGCCTGTATTAATTAAGGAGAGGATAGAGTATTTGTTTACAAGCCCGAAAATACAAGTTTGTTACTTTCCCGGAATAATGGTCCCTAGCTTTTTGGCGCCCGCGGCTACCTAAAGTGAAGCCTCAAGCATGATGTTGTTGAGCAAGATCGTTGGCGGAGAAGACTTGTTGCGAAAAATTCTTGCGTTTTTTTCATTCCAAATAGATCAAAAAATGAGCATGGCAAGGGATGCACGAGCCTTACGATTTAGGACGCTTATGTCGGAACGGTTGATCCACCAATCTTTGACCGAGGGCTCAAGATGCCATGAGGGAGTGTCGATGCGCTCAAGGCGTAGCCATCCATTGACAAAATTCCAAAGACGAAGAGTGAATGTACACTTGTAGAAAAGATGAGCTATGGATTCTTGCTCTCTCTTGTAAAGAGGGCAAAAATTGCAATTTGGCCAACCCCTCTTAGCCAATCTATCGGCCGTCCAAATCCTTTCTTGGATTGCTAGCCACGCAAAGAACTTGACTTTAGGCGGTGTCCAAGCCTTCCACACCGCTTGCGGCATCGGCGAGAAGGTAGTCCCCATGAATTCCGCCAAGTGCGCCGTGGTCGCCGAGTATTGACCGTTCTCTGTGTGCTTCCAAACAATATCATCTTCGGCATGCTCTTCAAGGTTGAACCCATGGAGTAGAGTCCACAGGTTTATAAATTGCCTTATGTGCTCGATGGTGAAGTTTATGGAGATTTTAATCTTCGAAATCCAAGCTTCGTTGTGGAGCGCGTCCTTGATCTTCCAATTCTTCCTCGTGGATGCCGCAAAAATAAGAGGTGCGATATCCTTTGGTTTTCGATCTTGCACCCATGTGTAGGATCACTAGAAGTGTGTGTGTGTGTCTAGAGGGGGGGGGGGGTGAATAGACTACTTGAGCAAATAAAATTCTACCTTTTCCCAATTTTAAGTGGTTGGCAGATTTTAGCAATGATAGCAATTCAAGTACACCCTACACATGCATGTCAACAAGTATGCTAGCGGAAAGTAAAGACATTGCACATGGAATTATGGAGTTGAGATAGGGAGATCAAACGCATGAGGGACACGAAGATTTTTCCCATGGTTCCGATAGGTGGTGCTATCGTACGTCCACGTTTATCGAGTCTTCAACCCACGGAGGGTAACGGTCGCGAGAGTCCACGGAGGGCTCCACCCATAAGGGTCCACGAAGTAGCAACCTTGACTATTCCATAACGGCTTCCGTCCACGAAGGACTAGCCTCACTATGGGTAGATCTTCACGAAGTAGGCGATCTCCTTGCCCGTACAAACTTCTTGGTTCAACTCCACAACACGAAGTAGGAGGCTCCCAAGCGACACCTAACCAATTTAGGAGGCACCACCCTCCAAAAGGTAATAGGCTTGGTAATGTCGATGAACTCCTTGCTCTTGTGCTTCAAGATGATAGACTCCTCAACACACAATCACTCTCTCACAGATTTGGCTATGATGGAAGAGATTGATTTGGTGGAAAGCAACTTGGGGAGGCTGGAGATCAAGATTCATATGGATGGAGTGGAATGGCTTGATCTCAACACATGAGTAGGTGGCTCTCTCTCAGAAAATTGGATGGGGCAAGTATGGAATAGTTTTGAGTGCTTCTTTTTCGAGTGGGTGGTGGTGAAGGGGTATATATAGGCATCCCAAAAATCCAACCGTTACACCTAAAGTGACCAACTCGGTGACACCGAAGTGTAAAACTTGGTGGTACCGAGTTGCTCCAAAGGTAGCAACTTTTGAATCTCGGTGAGACCGATACAGAAATCTCGGTGGTACCGATTTGATGACCAACGGCCAGTTTCCAAAACTCGGTGACGCCGATCCAAAATCTTGGAATTTCCGATATTAAGAATCGAGGTAACAAAGAGTTGGCAAGCTGAACTCGGTGGCACCGAATCAGAATCGGTTGCACCGATGTGCTAGGGTTTGGCATGGGTCTGTCTGAGGTGGGAATCGGTGGGACTGAGTGGAAATTGTTGGTAGCACCGATTTTCAAGATAGGCTTGGACAGACTTTTGTGGAAGAGTTTGTGGGTGTTTTTGGTGACTATCACTTGTGCACGTGGAGCATCTTGTTCACCAACAGTACCTTACCCCCTTTTGATAGTATGGATTTCCTATGGACTCAAAGTGATTTCTCACAAAATAAAATGTAGAGTCCTCCTGCTTGAGCTTTGCCAATCCATTTCCTTGAATCCAGGGGTATCTCCTCACAATCCTTTTTGCCAACCCATCTCTCTCTATGGACTTTCACCTGAAATACACTAGGTAGAAATATTATTCCAAGAGACAATGTATGTTGTCATGAATTATCAAAACCACCAAGGGAGCATGTTGTGCTTTCACCATGGCGCCTCCCAAAAGGGTGTCTTGGCCCCATTGCCAACTGTGATAATTGTGGAGGCATATAAGAGGTTGAGGTCCATCTCATCGCGTGAGTTTCCCATGCCAACCCACATTCTTGAAGGCTCCTTCCATTCAAACCATGACCATCTTAATCTAAGGGCTCTCGCGAATTTTTTCATGTTTAGCATGCCAAGTCCACCCCTTTAGAAAGGCCTACAAACCATGTCCCAATTAACTTTGCATTTAGTACCGGTTGTCTTATCCGTACCGGACCAAAGGAAGGCCCGCTCAACTTTGTTTGTGTTGGGGAGAATGCTTGGGAGGCCAGCAGTGGGGTGATGTAGTAGACCACTTGCGAGGAGAGGGACGATTTGACTAGGGTAGTACGCCCAATAGTAGTGATGTTGTTGCCCTCCCAAGGAGTGAGTTTGGCCGCCACTTTGTCCCCCAAGAATTGGAAATCCACCTTTTTGAGTTGCCACACTGAGAGGGGTAACCCCAAGTACCTCACTGGGAAGGAGGTCTTCGCCGCCGGCAAGCTTTGGAGGATATGCTCAAGGTTGATGTGTGCACATCTAATCGGAACCACCAGCTCTTGTTGAAGTTGGTACGGAGGCCCGTGACCTCACTGAAGCCTTTGAGGATGCCAGAGAGGTTATCAATATCTCTCTTGATGGGTGCCATGAACACCGCTGCCTCATCCGCATATAATGAAGTTCTCACTATGGTGCCCTTCCCTTGATCTTGTGGAGAAGCCTCTTTCTTGTAGCCACTTCGAGAATGCGTTGGAGGGGGTCGATGGCAATAACAAAGAGGAGTGGGGACAGAGGGGCCCCTTGCCGCAACCCCTGTCCATGAATGATTGGTGGCTCGACCACTCCATTGAGAAGAATTCTGGAGGAGGACGAGTGAAGGAGCGCGGTCACCCAATTGCAGAATTTGCACGAGAATCCCCTTCTTTGGAGGAGGTCAAGGATGTATCCCCACTTCACTAAGTCAAAGGCCTTGCGGATGTCGAGCTTGAAAAGAAGTGAAGCGGATTTACTTTGATGGAGCCGGCGTGCAAGATTCCGCACGTACATGAAGCTGTCATGAATGCTCCTCCGCTTGATGAAGGCACTTTGGGCATTGGAGACTAAGGCATGCATGTGTGGGCGAAGCCGGATGGCTAGGATCTTTGCAATTAATTTTGCAATACTATGAATGAGGCTAATCAGTCTATAGTCACCGATGCCCACCGCCCCCTCCTTTTTGGGCAGCAATACCACATTCGCCGAGTTGAGCCAGTGAAGGTTAGCTCCATGAAGATTCTGGAAGAGGTGCACCACCTACATGATGTCCTCTTTGATAATGCCCCAACATTTCCTGAAAAAATTCCCAATGAACCCGTCCGGACCGGGCGCCTTGTCAGCCATGTCATTAATGGCGTTGCAAACTTCCTCCTCGGTTATGTGGTCGTCCAAGGCGGACAAGTCAATTACCTCCAGATTGAGCCCACCCCAGTTGAAGTTGAGTGCACTTGCGTTGCCTCTTCCCATGACGACAGAGAAGTGCTCGTGGATAATCTTCTCTTTAGTTCCATGCTCGGTGACCCACCCTTGGTTGTTCTTGATCCCATGAATGTGATTTTTCCTTCTTCTAGTATTGACACGTCGGTGGAAGAATTTAGTGTTCGCATTGCCCTCCTTGAGGTTAGACATCCTTGCACATTGCTTCTTGCGAGCTCTCTCCAATACCGACATGCTAATAACTCTCCGCTTGGGCTTGGATCGTAGATCAAGCTCTGTAGGGGAAAGAATTCTCTCTTCTTGACCTTTGTCTAGGTGAAGGATCACGAGGAGGGCGGCGTGCAGGTGGACCTTGGCTTTGGAGAAGAGCCTTCTACTCCACTGCGACAAATGGATGCCCATGATCTTGAGCTTGTGATGAATCACATGGTATGGCTCAACATGGGTGGTGGGTTCATTCCACGCCTTCTCCACCACCTCGAGAAAGCCAGGCATGAAAGTCTAGAAATTAAGGATTACATGCGTCTTAAAGTACCGTCTTGTCATTACCATAATAACCCGGTCCTTGGGGGCTACATTCAGTTCACACAAATTGCAAGTTATTTCCTGAAAGACCCAGCTCACTACTTATCTTACCGAGCCGCCTCTTGGGGGCTACAAGAGTATATATTACAAAGGAAAATAAGGATGAGTTTTTCATACCTCGTATTTGCGTTTGAGAATGCCTATCAAGTTCATCTCAGCATCTCGGCTCTCAGACATTCGGGTCAAATATTCTTGGTGCAAATCATTGACACCAAGGTTGGCAAAGTCAGGGAGTTCCAATTTGGTTTTCCCTTTTTGCAATATTGTTGGCTCATCCTTAGTCACAATTTTGGCTAAGGCGTTTGAAGCTTCGGGCGCCTTGTAAGCCTCTCCCACGATGGACATTTCTTTATCACCCACTGTGGGAGATGAGATGACGTTATACACCGGCATCAACAGGACCGGAGTCGTGAGCAGGGCTCGGCGGGTCAACATGCAAGGCCGGGTCATATGTGCAACCTGTTCTTCGATTGACTTTTCCATTATAGCTGGCTCTTCAGCATGAACCGGTTCATTTTCACGAGCCGGCTCATTCCCTAATCCTTGGGCATGCTGGCTAGCAGGTTCAACTTGAATTTCTGACTCGGTCATTGGCGGGTCTTGGGGATCAGAACCGGGAACAGTAGGTGACCCGCCAATCTTCTTTTTCGCAAAAGCTTTGGCTCTGCAACCACGAAAGTAATATTGGGTTTAACAACAGTAAGCAACGACAAAGAAAAAAACATGGCTTGACAATACTTACCCGCGATTGATGGTGAAAGCAGGGAGCTGCGTAGCAGATGACTCACCAGAGGATGACGATTATTCCTGATAATTTGAATCAGAAGGGTTGAATGGTTGTTTAAAAAGACCAGCTCGTGGACGAGAATAAGTTGGACTATGAGGCACCTCAATTCTTTGCTTGTGGGTGGCCGGCTCAAGTGATAAGTCCGCAGATAACTCCCCGGAACTGCTCTGGGTCTTGCGTTTCGACGTGCCGGCGTGTTGATTTTTCTTCAAAAGAAAGTTTGGATCTAAGTGAGCGTCTGGGTGAGAAAACTTAATCTTTCTGATGGCTTGTCTCGTCCTCTTCGAGATATACGTTTCTGATGAGCTCGAGGAGATTGAAATTACCTCAACATTGCCGGCTTGACTGGTTTCGATATTACCCTGAGAAGAGGGAGCTTCAACAAGTTAAGTAAAAAGACGGCCAAGCGAGTCAAGCTCTACCTCTGACTCGTCTCTAGTAGCAGCTCCATCAGCCGGGTCATCCATTTGTTCAGCTTGAGGAGCAATAGGGGTTCTAGCTCTAGCTTTACACCTATCTAAGTCCGCCTACAGGTATAATAAGAGCCGGGGGTTGAGCATGATAAATAAGACAAGCCATGATAAAGAAATAAATGAGAAAATCTAAGAATACTTACTGGAGGAACCGGATTGGTCAAGCATAACAGAGCCAACCCGGTCATGCTGCATTCTTCCCTTGAGTCACCAAAAAACTTCTTAGTGGCCTTGGCGACGTCATCTTCAGACAAGTTAACTTGACTAAAGCGTTGTACATCTCTCAGCTCGCCTCTATAGTTGCACATTAAGTCGCCCCTTATGCTAAGGGGTTGAATTCGCCAGCTTATCCAGCACCGAGTTAAATCAATCCCGGCGAGGCCGTGAGCTATCATCGCTCTTAACTTTAGGCAGTAAGGTTGATACGTCCATTTTGCATCATGATTTCCTACTGTTATTTACTTTGTTTTGTTGAATAATAATGCTTTGGGGAGTGATTCTAATGCCTTTTCTCTCATAATATGCAAGGTTTACACAAGGAGGGAGAATACCGGCAGCTGGAATTCTGGACCCAAGAAAAGCACGTCAGAGATACCTATCCTGCACAACTCCAATGAAGCTGAAATTTTACGGAGATTATTTTTACATTTAATAAAAAATACTGGAGCTGGAAACTACCGGAGGAGGCCCCCCAGGTGGGCACAACCCACCAGGGCGCGCCCTGATGGGTTGTGCTCAGCCTGGCCCACCTCTGGTGCCCATCTTCTGGTATAAGGTCTCTCTTGACCTAGAAAAAATCAGAGGAGGACTTTCGGGACGAAGCGTCGCCGCCTCGAGGCAGAACTTGGGCAGGAGCACTTTTGCCCTCCGGCGGAGCGATTCCGCCGGGGGAACTTCCCCCTGGAGGGGGAAATCGAAGCTATCGTCATCACCAACACCCCTCTCATCTTTGGGAGGCCAATCTTCATCAACATCTTCAACAGCACCATCTCCTCTCAAACCCTAGTTCATCTCTTGTGTTCAATCTTTGTACCGGAACCTCAGATTGGCACCTGTCGGTGACTAGTAGTGTTGATTACCTTGCGTAGTTGATTACTATATGGTTTATTTGGTGGAAGATTATATGTTCAGATCCAATATGTTATTCAATACCTCTCTGATCTTGAGCATGTTTATTATTTGTGAGCAGTTACCTTTGTTCTTGAAGTCACGGGAGAAGTCATGTTGCAAGTAATCATGTGAATTTGATATGTGTTCGATATTTTGATGATATGTATGTTGTGATTCCCTTAGTGGTGTCATGTGAACGTCGACTACATGACACTGCACCATTCATGGCCTAAGGGAATGCATTGTGGAGTAGTTATTAGATGATGGGTTGCTAGAGTGACAGAAGCTTAAACCCTAGTTTATGCGCTACTTCGTAAGGGGCTGATTTGGATCCACATGTTTAATGCTATGGTTAGACTTTGTCTTAATACTTTTCTCGTAGTTGCGGATGCTTGCGAGGGGGTTAATCATAAGTAGGTTGTTAGTTCAAGTAAGAACAACACCTTAGCACCGGTCCACCCACATATCAAATTATCAAAGTAGCGAACACAAATCAAACCAACATGATAAAAGTGACTAGACGAAATTCCCGTGTACCCTCAAGAACACTTTGCCTATTACTAGTGATTGTTCTGGCCTGTCCTTTGCCTCAAAAGGATTGGGATACCTTGCTGCACCTTGTTTACAGTTACCGTTACTTGCTCGTTACCAATTATCCTGCTATCAAACTATCTGTTACCTACAATTTCAGTGCTTGCAGAAATTACCTTGCTAAAAACCGCTTGTCATTTCCTTCTGCTCCTCGTTGGGTTCGACACTCTTACTTATTGAAAGGACTATGATTGATCCCCTATACTTGTGGGTCATCAAAGGTGCCATCTGTTTCTTCTCTTCATCGGATGGCCAACCCAGAAAAGCAATAGTGGCGTTGAGCCGTTCTGGCCTGTAACCCGGCAGGGTTTTTTCACCTTGGGGGGCAGTATTTTTGCAATAAAACTAAGTTTTTGCCCAACCTTTGGGATGACTTGCCAATTTGGCTTCAGGGAAGGCGCTGTTTTTCCTTTTTTGAATACAAATCCCTCCAAGCTCCACGCTGGGCCCATCCTTGCACTCAGTTTGGTGATTGATGTAGAAAAACTCCCGGAAGAGGCTGACGGTAGGCTTGGTCTGGAGATACACCTCGCAAAGAACTTGAAACCGGCAAAGATTCATCATGGAGTTGGGGCCAATATTTTTTGGCCTGAGGTTGAAAAAGTGGAGCACATTGATACGTCTCCAACGTATCTATAATTTTTGCTTGTTCCATATATTATCATTCTTGGATGTTTTACAATCATTTTATAGCAACTTTATATCATTTTTTGGGACTAACCTATTGACATAGTGCCAAGTGCGAGTTGCTAGTTTTTCCTTGTTTTTTACTTCGCAGAATATCAGTACCAAACGGAGTCCAATCGCGACGAAACTTTTTGGAGAATTTTTTTTGGACTAGAAGAAGGCCAGTGGGCCAAAGAAGTAACCAGGAGGGAGTCCAGGCCGCCCACAACCCACCAGGATGCGCCAGGGGCCCCGGGCGCACCCTGATGGGTTGTGGCCGCCTCGGGAGTCCTCTCCACCGCCTCTGAGCTCTATGAATACCCAAATATTCCAGAAACCCTAGAGGAGTCGATGGAAAATACATCCAGCCGCCGCAAGTTCCAGAACCACGAGATCTAATCTAACACCATCACGGAGGGGTTCATTATCCTCATTGGTGCCTCTCCGATGATGCGTGAGTAGTCCACCATAGACCTACGGGTCCGTAGGCAGTAGCTAGATGGCCCTCTCTCTCTTTTGATTCTCAATACAATGGTCTCTTGGAGATCTATTTGATGTAAACTTTTTACGGTGTGTTTGTCGGGATCCGATGAATTTTGAGTTCATGATCAGTTTCTATCCATGAATATTATTTGAGTCTTCTTTGATCTCTTATATGCATGATTACTTATAGCCTCGTATTTCTTCTTCGAATCTTTGGTTTAGTTAGGCCAACTAGATCGATTTTTCTTGCCATGGGAAGAGGTGCTTTGTGATGGGTTCGATCTTGCGGTGTCCTCTCCCAGTGACAGAAGGGGCAGCGAGGCACACATGTATCGTTGCTATTAAGGATAACAAGATGGGGTCTATTCCTACATGAATAGATCTTGTCTACATCATGTCACCGTTCTTATTGCATTACTCCATTTTTCCATGAACTTAATACACTAGATGCATGCTGGATAGCAGTCGATGTGTGGAGTAATAGTAGTAGATGCAGAATCGTTTCGGTCTACTAATCTTGGATGTGATGCCTATATAATGATCATCGCCTTGGATATCGTGATGATTATTTGATCTTCTATAAATTGCCCAACAGTAATTTGTTCGCCCACCATGTGCTATACTCATGAGAGAAGCCACTAGTGAATCCTACGCCCCCCGGGTCTACTTTTCCAACATATTGCTTTCCGATCTATCTTTTTGCCGCTTTTGTTTTCAGATCTATTATTCCAAAAAACCCAAAAATATCTTGCTGCACTTTTTATTTGCCTCTTTTATTTTGTGTTCTTCTGAGATCTATTTATCCAATCTATCATTACCTAATCTATTTTTTTTACCGTAGAGAGATTGACAACCTCTCTTTCGCGTCGGGTTGCAAGTATTTGTTCTTTGTGTGCAGGTGCTGTTTACATAGTGTTGGTGATCCTCCTACTGGTTCGATACCTTGGTTTCATAACTGAGGGAAATACTTACCGTCGCTGTGCTGCATCATCCCTTCCTCTTTGGGGAAATACCGACGCAGTCTCAAGCCACGTCAAAGGAATTTCTGGCGCCGTTGCCGGGGAGGAAGCGGTCTCTTCAACGTGCCAATCGCTGGCGCCGAGGAGACACCATCAACATCTATCTGGTTGCTAATCACAAATCTCATCTCCTTGCAATTACATTATTTTCCATTTGCCTCTCGTTTTCCTCTCCCCCACTTCACCAAATTTGCCGTTTTATTCGCCCTCTTTTTCATTTGCCTTTTTCTCGTCAGATCTCTTGTTTACCTACCTTGTCATTATGGCTAGTTCTTCCTCTATTGCGTGTACTCCCGAGAATGAAGGTCTTAATTTTAAGCAAAGGGGAGGGGAGAACCTAAAAGATGCTTGGTACAGGATTTGCAATGCTCATAATAGATCTATCCATAAGCAATCTACCGTTGTTCTCCTTCGCAGTTTTTATGTGGGCATCACCACTTGGTATAGATTCTTCCTTGATACGATTACCGGTGGGAATTTCTTGATGTGTCCGTCTGATGACCCACAAGTATAGGGGATCTATCGTAGTCCTTTTGATAAGTAAGAGTGTCGAACCCAACGAGGAGCAGAAGGAAATGACAAGCGGTTTTCAGTAAGGTATTCTCTGCAAGCACTGAAATTATCGGTTACAGATAGTTTTGTGATAAGATAATTCGTAACGGATAGCAAGTAACAAATGTAGCAAAGGTGCAGCAAGGTGGCCCAATCCTTTTTGTAGCAAAGGACAAGCCTGTACAAACTCTTATATAAAGCAAAGCGCTCCCGAGGACACATGGGAATTTCTGTCAAGCTAGTTTTCATCATACTCATATGATTCGCATTCGTTACTTTGATAATTTGATATGTGGGTGGACCGGTGCTTGGGTGCTGCCCTTACTTGGACAAGCCTCCCACTTATGATTAACCTCTCTCGCAAGCATCCGCAACTACGAAAGAAGAATTAAGATAAATCTAACCATAGCATGAAACATATGGATCCAAATCAGCCCCTTACGAAGCAACGCATAAACTAGGGTTTAAGCTTCTGTCACTCTAGCAACCCATCATCTACTTATTACTTCCCAATGCCTTCCCCTAGGCCCAAATAATGGTGAAGTGTCATGTAGTCGACGTTCACATAACACCACTAGAGGAGAGACAACATTCATCTTATCAAAATATCGAACGAATACCAAATTCACATGATTACTTATAACAAGACTTATCCCATGTCCTCAGGAACAAACGTAACTACTCACAAAGCATATTCATGTTCATAATCAGAGGAGTATTAATTATCATTAAGGATCTGAACATATGATCTTCCACCAAGTAAACCAACTAGCATCAACTACAAGGAGTAATCAACACTACTAGCAAGCCACAGGTACCAATCTGAGGTTTTGAGACAAAGATCGGATACAAGAGATGAACTAGGGTTTGGATAGGAGATGGTGCTGGTGAAGATGTTGATGGAGATTGACCCCCTCTTGATGAGAGGTGTTGACACACGAACGCGTCACGCGTACCCTCGACGCCGGGGGTGATGCACCGCAGCTCACGTCGAAGGAGGTCCGGCCGGCAGCGCGGTACGCAAGCAAACCGGCGGACGCTTTTGAGACCCGACGCACCGCTTCTCCAGGATGGAACCCGTCAGGAGTCACGGATGGACGATGGGCTGCCCTAGGTCGATTCGCTCGCCCCTAGGGCCTCGAGGATCGCCGCACTTCAATACGAAGAACGAACGAAGAACGAGAAGAAAGATACAAGGGAGAGGGATAAAAGTAGGGTAAAAGATGTAGATGTGTTTGTTCGATTGTGTGTTGTTTCAATTGGCCATCACCTCTTCTATTTAAGAGGGGGTTGGACTTTCCGTGCAAGGTATGGACCCAAGTTTCCGTCCAAAGAGTCAAAAATACTAGCCAAATTCGGATTTCCAAAATCTACCCGAATCTGGGCACGGTAGTACCGTTTATAGGCACGGTAGTACCGCTTAAAGCGGTAGTACCGCTCTGAGTACCGCGCTACTACCGCTTGGGGGCATCGGGGGTCCAGAAGAATTTTCTTAAGCGGTAGTAGAGCGGTAGTTAGGCGCGGTAGTACCGCTCAAGCGGTACTTCCGCTTATGGGAGCGGTACTACCGCCCTCTGCTGTAGCAGCATCTTGTAACGGCCGTAACTTTTGCATACGATCTCGGATTGAGACGATTTTTATATCAAAATCGACCGATTCGACGAGACGAAGACAATCCGTGTAGAAACTTTTCTCATATGAGGCCATCTTGGGGGCGTAATCAGCCGAATAGTGTTCTGCATACAAAATCAGTACTTCGAACACAACTTCGGCCTTAGAGCTGAGCTCGGATGGCTATGGCCCAAATATCAAAGTTTCTCCTTTCGACGATACGGAACTTTCTCACTTTGAGCACTTTTCCATTTGAGGCCTTCTTAATTATGTTTTTGACCATGCCAAAATCTGGTGTCAACACATGCCCCCCTGTTTTTCGGCAAAACTTGTGTGCCGAAAAATAATTTGCATAGAGATTGCTCTAAGGACGATGTCAACAATCCATCGGCCATTTATATGTGCTTAGGGCGATAATCATATATCGGCCATGTTTGCTCTTAGGGCGATAATCATATTTCGGCCATGTTTGTGCTTAGGATGATAAGTATACATCTTGAAGTCGATTGCCACCATCCCGAACCGGCGTAGATTCAAAATCCTCCATCTCATCTTCATCTCCCAATGTGTATATTGGACTTAAAATTTCCTCAATCAAAGGGGATGTTTCAGGTGGCGTGGACGATGTAATAAGGGCTGCATCATCCTTTTTTGGTGGCGTAGGTGCTGTTGTAGCTAGTGTAGAGGCATCTGCGTTCCCTTTTTGTTTAGTCCTCCACACTTGTTTTGTGGGCGCCACGGGCCGAATTTTATTGAACAATTCGTCATTTTTCTCTTCTACTTCATGTGCCGCCTTCTCGCGGCTCCTCATGCGTTGTAATCTCCTTTTTTGTGTCTTGGACAGACCGGGAGGACACCACTTAGGTTGAATATACTTGGGATCCTTAGATTCTGCTTCGCTTGGAGAATTTTTTGTTGGCCGGTTAGCACCATGGCTTGAACGGCCTTGTGTAGGATAATAAAGCTTTTTGTGAGCAGGCCTTCTAGGTGTTGTCCACCCCATATGAAAAGCATAAGGAGCCATTGGGGGCTGCCCCCATCCTCCATTGAAGTCTCCCATGTAATATGGCGCATAGGGGGGTGGTAGCATCCATGGTGCCAGTGCCCATGACCCATATGGCCTTGCATAGTGTCGCGACTCTTGCTTCGGAGGTGATCTTGAATGCTTTGAATATGATGGCCGATTAGAGCTAGAACCGGCCGCTTGACTTGCATATTTGGATAGCAACATATCAAAAGTTGGCTTGATTCGCTTGCGCTTAGCTTCACTCTTTTTACACTTGCCAACTTCTGAATTCTCGGGCTTGATAAATTCAACATGAGTATCCTCTTGTACTTGCGGTTGCCCCCCGAGTGCAGGATTTTTTATGGTGATCTTGATTACCTCTCCACCATCGGATTGCTTCTCAAGCACGACTTGCCTCCCCAAGATCTTGTCGCCATCTTTGTTCTTCCTGGGCTCACCAATGACAATATTATCTTTATTAGCTGATTCGGCTATGTTAGGCCGAATTAACATTTTCTTCCCCTCCAAAGTCATGGTATTCATTGGGAAGGGCTGTCTATCAACTTGCATCTCAGAAAAACTCAATCGTCCGTCATTAATGGCCGATTGTATCTGTCTCCGAAAAACATTGCAATCATTAGTAGCATGAGAAAATGAATTATGATATTTGCAATAAGCACGCCATTTCAGCTCCTCAAACGGCGGTATGGTGTGTGATATTCTAATCATCTTTTCTTGCAAGAGAGCATCAAATATTCTATCACACTTGGATATATCAAAAGTAAATTTCATCTCCTCATCACGATTCTTACGAATCGGCTTAAGAGCATTGCACGCATAGGGTTTGGCCTTTGAGGACCAAACAAATTCAGTGGTACAGACATCAACCTCATCGTCCGAATATTCATCATTATAATCAAGCATATGCATTCTAGGACGATCAGTTGTTGACCTATGAATCTCTTTACTTCGGCTTTCTTGAGCCAAAGCTTTCTGCAAGACTTGGTTAATATTTAAAAACTCATAACTTTCTAGCCTCTCCTTAATGTGAGTTTTCAAACCATTAAGGACAAGATCCGCCAAGTCTCTTTCGGTTATCACTAAGCTATAGCATCGGTTTTTTATATCTCTAAATCTTTTGACATAATCGGTGACCGATTCATCATGCTTTTGCCTAACCGATGTAAGGTGTGATAACTTAAGCTCATTGTCGCCACTATAAAAGTGATCATGAAACTTTTGCTCTAGTTGCGACCATAAGAGAATTGAGCCAGGTGGCAAAGCAGCAAACCATGAAAATGCGGTGCCAGTTAAAGATAAGGGAAATAACCGCACTTTCAATTCTTCTATGGAACTTGCTTCACCCAACTGTGCTAGATACTGACTCACATGCTCCCAAGTTGTTTTTGTGCCCTCTCCACTAAATTTGACAAAATCAGGAACCTTATAACCTGGAGGGTACAAAACTGCGTCGAAGTGTTCAGGATAAGGCTTTTGATACACACGACTCTTTACTTTCGGCTCGTTTCCGAAAGTTTCTTGAAACATCTTATGCAAATCCTCCCTTAATTTGGCTAAAATTGGATCCGAGGTAGATGAAGATGCTTGTGGCAATGACATAGGAGCAACTTGGGAACTAGCTAGTGATACAACTTGTGGAGTAGGCGCCGAAACATAATTCGGCGGAAGACCAAACATGCTTGTACTCATAGGTGATGTGACAAAGTAATTCGGCGTAGACGCCGAATTGGGCACACTCATAATAGGATTAGGGTATGCAGGTGCAGCCACAAGTTGATTGGTTTGGCTAGGATAAAAATTCATCGGCAAATTGTAATGTTGTTGCATGGGAGGTGCCGATGAAATAGGTAAAGTTGGATTAGGTTTTTCTGGGCTAATGGATACACCAACATTACCACTAGATGACGGCGGCATATTTTTCTGAGCATTAGTATTTGCCACGAAAGAATTGTACGCCATCACATTACCCTTACCAACAAGACTTTCAATCACAGCCAGTTGCTCAGGAGAAAAAACTTTGCTCACAGTGATTTCATCTTGTTCATCAATGGGAGGAGGTAACCTGATTTCTCCAATCGGAGTGATGTTGCCTTGACGGTCCTTTTTGAAACTTGAAAGAAAGGCCTCCAAATCCTCCTCCTCGCGCTTCTTCTTGAGCGCCTCAAAAGCCTCTTCACGCTGCTTTTTGAGCGCTTCGTAGGCCTGGCGATGTTCCTCCGATAGCTCATCAAGACCGGGCTTAATGATGTTATCGGCGTTAACTTCTGAGGGCTGGGGAAGATTTGACATGGTTGATGATGATTCTTGATCTTTCGTCCCCAGCAGAGTCGCCAAAAAGTGTGTTGACACACGAACGCGTCACGCGTACCCTCGACGCCGGGGGTGATGCACCGCAGCTCACGTCGAAGGAGGTCCGTCTGGCAGCGCGGTACGCAAGCAAACCGGCGGACGCTTTTGAGACCCGACGCACCGCTTCTCCGGGATGGAACCCGTCAGGAGTCACGGATGGACGATGGGCTGCCCTAGGTCGATTCGCTCGCCCCTAGGGCCTCGAGGATCGCCGCACTTCAATACGAAGAACGAACGAAGAACGAGAAGAAAGATACAAGGGAGAGGGATAAAAGTAGGCTAAAAGATGTAGATGTGTTTGTTCGATTGTGTGTTGTTTCAATCGGCCATCACCTCTTCTATTTAAGAGGGGGTTGGACTTTCCGTACAAGGTATGGACCCAAGTTTCCGTCCAAAGAGTCAAAAATACTAGCCAAATTCGGATTTCCAAAATCTACCCGAATCTGGGCACGGTAGTACCGTTTATAGGCACGGTAGTACCGCTTAAAGCGGTAGTATCGCTCTGAGTACCGCGCTACTACCGCTTGGGGGCATCGGGGGTCCAGAAGAATTTTCTTAAGCGGTAGTAGAGCGGTAGTTAGGCGCGGTAGTACCGCTCAAGCGGTACTTCCGCTTATGGGAGCGGTACTACCGCCCTCTGCTGTAGCCAAACTTTTGCATACGATCTCGGATTGAGACGATTTTTATATCAAAATCGACCGATTCGACGAGACGAAGACAATCCGTGTAGAAACTTTTCTCATATGAGGCCATCTTGGGGGCGTAATCAGCCGAATAGTGTTCTGCATACAAAATCAGTACTTCGAACACAACTTCGGCCTTAGAGCTGAGCTCGGATGGCTATGGCCCAAATATCAAAGTTTCTCCTTTCGATGATACGTAACTTTCTCACTTTGAGCACTTTTCCATTTGAGGCCTTTTTAATTATGTTTTTGACCATGCCAAAATCTGGTGTCAACAAGAGGATCGTTGGTGATGACGATGGCTTCGATTTCCCCCTCCGAGAGGGAAGTTTCCCCGGCAGAACAGCTCCGCCGGAGCCCTAGATTGGTTCTGCCCAAGTTCCGCCTCGAGACGGCGGCACTTCATCCCGAAAGCTGTCTTATGATTTTTTCCAGGTCAAAACCCTCCATATAGCAGAAGATGGGCACCGGAGGGCTGCCAGGGGGCCCACAAGCCACAGGGGCGCGCCCTGGGGGGTAGGGCGCGCCCCCCAGGCTTGTGACCTCCTGGTGGGTCCCCTCTGGTATTTCTTTCGCCCAATATTTTTTATATATTCCAAAATAATTCTCCGTAACTTTTCAGGACTTTTGGAGTTGTGCAGAATAGGTCTCTCATATTTGCTCCTTTTCCAGTCCAGAATTCCAGCTGCCGGCATTCTCCCTCTTCATGTAAACCTTGTAAAATAAGAGAGAAAAGGCATAAGTATTGTACCATAATGTGTAATAACATCCCATAATGCAATAAATATCAATATAAAAGCATGATGCAAAATGGACGTATCAACTCCCCCAAGCTTAGACCTCGCTTGTCCTCAAGCGAAAGCCGAGATCGATAAATATGTCCACATATTTAGAGATAGAGGTGTCGATAAAATAAAATACGGACATGAGAGCATCATGATCATCTTTAGAACAACAATACTTATTGATATATAATTTCTTATACTAGAGTAACAATTCATTCACAAGGTAAAGTATGAATCAAGAACTCTATTGAGAACCAACAAACTATGATCTCAGTCATCGAAGCAATTGGAATTTATCATAACATCGGAAAGAGTCAATATAAGAGCTTGTAAAGCAAATCCACATACTCAATCATCTTTTAGTCTTTCATAATTGCTAACACTCACGCGGTACTTATGAGGTCAAAGCTTCAATTGGACACAGAGAAAGATTGGGGCTTATGGTTTTGCCTCCCAACTATTTACCTCAAGGGTAATGTCAACAGAAATAACTCATGATCACCCACGTCCGAGTGGATATATGTGTCTAGATCATTCCCCAACACATGACGCTTGCCAAGAGAGAAAGGCGAAATAAAGGAAGTGGTGAAGATCACCACGACTCTTGCATAAAGGTAAGTACTAAAAAGTAAAAGTAACAGATAAGCCCTTCGCAGAGGGAAGCAGAGGTTGTCATGCGCTTTTATAGTTGGATGCGCAATCTCTTAATGCAAAAGAACGTCACTTTATATTGCCGCTTGTGATAAAGAACTTTATTATGCAGTCTGTCGCTTTTATTTCTTCCATATCACAAGTTCGTATAAAGTTTATTTTCCTCACACTAATAGATCATACATATTTAGAGAGCAATTTTTATTGCTTGCACCGATGACAACTTACTTGAAGGATCTTACTCAATCCATAGGTAGGTATGGTGGACTCTCGTGGCAAAACCGGTTTGAGGGTGTTTGGATGCACAAGTAGTATCTCTACTTGGTGCGGAAGTTTTGGCTGATATGGGGTGGAAGCAAGCGTCACATGTTAAAGGATCTATAACCATATAACTTCTATTCGGAAATAAGCAAACATAACCCATTATGTTGTCTTCCTTGTCCAACATCAACTTCTTAGCATATAATATTTTAATGAGTGCTCACAATCATAAAAGATGTCCAAGATAATATATTTATATGTGAACCTCTCTTTCTTTATTACTTCCTTTTAATTGCAGCAATGACCAATCGCTATGTTTGTCAAGTCACAACAAATTTCAATCGGCATACTTCTTATATGTGAAGTCATCACTCCCCATAAGATCATCATATATACTCTTTGCTTTTATTCCATACTTCTTTCTATTTCTTTTTCTCAAGATCATAGCAAGCAAGCAAAGCCCTCAACTCAAAACTACTTTTTATTACATAACTCTCGGACTCGCTTACATAGGGGGAACATAAAGCAAAACTCAAAACTAGATCACACTAAAAACTTTATTCTACTAGATCAAGATATAACCAAAAGGATCGAACTAAGAAAAACGATAAAAGTAAAAGATGTGATGGTGATACGATACCGGGGCACCTCCCCCAAGCTTGGCACAAGCCAAGGGGAGTGCCCATACCCATGTGTTTAGTTGTCTTTCTTCGGAGGTGGTGATGTTGGAGTTGTTGATGAGGTTGAAAGCTTGTCCTCCATCTTCCAAGGCATAGGCTCACCATCGTAAAAAGATGAACGAGTCTCCGGGATCCTCAAATCTGCAGCCAAACTCATTCTCTTAAATCTGTATTCATACTCACAGTTTTGGTTTTGCAGGTCATAGATCTGGGCTTGGAGATGCTCGATTTTCTCGTAAAGCTTGAAGATGTGCTCCCCGATGTCCTTGGCGTCTAGCTTGTGCTTATGGGTAAACTCCGCGATCATCATGTGATTGGCATTGAGTCCGCGTTCCACCATCCCTTGGCACTTGAAGACTTGCTGCTCCATTGCTTCGAGCCTTGTCTCCACGCTTCCGGTCTTCTTTGGCCCCTCAACATCACGGATGTGCAGTACCCCCTCACGCATCTCAATGGTTTGAGGGTGTCGCAGCACCTCCGCAAGGTAGGGGTTGATGACCTTCTCAAAGAACTTGTCCTTCGAAGCACTTGGGGACGTCATGGCGATCTAAATCTGTCCGGAAAACAACTCGAAACAAAAACAAGAGATATTGTTGTGATACGAAGGTCAAAACCTTCGGGAGATTATATAATGAATTTTTACCGACCTAAAGGAGTATACCACAAGAAAACGAAGTCCGGAGGGTGCACGGAGTGGCCACAAGCCACAGGGGCGCGCCCAGGGGGGTAAGGCGTGCCCCCCTGGCTTGTCGCCTCCTCGTGCACTTTTCGGACTACTTTAAATTTTCCTAATTTATTAAATATTCCAAAACGGAGAAAAATTGCTATTGGAAAAGTTTTGGAGTCGGTTTGCTTACCGTACCACATACCTATTCCTTTTCGGAGTCTGAAACGTTCTGGTAGGTCTCCCTAATGTACTCCTCCGGAGTTATGGTATTGATAATATTGGTTTCAACATTTATGGAAGTACCTGAGATATAATGCTTGATTCTTTGCCCGTTTACCACCTTTGGGTTAGTGCCTTCGGCGTTGTTGATCTTGATGGCACCGGAACGATATACTTCCTCGACAATGTAAGGCCCTTCCCATTTAGAGAGAAGTTTTCCTGCAAAAAATCTTAAACGAGAATTGTATAGCAAGACATGGTCATCTACATTGAATTCACGCTTTTGTATCCTTTTATCATGCCATCTCTTAACCTTTTCTTTAAATAAGTTGGCATTCTCATAGGCCTGGGTTCTCCATTCATCAAGTGAGCTAATGTCAAATAACCTCTTCTCACCAGCAAGTTTGAAATCATAGTTGAGCTCTTTGATTGCCCAATAAGCTTTATGTTCTAGTTCTAGAGGTAAGTGACATGCTTTACCATAAACCATTTTATACGAAGACATACCCATAGGGTTTTTGTAAGCAGTTCTATAAGCCCATAATGCACCATCAAGTTTCTTAGACCAATTCTTTCTAGATCTATTAACAGTCTTTTGCAAGATCAATTTAATTTCTCTATTGCTTAATTCTACTTGACCACTAGACTGAGGATGATATGGAGATGCAATTCTATGATTAACATCATACTTAGCAAGCAAATTACGGAAAGCACCATGAATAAAGTGTGAACCACCATCAGTCATTAAATATCTAGGGACTCCAAATCTAGGGAAAATAACTTCTTTAAGCATTTTAATAGAAGTGTTATGATCAGCACTACTAGTTGGAATAGCTTCCATCCACTTAGTAACATAATCAACAGCAACTAGAATATGAGTATACCCATTGGACTTGGGAAAAGGTCCCATATAATCAAAACCCCAAACATCAAATGGTTCAATAACAAGTGAGTAATTCATAGGCATTTCCTGACGTCTACTAATATTACCAATTATTTGACATTCATCACAATACAAGACAAACTTACGAGCATCCTTGAAGAGAGTAGGCCAATAAAAACCAGATTGTAATACCTTGTGTGCAGTTCTATCTCCAGCGTGGTGTCCTCCGTAGGCCTCGGAGTGACACTTGTGTAGGATCTGTTCCTGTTCATGCTCAGGTACACAACGTCTAATAACACCATCTACTCCTTCTTTATAAAGGCGTGGATCATCCCAAAAGTAATGTCTTAAATCATAGAAGAACTTTTTCTTTTGTTGGTATGTGAAACTAGGTGGTATAAATTTAGCAACAATGTAATTAGCATAATCAGCATACCATGGAGCATTACGTGAAGCATTTATGACAGCTAACTGTTCATCAGGAAAGCTATCATCAATAGGTAGTGGGTCATCAAGAACATTTTCTAACCTAGACAGGTTGTCTGCTACGGGGTTCTCAGCACCCTTTCTATCAATAATATGCAAATCAAATTCTTGTAGCAGAAGAACCCATCTAATAAGTCTAGGTTTAGCATCTTTCTTTTCCATAAGATATTTAATAGTAGCATGATCAGTGTGAATAGTTACTTTGGAATCAACAATATAAGGTCCGAACTTATCACAAGCAAACACAACTGCTAAAAATTCCTTTTCAGTGGTAGCATAGTTTCTTTGAGCACTGTCTAGAGTTTTACTAGCATAATGGATAACATTTAATTTCTTATCAACTCTTTGTCCTAGAACATCGCCAACGGCATAATCACTAGCATCACACATAATTTCAAAGGGTAGGTTCCAATCAGGTGGTTGAACAACAGGTGCAGAAATCAAGGCTTTCTTAAGGATTTCAAATGCTTCTACACAATCATCATCAAAAACAAAATGAACATCTTTTTGCAAGAGATTAGTGAGAGGCCTAGAAATTTTAGAGAAGTCTTTAATAAATTTCCTATAGAAACCAGCATGACCAAGGAAACTTCTTATACCTCTGATATCCGTGGGACACGGCATTTTTTCAATAGCATCAAATTTAGCTTTATCCACCTCAATACCTCTTTCGGAGATTTTGTGTCCCAAGACAATGCCCTCATTAACCATAAAGTGGCACTTCTCCCAATTCAAGACAAGATTAGTTTCTTCACATCTCTACAAAACCCGATCAAAGTTGCTCAAGCAATCATCAAAAGAAGTTCCGTAAACGGAGAAATCATCCATGAAAACCTCAACAATCTTTTCACAAAAGTCAGAGAATATAGCAGTCATACATCTTTGAAAGGTAGCAGGTGCATTGCATAAACCAAAAGGCATACGTCTATAAGCAAAGGTACCGAAAGGACAAGTAAAAGTGGTCTTCTCTTGGTCCTCTTTTGACACAGGTATTTGAGAAAAACCAGAATAACCATCTAGAAAGCAAAAGTGTGTGTGTTTGGATAGTCTTTCTAGCATTTGATCAATAAAAGGTAGAGGGTAATGATCTTTCCTAGTAGCTTTATTTAATTTCCTAAAAATCAATTACCATTCTATATCCTGTAACAATTCTTTGCGGGATCAATTCATTTTTATCATTAGGAACAACGGTAATACCTCCCTTCTTAGGGACACAATGAACGGGACTAACCCATCTACTATCAGCAATAGGATAAATTATACCTGCCTCCAGAAGCTTTAATATTTCATTTCTTACCACTTCTTTCATTTTAGGATTTAACCGTCGTTGGTGATCAACAACTGGTTTAGCATCAGGCTCCATATTAATTTTATGCTGACATAGAGTGGGACTAATGCCCTTAAGATCATCAAGAGTATATCCAATAGCAGCACGGTGCTTCCTCAGAGTTTTCAATAATCTCTTTTCTTCATGCTCTGAAAGGTTAGCACTAATAATAACATGATATATCTTCTTTTCATCAAGATAAGCGTATTTCAGAGTATCCGGTAATTGTTTAAGCTCAAACACGGGATCGCCCTTGGGTGAAGGACGATCCCCAAGTATTTCAACAGGTAGGTTGTGTTTCAAAATAGGATGCTGATCAAAGAAAATCTTATCTATTTCATTCCTTTCATTCATATGCATATCGTTTTCATGGTCTAGCAAATATTGTTCTAAGGGATCAGTAGGAGGCACAGCAATAGAAGCAAGACCAACAATTTCATATTTACTAGGCAATTCTTTGTCATGGGGTTGTCTATGAAATTTAGAGAAATTGAACTCATGAGACACATCCCCAAAACTTACAGTAACAATTTCTTTCTCACAATCTATCTTAGCATTAACAGTATTCAAGAAAGGTCTACCAAATATAATGGGACAAAAATCATCTTGTGGGGAACCAAGAACAAGAAAATCAGTAGGATATTTTATTTTCCCACACAAGACTTCAACATCTCTAACAATCCCAACTGGTGCTATAGTATCTCTATTAGCAAGCTTAATGGTAACATCAATTTCTTCTAACTCAGCTGGTGCAATATCATTCATAATTTCTTGATATAAGGTAAAGGGAATTGCACTGACACTAGCACCCACATCACATAAGCCATGATAACAATGATCTCCTATTTTAACAGAAACAACAGGCATGCCAACAATAGGTCTACATTTATCTTTAGTATCAGGTCTAGCAATTCTAGCAGCTTCATCACAGAAATGAATAACTTGCCCATCAATATTATCAACCAAGAGATCTTTAACCATAGCAATACTAGGTTCAACTTTGATTTGTTCAGGGGGTGTAGGTGTTCTAACATAGCTCTTACGAACCACAGTTGAAGCTTTAGCATGTTCCTTTATTCTAACAGGGAAAGGTGGTTTCTCAATATAAGTAGCAGGAATAACAGGATCAACATTATAAGTAATAGTTTCTTCTTCAACTTTAATAGGTTCAACTACTTTCACTTCAATGGGAGGATGATATTTAAACCACTTCTCCTTAGGGAGATCAACATGAGTAGCAAACGATTCACAGAAAGAAGCTACTATCTCAGAGTCAAGTCCATATTTAGTGCTAAATTCACGAAAAGCGTCGGTGTCTATGAAGGATTTAACACAATCAAACTTCAGGTTTATACCTGACTCCTTACCTTCGTCGAGTTCCCAATCTTCAGAGTTGCGTTTAATTCTTTCCAATAAACCCCATTTGAATTCAATATCTTTCTTCATAAAGGAACCAGTACAAGAAGTATCGAGCATGGATTGATCATTACGAGAAAGCCGAGCATAAAAATTCTGAATACTAATTTCTCTTGAGAGCTCATGATTGGGGCATGAGTATAACATTGACTTAAGCCTCCCCCAAGCTTGAGCGATACTTTCTCCTTCACGAGGCCAAAAATTATAAATATAATTCAGATCACGATGAACCAGATGCATAGGATAAAACTTCTGATGAAATTCCAATTTCAATCGGTTGTAGTTCCATGATCCAATATCATCACATAGACTATACCATGTCAATGCCTTCTCCTTCAAAGATAAAGGAAAGACCTTCTTCTTGACATCATCCTCGGGAAAACCTGCAAGCTTAAATAATCCACAAACTTCATCCACATAGATTAGATGCAAATCAGGATGTAGTGTTCCATCTCCTGCATAAGGATTAGCTAGCAGTTTCTCTATCATACCCGAAGGAATTTCATAATAAATATTTTCAGTAGGTTGAGGAGCAACTCTTTGTGCTTCCGGTCGAGGTGAAGATACCCCGAACAAGCCCCTCAAAGGATTATTTTCCATAGTAACAAGTGACAATAAATTTCAGCACACTATATAAATTTTTCCTTACCAAATTCCACTCACCAAAGGCGCTTCACTCCCCGGCAACGGCGCCAGAAAAGAGTCTTGATGACCCACAAGTATAGGGGATCTATCATAGTCCTTTCGATAAGTAAGAGTGTCGAACCCAACGAGGAGCAGAAGGAAATGACAAGCGGTTTTCAGTAAGGTATTCTCTGCAAGCACTGAAATTATCGGTAACAGATAGTTTTGTGATAAGATAATTCGTAACGGATAGCAAGTAACAAATGTAGCAAAGGTGCAGCAAGGTGGCCCAATCCTTTTTGAAACAAAGGACAAGCCTGGACAAACTCTTATATAAAGCAAAGCGCTCTCGAGTACACATGGGAATTTCTGTCAAGCTAGTTTTCATCATGCTCATATGATTCGCGTTCGTTACTTTGATAATTTGATATGTGGGTGGACCGGTGCTTGGGTGCTGCCCTTACTTGGACAAGCCTCCCACTTATGATTAACCTCTCTCGCAAGCATCCGCAACTACGAAAGAAGAATTAAGATAAATCTAACCATAGCATGAAACATATGGATCCAAATCAGCCCCTTACGAAGCAACGCATAAACTAGGGTTTAAGCTTCTGTCACTCTAGCAACCCATCATCTACTTATTACTTCCCAATGCCTTCCCCTAGTCCCAAATAATGGTGAAGTGTCATGTAGTCGACGTTCACATAACACCACTAGAGGAGAGACAACATACATCTTATCAAAATATCGAACGAATACCAAATTCACATGATTACTTATAACAAGACTTATCCCATGTCCTCAGGAACAAACGTAACTACTCACAAAGCATATTCATGTTCATAATTAGAGGAGTATTAATTATCATTAAGGAACTGAACATATGATCTTCCACCAAGTAAACCAACTAGCATCAACTACAAGGAATAATCAACACTACTAGCAACCCACAGGTACCAATCTGAGGTTTTGAGACAAAGATCGGATACAAGAGATGAACTAGGGTTTGGAGAGGAGATGGTGCTGGTGAAGATGTTGATGGAGATTGACCCCCTCTCGATGAGAGGATCGTTGGTGATGACGATGGCTTCGATTTCCCCCTCCGGGAGGGAAGTTTCCCCGGCAGAACAGCTCCGCCGGAGCCCTAGATTGGTTCTGCCCAAGTTCCACCTCGAGACGGCGGCGCTTTGTCCCGAAAGCTCTCTTATGATTTTTTCCAGGTCAAAACCCTCCATATAGCAGAAGATGGGCACCAGAGGGCTGCCAGGGGGCCCACAAGCCACAGGGGCGCGCCCTGGGGGGTAGGGCGCGCCCCCCAGGCTTGTGACCTCCTGGTGGGTCCCCTCTGGTATTTCTTTCGCCCAATATTTTTTATATATTCCAAAATAATTCTCCGTAACTTTTTAGGACTTTTGGAGTTGTGCAGAATAGGTCTCTCATATTTGCTCCTTTTCCAGTCCAGAATTCCAGCTGCCGGCATTCTCCCTCTTCATGTAAACCTTGTAAAATAAGAGAGAAAAGGCATAAGTATTGTACCATAATGTGTAATAACAACCCATAATGCAATAAATATCAATATAAAAGCATGATGCAAAATGGACGTATCACCATCCTTAGACGCTTTTAATGCTATGGGAAGTTTAGTGGGATCACCATCTCTCATGATTAATGAAACGACTTTAACCCTCGAACATGTTATGGAAAGGCTAGATGCTATTGAAAAGAAGATGATTACCAAAGAACATCTTGAAAATTTGGATAATAAAATGCATAATCTAGCTAATAAAATTGGGTCAAAAGCGGGAGATGCCTTTAAATTGTTGAAGGAAAAGGAAACCGTAGTTAACGAAAGAATAGAAGAAAGTCCTTACCGGATTGATAAGTTGGAAGAAATTTGTAGTAACTTGAGTTCGTCCTGTTCTTCTGTTAAAACTATTGAACAAACTCCCGTAAAAATTTGCAAGACCACGCAAGTCACTAAGAACAAAGGTGCTACATCTAGTAGCCACAAGGGAGATCTCAAAATGATTAGTATTCATCCCAATTTTGTTAAAATAGTAAAAGACCCTATTTACAAAAATGAATTTTTTGGCCTTATTCCTAGAAGTGTTGTGATGGAGAGTGTGCATGCTAAATTCTTGAAGAAATCTAGTTGTGTGATTGAGGAGTTGAAAACCAAAGATGACAATACTTGAATCTATGCATTATACCTAGCTAGGGGCATAAAATGATAGCGCTTGTTGGGAGGCAACCCAATGAATAAATTTATTTTATTCTTTTTCTTTATGTTTTTAGTGTTGACACAATTATGCCTCTATTATGATTGTGTTTTTATGTTTTATTTAGTGTTTGTGCCAAGTAAAGCCTTTAGGATGATTCATAAGATGAGTAGAAACAATGCTGAATCTGAAACAGAAACTTTGCCTCCAGTGCGCGAATTTTCATTTTTTACTGGAGCGTTATAATGAGCTGAAATTTTAACACAGTATTTCTATAAAAATTCTTTACGTTGTCCTATTTTTTCAGAATTTTTAGAGTTACACAAGTATGGTTAGAATACAGATTACTCCAGACTGTTCTGTTTAAGACAGATTCTGTTTTTGTTGTATTGTGTGCTTGTTTTGATGAATCTATTGTTTGTATTGAGGGGTATAAGCCATGGTAAAGTTAAAATACAGTAGGTATAATGCAATAATAAAATTTGAACGAGTTTGCAACAGTACTTAAAGTGGTGATTTCCTTTATTATACTAACGGATCTCACGAAGATTTTGTTGAGTTTTGTGTGATTGAAGTTTTCAGGTTTTGGGTGAGATCACGATGGATGAAGGAATAAGGAGTGAAAAGAGCCTAAGATTGGGGATGCTACAGCACCCCCAAGATATATCCAAAGAGAAACAAGCAACTAAGCTTGGGGATGCCCCGAGTGGCATCCCCTCTTTCTTCTAACGGCCATCGGTATTTTACTTGGAGCTATATTTTTATTCGTCACATATCATGAGTTTTGCTTGAAGCATCTTGTATCATTTGAGTCTTTGCTTGCTTTTCTTTTTATTTTTTCACAAGTATCCTTTCTGGACACACCTATTTGAGACAGCCAAAATTATGCTATGATTTGTTTGAATTGCTCTATATGCTTCACTTAATTTTTTTGAGCTATGGAATTGCTCTAGTGCTTCACTTATATCTTTTTGAGCACGGTGTGCTTTGAAATTTTTGAAGAAATACTCTCATGCTTCACTTAGATTAATTTGAGAGTTAGTAAATTTTGAAGAAATTCTCTCATGCTTCACTTATATTATTTTGAGAGATGAAATCTTTATGCTCATGTTCTTCACTTAAATTTGTTTGAGCTTGTCAAAAGCAATGGCAATATATGAAACTAGTCCCAAAGTGATAGATATTCAAGGAGGATATAATAAAAACTTTCATGAAGATCATTGGACAAATTAAACTTGATTCCTTGTAATAGTTTTGAGACATGATGATAGTAATATGTGAGTCATGTTGGTGAGTAATTATGCTTTAGTAAGAATATTGGTGTTAAGGTTTGTGATTCCCTATGCAAGTACGAAAGTCAAATAGTTATGCAATGAAATTACATCCTACTTATGGTGCATTATTCGGTGTTAGTTATGCTCAATGCTCGTTTATGTGAATTTTCGTTTCTTGATTGGTTGCTTCTCAATCTATTTGGCCTCCACTTGTACTAAGTAGAAATACTACTTGTGCATCCAAAATCCTTAAACCCATTTTTGCCTTATGAGTCCACCATACCTACCTATATGCGGTATTTCCATGCCGTTCTAAGCAATTTTGTATGTGCCATCTCTAATTTTCAAAATGAATTTCCTTTTTGCATGGTCGTACCGCTCATGAAACGGTAGGGGGTATCCAATATTTTTACATGCTAGATGTGTTATTCTGAAGATGAGTGTGTATTCACTTGTCATTGCACGAGAGTACGGCGGTAATAGGGATGCCCAATCCCGAAATGAAAAAGAAATTTACTTTATGTTGTCAAATAATAAATTCCTTGGAAAGTGTTGGTATGGAAGGCAACCGTGGATACGGCCAGCCATGGATTGTGAAAGAATGGTGGAAAAAGCAATAAACTTTACTTTATGTTTGGGAACCGCCTATGATATATCAAGCATTGAAAGTATTGCGAACTACTTTGTCGTTTTCGTTGATAGGAAAGGCATGCCACTCATAATATTTTTCTCTCTCAATTTAAACCTTGAGCTCTGGCACCTCTACAAATCCCTACTTCCCTCTGCGAAGGGCCTATCCATTTACTTTATGCAATTTTTATTTTTAATTTGAGTCTCCATCTTCTCTTATAAAGCACCAACTAGGGGGCACTATGATCATACTTGAGCATTGGGTGTAGCTAATATTTGAGTGTGTTTCATGAATGGATCAATGATTGAGCATGATGGGCTAGGGATAAATTTCTTTAGTGTTGATATTTTGAAAGACATGGTTGCTTGTTGGCATGCTTGAGTATTAAAGTCTTTATGTCAAAACTAGAGTATTGCTTTGAACCATCTAAAAATCCAAATGTCCATGCTACAAAAGAAAAGAATATGTGATGAACATGTTAGGCAGCATTCCACATCGAAAAATCTGTTTTTATCATTTACCTACTCGAGGACGAGTAGGAATTAAGCTTGGGGACGCTGATACGTCTCCAACGTATCTATAATTTTTGCTTGTTCCATGCTGTTATATTATCATTCTTGGATGTTTTACAATCATTTTATAGCAACTTTATATCATTTTTTGGGACTAACTGAGGGAGTCCCGGACTAGGGGGTCCTCGGGTCGCTGACCCATCTCTTAACAGGCCGGCTCGATGGGCCGTTCTCTGGCTATCACAGGAAAGGCCGGTTACATCGAGACTCCACGTTCCAGAAGGAAGCCCCGAAGGCGCGTCGTGCACTCCAAGTCAAGATGAGGAAATCGACATTTCCAACCGGCAGGAGGCCCATCATGTGTAAACCCTAGGCACCCCCCCGGTGTATATATAAACCGGGAGGGTTTTAGAATGCCAGACACAGAAACTCATCTAGGGTTTTAGCTAGTCGATCTCGAGGTAGATCAACTCTGTAACCTTCATACCATCAATATAATCAAGCAGAACGTAGGGTTTTACCTCCATAGGAGGGCCCGAACCTCGGTAAACATCGTCTCCTTTGTCCCTTTGTTACCATCGATCCTAGTCTCACAGCTCGGGACCCCCTACCTGAGATCCGCCGGTTTTGACACCGACATTGGTGCTTTCATTGAGAGTTCCGCTGTGATCCCCAAAGGAATCGATGGCTCGTGTTGTCATCAACGAAGAGGTCCGTAGCATGGACTCCTTCGTCCCTGGACAGATCTTCGCTTTCGGCAGCATCGTGCTGCACGCTGACCCGACCGGCCGCCTTGGCCGGGTCGGGAGTTTCGCCCCTGATCAAGAAGTCAGATTTGGGAACTTAGAGTTCTCCGTAGACCCTCGGGGCGATCTCATGCTCATCGGGCTCGCAGTCTCATCTGACGCGCCCGAGGACTCCGAGGCCTTAACCTTGGATGTCGTTTTTAATCCCGCTCACGGGGCCAATCCCAATGATGGTCCGGACTTCAATCCGGATCCGGCTATAGCGCCCGATGGCCGGGCATCAACTCCTGCCGAATACACTTCTCGTGCGGACACGTCAGAAGTTAACTCCAAACGCGCCGGGCAGATTGACCCGATCGAGCTCTCGATACTCGACGAAGCTCTAGATCGGATCTCATCGATGAAAATTACTGAGGACCCAGCCCCGATCCACACTCAGATCGGTCTTGAGGCGGGTCAAGAAGAATTTTTCGTCCCACCCACCACCCACTTAGTAGCCACTATCGAAGACTTAACTGATATGTTGGACTACGCCTCCGAGGAGGCAGAAGACATGGAGGAAGAGGATAGCGCTCCCACCACCGTCAACACCGAGCGATGGACCGCCACCTCCACCTATGACGTCTACATGGTGGATACGCCAGCCAGAAATGGCGAGCGCACACCAGCAAACAATGGCGATGACTCAGGTGAGGCACCGTCAAGACGTCAGAAACTGCGTAAGCGATCAAAGACTAAAAAGGGAAGGGAAGCTATTGCCGGCACCGGGGAAAACGATACCTCGGAAGACCTCGGCGATCCCGATATCCCCGAGTATCCGTTGGAGGACCAGGACAGGCCGGAGGACCAGCGTGACCCCGAAGATCCGAACGACTCCGAGGATGACAACTACCTCCCCCCTGTAGAGGAGGAGGATAGCCCGGAAGACGAGGACCTCATCGTCCCCGAAACTATTGAGGATCAGGAATGGTTTAGGCAACAACTTTTAGCCACTGCCCGAAGCCTAAAGGCAAAAGCGCGGCAGCTGAATGCCGAACAAGATACCCTCAACGACAGATGGACAAGGGTTCTATCAGCCGAGGAAGAACGCGGCGCCGGTCTATGCAACCAACCCAAGAGTTACCCCCGCCGGCGGTTGCTGCCACAATTTGACGACGAGCTCCCCAATACGCCGCCCCCCACGCACACTCCATATGACCAGCCGGACCGCCCTCCCCGAGGACGAGATAGGACGGCTGGCGAGGCCGGTTATAGGCCGGCGATACCCTGCAGAAGGGGAAAAGAGCCAATGGAGCCTGAGGACAGGTATGACCTGCGACGCGACCTGGATGATAGAACCGGCCGCACGAGATCCTTCTCCGGATCTAGAGGGTACTCCCCTGGTAGAAGGGACGAGTACCGGCCCTGGCTCGACCGAACCAATAGAGTTCGGGACCAAAACCGAGCCAGAACAGACGCCGACTACTGGTGTGATATAGCCCGGGTCAGAGGCGCTGCCCACCCACTCTGCTTCACTGACGAGGTGATGCAGCATCAGTTCCCGGAAGGGTTTAAACCCGTGAACATCGAGCAATACGACGGAACAACTGACCCAGCAGTGTGGATCGAGGATTTCCTCCTCCACATTCACATGGCACGAGGAGAAGACCTCCACGCCATCAAGTACCTACCCCTTAAACTTAAGGGGCCAGCTCGGCACTGGTTAAACAGTCTCCCCGAAAACTCTATCGGGAGCTGGGAGGACCTCGAGGATGCATTCCGATCTAACTTCCAGGGCACCTATGTACGGCCCCCGGACTCCTCCGACCTAAGCAATGTCGTGCAAAAGGCAGGAGAGTCCGCTCGACAATTCTGGAATCGGTTCTTGACCAAGAAAAACCAGATCGTCGATTGCCCGGACGCCGAAGCTATAGCCTCTTTCAGGCACAATATTCGGGACAAGTGGCTGGCTCGCCAGCTCGGATAGGATAAACCTAGGACCCTGTCCGCCCTTGCATCACTCATGACCCGCTTTTGCGCGGGCGAGGATAACTGGCTAGCAAGGCGAAACCACAACCCCGAAGACCCCGGCACTTCCGAAGTCCGGGATGGAAACGGGAAACCACGACGGAACAAAAACAAACGCCGGCACAACATCGGCGACGCCGATGACACGGCCGTTAACGCCGGTTTTCGCAACCCAAGATCCGGGCAGCGGAAGAAGCCTCCTAAAGGCAACCGCGACAGACCCACCCCGATGGACAAGATCATGGAGAGGCCTTGCCAGATCCACGGCACTCCAGACAAGCCCGCCAACCACACCAACCATAACTGTTGGGTGTTCAAACAGGCCGACAAACTCGCAGCCGAGGAGCAGGGCAAAGGCCCACGCAGCAAGGACGACGAGAAGCCACGCGGTCCGAACAATGGAGGTCAGAAGCAGTTCCCTCCAGAGGTAAAGACAGTGAACGTGATATACGCCACTCATATACCTAAAAAGGAGAGGAAACGCGCCCTTTGAGAGGTCTATGCCATAGAGCCTGTAGCCCCGAAGTTTAACCCATGGTCGGCCTATCCGATCACTTTCGATCGACGAGATCACCCGACCAGTATCCGTCATGGAGGTTCGGCGGCCCTCGTCCTAGACCCCATTATCGATGGGTATCACCTCACTAAAGTCCTAATGGACGGAGGAAGTAGCCTAAATCTGATTTACTCAGACACGGTGAAAAAGATGGGCATAGATCCGTCAAGGATAAAGCCCAGCAACACTACCTTTAAAGGAGTGATCCCAGGAGTCGAAGCCCAATGCACAGGCTCTGTTACCCTGGAAGTAGTGTTCGGCTCGCCCGATAACTTCCGCAGCGAGGATTTGATCTTTGACATCGTACCTTTCCGCAGCGGCTACCACGCCCTGCTGGGCCGTACAGCGTTCGCTCGCTTTAACACCGTCCCACACTACGCATAACTCAAGCTCAAGATGCCGGGGCCCAAGGGGGTCATCACCGTCAACGGCAACACAGAGCGTTCCCTCCGAACTGAGGAACATGCGTTGGCCCTGGCGGCCGAATTCCATTACGAGGACGGTCGGCAAACACCTAAATCCACCATAAAGGCTCGTAAGGTCGACAAACGAGTTCGGTTAAAATCCGAACTCCCAGATTCTTCTCCTCCCCAGAAATAGGGACACGCCCCCCATTGCACAGCCCTAACGACCGCCAAACACGTGCCAAGAAGGCACAACTTCGCGCTCAAGATTCCATGGGAAGCAATGGGGAACAACAATCAAAGGGTAAGTGTTCGGTTGGACCGACCAATACCAATACACGTCCTCGGACAAAACACAGGTACCATCAAGGACCTGCTAAAAAGCGTAAAGCTCATCCACACTTCGGCGACTTCTCAAGACCTTTTTCCTAAGGTCCGCTCGGCGACAACATCACTCTTAAAGGGATGCAACCCCCATAGAGGAATGTGAACGGACAGGCGACAAGGCACATCGAGGACGTCATGTCATCAATCGAAGACCCCCGGTACAGCCTCCCTTCTGTAAATTTTATATTTCATCTTCAAAAACCTGTAAGCAGTTGCTTCGGCAATCCAAGTTATAAGAATTATTGAGCAAGTAACAAGACCATCATATATGGCCACTTCTTTGTGTTTTATACATCCTCTGTTCTTCCCTTGGTAACGCCTCTTGTGAAAATTGTTCGGTATATATTATGACGCAACCGACTAATAGACCGGGGGCTTGAATTTAAAAAAATCGCCTTGAACATCACCCCAACACAACTGGTCGTGTGTTCGGCGTCTTGTATTTTGCTTTATATGCATCGGATCCGAACTATGTCTTGGGTCAATAGTTGGGTTACCCGGCTCCTGTGGTTGCCCCCTTACGTTTCGCTCGTTCGGCTAAAGGGGCAAAGGGAGAACCACTGCGATTGTGTTTCCAGTTCACTTGGTCAAGCACCTCAGGGGAGAAAGCCGAAAACTGACTGTCATAGTAAGCGAGAATCGGTCTGCAAATCCGAGCATAAGTGTCATACTAAAAGATCGATAGAGGTTATTCCGTGTTATACGATGGGTTTCGTTCTTGTACAAACCATGTGATGCTGGCTTCGGCCCCGAACATCACACTGGGGGCTGATTATCAGCCCCCGCATTTTTTCTACGCTCCTACGGCTATGTGAAAGTGATAAAGCATCATAGTCCGATTGCCTTGTCCCCCCCGCACTGCCGCCTTCGGGCACCGATACCTCGGCTAAGGGTCACAGTGCGGATACAGAGACACCCCGTGTAGTATCTACGTGGGGGCTGAAGCCGACGACTCGCAACTTTCAGATAAACCGGCCACACAGGGGTCAAAATAAAAATCAAATACTTATAAGACATGATAAACCATGCATCACTAGTTATAAAGCGTTAAAAGTCTTTGGACATATTACAACGCGCTCATTCATACAAAACGTCCTTGGAGCATTGAGCCTCTATTGCCCGAGCACCCTCCATTACTGCGGGGAAGTATCGCTCGGGGCGCCTATACTCCTTTCCAGGAGGCGGAGGTGCGGTAGCCATCTCGATTGGCTTGAGCTTCGGCCAATGCACCATGGTCTTCGCAAAGGCCATCCGCGCGCCCTCGATGCACGTAGAACGCTTCAGCACATCGACCCGAGGCGCAGCTTCGCATAGTTTCTGCACTAAGCCGAAGTAGCTGCTCGGCAACGACTCATCGGGCCACAAACGGATGCAGAGGTCCTTCATGGCCGGCTCCGCCACTCTGTGCATCTCCATTAGTTGCTTCATCTGCTCGATGAGGAGAGGAGAGCGCTCGGGGGACTTAAACTGCGCCCAGAATAGCCGGGCCTCATCATCCTCCGCCCACGAAGCATAAAGCTTGTTCGCGTCCGCTGCACTCTTCTGGAGATCCGCACAGACGCCTAAGGAACGCCACACCTGGGTGAGCAAAGCAAACTTTCTACCACCAAAGGCGCATTGTAGTGAATACGGCTTACCATCGATGACAGCCTTGACTTGGCGAAGTTCCTCTTCAAAGGACCGCCTATCCACCCGCTCCTTTTGGAGCTCGGATTTTAGCGCGGCTAGCACATCGGCTTGCTCTTTGCCTTTCTACTCAAGGGCCTCGCACTTCTTGCCGGCATCCTTGAGCTCTTGTTGCACCTCCTCCACTCGGGCCTCATGCTTGGCACTCGTGGCTTTCAAAGCGGAAAGCGTGGCCGCTGCTTGTTCGGCGACCGACTTCTCCTCCGCGCCCTCTTGCTTCATTCGCTGAAGCTCGGCCTTGAGTTTTTCGACCTCCGCAGCTGAAGTTGTGGAAGCAATAGATAAACGGTCATGCTGGGTTACCAGTGCGGATCATTACCGATATATAGCTCGGATATTACTATTCGGCTTACCTTGTGCCTCGTCGAACCTCTTGTTCAGGCTATCAAGCTCCCCCTCGGAGATTGTGAGCTTTCGATACAGTTCGGTTAGCTCCGCGGCATTAACATTCGCCGCCGATGACGAGGCCTACAAAAAATGCATCCAGTTAAGTGCGTTCAAACCCCCGAACTATCAAGGATATGACTCTTTGTTCGGTCCTTTCAAGGACATTTTGAACATTGCAGGACTAAATGATGACTTGTGCATCATTGTTCATTCCCTCTTGTTTGACCCCAGGATGCGTTTTTGCAAACCCATCCGGGGCTCTGGGGCTACTACATATATAAAGATAGCACAAACTTAAAATTAACATTGTTCGGGAAAAGGGTATTACGTGACTCACCTTGAAGCCCGCCAAGAGGCCATTGAAGGCCTCTTTCAGTCCGCTATCAACGGACTGAATTCCTTGTAAAACCGCACCCATAAGAGTGCGGTGATCCTCAGAGATGGGGGTGCTTGCTAGCGCCTCCTCCATTACCGGCCACCCAGTCGTCGGTGGTGCCGGTGGTGACCGAACAGTCCGATCTCTGATCGGAGACTGAGTCGGTAGCTCCGGAGGCACATCGTGCTCCGGAGACGCCCTCGGAGGGGACTGGGCATCCCTTCGCCCTTCCTCTTCGGCGGCCAGGGGGGTATTCTCCCCCTGATCCTCGGCGGCCTAGGGGGTTTCCTTCCCCTGGCCTTCGGCGGACGTGGCGTCAGCCTCGGCCATGGCATGGTCACCCCCACCCCCCGTGTTCGGCTCCAACAGAGCCTGGCTGGATGACACCTCCGCGGCATCCTTCACGGCCCCTAGAGGGGTGGGGTGGGATGCAGTCCCACTCTCCGCCAGCTCGGCGGGTGGAGACTCCCCATCCGATATTTGGTCGGTAGGGAGAACGCGCAGTGGGCTGCAGATCAAAAGACATTCCTGTACTTAAAACATCGAAAACTCAGCATAAATAACCCGGGAGTCTTCGGATTCGTACCTTTGAGCGGGGGGCTTGACCCTTAAGTTCCTTCGGGGAACCCTCTCAAATTCCTCGGATTCTGCGTCAGAATCCGAGCTCTCGTCGGGCAGGATCAACCTAGCCCGGCGCACCCTCTTCAGGGCAGGAGGAGCTGCATCCTCCGCGGCGTCCAATGACGCCGCCCACTTTCTTGCGAGGGGGGAGACTCCTTCCCCCCGTCTTCATGCTCCTCCTCATGACTAGAGGAGGCATGGGTCTCCTTTGATGCGGCGTCTGGCTGGTCCTTTATGCGGAGACCCTCTCCGGCCTTCTTTTTCTTCTCTTTCTTCTCGGGCGCCGAGTACGGCGCCACAACGAGCATCGCCGCCAACAGCTCCGACCTGGGGTCTTTGGGTTGTGGAGCCGAGTAGTTAACTTTCGCGGCTTTGCTCAGCCACTTCTGCGAAGGTAAGGGAGAAGGCGTTCAGTCTTTTTGTCGAAGAAACAGAGTCAGCGGATTAAAATTATGCCATACCTTGGTGGGGGGGTTATCGGTGCTTAGGCCCGAATCCTCTTCCGTGGTTGGCCAGCTTTTCTGAGGCTTGAACAAAGCCCTCCACAGCTTCTCAGGGGTGGTGCGGAAGAATTGGCTCACGGTAGGTTCGTCGTCAGGCCGGTAATCCCACATGGGGGATGCCCGGCGCTGGCAGGGAAGGATACGGCGGTGGAGCATGACCTGGACCATGTTGACCAGCTCCACCTTGGCCTCAGAAAGGCTTCGCAGATGATGATGAATGCCGATATGTGCATGAAGGAGTTCGGCGGAAGGTCGTGGAAGTCTAGCCCATAGAAAAACATAAGACCCCTAACAAAGGGTGGAGCGGAAAGCTCAGTCCCCGGATGAAGTGGGGGACGAACACCACCCTCTCGCCTACCTTGGGGGTGGGAATCACCTGGTTCTTCTCCGGGGCGCAGTGGAAGATGTTGGCGGGGAGGTAGCTGGCCTGCTTTAGGTCCCGGATGTCCTGGTCAGTGATCGTGGAGGCCTCCCACTTGCCGTTGGAGCCCGAACCTGCCATGGCTAAGCTCGGAGGAGAGGGCGAGGAAGAACTGGATCTGGGCTCTCGAAGCTTGGGGAGATTGAGGAGGCGGAGGATGCGAATGGGAAGCGTGAATAGGCCTTGGGGTTTTTTCCCTTTTTATGAGACGTGCCGCCGATTAGCCTCCCTTATCGCGCCGCAAATCCCTCCGCTTCCCAAGACATGTGTGCCGTTATGCGCACATGAAGATTAATCATATCCCGTGTGAAACGGAGCACGATCTGTGCATTGATAAGCCGTGTCACTGTAAAAATGGTCTCGAACCGCGAATCGGGTTCTCATAACTGGTTCAGCGGTCGTGGTAGGCCACGACTCTTCGTCAGAGGGGGGTGTCAGAAAACACTGTTTACACTTTGACGAGTGGCCTTCGGGGCTAAGCAATTCATGGTGTTCGGTCAATTGTATGATCGGATGGAATACGTGTCATCGGAAGCCGAGCTAGTATCAGCCGATCATTGAAAGGGAGGAAGAACTCACCCCGCAAGCCGAAGACTCTGATCATATGAAGCAGCTGGAGCTGAGACCCTTGGCGTTGGGGGCTACTGAGGGAGTCCCGGACTAGGGGGTCCTCGGGTCGCTGACCCATCTCTTAATAGGCCGGCTCGATGGGCCATTCTCTGGCTATCACAGGAAAGGCCGGTTACATCGAGACTCCACGTTCCAGAAGGAAGCCCCGAAGGCGCGTCGTGCACTCCAAGTCAAGATGAGGAAATCGACATTTCCATCCCCGGCAGGAGGCCCATCATGTGTAAACCCTAGGCACCCCCCGGTGTATATATAAACCGGGAGGGTTTTAGAATGCCAGACATAGAAACTCATCTAGGGTTTTAGCTAGTCGATCTCGAGGTAGATCAACTCTGTAACCTTCATACCATCAATATAATCAAGCAGGACATAGGGTTTTACCTCCATAGGAGGGCCCGAACCTAGGTAAACATCGTCTCCTTCGTCCCTTTGTTACCATCGATCCTAGTCTCACAGCTCGGGACCCCCTACCAGAGATCCGCCGGTTTTGACACCGACACTAACCTATTGACATAGTGCCAAGTGCCACTTGCTGTTTTTTCCTTGTTTTTTACTTCGCAGAATATCAGTACCAAACGGAGTCCAATCGCGACGAAACTTTTTGGAGAATTTTTTTGGACCAGAAGAAGGCCAGTAGGCCAAAGAAGTAACCAGGAGGGACCCCAGGACGCCCACAACCCACCAGGGGCCCCGAGCGCGCCCTGATGGGTTGTGGCCGCCTCGGGAGTCCTCTCCACCGCCTCTGAGCTCCATAAATACCCAAATATTCTAGAAACCCTAGAGGAGTCGACGAAAAATACATCCAGCCGCCGCAAGTTCCAGAACCGCGAGATCCAATCAACACCATCACGGAAGGGTTCATGATCCTCATTGGTGCCTCTCCGATGATGCGTGAGTAGTCCACTATAGACCTACGTGTCCGTAGGCAGTAGCTAGATGGCTTCCTCTCTCTCTTTTGATTCTCAATACAATGGTCTCTTGGAGATCTATTTGATGTAAACTTTTTGCGGTGTGTTTGTTGGGATCAGGTGAATTTTGAGTTCATGATCAATTTCTATCCATGAATATTGTTTGAGTCTTCTTTGATCTCTTATATGCATGATTACTTATAGCCTCGTATTTCTTCTTCGAATCTTTGGTTTAGTTAGGCCAACTAGATCAATTTTTCTTGCCATGGGAAGAGGTGCTTTGTGATGGGTTCGATCTTGCGGTGTCCTCTCCCAGTGACAGAAGGGGCAGCGAGGCACGCATGTATCGTTGCTATTAAGGATAACAAGATGGGGTCTATTCCTACATGAATAGATCTTGTCTACATCATGTCACCGTTCTTATTGCATTACTCCGTTTTTCCATGAACCTAATACACTAGATGCATGCTGGATAGCGGTCGATGTGTGGAGTAATAGTAGTAGATGTAGAATCGTTTCGGTCTACTAATCTTGGACGTGATGCCTATATAATGATCATCGCCTTGGATATTGTCATGATCATTTGATCTTCTATCAATTGCCCAACAGTAATTTGTTCACCCACCGTGTGCTATACTCATGAGAGAAGCCACTAGTGAATCCTATGGCCCCCGGGTCTACTTTTCCAACATATTGCTTTCCGATCTATCTTTTTGCCGCTTTTGTTTTCAGATCTATTATTCCCAAAAACCCAAAAATATCTTGCTGCACTTTTTATTTGCCTCTTTTATTTTGTGTTCTTGTGAGATCTATTTATCCAATCTATCATTAGCTAATCTATCTTTTTACCGTAGAGAGATTGACAACCTCTCTTTCACGTCGGGTTGCAAGTATTTGTTCTTTGTGTGTAGGCGCTGTTTACATAGTGTTGGTGATCCTCCTACTGGTTCAATACCTTGGTTTCATAACTGAGGGAAATACTTACCGTCGTTGTGCTGCATCATCCCTTCCTCTTTGGGGAAATACCGACGTAGTCTCAAGCCACGTCACACATCTCTGAATTTTTTTGACCCGGGTGGTAGAAAACCTCTGTGCACATGATCCGAAAAAACAACCACTTCCCCTTGTTCAGGTTGGGGGGAAAGTTCTTCTTCAGGATTTCTCTAGCCAATCTCCCCCGAGTCGGAAAAAGACCCTGGCTCACAAGGTCGTCCAATGTGAGCGCTGATTCCTAGGACCTAACCCAACCAACAATCTTGCTGGTCTTTGGGGCCATCAGCTACAATGTGACAATGAAAAGGAAATAAGTCGGTGTATGACTAAAACTAGATATAGGTGTTTAAGTCGCCAGAATAAAAAAAACAAGCAGGATAAGCCGGCCAATAAGAGAAAAAAATCCAGCCTTATTATCATACAGATCTAAGATAGTTGACTAAAGATGGGACGCCCCGATAAGCCGGCGAGTGAGCCAAATCAAAATTGGATGAGTTGACATGGAAAAATGAGTCGGAATATCAATAAACCGGCTAATTATAAAACACAGGATTTACAAGACTTGGCAGTTTTTCACGGAAGCAAACCGTTTTCTACCAAACATGAAGAATAGATGGATCTAGCGAACATGGGAAAGGAAAATCAATGCCCTAAAAAATGGCGGAGGAACCGAAAGGTGCGGCAGTTGCCAAAACCTCACGAGGAGATCATTAGGGATCTATAACACAAGAAAAATGCGGCAGAAGGCAAGACTACGAATTGGTGACAAGATGCAATGGGGACTAGCAGATCTACAAACACGATTATCAGAGGAATCCGATCAACTATCGATGAACTGCCAAGAACACGATGACCTAAAAAGGATTAATGGGGGCTTACGAGGCTTCAAGCAAAGGAGAAGTGGTGGCGGTCGCGCTCCGGAAGAAGACCGCAGACGATGTAGACGAGCTCCGATGGCGTTGGCGTGGGGATGAGCTCGAGTCGTGACTAGGAAGTGCCTGTGAGTTTGATGGTGGCACTGGAGGCGAGAGGAAGAAGAAGGTAAAAAGTAAATCTGGGGGCCTTCGGGGCCTATTTATAAGGATGGAGGATACGAATCAACGCGGTGGAAAAATGGACCGTTGCAGTAATTTGTGGCTATAAAGACGCCTCGATTCCCGTGCTTGACAAGATTTGATGTCCTTTTAAAAGTATTCGCCATGATGACACGTCAACGTCAGAGGGTAGTAGGATGACGTCATAGTGATGATAGATTGAAAGGATGCACAGTTCCAAAGGGGACGGAAACGATTCGACATCATATCAACTTGGACAAAACTTCAGAGACAAAGAGAATGGAAATGCCGGTTTAAAAGCAAGGCCCAAGTTTTAACTTTATGTTTGGGTTTTCATTTATTTCAGGATGGAGTTTATCATGGATAAATCCAAGCTAAACTAGGGGCTAATGTTGGGGATATACCCCATGGTACGACCCGGCCAGGGTATGACCCGGTTGACATGTGGCTGCTCATAACCGGGGTCATAATATGGGTTGTGGAGGCCCTGAATCTCAAGGCCCAGGAGGTGGCTCATACGAAGGCCGGCTCATGGACCAGTACTTGGCGGGCCGGCTCATGAAGGGAGTCATAGGGAATGTCCCTTACTTACAAGTCAAGACAAGTAGAAGTAGACTAGGCCACGGGGTGTATTACGACCCGAATTGTTGTTGGGGAACGCTGCATGGGAAACAAAAATTTTCCTACGCTTCACCAAGATCAATCTAGGAGATGAGCATCTACGAGAGGAGAGATCAGATCCATATACCCTAGTAGATCGCTAAGCGGGAAGCATTAAGAAACGCGGTTGATGTAGTCGAACGTCTTCGCGATCCAAATCGCAAGCCGTCCCGCGATCACTATCTAGCGGCGAATGGACGGCACCTCCGCATTCAGCACACGTACAACTTGATGATAATCTCCGCCTCCTTGATCCAGCAAGCGAGGGCGTAGAGGTAGATGAGTTCTCCGGTAGCACAACGGCGTGGTGGCGGTGGTGGTGAACTAATCCGGCAGGGCTTCGCCGAGCTCTACCGAACTAATCTAGAGGAGAAAACGATCTAGAGGGAGAGAGGGCAACACGTGGCTTTTCAGGTGGGGGATGCCCTCAAAAACCCTCTCTATATAGAGGAGGAAGGGGAGGGGGGAAGCAGCCCTAGCCCCTCCTCCAAGGAGGGGTTCGGCCGAACCAAGGGAGGAGAGTCCTCCCCCCACAAGGGAGGTGGAGTCTTGGGAGGACTCTTTCCCCACTTGGCCTCCTACCACCTCCTGCGCATGGGCCCTTAGGGGCTGGTTGCCCAGCCCACCAGGGGCTGATGCGCCACCTCCTAGGCCCATGTGGCCCCTGGGTGTTGGAAATATGCCCTAGAGGCAATAATAAATTGGTTATTATTATATTTCCTTGTTCATGATAATCGTTTATTATCCATGCTATAATTGTATTGATTGGAAACTCGAATACATGTGTGGGTACATAGACAACACTGTGTCCCTAGTAAGCCTCTAGTTGACTAGCTGGTTGATCAAAGATGGTTAAGGTTTCCTAGCCATGGACATGAGATGTCATTTGATAACGGGATCACATCATTAGGAGAATGATGTGATGGACAAGACCCAAACTGTAAACGTAGCATATGATCGTGTCAGTTTATTGCTATTGTTTTCTGCATGTCAAGTATCTGTTCCTTTGACCATGAGATCATGCAACTCACTGACACCGGAGGAATACCTTGTGTGTATCAAACGTCGCAACGTAACTGGGTGACTATAAAGATGCTCTACAGGTATCTCCGAGGGTGTCTGTTGAATTGGCATGGATCAAGACTGGGATTTGTTACTCCGTGTGACGGAGAGGTATCTCAGGGCCCACTCGGTAATACAACATCACTATAAGCCTTGCAAGCAATGTGACTAAAGTGTTAGCCACGGGATCTTGTATTACGGAACGAGTAAAGAGACTTGCCGGTAACGAGATTGAACTAGGTATAGAGATACCGACGATCGAATCTCGGGCAAGTAACATACCGATAAACAAAGGGAACATCATACGGGATTAACTGAATCCTTGACATAGAGGTTCAACCGATAAAGATCTTCGTAGAATATGTAGGAGCCAATATGGGCATCCAGGTCCCGCTATTGGTTATTGACCGTAGAGGTGTCTCGGTCATGTCTACATAGTTCTCGAACCCGCAGGGTCTACACACTTAACGTTTGGTGACGATAAAAGTATAGTTGAGTTGTTATGTTGGTGACCGAAAGTTGTTCGGAGTCCCGGATGAGATCACGGACATGACGAGGAGTCTCGGAATGTCCGAGAGGTAAAGATCGATATATTGGACGATATGTTTGGGCCAAGAGGTGAGACCCACGGGGCGTTAGCAAAAGGCAGTTTTGCAGAGTGCAGGGTCCCTGGCGTCTGGCCCTGGGCCAGACGCCGAGGCCCATGGCGTTTGGGCCAGACGCCGGGAACCGTGGCGTTTGGTACTGGAATCCGAGAAGGACTCTTCCTTTTGTTCCAAACCGACTTTGGGGAGGCTCTTTCTCCAAGTTTCGACCCCAGGGCTCAACATATAAATAGAGGGGCAGGGCTAGCACCTGGAACACATCAAGATTTCCCCAAGCCGTGTGCGGCAACCCTAACCCTCTAGTTCCTACGTCATAATCTCCGTAGCGCTTGGCGAAGCCCTGCAGAGATTGTTCCTCACCACCATCACCACGCCGTCGTGCTGCCGGAACTCATCTACTACTTCACCATCGCTCGCTGGATCGAGGAGGTGAAGGCGTCATCAAGCCGTACGTGTGTTGAACGCGGAGGTGCCGTCCGTTCGGCACTAGTTCGTGATCGGTTCGAGGGACGACTTGCAATTTGGATCGCGGAGACGTTCGACTACATCAACCGCGTTTCTTAACGCTTCCGCTTAGCGATCTACAAGGGTATGTAGATTCACTCTCCCTCTCGTAGATGCTCATCACCATGGATAGATCTTGTGTGTGCGTAGGAAAATTTTTGTTTCCCATGCAACGTTCCCCAACAGTGGTATCAGAGCTAGGTCTATGCGTAGATGAGATCTCGAGTAGAACACAAACGAGTTGTGGGCGTGGGTGTATACATATTGCTTGCCGTTACTAGTTGATACTTGATTCGGCGGTATTGTGAGATGAAGCGGCCCGGACCGACATTACGCGTACGCTTACGTGAGACAGGTTCCTTCAACTGACATGTAACTTCGTTGCATAAAGATGGCTAGCGGGTGTCTGTCTTTCTCACTTTAGTTGAATCAATTTCAATGAAGAGGGTTCTTTTAGAAGATCAAAAAGCAATCACTACACCACGTTGTGGTTTTGCGTAGGTAAGAACGGTTCTTGCAAACCCGTAGCAGCCACGTAAAATTTGCAACAACAATTAGAGGACGTCTAACTTGTTTTTGCAGGGTATGTTGTGATGTGATATGGCCAATTACATGATGAGATATATGTGATGTATGAGATGATCATGTGTTGTATAGAATATCACGACTTGCATGTCGATGAGTACGGCAACTGGCAGGAGCCATAGAGTTGTCTTTAATTATTGTATGACCTGCGTGTCAATCATTAAGCGCTATGTAATGCTTTACTTTATCGCTAAACGTTAGCAATAGTCGTGGAAGCAACAGTCGGCGCGACAACCTCATGGCGACACGTTGATGGAGATCAAGATGATGGAGATCATGGTGTCTTGCCGGTGACGATGGAGATCATGCCGGTGCTTTGGAGATGGAGATCAAAAGCACGAGTTCATGACCATATCATGTCACTTATGATTTGCATGTGATGTTAATCCTTTTATGCATCTTATTTTGCTTAGGACGACGGTAGCATTATAAGGTGATCCCTCACTTAAATTTCAAGATAAATTGTGTTCTCCCCGAGTGTGCACCATTGCGAAAGTTCGTCGTTTCGAGACACGCCGTGATGATCGGGTGTGATAGACTCTACGTTCACATACAACGGGTGTAAGCCATGTTGCACGTGCGGAAACACTCGGGTTAAACTTGACGAGCCTAGCATGTACAGACATGGCCTCGGAACACAAGAGACCGAAAGGTCGAACATGAGTCATATAGTAGATATGATCAACATGAAGATGTTCACCATTGAAACCACCTCAACTCACGTGATGATCGGACTTGAGTTGGTGGATTTGGATCATGTTACGCTCGAATGACCGGAGGGATGTCAATTTGAGTGGGAGTTTTTAAGTAATATGATTAACTAAACTCATTATCTAGAACAATAGTCTAAGTTGTCTTTGCTATATTTATGTTGTAGATCATGGCTCGCGCAGTAGCACCCCTGAATTTTAATGCGTTCCTAGAGAAAGCTAAGTTGAAAGATGATGGAAGTAACTTTGTGGACTGGGCCCGTAATCTAAGGATTATCCTTACGGCTTCCCAGAAGGCTTATGTCCTTGATGCACCGCTTGGTGATCCACCCGCTCCAGTTGAGTCTGTAGACGTTGTGAACGCCTGGCAGGCTCGTTCTGAAGATTACTCAATAGTTCAATGTGCAATATTGTATGGCTTAGAACCGGGACTTCAAAGACGTTTTGAACGTCATGGAGCATATGAGATGTTCCAGGAGTTGAAGTTTATCTTTCAGAAGAATGCCCGGATCGAGAGATATGAGATCTCCGATAAGTTCTATGCTTGCAAGATGGAGGAGAACGAGTCTATCAGTGATCACGTACTCAGAATGTCTGGGTACTCCACCCGTCTGTCTGAATTGGGGATGCCCCTTCCGTCAGAGGCTATCACTGACAGAGTTCTTCAATCATTGCCACCTAGCTACAAGAGCTTCGTGTTGAACTATAACATGCACGGGATGAACAAGTCAGTCGCCGAGCTGTTTGCGATGCTGAAAGTCGCTGAGTCTGAAATTCAGAAGGAGCATCAAGTTTGATGGTCAATAAAACCACTAGTTTCAAGAAAAATGGCAAGGGTAAGAAGGGTAACTCCAAGAAGAGTGGCAAAGCAGTTGCTCCTCTCATGAAGAAACCCAAGGCTGGACCCAAACCAGAAACTGTGTGTTTTCATTGCAAGGGAACAGGACACTAGAAGCGGAACTGCCCCAAGTATTTGGCTGACAAGAAGGCGGCCAACAACAAACAAGGTATATATGATATACATGTTATTGATGTGTACCTTACCAACTCTCGTTGTAGTGCCTGGGTATTTGATACCGGTGCGGTTGCTCATATTTGCAACTCAAAAGAGGAACTGCGGAATAGACGGAGGCTGGCAAAGGACGAAGTGACGATGCGCGTGGGAAATGGTTCCAAGGTTGATGTGATCGCCGTCGGCACGCTCGCTCTTCGATTACCATCGGGATTAGTGATGAACCTGAATAATTGTTATTTAGTGCCTGCGTTAAGCATGAACATTATATCTGGATCTTGTTTATTGCGAGACGGTTACTCATTTAAATCAGAGAATAATGGTTGTTCTATTTATATGAGTAATATCTTTTATGGTCATGCACCCAATGTAAGGGGTTTATTCTTATTGAATCTCGATAGTAATGATACACATGTTCATAACATTGATGCCAAAAGATGTAGGATTGATAATGATAATACCACTTTCTTGTGGCACTGCCGTTTAGGTCATATTGGTGTAAAACGCATGAGGAAGCTCCATGCTGATGGACTTTTGGAGTCACTTGATTTTGAATCACTTGACACATGTGAGCCATGCCTCATGGGCAAGATGACTAAAACGCCGTTCTCTGGAACAATGGAACGGGCAAGTGACTTATTGGAAATCATACATACTGATGTGTGCGGTCCGATGAGCATTGAGGCGCGCGGTGGTTATCGTTACTTTCTCACCTTCACTGATGACTTAAGTAGATATGGGTATATTTACTTAATGAAACACAAGTCTGAAACATTTGAAAAGTTCAAACAATTTCAGAGTGAAGTTGAGAATCATCGTAACAAGAAGATTAAATTCCTACGATCTGATCGAGGAGGAGAATATCTGAGTTATGAGTTTGGCAGTCACTTAAGACAATGTGGAATTGTTTCACAACTAACACCGCCTGGAACACCACAGCGTAATGGTGTGTCCGAACGTCGTAATCGAACCTTATTGGATATGGTGCGATCTATGATGTCTCTTGCCGATTTGCCACTATTGTTTTGGGGTTATGCATTAGAGACAGCTGCATTCTCTTTAAATAGGGCACCATCGAAATCCGTTGAGACGACGCCATATGAACTTTGGTTTGGCAAGAAGCCAAAGCTGTCGTTTCTTAAAGTTTGGGGATGTGATGCTTATGTCAAAAAGCTTCAGCCTGAAAAGCTGGAACCCAAAGCGGAGAAATGCGTCTTCATAGGATACCCAAAAGAGACAGTTGGGTATACCTTCTACCTCAGATCCGAAGGCAAAGTGTTTGTCGCTAAAAATGGAACGTTTCTTGAGAAAGAGTTTCTCTCGAAAGAATTGAGTGGGAGGAAGATAGAACTTGATGAGGTTGTTGAACCTTTACTTCAACCTGAGAGTAGCGCAGCACAGAAAGATGTTTCTGTAGAGCCTACATCAGCTGAAGAGGAAGTTAATGATGATGATCATGAAGCTTTGGATCAAGTTGCTATCGAACCTCGTAGGTCGACAAGGACGCGTACTGCTCCTGAGTGGTACGGCAACCCTGTCTTAGAAGTCATGTTGTTGGACAACGATGAACCTACGAGCTATGGAGAAGCGATGATGGGCCCGGATTCCGAGAAATGGTTAGAGGCCATGAAATCCGAGATGGGATCCATGTATGAAAACAAAGTGTGGACTTTGGAAGTATTACCTGAAGGGCGTAAGGCCATTCAGAACAAATGGATCTTTAAGAGGAAGACGGACGCGGACGGTAATGTCACCGTCTATAAAGCTCGACTTGTGGCAAAGGGTTTTTCACAAGTTCAAGGAGTTGACTACGATGAGACCTTCTCACCCGTAGCGATGCTTAAGTCCGTCAGAATCATGTTAGCAATAGCTGCCTTTTTCGATTATGAAATTTGGCAGATGGATGTCAAAACAACGTTCCTTAACGGTTTCCTTAAGGAAGAGTTGTATATGATGCAACCAGAAGGTTTTGTCGATCCAGAGAATGCTGACAAAGTTTGCAAACTCCAACGATCCATTTATGGACTGGTGCAAGCATCTCGGAGTTGGAATCTTCGCTTTGATGAGGTGATCAAAGCGTTCGAGTTTATACAAGTTTACGGAGAAGCTTGTATTTACAAGAAAGTGAGTGGGAGCTCTATAGCGTTTCTAATATTATATGTGGATGACATATTGCTGATTGGAAACAATATAGAAATGTTGGAAAGCGTAAAGGAATATTTGAACAAGAGTTTTTCAATGAAGGACCTAGGAGAAGCTGCTTTCATATTAGGCATCAAGATCTATAGAGATAGATCAAGACGCTTAATAGGACTTTCACAAAGCACATACCTTGATAAGATTTTGAAGAAGTTCAAAATGGATCAGTCCAAGAAGGGGTTCTTGCCTGTTTTGCAAGGTGTGAAGTTGAGTAAGACTCAATGCCCAGTGACTACAGAAGATAGAGAAAAGATGAGTGTCATCCCCTATGCTTCAGCCATAGGCTCTATTATGTATGCAATGCTGTGCACAAGACCCGATGTCAGCCTTGCCATAAGTATGGTCGGAAGGTTTCAAAGTGATCCAGGAATGGAACACTGGACGGCGGTCAAGAATATCCTGAAGTACCTGAAAAGGACTAAGGACATGTTTCTTGTTTATGGAGGTGATCAAGAGCTCGTCGTAAAGGGTTACGTCGATGCAAGCTTTGATACTGATCCGGATGACTCTAAGTCTCAAACCGGATACGTGTTTATTCTTAATGGGGGTGCGGTTAGCTGGTGCAGTTCCAAGCAAAGCGTGGTAGCTGATTCTACATGCGAAGCGGAGTACATCGCAGCCTCGGAGGCGGCGAAGGAAGGTGTCTGGATGAAGGAGTTCATGACAGATCTTGGAGTAGTGCCTAGTGCGCTTAACTCAATGACTCTGTTTTGTGATAATACTGGTGCCATTGCTCTAGCCAAGGAACCAAGATTTCACAAGAGGACCAGACACATAAAGCGACGTTTCAATTCCATCCGCTATTATATCAAGGAGGACGACATAAATATTTGCAAAGTACACACGGATCTGAATGTTGCAGATCCGATGACTAAACCTCTTCCAAGGGCTAAACATGAACAACACCAGAACTGCATGGGTGTTCGATTCACTACAATGTAAATCACATAGTGATGTGAACTAGATTATTGACTCTAGTGCAAGTGGGAGACTGTTGGAAATATGCTCTAGAGGCAATAATAAATTGGTTATTATTATATTTCCTTGTTCATGATAATCGTTTATTATCCATGCTATAATTGTATTGATTGGAAACTCGAATACATGTGTGGGTACATAGACAACACTGTGTCCCTAGTAAGCCTCTAGTTGACTAGCTGGTTGATCAAAGATGGTTAAGGTTTCCTAGCCATGGACATGAGATGTCATTTGATAACGGGATCATATCATTAGGAGAATGATGTGATGGACAAGACCCAAACTGTAAACGTAGCATATGATCGTGTCAGTTTATTGCTATTGTTTTCTGCATGTCAAGTATCTGTTCCTTTGACCATGAGATCATGCAACTCACTGACACCGGAGGAATACCTTGTGTGTATCAAACGTCGCAACGTAACTGGGTGACTATAAAGATGCTCTACAGGTATCTCCGAGGGTGTCTGTTGAATTGGCATGGATCAAGACTGGGATTTGTTACTCCGTGTGACAGAGAGGTATCTCAGGGCCCACTCGGTAATACAACATCACTATAAGCCTTGCAAGCAATGTGACTAAAGTGTTAGCCACGGGATCTTGTATTACGGAACGAGTAAAGAGACTTGCCGGTAACGAGATTGAACTAGGTATAGAGATACCGACGATCGAATCTCGGGCAAGTAACATACCGATAAACAAAGGGAACATCATACGGGATTAACTGAATCCTTGACATAGAGGTTCAACCGATAAAGATCTTCGTAGAATATGTAGGAGCCAATATGGGCATCCAGGTCCCGCTATTGGTTATTGACCGTAGAGGTGTCTCGGTCATGTCTACATAGTTCTCGAACCCGCAGGGTCTACACACTTAACGTTTGGTGACGATATAAGTATAGTTGAGTTGTTATGTTGGTGACCGAAAGTTGTTCGGAGTCCCGGATGAGATCACGGACATGACGAGGAGTCTCGGAATGTCCGAGAGGTAAAGATCGATATATTGGACGATATGTTTGGGCCAAGAGGTGAGACCCACGGGGCGTTAGCAAAAGGCAGTTTTGCAGAGTGCAGGGTCCAGACGCCAGGAACCCTGGCGTCTGGCCCTGGGCCAGACGCCGAGGCCCATGGCGTTTGGGCCAGACGCCGGGAACCGTGGCGTTTGGTACTGGAATCCGAGAAGGACTCTTCCTTTTGTTCCAAACCGACTTTGGGGAGGCTCTTTCTCCAAGTTTCGACCCCAGGGCTCAACATATAAATAGAGGGGCAGGGCTAGCACCTGGAACACATCAAGATTTCCCCAAGCCATGTGCGGCAACCCTAACCCTCTAGTTCCTACGTCATAATCTCCGTAGCGCTTGGCGAAGCCCTGCAGAGATTGTTCCTCACCACCATCACCACGCCGTCGTGCTGCCGGAACTCATCTACCACTTCACCATCGCTCGCTGGTTCGAGGAGGTGAAGGCGTCATCAAGCCGTACGTGTGTTGAACGCGGAGGTGCCGTCCGTTCGGCACTAGTTCATGATCGGTTCGAGGGACGACTTGCGATTTGGATCGCGGAGACGTTCGACTACATCAACCGCGTTTCTTAACGCTTCCGCTTAGCGATCTACAAGGGTATGTAGATTCACTCTCCCTCTCGTAGATGCTCATCACCATGGATAGATCTTGTGTGTGCGTAGGAAAATTTTTGTTTCCCATGCAACGTTCCCCAACACTGGGGTGGGTGGGCCCCTCCCGGTGGACCCCCGGAACCCTCTCGGTACCCCCGGTACACTACCGGAAATACCCGAAACTTTTCCGGTGACCAAAACGGGACTTCCTATATATCAATCTTTACCTCGGGACCATTCTAGAGCTCCTCGTGACGTCCGGGATCTCATCCGGGACTCCGAACAACCTTCGGTCAACAACATACATAACTCAATAATACCAAAACGTCACCGAACGTTAAGTGTGCAGACCCTGCGGGTTCGATAACTATGTAGACAAGACCGAGACACCTCTACGGTCAATAACCAATAGCGGGACCTGGATGCCCATATTGGTTCCTACATATTCTATGAAGATCTTTATCGGTTGAACCTCTATGTCAAGGATTCAGTTAATCCCGTACGTTGTTCCCTTTGTTTATCGGTATGTTACTTGCCCGAGATTCGATCGTCGGTATCTCTATACCTAGTTCAATCTCGTTACCGGCAAGTCTCTTTACTCGTTCCGTAATACAAGATCCCGTGGCTAACTCTTTAGTCACTTTGCTTGCAAGGCTCATTGTGATGTTGTATTACCGAGTGGGCCCTGAGATACCTATCCGTCACACGGAGTAACAAATCCCAGTCTTGATTTATGCCAAGTCAACAGACACTCTCGGAGATACCTGTAGAGCATCTTTATAGTCACCCAGTTACGTTGTGACGTTTGATACACACAAGGTACTCCTCCGGTGTCATTGAGTCACATGATCTCATGGTCATAGGAACACATACTTGACATGCAGAAAAAAATAGCAATAAACTGACACGATCATATGCTACATTCATAGTTTGGGTCTTGTCCACCACATCATTCTCCTAATGATGTGATCGCGTTATCAAATGACAACTCATGTCTATGGCCAGGAAACCTTGACCATCTTTGATCAACGAGCTAGTCCTATAGAGGCTCACCAGGGACATGGTGTTTGTCTATATACCCACACATGTATTTGAGTTTCCAATCAATACAATTTCAGCATGGATAATAAACATTTATCATGAACAAGGAAATATAATAATAACCATTTTATTATTGCCTATAGGGCATATTTCCAACAGTCTCCCACTTGCACTAGAGTCAATAATCTAGCTCACATCACTATGTGATTTACATTGTAATGAATCTAACACCCATACAGTTCTGGTGTTGACCATGTTTCCCTCGTGGAAGAGGCTTAGTCAACGGATCTGCAACATTCTGATCCGTGTGTACTTTGCAAATATTTATGTCTCCTCCCTCGATGTAATCACGGATGGAATTGAAGCGTCGCTTTATGTGTCTGGTCCTCTTGTGAAACCATGGTTCCTTGGCTAGAGCAATGGCACCAGTATTGTCACAGAACAAAGTCATTGGGTCCAGTGCACTGGGCACAACTCCAAGATCTGTCATGAACTGCTTCATCCAGACACCTTCCTTTGCCGCCTCCAAGGCAGCTATGTACTCCGCTTCGCATGTAGAATCAGCTACCACGCTTTGCTTGGAACTGCACCAGCTTACCGCTCCTCCATTGAGAATAAATACGTATCCGGTTTGAGAGTTAGAGTCATCCGGAGCAGTGTCAAAGCTTGCATCGACGTAACCCTTTACGACGAGCTCTTGATCACCTCCATAAACGAGAAACATTTCCTTAGTCCTTTTCAAGTACTTTAGGATATTCTTGACCGCCGTCCAGTGATCCACTCCTGGATTACTTTGAAACCTTCCGGCCATACTTATGGCAAGGCTGACGTCTGGTCTTGTGCACAACATTGCATACATGATAGAGCCTATGGCAGAAGCATAGGGGATGACACTCATCTTTTCTCTATCCTCTGCAGTCACTGGGCATTGAGTCTTACTCAACTTCACACCTTGTAACACAGGCAAGAACCCTTTCTTGGACTGATCCATTTTGAACTTCTTCAAAACTTTATCAAGGTATGTGCTGTGTGAAAGTCCTATTAAGCGTATTGATCTATCTCTATAGATCTTGATGCCTAATATGAAAGCAGCTTCTCCTAGGTCCTTCATTAAAAAACTCTTGTTCAAATATTCCTTCACGCTTTCCAAAAATTCTATATTGTTTCCAATCAGCAATATGTCATCCACATATAATACTAGAAACACAATAGAGCTCCCACTCACTTTCTTGTAAATACAAGGTTCTCCATAAACTTGTATAAACCCAAACGCTTTGATCACCTCATCAAAGCGCTTATTCCAACTCCAAGATGCCTGCACCAGTCCATAAATGGATCGCTGGAGCTTGCAAACTTTGTCAGCATTCTCTGGATCGACAAAACCTTCTGGTTGCATCATATACAACTCTTCCTCAAGGAAACCGTTGAGGAACGCTGTTTTGACATCCATCTACCAAATTTCATAATCGAAAAATGCAGCTATTGCTAACATGATTCTGACGGACTTAAGCATCACTACGGGAGAGAAAGTCTCATCATAGTCTATTCCTTGAACTTGTGAAAAACCCTTTGCCACAAGTCGAGCTTTATAGACGGTGACATTACCGTCCGCGTCCGTCTTCCTCTTAAAGATCCATTTATTCTGAATGGCCTTCCGCCCTTCAGGTAATACTTCCAAAGTCCACACTTTGTTTTCATACATGGATCCTATCTCGGATTTCATGGCCTCTAACCATTTGTCAGAATCCGGGCCCACCATCGCTTCTCCATAGCTCGTAGGTTCATCGTTGTCCAACAACATGACCTCTAAGACAAGGTTGCCGTACCATTCAGGAGCAGTACGTGCCCTTGTCGACCTACGAGGTTCGACAGTAACTTGATCCAAAGATTCATGATCACTATCATTAGCTTCCTCTTTAGCTGATGTAGGCTCCAAAGAAACATCTTTCTGCGCTGCGCTACTCTCTGGTTGAAGTGAAGGTTCAACAACCTCATCAAGTTTTATCTTCCTCCCACTCAATTCTTTCGAGAGAAACTCTTTCTCGAGAAATGACCCATTCTTAGCGACAAACACTTTGCCTTCGGATCTGAGATAGAAGGTGTACCCAACCGTCTCTTTTGGGTATCCTATGAAGACGCATTTCTCCGCTTTGGGTTCCAGCTTTTCAGGCTGAAGCTTTTTGACATAAGCATCGCATCCCCAAACTTTAAGAAATGACAACTTTGGTTTCTTGCCAAACCACAGTTCAGACGGCGTCGTCTCAACGGATTTAGATGGTGCCCTATTTAAAGTGAATGCAGCTGTCTCTAACGCATAACCCCAAAACGATAGTGGCAGATCGGCAAGAGACATCATAGACCGCATCATATCCAATAAGGTTCAATTACGACGTTCGGACTCACCATTACGCTGTGGTGTTCCAGGTGGCGTCAACTGTGAAACAATTCCACATTGTCTTAAGTGATTGCCAAACTCATAACTCATATATTCTCCTCCTCGATCAGATCGTAGGAATTTAATTTTCTTGTTACGATGATTCTCAACTTCATTCTGAAATTGCTTGAACTTTTCAAACGTTTCAGACTTATGTTTCATTAAGTAAATATACCCATATCTACTTAATTCATCGGTGAAGGTGAGAAAATAATGATATCCACCGCGCGCCTCAATGCTCATCAGACCACACACATCAGTATGTATGATTTCCAACAAGTCACTTGCCCGTTCCATTGTTCCAGAGAACGGGGTCTTAGTCATCTTGCCCATGAGGCATGGTTCACATGTGTTAAGTGATTCAAAATCAAGTGACTCCAAAAGTCCATCATCATGGAGTTTCTTCATGCGTTTTACACCAATATGACCTAAACGGCAGTGCCACAAGAAAGTGGTGCTATCATTATCAACTCTACATCTTTTGGCATCAATGTTATGAACATGTGTATCACCACTATCGAGATTCAATAAGAATAAACCCCTCACATTGGGTGCATGACCATAAAAGATATTACTCATATAAATAGAACAACCATTATTCTCTGATTTAAATGAGTAACCGTCTCGCAATAAACAAGATCCAGATATAATGTTCATGCTTAACGCAGGCACTAAATAACAATTATTCAGGTTCATCACTAATACCAATGGTAATCGAAGAGCGAGCGTGCCGACGGTGATCACATCAACCTTGGAACCATTTCCCACGCGCATCGTCACTTCGTCCTTTGCCAGCCTCCTTCTATTCCGCAGTTCCTATTTTGAGTTGCAAATGTGAGCAACCGAACCGGTATCAAATACCCAGGCACTACAACGAGAGTCGGTAAGGTACACATCAATACCATGTATATCATATATACCTTGTTTGGTGTTGGCCGCCTTCTTGTCGGCCAAATACTTGGGGCAGTTCCGCTTCCAGTGACCAGTACCCTTGCAATGAAAGCACTCAGTTTCTGGCTTGGGTCCAGCCTTGGGTTTCTTCACGGGAGGGGCAATTGATTTGCCACTCTTCTTGGAGTTACCCTTCTTTCCCTTGCCATTCTTCTTGAAACTAGTGGTTTTATTGACCATCAACACTTGATGCTCCTTCTGGATTTCAGACTCAGTGACTTTCAGCATGGCAAACAGCTCGGCGACTGACTTGTTCATCCCTTGCATGTTATAGTTCAACACAAAGCTCTTGTAGCTAGGTGGCAGTGATTGAAGAACTCTATCAGTGATCGCCTCTGGCGGGAGAGCAATTCCCAACTCAGCCAGACGGTTGGAATACCCAGACATTCTGAGTATGTGTTCACTGACAGACCCATTCTCCTCCATCTTGCAAGCATAGAATTTATCGGAGGTCTCATACCTCTCGATCTGGGCATTCTTCTCAAAGATAAACTTCAACTCCTGGAACATCTCATATGTTCCATGACGTTCAAAACGCCTTTGAAGTCCCGGCTCTAAGCCATACAACATAGCACACTGAACTATTGAGTAATCATCCGAACGCGAGTGCCAGGCGTTCACAACGTCTGCAAACGACACTGGAGCGGGTGGTTCACCGAGCGGTGCATCAAGGACATAAGCCTTTTGGGAAGCCATGAGGATAATCCTCAGATTACGGGCCCAGTCTACAAAGTTACTTCCATCATCTTTCAGCTTAGCTTTCTCTAGGAACGCATTGAAATTCAGGGGAACTACTGCGCGAGCCATTGATCTACAACATAAAATTTGCAAAGACAACTTAGACTATTGTTCAAGATAATGAGTTTAGTTAATCATATTACTTAAAAAACTCCCACTCAAATTGACATCCCTCCGGTCATCCGAGTGCTACATGATCCAAATCCACCAACCCAAGTCCGATCATCACGTGAGATGAGGTGGTTTCAATGGTGAACATCTCCATGTTGATCATATCTACTATATGACTCATGTTTGACCTTTCGGTCTCTTGTGTTCCGAGGCCATGTCTGTACATGCTAGGCTCGTCAAGTTTAACCTGAGTGTTCCGCATGTGCAACACTGGCTTGCACCCGTTGTATGCGAACGTATAGTCTATCACTCCCGATCATCACGTGGTGTCTCGAAATGACGAACTTTCGCAACGGTGCACATTCGGGGAGAACACAATTTTTATCTTGAAATTTTAGTGAGGGATCACCTTATAATGCTACCGTCGTCCTAAGCAAAATAAGGTGCATAAAGAGGATTAACATCACATGCAAATCATAAGTGACATGATATGGCCATGAACTTGTGCTTTTGATCTCCATCTCCAAAGCACCGGCATGATCTCCATCGTCACCGGCATGACACCATGATCTCCATCACCTTGATCTCCATCAACGTGTCGCCATGAGGTTGTCGTGCCAACTATTGCTTCTACAACTATTGCTAACGCATAGCGATAAAGTAAAGCAAAAAGGCAAAAATAAATTAAAGACAACCCTATGGCTCCTGCCGGTTGCCGTACTCATCGACATGCAAGTCGTGATAATCTATACAAAACATGATCATCTCATAAATCACATATATCTCATCATGTTTCTGGCCATATCATATCACACCATACCCTGCAAAAACAAGTTAGACGTCCTCTAATTTGTTGTTGCATGTTTTACGTGGCTGCTATGGGTATCTAGCAAGAACGATTCTTACCTACGCAAAACCACAACAGTGATATACAAGTTGCTATTTCACCTTCTACAAGGACCACTTTTGTCGAATCCGATTCAACTAAAGTAGGAGAGACACACACCCGCCAGCCATCTTATGCAACAAAGTTACATGTCAGTCGATGGAACCGGTCTCATGTACGAGGACATGTAAAGTTGGTCCGGGCCGCTTCATCCCACAATACTGATGAATCAAGAAAAGGCTAAGGAGGGAAGTAATCTGAATATCAATGCCCACAAACTCCTTTGTGTTCTACCCGTGATCTCATCTACGCATAGACCTAGCTCATGATGCCACTGTTGGGGATCGTTGCATGGGAAACAAAAATTTTCCTACGCTTCACCAAGATCAATCTACGAGATGAGCATCTACGAGAGGAGAGATCGGATCCACACACCCTTGTAGATCGCTAAGCGGGAAGCGTTAAGAAACGCTGTTGATGTAGTCGAACGTCTTCGCGATCCAAATCGCAAGCCGTCCCCTGATCCAATCGCGATCTAGCGCCGAACGGACGGCACCTCCGCGTTCAGCACACGTACAACTTGATGACGATCTCTGCCTCCTTGATCCAGCAACTGAGGGCGGAGATTTAGATGAGTTCTCTGGAAGCACAACGGCGTGGTGGCGGTGGTGGTGAACTAATCCGGCAGGGCTTCGCCGAGCTCTACCGAACTAATCTAGAGGAGAATACGATCTAGAGGGAGAGAGGGCAGCACATGGCTTTTCAGGTGGGGGCTGCCCTCAAAAACCCTCTCTATATATAGGAGGAAGGGGAGGGGGGAGGCAGCACTAGCCCCTCCTCCAAGGAGGGGTTCGGCCGAAGCAAGGGGGGAGAGTCCTCCCCCCACAAGGGAGGTGGAGTCTTGGGAGGACTCTTTCCCCACTTAGCCTCCTCCCACCTCCTATGCATGGGCCCTTAGGGGCTGGTTTCCCAGCCCACCAGGGGCTGGTGCGCCACCTCCTAGGCCCATGTGGCCCCTGGGGTGGGTGGGCCTCTCCCGGTGGAGCCCCGGAACCCTCTCGGCACCCCCGGTACACTACCGGAAATACCCGAAACTTTTCCGGTGACCAAAACGGGACTTCCTATATATCAATCTTTACCTATGGACCATTCCAGAGCTCCTCGTGACGTCCGGGATCTCATCCGGGACTCCGAACAACCTTCGGTCATGAACATACATAACTCAGTAATACCGAAACGTCATCGAATGTTAAGTGTGCAGACCCTACGGGTTCGAGAACTATGTAAACATGACCGAGACACCTCTACGGTCAATAACCAATAGCGGGACCTGGATGCCCATATTGGTTCCTACATATTCTACGAAGATCTTTATCGGTTGAACCTCTATGTCAAGGATTCAGTTAATCCCGTACGTTGTTCCCTTTGTTTATCGGTATGTTACTTGCCCGAGATTCGATCGTCGGTATCTCTATACCTATTTCAATCTCGTTACCGGCAAGTCTCTTTACTCGTTCCGTAATACAAGATCCCGTGGCTAACTCTTTAGTCACTTTGCTTGCAAGGCTCATTGTGATGTTGTATTGCCGAGTGGGCCCTGAGATACCTCTCCGTCACACGGAGTAACAAATCCCAGTCTTGATCCATGCCAACTCAACAGACACCCTCGGAGATACCTATAGAGCATCTTTATAGTCACCCAGTTACGTTGTGACATTTGATACACACAAGGTACTCCTCCGGTGTTAGTGAGTCACATGATCTCATGGTCATAGGAACACATACTTAACATGCAGAAAACAATAGCAATAAACTGACACGATCATATGCTACGTTCATAGTTTGGGTCTTGTCCATCTCATCATTCTCCTAATGATGTGATCCCGTTATCAAATGACAACTCATGTCTATGGCCAGGAAACCTTGACCATCTTTGATCCACGAGCTAGTCCTATAGAGGCTCACCAGGGACACGATGTTTGTCTATATACCCACACATGTATTTGAGTTTCCAATCAATACAATTTCAGCATGGATAATAAACATTTATCATGAACAAGTAAATATAATAATAACCATTTTATTATTGCCTCTAGGGCATATTTCCAACAATTCTACTGTAGCCTCAGGGCCTCAACCTGTATATAAAGGGGAGCCCCTGAGGCAAGGAGATCAAGGAAGAAACCCTCGAGAGCTAGGCTAGCGATTCAGCACCCTTGTAATCGTGATCATCATCATCAATAACACACAAAGCATGACGTAGGATTTTACCTCTTTTGGAGGGGCCGAACCTGGGTAAACCCTAGTCTCTCGTTCCCGATCAACCCCATCCAAGAGACTACCTAGTTGCAATGGCTCCCAGACTTAGTCCTATCTCTAGGATATCTGCCATGACAAAACCACGACAAAAACCATAGGCCTTCGAGGCCCTTTGTCATCCGCAAGTAAAAGAAGGCAGTGGTAGGAAAGAGAAGATGGCAAAGCATAGAGCAAGTGGGTGCTTAACTAAATGTCCCATTCGACATTGCAGAAAAAGGTGTCCAGCTTGCACAAGGTGGGATTCGCTCTCTCGCCGCTCCACGTGAAGCGTCTATTTTGAAGATGGATTTCTTGCACCTCACAAGTGTGGAGCGTGGCACGGAAGCGGTTGATGTGACTTCTATTAACATTCCGTTTATTCTTGTCCCTTGCACGAATAATTTGATTGAAGTCCCTGACAACCAACCACATGACCCCATTCAGCGGTTTTTGATTCACAAGCTCAGTGAAGAATGCATCCTTGCACGCCTAGTCAGTCGGGCCGTACACCGTGGTTAACTTGAAGCGCACGTCGGTGTCCCTAACATGTACCATGGTCGACAGACAGTACATATCGGTTTAGGGTATGAGTTGTAGGCCATAGTAAACCTCCGGAGTGGCAACCAATTGTCACACGAATTACCAGGCATGCAGTAGCAAGTTCAGCAAATTGATGTGTGCGTTATTCATCATGTACTTTTCATAGGTGGGTAGGTGTCATCTCTGATTGTTACTCTTAATTACCTTGTCCTTTTTTCATGTTGATAATTACCATATGCATCACACATTTTGCTCATGCATTTTACTTCCTCTTTGTAATTTCCATGTATATGATTTGTCCTAACATAATTACCATTACTAGAAGGCGGAGGCGCGCCACCATGCCATGCCCGTCCTTGAGCCCGTTGTTGGTTCATTTGGTTAATATTTTTCTTTGAGAACTTAAGTTAAGCTAGCATATAATACGAAGGGCGGAGGAGGTGGTGACTGTAATCTGTTAAGGCTATGATGAGGAAGTGATGGATTGTATTGTCTATTTGGAAGCTACATAGCTAAAAATAATGAGAAATAATTGGTTGGGTAAATGCAATATAATAACATGAAGCTGATCATTAGTTACCAGGAACTAAAAATAACATGATCATCAGAACTGAAACGACATCGGTGGCTAGCGTTCGTTTGTTGAAAATCATCAAAATTCATAATTGATGTGTATTCATCAGAAGTTGAAACAAAAGATAATACAATTTCAATCAACCATAACTCCATGGAAGATGGAATACGAAATCCCACGCATTCAAAAACTGCATGTTTGGTTCTGCATCAACCAAACTTAAGAAAATGAGCTTATCAACTAAAGCTCTCTAACACATGCAAACTCAAATAGAGTTAGGTGATCCTTCCTCTCTGACCGAACCCTCCAAGATGAAATGGTGGTCGATGTCTGAACAACTGGCAATGGTGTTTGTCTTACATAATTAGTGTCTCGATGAACTGCATTATGTGGCTAGTGCTTGTACTCTGATATTTAGCTTGCAGTCTACCATAATGAAGTTCAGTTTGTAGAATTTAGTACAATATATGCTCATATATTCCTAGATCCTTGTAGACATTGAGTTTGGAGTGATAGGACTCTTTTTATATCCTTTAACAATGCCCCCTCCATGGATTAAGTCTTGTTCGTTAGAGGAATCACAACATAATAGCAACAAGTTGGTCCACAAGTGGGGAAGTATGATCGACCAATGCTTTCATTATGGCTATCAAATTTTCAATGTATTGTAATACGCAAAGAACACAAGGTAGAGTGTTTATTCAGTGTCTACTATCAAGGAAATAGCAACAATGAATTTCTTTCATTTATAAATTTTCTATAGTTGAAGCATACAATATGTTGTTGTTCAGAAATAATAGAACAAATAAAGAGAAGCATATGGCTACACCAATTAATCACTATGATCAACAAACCGAAGAGAATCTGTTTGGCCTAAAGCACGCAAATTAATACTAAGTTCGCAAGGTTGAAGCAAAATTCTGCAAAATGGTTTCCATAAAACATATACTATTATTCATTTTTGGCTAAGTGTAAGTGCGAGCAGAAAAGTAAATACAAATTTCCTGTTCAAGAATATATTTAAGGTGAAACACAAATGTATATATTATGAGTGTTCTTCTCTACACAAATGGAATTAGGTGTTTGGACTTGTCATGAACCAATTCTTAGTTTCTTCATCATGCACTATCCATAAGAAAAGGAACTTCTTTAATATCTATTTTTTTTCCTTTTGTTGTAGCAGTCTGGCCTAAATTATTGCAAATGAACCCAACCTAACCCACATTATCGGACCCGCTACAATAGAAGTCATCAAGTTTATCAGGAACGTATTCAACATAAAGTGGATTACTTAAACTAAAATTTCGTAATCAGAAGACCTGGTTCTTATAGAGCCCAGTTGTTGGAAGAACTAAGTTTGCTAACATCTTATCCATGGAAGACTATAATATTCACATACAGGGTTAACGACAACACCATGACAAAAACATAGTATCAGCACCCCGTTGGGAGATACTATCTACTATATTATGCAGGCAATTCCTAGTGGTTTAAAGATGAAAGACAGACACAATTTCCGGCTTTTAATTCAAATAGGGATCCTATCTCCTAATCGATACTTAAGCATAGTACCTTTTCAGCCTTTCTCGAATCTGTCATAATTAATACTGCAAAGGAGACATATCATCCATGGTAATCTTAGCAAAATAAATGGCATGCAAACTAAAATGTGGCAAAGATCTAAATAGGTTCTGGCCACATGAACTTTCTCTCCATATAATTTTTGTCTTTTTACTTCTTACTTTGCTCCATCTTGTGCTTTGATGAAGGAATTGAAAAAAATGGTGTATGCACATGGTAAGGAGCCCGAGAATAGGGAAATGACATGACTTGTACCAGAGATATGAATACCTTGAAACTGAAACAATTGTTGCATGATACCTAGAATAAGTATCATCCATCATTTGACCAAAAGAAATGTTTTGTAAATTGATGTTACTTGGCTCTAAATGGAGTAAATTAAAGAGTCCAGGTAAAAGTATTATGAAATAATGTGATGTATAATTCATTAAAAATGTTGTATAGTCAAATAAAAGAAAGAATGCAACATGTTGAATGGTGTGGTAATTCCATAAATAAATAGGCGCAAGCACCATCTAGAGAGTTAACTCTGGGTGTATTTTAGAAAATTGCTCTTATAAGGATGAAGCAATAGAGCATACTTTAGGATAGATTCATCTGCCCCATGCAAATGGTCCAGTCGGTTGCAAACTAATGTGACAATAACGGTAACAAGAACCTAATATACATAAATGAAATCAAATTGATGCTGTAAAATAGGAAAAAATCTCAAAATTGCAAACAAATCGAACTAAAGTTTCAAAATCAATGCATTGTTGAAGGTGGCTTGCTTAGACACACTTACAGGTGATGCCAATCTTCTTGCATTATCACTGAAAAGCACAAATAACAAACTTTGATTAGTTTAGAGTAAAAAAACAAAGGAATTATAGATTGAATATCTTTAAATACTTCTAAGGAAATGTGTACACGTAAGTATGTATCTTCTTCTACAGGTATGTGCTCTTTTTCTACAGAACTCTTATAGTATATAAAAATAAAAATGATGCTAATATCCAAATTGTAATCTGCTCCTGCTAATAGGGTCGATAACACTCCTGTCGAGTTTTCAAAAAAAGGAAAAAATTGTAATCTTAAGGTAGACGTGACTAAGAGATGAATTTTCGTCGAAGTGACTATAACAATCATCATATATAAGATTAAATTGTCCAATGTCTCATCTACAAAAGCAACAACCTTGGATCATATTCAAGGCAGATGATCCTACCATAAAAACAAATCCTAAATCACAATCTTCGATCTACACATGGCTTCATCACATGAAACAGAAAAATAAGAACAAAATGGGAAGAACCATGGACCATACCTCGAGCTCTAAGGACTAAGGGAGGATGGAGTAGCATGGTTTGGGGTAGCATGCCGTCTCTATGGACCAGTGGGCAAGCGGATGACCATGGATTGTGGAGCATGGCCTCGAGATTGACCAGTGGGAAGGGTCAAAGGACAATGGGATAGAGAACACAACATCGATGTGGACCAAGGGTGTAGGAGAACACGTTCATGGAGCACACGCCATGGTAGGAGGAACCTAAGGACGATGAGACATAGCTAGGTGGGTCAACTAGAGGTGATAGAGCACGTCTAACCTGGAGATGGAATTGAGAAGAGGACCAACCGAAGGCCAGAAATCCTTTTCCTTTGTTGGCTGGGTCAATGATGGCAAAACACTCATCGTTGTCAAGGTTGTAGCTGGCCTGTACGCACCCAACCTTGGCATGTCCACCCAATCCGTGCCTTCTTATCCGGCAGATCGTGGCCGCTGTAGGCCGGCATCGCTCCCAACGTGAGCCGCTTGCGACTTGAGACAGCGGGTAGGCGCAGCCGCTGCTGCAGTGCTGCTATGGCGCTGCCAAACCGAGGCGATCCCGTCGCTAGGGAAGGGAGATGACTGAGGTTGGATCCAGGCCTGCATGTTGCTAGCTACCACGGCTTGAAAGGGAGAGGACGTGTTCCTGCTAGGGAAGGGGAGGTCGCTGTGCTGCTGTACTGCAGAACCGATTGTGTTGGCCATCATTGGTGCCGTCACATAGGAGAGATGGGTGATCACAAAGGAGTTTTCTTGTCGGTGTAAGGATCACCGTAATGCAACACCAACGGATGAGGTGGGTAGAGGAGGCCAAATCAGGAAGGGCTCGATGCCTTCTGCCCCAAATACATGCGTGGTGGAGAAGAGGATGCGCATAAGAGGGGGAAGGGGAAAAGCCCCGCGGGCGAGATCCATCTGGACCGACGCTGTGGCATGTCTGTGGTGTGCCGGGGGTGATGGAGGAGTGCGGTGACAAAGGAGGTGAGCGAGCGATTTAAAGGAATGTTAAGAGGTGCACATGGATCGAGGAAGCTTTGTAATAAGTGATGCAAAAAAGTAAAGACATGTATGATGCAGCTTGGGGAAGCTTCGTGGTGAGAAGAAAAACAGTTGTGACCATCGTGTAAATCGCAAGGGTCTACAAAATTTCAAAAGGCAACGGAAGGTAGTGCTGAATCAATATGTATATAGGTAAACATGTGGGTTCCAAGTTAGTATCCCAAGTATACTGGAAGCCTCCGGATTCTCACTTTTGGGCGGAGTTAATGGCTATGAATAAATATTTCTTCTGCGATGGATCCTTCTTGATTAAGGATGGCTCGGAAATTAGATTCTAGAAGGATAAGTGGCTAGGAAATGCCTGATACATCTTCAACGTATCTATAATTTTTGATTGTTCCATGCTATTATATTATCAATCTTGGATACTTTATATGCAATTATATGCTATTCTATATCATTTTTGGGAACTAATTAACCTATTAACCCAGTGCCAAGTGCTTGTTGTTGTTTTTGCCTGTTTTTTGGTTTTCCAGGAAATCTGTACCAAACGAAGTCCAAACGCTATGAAACTTTTTGACGATTTTTTATGGACAAAAGAGACCCATGGAGCTTCGGGATGAGTTCAGAAGCCAGACGAGGAGACGGCAAGGCAACAGGGTGCACCCAGGGGGTAGGCACGCCCTGATGCCTTGTGGGTGCCTCGTGGCTCCGCCTGACCTAATTTCACCTCCATAAATTCTCTAAAATCGGGAAACCAACAGAGAGCCACCTGAAACACTTTTTCCGCCGCCGCAAGCCTCTGTTTCGACGCGAGGCCATCTGGACGGTACTCTGCCGGAGGGGGAATCGACCACGGAGGCCATCTACATCAACCTTGCTGCTTCCATGATGATGCGTGAGTAGTCCACCACAGACCTACGGGTCCATAGCTAGTACCTAAATGGCTTCTTCTCTCTGTTTGATCTTCAATAAAAAGTTCACCGCGATTCCCGCGGTGATCTATCCGATGTAACCTTGTTTTGCGGTGTGTTTGTTGGGATCGATGAATTGTGGGTTTATGATCAGATTATTCATTAAAAGTAACTGAGTTTCCTCTGAATTATATTATGCATGATTATTTATAGCTTCGTATTTCTCTCCGATCTTTCGATTTAGTTTGGCCAACTAGATTCATTTATCTTCACTTGGACTGGTGCGTTGTAGTGGGTTCAATCTTGTGGTGCTCTACATCCTCGTGATAGAAGGGGACAAGACACGTATTTGTGTTGTTGCCATTAAGGATAAAACGACGGGATCCGAACATATTTCTTTTCTTATTTTGTCGACATCATGTCACCTTGCTCCAAGCATTACTCTGTTTGTTATGAACTTAATACCTAGAAAGGCAAGCATAGAAGTGCTCTCGAAGTGGAGTAATAGTAGTAGATGCAGAATCGTTTTGGTCTACTTGTTTATGGATGCGATGCTTGCATACATGATCATTTCCATGAATAACATGTCATAACTATGCGCCCAACAGTAATTTGTCTATCCATTGTATGCTACTTTCAAGAGAGAAGCCTCTAGCGAACACTATGACCCCCGGGTCCACTTAAACATAAATACAAAAACTCTACAAATACCTCACTGCCTTTTATTATTTGTTTTTTTACTTTTATTATTTGCAATATCTATCATATCAAGATTTAATCCTTGCAAGTAACGAGTTCAAGGGGTTTGACAACCCTCTTGCCCGCGTTGGGTGCAAGTGTTTAGTTTTGTGTGTGTAGGTGCTGCTGAAAGAAATTTGCTTCTTTCTCCTATTGGTTCGATAACCTTGGTTCTCACTGAGGGAAATACTTATCTCTACTGTGCTGCATCTCCTGTCCTCTTCGGGGAAAATCCCAACGCAGCTCGGAAGTAGCAGGAAGAATTTCTAGCGCCGTTGCCGGGGAGACATCATCAAATTCTTGTCAGGTCCCTACACATAAATTATCTTTCACTTGTGCTACTTTTTATTTGCGGTTATATTTTACTTTATATAAAAATAAAAATAAAAAAATATTTCTATTTTCTTGTTTGCTTAGTTATCTAGTTTACTTTTTAGTTTACTTGTTTGCTTGCTAGTTTACTCTCTTGCTTGTCATCATGGCTAGTTCTTCTATTGTTCCGTGTACTCCCGGGAATGAAGTTCTTAATTTCAAAAAAGGGGAGGAGAGTGTTTAAAAGATGCTTGGTATAGGATTTGCAGTGCTCAAAATTGGTCAACTCGTAAGCAGTCCACCACTATTTTGCTTCTTAATTTTTATGCGGGTGTGACTAATTGGTATAGATCCATTCTTGACACCATTATGAGGGGTAATTTATTAACGAGTCACACTCTGGATGCCTATAATGCTATTAAAATCTTATAGGATCACCCCTGCTATTGTTAATGGAACTGTTTTGACATTGGAAGATGTTATGCATAGGCTAGATGCCATAGAAAATAAAATGCCTACTATTGACCATATTGAAAATCTAGACAAGAAGGGCCATAATCATGTTACTAAATTTGGTTCAAAGGTAGGAACTACTCTAAAGATGCTAAAATAAAAATATCCAAAGATTAGTAAAGAGCTAGGACAAAGTCCTTCCCAAATCAATAAGTTAGAAGAAATCCTTAATTTCATAAGATTCCGCACTAGTGGCGGGAGCAATCGGAGTACTAATAAAATCATTATTATTAGTATTGGAGAAGTCACACAACTTGGTATTCTCTTGAGTCATCGTGGCAAAGCAAGCAATCTAGCACACAAGCAAACAAAAAGCAAACGAAAAGACGAACGGAAGAAGGGCGAATAAAAAGGCAAATCTTTTTGGTTTTTTCTGAAAATCGTTTTAGAAGTGGGGGAGAGGAAAACGAGAGGCAAATGGAAAATACTGTAAATGCAAGAGATGAGTTTGTGATGGGTACTTGGTAGGCTTGATGTCTTGACTTGCTATGTATCCTCCCCGGCAACGGTGCCAGAAATACTTCTTGCTACTTCTTGAGCTTGCGTTGGTTTTCCCTTGAAGAGGAAAGGGTGATGCAGCAAAGTAGATAAGTATTTCCCTCAGTTGTTGAGAACCAAGGTATCAATCCAGTAGGAGTTACAAGCAAGGCCCCAATCTTTGCACCTACACAAACAATCAAACACTTGCACCCAACGCTATAAAGCGGTTGTCAATGCCCTCACGCTTACTTGCAAGGATGAGATCAGATAGAGATAGATATAAAAGATTACTAAAACGAAAAGTAAAATAAAAGTAAAAAGATTGCAGCAAAGTATTTTTGGTATTTTTGGTTTATAGATCTGAAAATATAATATGGAAAATAGACCCGGGGGCCATAGGTTTCACTAGAGGCTTCTCTCTTGAAGGAAAATAATACGGTGGGTGAACAAATTACTGTCGAGCAATTGATAGAAAAGTGCATAGTTATGACGATATCCAAGGCAATGATTATGCATATAGGCATCCCGTCCGTGTCAAGTAGACCGAAATGATTCTGCATCTACTACTATTACTCCACACATCGACCGACTCCTGCCTGCATCTAGAGTATTAAGTTCATGAAGAACAGAGTAACGCATTAGGTAAGATGACATGATGTAGAGGGATAAACTCAAGAAATATGATGAAAACCCCATCTTTTTACCCTTGATGGCAACAATACAAATACGTGCCTCGCTATCCCTACTTTTTCACTGGATGAGGACACCGCAAGATTGAACCCAAAACCAAGCACTTCTCCCATTGCAAGAATTACCAATCTAGTTGGCCAAACCAAACCAATAACTCGAAGAGACTTGCAAAGATATGAAATCATGCATACAAGAATTCAGAGAAGATTCAAATAATATTCATAGATAATCTGATCATAAATCCACAATTCATCGGATCTCGACAAACACACCGCAAAAGAGTATTACATCAGATAGATCTCCATGAAGATCATAGAGAACATTGTATTGAAGAACATAGAGAGAGAAGAAGCCATCTAGCTACTAGCTATGGACCCGAAGGTCTGAGGTGAACTACTCACGCATCATCGGAGGGGCAATGGAGTTGATGTAGATGCCCTCCGTGATCGAATCCCCCCCGGCAGATTACCGGAAAAGGCCCCAAGATGGGATCTCACGGGAACAGAGGCTTCCGACGGCGAAAAAGTATTATCGTGGCTCTTTTTGGTATTGGGGGAATGTTTCTGAATTTATAGGCGGAAGATTAGGGTTGGAGGGGCCACGGAGGGCCCACAAGCCAGGGGGCGCGCCCAGGTGGCTTGTGGCCCACCCGTGGGTCTTCTGGCCTCTTCTCCAAGTGTGACACCCTGGTTTTGTGCTACAGTGATCATTGTAATTAAGCTTCAATAATTGTCAGGATTAGGCTAATCCATTTTGCTAATCAAATGGTGATCACTGTTGGAATTAACCTCCGATTTAAATTCCGTTGCAATTTAAAATTCATCCGAAAAGTGTGTTTAAAAGTTTTGTGAAACTGAAAATAAAAATGTTGGATGGGTTGCAAATAATGCCCTGGTATTTATAAAATTCACACCGGAATTTTTGGAATTATTTTAGTGCCCCAAATTATTTTAAAACGGAGCTGTTAAATTTTTTTTAAAATTAATTAAAAAAAAACAGTGCTGGGCCTCGACCCAGCTGGCTCGTATAAGGGAGCCGGGGCGGGCGTACCCTAGCCGCCCCGTCGCCCGCGCCCGCTCATTCCCCCCCCCCCGCCGCCGTCTACGCCGGCCTCGACCCGCCCCCCCGACGACGGCCCCAGCCGGCCGGCCTCGACCCGCGCGCCCCCCCCGCGCCGACGACGCGCCCGCACCCGCGCCCCTCCGGCCGCGCCGCGCCCCGCCTCCTGGCGGCCCGCCGCCGCCTCGCCGCCTCGTCCCTCCGCCGCGTGCGCCGCCGCCGACCGCCGCCGCCGCCCCTACTCGCCCCCCCCCCCGGTGAGCCGCGCCGGCTCCCTTCCCTCCTCCCCCCCCACCGGCGGTCGCCGCGCCGCCGCCGCACCGGTGTGCATGCGTGCGTGCGTGCGTGTGTATGTGTGCTGTGTGTGTGTCTGTGTGTGTATGTATGTATGTGTGTGTGTATGTATGTATGTATGTATGTATGCATATATGTGTGTATGTATGTATATATTTATGTACGTATGTACTAAAAACAAAATAGAAATAAAATAATGTATAAATAAATAAATAGTTAATTAGTTAATTAAATTGATTAATTAATTAATTAGTTAATTAAACAGTAATTTACTGTTTTGGATAATTCGGATTTATTAATTAAATGAATTTTAGAATATTGTTTAATCTTTAAAAATTAATATAAAATAATCAGTAACTCGGATGAAAAAGTTTTGAACATGAAAGTTGCTCAGAAAAATCCTATGAATCCGAATATGCGGTCTGTTCGTCTGTCACGTGCCTCTAGCATAGCAAACTTGGAACTTTTCCATCGTTTTCATCTGTCCGGTAAAAGCCAGAGACCCGGGAAATATCGTCACATATTCTTCCGATCCGTCTGCGACGTGTAGTACTGCGTTAGGGCATGCCTAGCCCTGCATATTGCCATGTCATGCATCGTGATTGCATCTGTGCTTTTATATTTATTGTTTCTCCCCCCCTCTTCTCTCCAGTAGACCCCGAGATTGACGCTGCTGCCGGGTACGACTACACCATTGACGATCAGCCCTTTGCCGCAGAGCAGCAAGGCAAGCAACCCCCCTTGAGCATTCCGATATCGCCCATTCCTTTCCCTCTTATTCTTGCATTAGAATTTTGCTACTGTATTAGTTAGCTCCTATTCTGATGCATAGCCTGTTTTTGATAAACTGCTACTATACCTGCAATCATATCAACTGCTTAGTATAGGTTGATCAATGAATCCCCTGTGCCCCTTAGTCCCAGTTGCCCCTGCTTCTTCATCGACGACTCGACGACCCGAAGATTCGAAGACTCGGTCAACCGACCGACGAGCCAGGCCCCTCACATCACCGTACCCCCCTTAGTTGTACGACTCTGCAGCGCTACTATCGAGTACCGAGGGTGACACCTCGTGAAGTACTCATGATGCTAGCTCTGTAGTGCAGCTAGTCGGTCGTGGTTATCGAGGGTGATTCCTCCTTCACCACTCCCGACGATGACTCTGTCGTGCAACCCCTCAAGTGTGGGGCCCTCGAGGGTGATTCCTCTAGGTCCACCTTGACGGTTTCATCGAGCGGGGACCATTGAGGGTGATTCCTCAGTTCCCGCCTTGATGTTTTATACACACAGTTACTATGACCTGGTTATAGAAACATGTTGGTGATGGGTCGGCCCTGAGGGGTACCCACGGTTTGATGTTGATGAGGCGTGGACGGGCAGGAGAGGCCCTTGCCACACATCCTCGAGACGGGGCGACGGGACCGCATTCATGGGTCGCGCTTGCCCCGCATTAATAAAATGCTAATGGGTTGGGTATTTGATCTGAGTTGGTCGATTAACCTTTTACGCAATAAACCTTCACGTTGGAGAAGTTATGGGTACTCAGCGTCGTTGTATCAGCCGAAGCTCTTCGGACATCACCAAAGGAGTGGCGCGCGCTCGAGTGGTCCGCAACGGCATCGCGCTTGTTATAAGGGGTGCTAGGACTGACCTCGGCCGCCCTCGCATTGTGCAGGAGCGCGTAGGGCAAGTGGGCCCACGACCCCTGTGTGCTTAGGATTTAGACCGGCGGGCTGGCCTCTCTGTTGAGTCTAGGTGGGGTGACGACGTGTTGCTATCCCGAGGCCGGGCATTACCCAGGAAAGTGTGTCCGGCCGGAGGTGATCAAGCGTGTTGGAAATGAGGTGCACCCCTGCAGGGATGAATAAACTATTCGAATAGCCGTGTCCACGGTAACAGGACGACCTGGAGTTGTACTTTGACCTACTACAACTATAACTAAGATTTAATTTTGAAATGAATGATGGCTCCGAGATTGCTTCCTCGCAGGGAGTCGGGGAAGAATCTTTGGGCGTGGTTACTTAATCAAATTGCTACAATAATATTGCCATATATGAGCTACCAATCTACACTCTTCTAATGTCGCAAGATGTTGGAGATGCTAGTCTTCGATAGGACTAGGCCTTCCCCCTATTCTTGCTTTCTGCAGTCAGTCCAGATACTACCCCATCCCTTGATAATGATGCATACTTAGCATAGTTCTGATGTCAGTCTTGTGAGTACTTTGGATGAGTACTCACCGCTGCTTTGCATTCTCTTTCCCCCCTCGATACGATTACCGCGTTCAGACGATGGAGCCCAGGAGATGGAGTACGCCGGAGACGACTACTACACCACCGCTGGAGCCTACTACTACATGGAGGCCGCTCCCGACCAGCAGTAGGATAGAAGGTTCCCAGGCAGGAGGCCTCGCCTCTTTCGGTTCGTTGTTATGTTGTGGTAGCCTTCTTAAGGCAAAACTTATTTAAGTTATGTCTATACTCAGATATTATTTGCTTCCGCTGACTCGTGCTTTGTCGAGCTTTGTATTCGAGCCCTCGAGGCCCCTGGCTTGTAATATGAAGATGTATGAATTTAATTTGTGTCTAGTGTTGTGTTGTGATATTGATTAGTGAGTCCCTAATCTTGGTCGTACGCATTTGCGTGTATGATTAGCGTACGGTCGAAATTGGGGGCGTCACAAGTTGGTATCAGAGCCGACTGCATGTAGGTAGCCCCCTTTCCAACTCCTTGGCCGAAGTTGAGTCTAGTACTTGAAAAACTTTTACTAACATAGTTGTGTGGCTTACGGGCCCACATCTCAATCGGGTGGTATTAGGATCTTTTATTCCTCGTCTATACTCTGGGTTCTGATCTCTCTTCTCTTTCGGGTTAAAGATTTTGCTAACCCTAATATTAGGCTCTCGTGTTCACATCCACCGGTGATTCGCTTCGTCGACAATTGTTTTCCTTTGAAGTTATGATGCAGAACCCTGCCCCCAGGTTGCACATCTAGGGCCACGTGCAGTTACATGGGTTCTTTCGTTGTCCCCGACGTTGATGTAGCATATCGCTATGCCTCGTTGTTGTATCCCTCTGCCGCATGCCGCGTGCCGCCTAGTTGTCTAGGTTTTTCATGCCGGACCTATCGTCTATTTTGTAACAGACTTTTGTTTGTAATAGACCTATGTATGGATCTGTATGGTAAAATTTGAACTACTATGTCGTATCTATTGCACTGCCTTCTTTGTGCAATTTACTTCATGAATGATTCATTGTTTTTGCAATTACCCAATGCTAAACAACCACTGTTAAAATTTGACAGAATGGTTAGGCCAGCTGGTCGTGGTCGTGGTGAACCTGAACCACCACCACCACCGGAATACATGGCTGGTATGATGCAACAGTTTGAACTGAATCGCCAGTTTATGCAAGGGCTTATGGACCAGTTCCCGAGGCCGAATATGAATCAGCAGCCAGCCCCAATGACTCTGCAAGACTTCATGCGTCTCAACCCTGCGACCTACCGCAGCTCAACTCAGCCGCTTGACGCAGACGACTGGCTCCGTGACATCACTTATTTGCTGGAGTCTTCAGGCGCCCCAGTGGCTAGCTATGTCACCTTTGCCTCGTACTTTCTGAAGGGTCCCGCTGCACAATGGTGGGACAGTCACAGGCGCTCACAGCCTATTGGAACAATCATCACCTGGCCAGAATTCCAAGCTGCATTCCGTGCTCGTCACATTCCTCAGGGACTGATGGATAAGAAGAAGCGTGAATTCCGCAACCTAGTCCAGGGCACCAAGACTGTGGATGCTTATCAGCGGGAATTTCTGGACTTGTCTCGCTATGCTGAAGAAGACGTTGCAACTGATGCTCGTAGACAGGAGAAGTTCCGTGAAGGCCTCCACCCGGATATCAAGCTGGCACTCCTTGTTCAAGACTTCAATAACATTGCCACCTTGGTGAACAAGTCCATTCAAGTGGAAACAGGTCTGCAGGACTACAAGGACAGCAGCAAGCGCAACTGTGACATGGGCTCATCTTCGGGCTCAGGAACTCAGAAGCGCAAGATCTGGATTCCCCACAACATGTACCATGCACCGCCTCCTGCTCCGAGGCCGTCCTATGTTGCACCTCGTCTGCCTCCGCCCCCACCTAGGCAGCCGAGGCTCCCAGCTCCGCCACCACGAGCTCATGTTCCCCCTTCTCGTCCTGAGGATGGGCTGTGCTTCAAGTGTGGTCGTCCAGGACACCGTGCCAGAGACTGCAGGTAGAATCAGAATCAACTTGCACTGCCTTCCAACCAGCCCCGCAACAACACTGCCAGGCCCGCTCAGGGTCGTGCTCAAGCTAACAATGCTGAACTGAATGAAGCTCAAGACCAGCCTGCTACTGTGATGGGTACCCTCCTTGTTAACTCAGTACCAGCTTCTGTATTGTTTGATACAGGAGCATCGCATTCTTTCATGTCTGAAGATTTTGCATACATGCATGGCATTAAGTACGAGGAGATGAACATTCCAATAGTGGTAAACACCCCCACTGGCCAATGTCGAACCTCAATGGTTTGTCAAGATGTCCCCATTGAAATAGAAGGACTGGAATTCCATGCTTCCCCCATTATATTGAAGTCTTCCAAGATCGACCTTATTCTGGGAATGGATTGGATGAAAGCACATACCGCTTCCGTCGTTTGTGCCACCAAAATTGTCCACCTCCTGCATCCTTCGAATGAGATAGTCAGCTACCATGCTCATCTTGTTCGAGATGCTGAAGCCCGACTATATGCCTTGAATGCATTAAATGAGTCACCTCTAGAAGGGATCGAAAACATTCCAGTTGTCCGGGATTTCCAAGATGTTTTTCCGGAAGAACTTCCAGGGATTCCCCCTGCTAGAGCTGTCGAGTTTGTCATCGACTTGGTGTTGACACCTGATTTTGGCACGATACAAAACACAATTAAGCAGGCCTCAAATGGAAAAGTGCTCAAAGTGAGAAAGTTCTGTGTCGTCGAAAGGAGAAACTTTGAAGTTTGGGCCATTGCCATCCGATCTCATCTCGAAAGCCGAAATTGTGTTCGAAGTATTGGGATTTTGTATCCAGAACACTATTCGGCTGATTACGCCCTCAAGATGATCTCATATGAGAAAACTTTCTACATGAATTGTCTTCGTCTTGTCAAATCGGTTGATTTTCATATAAAAATCATCTCAATCCGAGTTCGTATGCAAAAGTTAGAGCTATCTGAATGCAGCCATGTCAAGAGGCGAAATAAGACGCGGGAGACCAGACAGGTCTTGGCGAGTGTCTGATGCAATGCGTGAGCGATTAGCCATTCAAGATGGCCTCGAATCGAAAAACGTTCAACATTAAAGTTGTTCGTAACGTCGAAACAGTCAACTTTGCTTTTGAGCACATTTTCATCCGAGGTCGTTTACTGCCACAAAAAAGACCCGCAAGGTACAGCCAGAAACCTTGCCGGGATGGAAACCTTGCCGGGGAAACCTTGCCGGGATAGAAACCTTGCCGGGGAAATCTTGCCGGGATGGAAACCTTGCCGGGGTGTGAAGGCTTGCCGGGATGGAAACCTTGCCGGGGACATCTTGCCGGGATGAAAACCTTGCCGGGGTGTGAAGCTTGCCGGGGTGGAAAGCTTGCCGGGAAAAGCTTGCCGGGGTGGAAACTGTCAAATCCGACCAGAAGCTGAAGACGGGCTCAAACGATTATCTAGATGGCCTCGTATGGAAAAATGTTCTACATGAAAGTTGTGCGTATCGTCGAAACGGTCAACTTTGCTTTTGGAGTCATCATCATTTGAGATAATATAAGGCCTGCAAAATTTCTACAAAACTCGGACAGCCTAGTCAGCAACAGGATCAAATCCGACTGGAAGTTGAAGATGACCTCCTGGAGTATTGAAGATGGCCTTGTTTGGAAAAGTGATCAACAGAAGAATTGTTCGTCTCGTCGAAACGATTGATTTGGATATAAAAACGTCTCAATCGGAGGTCGTATGCAGATTCTATAGTCCGCGCAAGGAGCAAGACAGAAATTTGGGCCAGATTCGGGTTGAATCCGAGTTAGACTAGAGCTAGGACTCTAGGACGTGAATTGATGTAATTTTCTTGTAAGGAAAGCGTAGATTAATCCTTTGCATGTACGGGAAGTCCAGCCGCCTCTTATATATGTTGGGGGTGACGGCCGATTGAACAACACACAATCGAACAAACACATCTACTACTTTTTCGTGTTCATCTATCTCCTACCCTTGTATCTTTCTTCTCGTTCTTCGTTCGTTCTTCTCTTGAAGGCCAGCGATCCACGAGGCTCCAGGGGCGTTTAGAACGACTTGGAGCAACCAATCGTCGCCGGGTGCTCTGACGGGGTCCCTCCCGAGTAACCGGGGCGTCTGGTGTCAAAAGTGCCGACCGGATTGTCTTGCGTATCGCGCTTCCGGCAGGCCTCCCGCGGTGCGAGTTGCGGAGCATCTCCCTCGGCGCTGCGGGTACACGGTGACGTGTTCGTGTGTCAACACACTTTTTGGCGACTCCGTTGGGGAACGAAGCTTTGAACGGTCTCCGGCCCGTTCTTGCTACGAAGAGATCGTCATCTAGGGTTTGCAATCTACAGAGGTAATATGAATACCCAATTCCCTAGTGTAGATGCAAATAATTCATATGGTGTTACTAGATCGCTCAATGAGTATACTCTATCGGCTAGCCCTTGTTCTTTCAACCATGCATCTAATTATGTGCAAGGACCGATTCAAAATAGTTTACAAACTTCAACTTCTTATGATACTAGTAACATGCACCATATGTATTCCAACTCTCATGCATCGGCAACCCCACAACTCTATATGCCGATGAACAACATAATGAGTTTGGTTAATCAAGTTGAAATACCTCATATTGGAACTTTCAATAATATGCAAAAAAGTGTTTCCCCTTTTTATTCATCGGCACCTAACTTGCAATATGTTAATTCAAACATGCCGATGGATGGGGGAATCGGCCATGCTACCATTAGCAATTTGGCCGGTTATCCTCAGTCATCATATACTACACCTCATGAGATTAATTTTTTGGCAAAAAATACAACTCAAAATATTCATGACTCGGCTCACCTTCGTGGTTATGGCCGAGTGAATGAAGAATATACAGGAGCATCTGTGCCTAATATTGCAGGAGATGAGGTGGCTCTGGCTGCTTTAAAAAGTTTAGCCCAAAACGATAAGATTAGCGCTCTTTGCCTTGAGCAACATGATGAGGGGATGGTTCCTGATTATGAGGCAATAAAAGCTAGAGTTTTGCAAGAAGATGATGTGATGCCAATTGACCAAATTGGAAAGAAGAAATATAGTTCTACACCAATGCATATGTCTTCACCTACTGCTGCAGCATGCTATATACCCCCTAAACAATTGCAAAGTTTCGGCAACACTCATGTTTCATTGCCGAAAGAGTCTAAATGCGTTGGGGGGCAATCATATCCAGAATGGGCTGAAATCGAGAAAAAGCTTAAAGCCAATTTTGCCGCTCGCCACCAGAGACTACTAGAAAAGGAATTGGTTTAAAGAAAAGAAGCATTGCCGGTTGATATCATCGATGAAAAGAATGATGATTCGAAGAGTGAAAGTTCTTCGGCTGGAAAAGCCGAATCAACTAATGTGAATTCCGAATCCATCAAATCCAAAGAGGCAAGCACCATTGAGAAAGGGCATGGCAAGCACAAAACAGCTGTGCTTGATTTTTCTAAAGTTGAGAGAACCTATTTCCTGCCCTACGAGTTCTGTGCCAAGGAAATTGATGAGCATCAAGAACAAAGTAATATGGCCGAACAAAGTATGGTTAATGATGAGCATCAAGAACACAAGCGTGCAGCTAAGCAAAGTTCACTTGACGATCATTCGAGTGATGAAGCACGGAATCAAGGAAAAGATGAGGATAAAGCGTTGGAGAGTCATTCAAAAGTGGATCAAAGCATTATTCAAGTGATACAACCATCATACTCTCCCAACGTGTATGAAGAGGTATGTCTAGCAAGTAATTTATCTATTTTCAGATTTGGTCTCAATTTTATTGTTGATGCATCTATTAGCAAAATTCTTATAACAAATCTTGAGAGACCAATGAATAAGGATAACTTACTTGTTAGCAATAAAATTATAACAAAGCATATCGGTCAACCCATTGCACCATTTATAGAGACCGATAAAGATTTACTATCGCAGTCAAAGTACTTCCCATTGTCTTATTTAAAATTTATATATTCATGGGTAGCTTTGCTTATTTCATACTTGGCTTGCATTTGGTCTCAAATGAGACATATATGTTATAACAGTTTTGATTTCGAAAACATAAAGCCAAGGCTTGAATCTTTTGAGAAAACCGATGATAGTATGATTTCTTATTCAAAATCATCGGAGATAGAGTGCGAGACACAATGCATAGCCGAATGGGGTGATGCCAAATCTAAACCATTCGTTTGCTTAACTCCAAAGCCGTTCTCACAGCAAGATCGGCTAGAAAATAAAAGGTTTACCTTCAATTCAAGTATGTGTGATCGAATATTTGATTTGTTGCTGAAAAATAGTTACATTAGAATTCGTGATCACCATGTTGAGCCATCTATCCAAGGACGAATGTATTGTAAGTTGCATGATTCGTTCAAGCATAATTTTGAGGATTGCAACATGTTTTGTCAAATAGTTAAATCGGCCATTGATAAAGGACGATTGAGATTTATTGAAACACCAAAGGATGACCAGTCTATTCCGATTGGTCCTGATGGCAACAAGTTTTTGCATCGGCTGCTTCAAGCCGATCCATTTAAAGAGAAGATAAAAACTGCAGGTGACGGGATCAAGCTTTCAAGTAAAGAAGTTGTTGAAGAGCATAATGAACATAATCTTGAGGGCGAGAATTCTGTCAAAGCTACAATGAAGACGCCAAGGACTGGGGGGCAACAAGCAAATTCGGAGATCGGTGCAGGCACAACCAAAGAAAACAAAGGCCGAAATAAGCACAAGTGCAAGAAATCCAAAGTCACTTTTGCACAATTATTGGAAAAATACCAGGAGATAAGTGAGGAAAAAATCGCTTATCGGCCGACTAGTGCAAAAGCGTCAAGATCACCCCCTAGGCGCAAATCCAAGGATTGGTATTGTCAAGAAGAGGATTTCAATGCAACATATTCATATCCTTATTTTGGGCCACCAATGCCAATGTCGTGGATACCTCCCTATGCTCACGTAAATCCATATCCATCATGGGACAGGCGTGATAAAAGGGCACATTTTCCATCTTATTATAAACCATCTCACCAATATTATGCAGCTCCAAGAAGTCCAACGTTCAGTGAACAATCACATGTCAAAGACCGTTTCAATCATAAGGAATCGGTCCGGAGCTCAAGGAATAATAAAGAGGAGGTCAAGCAAGTATACCGGATCAAGAAAGATGGTCTTAAGTGTGCTACTTCAGATTTGATCTCAAATGAGCAAGAGCCAATTAAAATGTTTACATTGGCTACAAAAGGCAAAGAAGAGAAGCAAACAAATATCCAAGATCAAAATGCCAAATCTGAAGAGAAGGAGTTGAGAGTGCACAAGGCTGGAAAAGAATTGCCACTTCAAACAAAATCGCAGCCGGGGTGCCCACTCGGCTTATCATATTGGCAAAGGAAGGAATTAAAAAAGCTAAGTGCACAAGAACTTGAGAAGAAGAATATGGCATGGGTTCCCAAGAAGAGCAGTCAAACCAAAAATGATGTGCAAGCTTCTATTGTAGCAAGTACAACACAAGTGAAGAAGGAGAAAGAATCTCATAAGAAATCCAGCCGAAGGTTTCCATCACCCCATCAAAATCTTCGGTTAGCACATCATCCATATTCATCAAACGTGCCATTGATGCCTATGCCATATAACTCATCCCCAGGTATGATTGGTTACCCTCCATGGGCTTGTTTTGATCCATGGATGCAATACAATTTCTTACATCACAAGAGGGTATTACCAAATCACTATACATTTGGTTAGTTACATATTTGTTGCTAATCCAAAAAAGCCGAAATATTTGACTTGTTATTTCGTTTGTTTATATTGGTTATACATACTTTGGTGGATGAATTATACATGTCTTTTATGATAATGGACGATATTTTTCTATCGTCCTGAGAATCTATCTAAGCACGTCCGGTGCAGTGTTCTGACATCGTCCTTAGCACAGTTGGATACCGAGACAAGGCACATATTCATTGAAATTTATACTTATACCTATGTTATGCTTCGATGGAGTTGAGACATTATGACCGATGCCATTCAAAATATGTTGTGACCAATTCATAGCAAAATTGGTGAGTGGGCTTATGCTTTGATTTAATATGATTTGGCCTACAAATCTTTCAAATTTACGAGAGGCCAAATCATTGTTGATTTTATTATTGAGCATCGGATTTATGACATGCATGATATATTAATATTAGGCTTGTCTCTTTAGTACCATGGAGATTATATTTTGACGGTTCAGTTTGTAGCAACGGCCAAGGTGTTGGTATTGCTGATATATCTCCTCATGGTACTGTTTTTGAAGCCTCATGCCACTTAAAATATTTATGCATAAATGATCAAAGCCGAATATGCATTGTTATTCGGATTGGAGCTTTTACCTGCTATAGATGCTACACATATTGAGGCTTTTGGTGATTCGTTATTAGTAGTACAACAAGTATCCAAAGTCTTTCAATGTTTAGACGAATCACTTAATGTTTATCTTGATAAATGTCAAGATATAATTTCTACTTTGGATCACTTTAGCATTGCTCATATATCTAGACATGATAATTGGAGAGCAAACGAGTTGGCACAGCAAGCATCCGGCTATCATGTCGATCATGGCATGTTTCATATCTCTCAAAAGCCGATGTCTTGTCTTGCTGACATAGGAGAGTCCGAACCAGAGCCCACTGATTCGGTCACCAACAGTGAATCAAATACAGGTGAAAATCATGACTGGAGGAAGCCCATTATTGATTACTTGTGCAATCCAAGTATCAGTCATTTGCAGGATCCGAGTGAAGCAAAATTGTTCGGCACATGACGTAATATACCCTTCGATATTTGATGATTTGTGTTGCCGAACGGTTGACAATATTCTGTTGAGGTGCTTGGGCAAAATTGTTCGAACCAAGCAAAGATTCCCATGGGATGCATACACAGAGACATTTTATACACCCGTCATGGGCTTTGAAGCGGCAAATATCTGAAGAAATCCCAAGTGGCAGCAAACCTGAGCATATGGCCGATAATAATTATTGTCCTCAGCATGCACAGCCGATGGAGTGGTGACATCGTGCTTCAACATTACACTAGGCAAAGTATTTTCTGGCACGCAAGCTCTGCCAGAAAACAGGGGGGCATGTGTTGACACCTGATTTTGGCACGATACAAAACACAATTAAGCAGGCCTCAAATGGAAAAATGCTCAAAGTGAGAAAGTTCTGTGTCGTCGAAAGGAGAAACTTTGAAGTTTGGGCCATTGCCATCCGATCTCATCTCGAAAGCCGAAATTGTGTTCGAAGTATTGGGATTTTGTATCCAGAACACTATTCGGCTGATTACGCCCTCAAGATGATCTCATATGAGAAAACTTTCTACATGAATTGTCTTCGTCTCGTCGAATCGGTCGATTTTCATATAAAAATCATCTCAATCCGAGTTCGTATGCAAAAGTTAGAGCTATCTGAATGCAGCCATGTCAAGAGGCGAAATAAGACGCGGGAGACCAGACATGTCTTGGCGAGTGTCTGATGCAATGCGTGAGCGATTAGCCATTGAAGATAGCCTCGAATCGAAAAACGTTCAACATGAAAGTTGTTCGTAACGTCGAAACGGTCAACTTTGATTTTGGGCACATTTTCATCCGAGGTCGTTTACTGCCACAAAAAAGACCCGCAAGGTACAGCCAGAAACCTTGCCGGGGAAACCTTGCCGGGATAGAAACCTTGCCGGGGAAATCTTGCCGGGATGGAAACCTTGCCGGGGTGTGAAGGCTTGCCGGGATGGAAACCTTGCCGGGGACATCTTGCCGGGATGGAAACCTTGCCGGGGTGTGAAGCTTGCCGGGGTGGAAAGCTTGCCGGGAAAAGCTTGCCGGGGTGGAAACTGTCAAATCCGACCAGAAGCTGAAGACGGGCTCAAACGATTATCTAGATGGCCTCGTATGGAAAAATGTTCTACATGAAAGTTGTGAGTATCGTCGAAACGGTCAACTTTGCTTTTGGAGTCATCATCATTTGAGATAATATAAGGCCTGCAAAATTTCTACAAAACTCGGACAGCCTAGTCAGCAATAGGATCAAATCCGACTGGAAGTTGAGGATGACCTCCTGGAGTGTTGAAGATGGCCTTGTTTGGAAAAGTGATCAACAGAAGAATTGTTCGTCTCGTCGAAACGATTGATTTGGATATAAAAAACGTCTCAATCGGAGGTCGTATGCAGATTCTATAGTCCGCGCAAGGAGCAAGACAGAAATTTGGGCCAGATTCGGGTTGAATCCGAGTTAGACTAGAGCTAGGACTCTAGGACGTGAATTGATGTAATTTTCTTGTAAGGAAAGCGTAGATTAATCCTTTGCATGTACGGGAAGTCCAGCCGCCTCTTATATATGTTGGGGGTGACGGCCGATTGAACAACACACAATCGAACAAACACATCTACTACTTTTTCGTGTTCATCTATCTCCTACCCTTGTATCTTTCTTCTCGTTCTTCGTTCGTTCTTCTCTTGAAGGCCAGCGATCCACGAGGCTCCAGGGGCGTTCAGAACGACTTGGAGCAACCAATCGTCGCCGGGTGCTCTGACGGGGTCCCTCCCGAGTAACCGGGGCGTCTGGTGTCAAAAGTGCCGACCGGATTGTCTTGCGTATCGCGCTTCCGGCAGGCCTCCCGCGGTGCGAGTTGCGGAGCATCTCCCTCGGCGCTGCGGGTACACGGTGACGTGTTCGTGTGTCAACACTTGGCACCTGGTACCACTCCTATAACCAAGCGTCCGTATAAGATGCCACCACATGAACTTCTTGAACTTAAGCAAGAAATTGACAATTCGCTTCATCTGGGTTTCATTTGTCCAAGTTCCTCTGCTTGGGGAGCACCTTCTCTCTTTGTCAAGAAGAAAGATGGAACGAATCGATTGGTCCAAGATTACCGTCCTATCAACCAAGCAACGATTCAAAACAAATATCCGCTCCCTCGGATCAACGATCTGTATGATCAACATGCTGGTTCAGCAGTGTATTCAAAACTCGACTTGAGGTTGGGTTACCATCAGATCCGGGTTCGTGAAGAGGATATTCCCAAGACTGCATTCGTTACTCGCTATGGGTCATACGAGTACACCGTCATGTCCTTCGGTTTAACAAATGCTCCAGCAACTTTCTCTCGGTTGATGAATTATATCTTCATGGACTACCTCGATAAATTCGTCGTGGTTTATCTGGATGATATTCTGGTTTACTCCAAGAATAAAGAAGAACATGCTGAACATCTTCGTCTTATACTGGAGAGGCTTCGAGAGCATCAACTTTATGCAAAGTATTCAAAGTGTGAGTTCTGGATGGACGAAGTAACCTACCTTGGTCATGTGATCTCCAAGGATGGTATTGCGGTCAACCCTGATCGAGTTCAGGCTATCCTTGACTGGACTCCCCGAAGAATGTCAAGCAAGTCAGAAGTTTTCTCGGGCTCACCAGCTATTGCCGTCGATTCATCGAGAACTTCTCCAAGATTGCAAGACCCTTAACCAATTTGCTTCACAAAGGTGTTAAATATGAGTGGACAGAAAAATGTCAGGAAAGTTTCCAGGCACTTAAGGACAAACTGACGTCTACTCCAGTGCTTGCTCCTCCGGATACTCGTAAGGACTTTGTCATTTATTGTGACGCTTCGCGTCAGGGAATAGGTTGTGTCCTAATGCAAGAGCGCAGAGTGGTTGCTTATGCATCTCGTCAATTGCGTCCTCATGAGGAGAACTACCCAGTTCATGACCTTGAACTTGCTGCAGTAATTCATGCACTGAAAGAGTGGCGGCAATACCTTGTTGGTAATCGTTGCGAGATCTACACCGATCATCAAAGTCTGAAGTACTTGTTTACTCAGCCAGATCTGAATCTCCGTCAAACAAGATGGATGGAACGAATAGCAGATTACAACGTTGGAATTTCTTATACACCTGGCAAGGCTAATGTAATGGCTGATGCTTTGAGCCGCAAGTCATACTGCAACCACCTTCAGGTTCACAAGGTTCACCCCCTTCTCCAAAAGGAATTCTGCAAGCTGAACCTCCATATTGTTCCTCAGGGTTATCTCGTCCCCCCACCACCGGAGGCCCGTAAGATGCACCTTCGTGTTGTTAACCAGGGTTCTCTGAGTAACCTAGTTGCTGTATCAGATCTCGGGGGCAGCATCAAAACTATGCAACACTATTGCAATGACGTCGAAAGGATTAGACGCTATCTTTTGAAAGGTAAACCCTCATTCTTCACCGTGGCTGATGATGGCGCCTTGTACTTCAAGGATCGTTTATTCGTTCCCACTACGAAGGAAAACCTGAATGTAACTAAGAAGGTGATGAAGGAAGCTCATGATACACCGCTGTCTATTCATCCGGGTAGTACCAAGATGTACCAAGACATCCGTCATAGATTCTGGTGGCCAAACATGAAGCAAGGCATTGCTCGTTATGTTGCTGAATGTGACATTTGCCGTCGGATCAAAGCAGAACATCAAAAGCCTGCTGGAACTCTGCAACCTATTTCTATTCCTGAATGGAAATGGGATCATGTTGAAATGGACTTCATTACTGGTTTTCCCAGGTCGCAGAAAGGTAATGATGCTATTCTTGTCGTCATTGACCGGCTGTCCAAAGTTGCACATATTTTGGCTATCAAGGAAACTATTACTGCTAGTCAGCTGGCAGATCTTTACATGTCCAGAGTTGTTTCACTCCACGGTATTCCATTGGTGATTAGTTCGGACCGTGGCAGTTTATTCACTTCAAGATTCTGGGCAAGTTTCGAGGAAGCTATGGGAACTCATTTGTCATTCAGCACCGCTTTTCACCCTCAATCCCAAGGACAAGTTGAAAGAGTCAATCAGATTCTCGAGGACATGCTTCGTGCTTGTGTCATTTCTTTCGACAAGAAATGGGAGGAATCTCTCCCGTATGCTGAGTTCTCCTACAACAATAGCTATCAAGCTAGTCTGAAGATGGCTCCTTTTGAAGTGTTATATGGACGTAAGTGTTGGACTCCTCTGAATTGGTCAGAAACTGGGGAACGTACACTTATCGGTCCGGATATTATCCAACATGCCGAAGACCAAGTCCGCATTATTCATGCAAATCTGAAGGCTGCTCAGTCTCGTCAGAAGAGTCCGTACGACCGTCATCACAAGGATATGGTCTATCAACCTGCCGAGAAGGCTTATCTTCGAGTCAAGCCAATGAGAGGTACACACCGTTTCGGGATCAAGGGCAAGCTGGCTCCTCGATATATTGGTCCTTTCACTGTTCTCGAAAGGCGTGGTAAAGTGGCATATCAACTGGAACTACCGCCAAACCTTTCTCAGGTTCACGATGCGTTCCACATGTCACAGCTTCGTCGCTGCTTCAAGGATCCTATCCGAGCAGTGGACCACAATATGCTTGAGCTGCAACAAGACCTTTCTTACAAAGAGCAACCGGTCCGCATTCTTGATGAAACTGAACGTCGGACTCGTCAGAAGGTTACCAAGTTCTTCAAGGTGCAGTGGGCAAATCATTCTGAAGATGAAGCCACTTGGGAACGCGAAGATCATCTTCGTGCCGAATACCCCGGGCTCTTCCCTTCTACTTCTTGATTCTCGGGACGAGAATTCTTATTAGTAGGGGAGAATTGTGACACCCTGGTTTTGTGCTACAGTGATCATTGTAATTAAGCTACAATAATGGTCAGGATTAGGCTAATCCATTTTGCTAATCAAATGGTGATCACTGTTGGAATTAACCTCCGATTTAAATTCCGTTGCAATTTAAAATTCATCCGAAAAGTGTGTTTAAAAGTTTTGTGAAACTGAAAATAAAAATGTTGGATGGGTTGCAAATAATGCCCTGGTATTTATAAAATTGAAACCGGCATTTTTGGAATTATTGTAGTGCCCCAAATTATTTTAAAACAGAGCTGTTAAAAAAAATTAAAATTAATAATAATAATAAAAAAGAAAACAGTGCTGGGCCTCGGCCCAGCTAACGGGCCGGCCCAGCTGGCTCGTATAAGGGAGCCGGGGCGGGCGAACCCTAGCCGCCCCATCGCCCGCGCCCGCTCATTCCTCCCCTCCCCCCCGCCGCCGTCTACGTTGACCCCGATCCGCCCCCCCGACGACGGCCCCAGCCGGCCGGCCCCGACCCGCGCCGACGACGCGCCCGCGCCCCTCCGGCCGCGCCGCGCCCCGCCTCCCGGCGGCCCGCCGCCGCCTCGCCGCCTCGTCCCTTCGCCGCCTGCGCCGCCGCCGACCCTACTCGGCCCCCCCGGTGAGCCCCCCCCCCCCCCCCCCCCCGCCGGCGGTCGCCGTGCCGGTGTGCATGCGTGCGTGTGTATGTGTGCTGTCTGTGTGTCTGTGTGTGTATGTATGTATGTATGTGTGTGTATGTATGTATGTATGTATGCATGTATGTGTGTATGTATGTATGTATGTATATATGTACGTACGTATGTACTAAAAACAAAATAGAAATAAAATAATGTATAAATAAATAAATAGTTAATTAGTTAATTAAATTGATTAATTAATTAGTTAATTAAATAGTAATTTACTGTTTTGGATAATTCGGATTTATTAATTAAATGAATTTCAGAATATTGTTTAATCTTTAAAAATTAATATAAAATAATCCGTAACTCGGATGAAAAAGTTTTGAACATGAAAGTTGCTCATCAAAATCCTACGAATCCGAATACGCGGTCTGTTCGTCTGTCACGTGCCTCTAGCATATTAAACTTGGAACTTTTCCATCGTTTTCATCTGTCCGGTAAAAGCCAGAGACCCGGGAAATATCGTCAGATATTCTTCCGATCCGTCTGCGACGTCTAGTACTGCGTTAGTGCATGCCTAGCCCTGCATATTGCCATGTCATGCATCGTGATTGCATCTGTGCTTTATATTTATTGTTTCTTCCCCCCTCTTCTCTCCGGTAGACCCCAAGACTGACGCTGCTGCCGGGTACGACTACACCGTTGACGATCAGCCCTTTGCCGCAGAGCAGCAAGGCAAGCAACCCCCCTTGAGCATTCCGATATCGCCCATTCCTTTCCCTCTTATTGTTGCATTAGAACTTTGCTACTGTATTAGTTAGCTCCTATTCTGATGCATAGCCTGTTTTTGATAAACTGCTACTATACCTGCAATCATATCAACTGCTTAGTATAGGTTGATCAATGAATCCCCTGTGACCCCTTCGTCCCAGTTGCCCCTGCTTCTTCATCGACGACTTGACGACCCGAAGATTCGAAGACTCGGTCAACCGACCGACTAGCCAGGCCCCTCACATCACCGCACCCCCTTAGTTGTACGACTCTGCAGCGCTACTATCGAGTACCGAGGGTGACACCTCGTGAAGTACTCATGATGCTAGCTCTGTAGTGCAGCTTGTCGGTCGTGGTTATCGAGGGTGATTCCTCCTTCACCACTCCCGACGATGACTCTGTCATGCAACCCCTCAAGTGTGGGGCCCTCGAGGGTGATTCCTCTAGGTCCACCTTGACGGTTTCATCGAGCGGGGACCATTGAGGGTGATTCCTCAGTTCCCGCCTTGATGTTTTATACACACAGTTACTATGACCTGGTTACAGAAACATGTTGGTGATGGGTCGGCCCTGAGGGGTACCCACGGTTTGATGTTGATGAGGCGTGGACGGGCAGGAGAGGCCCTTGCCACACATCCTCGAGACGGGGCGACGGGACCGCATTCATGGGTCGCGCTTGCCCCGCATTAATAAAATGCTAATGGGTTGGGTATTTGATCTGAGTTGGTCGATTGACCTTTTACGCACTAATCCTTCACGTGGGAGAAGTTATGGGTACTCAGCGTCGTTGTATCAGCCGAAGATCTTCGGACGTCAGCAAAGGAGTGGCGCGCGCCCGAGTGGTCCGCAACGGCATCGCGCTTGTTATAAGGGGTGCTAGGACTGACCTCGGCCGCCCTCGCATCGTGCAGGAGCACGTAGGGCAAGTGGGCCCACGACCCCTGTGTGCTTAGGACTTAGACCGGCGGGCTGGCCTCTCTGTTGAGTCTAGGTGGGACGACGACGTGTTGCTATCCCAAGCTGGGTATTACCCAGGAAAGTGTGTCCGGCCGGAGGTGATCAAGGGTGTTGGAAATGAGGTGCACCCCTGCAGGGATGAATAAACTATTCGAATAGCCGTGTCCACGGTAACAGGACGACCTGGAGTTGTACTTTGACCTACTACAACAATAACTGTGATTTAATTTTGAAATAAATGATGGCTCCGAGATTTCTTCCTCGCAGGGAGTCGGGGAAGAATCTCTGGGCGTGGTTACTTAATCAAATTGCTACAATAATATTGCCATATATGAGCTACCAATCTACACTCTTCTAATGCTGCAAGATGTTGGAGATGCTAGTCTTCGATAGGACTAGGCCTTCCCCCTATTCTTGCTTTCTGCAGTCAGTCCAGATACAACCCCATCCCTTGATAATGATGCATACTTAGCATAGTTCTGATGTCAGTCTTGCGAGTATTTTGGATGAGTACTCACCGCTGCTTTGCATTCTCTTTCCCCCCTCGATACGATTACCGCGTTCAGATGATGGAGCCCAGGAGATGGAGTACGCCGGAGACGACTACTACACCACCGCCGGAGCCTACTACTACGTGGATGCCGCTCCCGACCAGCAGTAGGATAGAAGGTTCCCAGGTAGGAGGCCTCGCCTCTTTCGGTTCGTTGTTATGTTGTGCTAGCCTTCCTAAGGCAAAACTTGTTTAACTTATGTCTGTACTCAGATATTATTTGCTTCCGCTGACTCGTGCTTTGTCGAGCTTTGTATTCGAGCCCTCGAGGCCCCTGGCTTGTAATATGAAGTTGTATGACTTTAATTTGTGTCTAGTGTTGTGTTGTGATATTGATTAGTGAGTCCCTAATCTTGGTCGTACGCATTTGCGTGTATGATTAGCGTACGGTCGAAATTGGGGGCGTCACACCAAGTCTCCTGGGTTCCTTCTGGTCCAAGAAAAATCATCGTAGAATTTTATTCCGTTTGGACTCCGTTTGATATTCCTTATCTGCAATACTCAAAAACAAGGAAAAAACAGAAACTGGCACTGGGCACTAGGTTAATAGGTTAGTACCAAAAATAAATAAAATAGCATATTAATGCATATAAAACATCCAAAACAGATAATATAATAGCATGGAACAATCAAAAATTATAGATACATTGGAGACGTATCGAGCATCCCCAAGCTTAATTCCTGCTCGTCCTCGAGTAGGTAAATGATAAAAACAGAATTTTTTGATGTGGAATGCTACCTAACATATTTATCCATGTAATATTCTTTATTGTGGCATGAATGTTCAGATCCATAAGATTCAAAACAAAAGCTTAATATTGACATAAAAACAATAATACTTCAAGCATACTAACAAAGCAATTGTGTCCTTTCAAAATAACATGGCCTAAGAAAGTTATCCCTACAAAATCATATGGTCTGGCTATGCTCCATCTTCCCCACACAAAGTATTTAAATCATGCACAACCCCGATGACAAGTCAAGCAATTGTTTCACACCTTTTATGTTCTCAAACCTTTTCAACTTTCACGCAATACATGAGCGTGAGCCATGGATATAGCACTATAGATGGAATAAAATATGGTGGAGGTTGTGAGAAAAAGGAGAAGATAGTCTCACATCAACTAGACGTATCAACGGGCTATGGAGATGCCCATCAATAGATATCAATGTGAGTGAGTAGGGATTGCCATGCAACGGATGCACTAGAGCTATAAGTGTATGAAAGCTCAAAAAGAAACTAAGTGGGTGTGCATTACAATGAAAAATTCCACTAGTTATATGAAAGTGAAAAAATAGGAGACTCTCTATCATGAGGATCATGGTGCTACTTTGAAGGACAAGTGTGGAAAAAAAATAGTAACGTTGTCCCTTCTCTCTTTTCTCTCACTTTTTTATTTTGCTGGGCATCTTTGGCCTTTTTTTATTTGGGCTTCATTGGCCTCTTTTATTATTTGTAAAGTCCGGAGACTCATCCCAACTTGTGATGGAATCATAGCTTCCATCATCCTTTCCTCTCATGGGACAATGCTCTAATAATGATGATCATCACACTTTTATTTACTTACAACTCAAGAATTACAACTCGATACCTAGAACAAAATATGACTCTATATGAATGCTTCTGGTGGTGTACCAGGATGTGCAATGATCTAGCATAGCAAATGACATCAAAAAACGGACAAGCCATGAAAACATCATGCTAGCTATCTTACGATCATGCAAAGCAATATGAAAATGATGGTGCGTGTCATAATAAACGGAACGGTGGAAGTTGCATGGCAATATATCACGGAATGGCTATGGAAATGCCATAATAGGTAGGTATGGTGGCTGTTTTGAGGAAGGGTATATGGTGGGTTTAATGTACCGGCGAAAGTTGCGCGGTACTAGAGAGGCTAGCAATGGTGGAAGGGTGAGAGTGCGTGTAATCCATGGACTCACATTAGTCATAAAGAACTCACATACTTATTGCAAAAGTCTATTAGTTATCGACGCAAAGTATTAGACGCATGCTCCTAGGGGAGAGGTTGGTAGGAGTTAACCATCGCGCGCTCCCGACCCTCACACAAAGGATGACAATCATTAAACAAATCATGCTCCGACTTCGTTACATAACGGTTCACCATACGTGTATGCTACGGGAATCACAAACTTTAACACAAGTATTTCTACCAATCCACAATTACCCACTAGCATGACTCTAATATCACCATCTTTATATCTCAAAACTATATGCAAGGAATCAAACTTCTCATAGTATTCAATGCACTTTATATGAAAGTTTTTGTTATATCCCTCTTGGATGCCCATTATATTAGGACTAAATTCATAACCTAAACCAATTACCATGCTGTCTAAAGACTCTCAAAATAATATAAGTGAGGTACGAGAGTTCAATTATTTCTATAAAATAAAACACCACCATGCTCTAACAAGATATAAGTGAAGCACTAGAGCAAAATCGCCTAGCTCAAAAGATATAAGTGAAGCACATAGAGTATTCTAATAAATTCACGATTCATGCGTGTCCCTCTCAAAAGATGTGTGCAGCAAGGATGATTGTGGCAAACTAAAAAGCAAAGACTCATATCATACAAGACGCTCCAAGCAAAACACATATCATGTGGTGAATAAAAATATAGCCTCAAGTAAATTTACCGATGGATTGAAGACGAAAGAGGGGATGCCTTCCGGGGCATCCCCAAGCTTAGGCTCTTTGGTATCCTTGAATATTCCTTGGTGGTGCCTTGGGCATCCCCAAGCTTAGGCTCTTGCCACTCCTTATTCCATAGTCCATCAAATCTTTACCCAAAACTTGAAAACTTCACAACACAAAACTCAACAGAAAACTCGTGAGATCCGTTAGTATAAGAAAAATAAATCACCACTTTAGGTACTGTTGTGAACTCATTATTTATTTATATTGGTGTAATATATACTGTATTCCAACTTCTCCATGGTTCATACCCCCCCCCCCCCGATACAACCCATAGATACATCAAAATAAGCAAACAACACAAACAAAACAGAATCTGTCAAAAACAGAACAGTCTGTAGCAATCTGTAAACTTCGAATGCTTCTGTAACTCGAAAAATTCTGAAAAATTAGGACAATCTGGGAAATTTGTATATAAATCTGGTTTAAAAATTTCAGACTCATTCGACGCTCTGGTGAATTTATAAAATTCCTGGACTGAACGCAAAATTTTCTGTTTTTCAGCAAAATCAAATCAACAATCACCGTAGACCATCCCAAAGGTCTTACTTGGCTCAAACACTAATTAAAACAATAAAACACAATTACTACAGAGGTAATCATGTGAAAAGCACTCAAAAACAGAAACAAAAACAAACAAAAAACATAAAATAAAATTGGGTTGCCTCCCAACAAGCGCTATTGTTTAACGCCCCTTGCTAGGCATAACGCAATAGATCTAGGTATTGTCATCTTTGGTATGCAATCCATAAGTAGCTCTCATAATAGATTCATAAGGTAATTTAATTTTATTTCTAGGAAAGTGTTCCATGCCTTTCCTTAACGGAAATTGGAATCTAATGTTTCCTTTTTTCATATCAATAATTGCACGGATCGTTCTAAGGAAAGGTCTACCAAGAATAATAGGACATGTAGGATTGCAATCTATATCAAGAACAATGAAATCTACAGGCACATAATTCCTATTTGCAACAATAAGAACATCATTAATCCTTCCCATAGGTTTCTTAATAGTTGAATCCGCTAGATGCAAATTTAAAGAGCAATCATCAAGATCATGGAAACCTAGCACATCACATAAAGTTTTCGGAATCGTGGAAACGCTAGCACCCAAATCACACAAAGCATGGCACTCATAATCTTTAATTTTAATCTTAATAGTAGGTTCCCTCTCATCATAAAGCTTTCTAGGTATAGAAACTTCCAACTCAAGTTTTTCTTCAATAGATTTCATCATAGCATCAACGATATGTTTAATAAAAGCTTTATTTTGATTATAAGCATGCAGAGAATTCAACATGGATTGCAACAAGGAAATACAATATATCAAAGAACAACTATAATAATTAATGTCCTTGAAATCCAAAAGAGTGGTTTCATTGCTATTTAAAGTTTTGACCTCTTCAATCCCACTTTTATCAATCTTAGCATTAAGATCTATAAACTCCGAATCATTGGGACGACTTTTAACTAAAGTTGACTTATCTCTAGTCCCATCTTTATCAAGATTTGTATTAGAAAACAAAGATTCAATAGGAGTCACATCAATCACTTTAAGATCTTCATCATTATTATCACGAGAACACACTTTTTCAAGCCATTCACGCTTAGCACGCATTCTAGCGGTTCTTTCCTTACACTCATCAATAGAAGTTCTCATAGCTTTTAAAGACTCATTAATATCATGCTTGGGTGGAGTAGATCTAATTTTCAAAGAATCAATCTCAAGCGAAATTCTATCAACATTCTGGTACGTCTCCGCCGTATCTACTTTTCCAAACTCTTTTGCCCTTGTTTTAGACTCTAATTTGCATGATTTGAATGAAACTAACCCGGACTGACGCTGTTTTCAGCAGAATTGCCTTGGTGTTATTTTTGTGCAGAAATTAAAGTTCTCGGATTGACCTGAAATTTTACGGAGAATATTTTTGGAATTAATAAAAAATACTGGCAAAAGAATCAATCGGAGAGGGGCCACCACCTGGTCACAAGCCAGGGGGGGGGGGGGGGGGGCCCAGGGCGCGCCCCCCTGTCTTGTGGGCCCCCAGAAGCTTCTCCGACCTCAACTCCAACCCTATGTATTCCTATTCGTGGAGAAAAAAAATCAGAGAGAAGAGTTCATCGCGTTTCACGATACGGAGCCGCCGCCACCTCCTGTTCTTCCTCGGGAGGGCAGATCTAGGGTCCGTTTTGGGCTCCGGAGAGGGGAAATCGACGCCGTCGTCATCACCAACCATCCTTCATCACCAATTTCATGATGCTCTCCGCCGTTCGTGAGTAATTCCATCGTAGGCTTGCTGGACGGTGATGGGTTGGATGAGATTTACCATGTAATCGAGTTAGTTTGGTTAGGGTTTGATCCCTAGTATCCACTATGTTCTGAGATTGATGTTGCTATGACTTTGCTATGCTTAATGCTTGTCACTAGGGCCCGAGTGACATGATTTCAGATCTGAACCTATTATGTTTTCATGAATATATATGTGTTCTTGATCCTATCTTGCAAGTTGTAGACACCTATTACGAGTTATGACCCGCATCCCCCAGGGTGACAATAACTGGGATTCTTTCCGGTGATTACCGTAGTTTGAGGAGTTCATGTATTCACTAAGTCCTAATGCTTTGGTCCGGTTCTCTATTAAAAGGAGGCCTTAATATCCCTTAGTTTCCATTAGGACCCCGCTGCCACGGGAGGGTAGGACAAAAGATGTCATGCAAGTTCTTTTCCATAAGCACGTATGACTATATATGGAATACATGCCTACATTATATTGATGAATTGGAGCTAGTTCTGTGTCACCCTATGTTATGACCGTTGCATGATGAAAGCCATCCGACATAATTATCCATCACTGATCCGTTGCCTACGAGCTTTTCCTACATTGATCTTTGCTAAGTTACTTCTCCGTTGCTACTGTTACAATCACTACAAAACTGCTACTGTCACGTTTGCCATCGTTACTGTTACTTCCATACTAATTTGCTACTAAATACTTTGCTGCAGATATTAAATCTTTCAGGTGTGGTTGAATTGACAACTCAGCTGCTAATACTCGAGAATATTCTTTGGCTCCCCTTGTGTCGAATCAATAAATTTGGGTTGAATACTCTACCCTCGAAAACTGTTGCAATCCCCTATACTTGTGGGTTATCAAGACCCTTTTCTAGCGCCATTGCCGGGGAGCATAGCTCTATTCTCTGAGTCACTTGGGATTTATTTCTGTTGATCACTATGAAGAATTTGAAAGACTCAAAAACCAAGATTTATCCCTCAACTACGAGGAGAGGTAAGGAACTGCCATCTAGCTCTGCACTTGATTCACCTTCTGTTATGAGTAAATTTGCGACACCACCACCTGCTACTGATTCTGATATGTCGCAAGTAATTGATGATGACACTTCTGCTATGCATGATTCTTATGATGATACTTTGCTTGATACTACTGTGCCACTGGGTGAATTTCTTGATGAACAAATTGCTAGAGTCAATGCTGAAACTGATGATATTATTGAAACTGAACACTATGAGACACCTGCTAGACCTAGCTCTCCTAGATATGAATTGCCTAATATACCTAAGGGTTATGTTATGGAAGGAGAGGTAGCTAGGGACTTTCTTGCTTGTAAGGATAGAGATGATCTTAAGAAACTACTATGCAAGTGGAAGGAAAAATCTTTGAATGCTAGAATGCAATATGATACTAAGTTTGCTACTTTGCCTATCTTTGTTACTGATAAGGATTATGAATTCTCTGTCGATCCTGAGTTAATTACTTTAGTTGAATCTGATCCTTTCCATGGATATGAATCTGAAACTGTTATGGCACATCTTACTAAATTGAATGATATAGCCACCCTATGTACTCATGAGGAAAAAATTCGCTATTACTATATTCTTAAGTTGTTTCCTTTCTCATGAAAGGGTGATGCTAAGATATGGTTTAATTCTCTTGCTCCTGGTTGTGTGTGTAGTCCCCAGGATATGATATATTACTTCTCTGAAAAATATTTTCCTGCCCATAAGAAACAAGCTGCCTTGTAGGAAATATTTAACTTTGCGCATATTCAATAAGAGAGTCTCCCACAACCTTGGGGGAGGCTTCTCCAATTACTTAATGCTTTGCCTGATCATCCTCTTAAGAAAAACGAAATTCTTGATATCTTTTATAATGGACTAACCGATGCTTCTAGGGACCACCTAGATAGTTGTGCTGGTTGTGTTTTCAGGGAACGAACTGTTGAACAAGCTGAACTACTATTGAATAATATATTGAGCAATGATAATGATTGGACTATTCCCGAACCACCTCCGAAGCCAACTCCGAAGAAAAGAGGTATTCTATTTCTCTGTCCTGAAGATATGCAAGAGGCAAAGAAATATATGAAAGAAAAAGGTATTAAAGCTGAAGATGTTAAGAATCTACCACCTATTGAAGAAATACATGGTCTTGATAACCCGACACAGGTAGTAGAGGTAAATTCTCTCCGTAGATTTGATGAAGATGATATTCCTTATAATAAGTCTGCTAGCCAATGCTTGGATGAGTTTGATAACTTTGTTGTTAGGTGCTACTTCTTGAGCTTGCGTTGGTTTTCCCTTGAAGAGGAAAGGGTGATGCAGCAAAGTAGATAAGTATTTCCCTCAGTTGTTGAGAACCAAGGTATCAATCCAGTAGGAGACACAAGCAAGTCACCAATAGATGCACCTACACAAATAATCAAACACTTGCACCCAACGCTATAAAGGGGTTGTTAATCCCTTCACGGTTACTTGCAAGGATGAGATCCAATAGAGATAGATGGAAAAGAATACTAAAACGAAAAAGCAAAGTAAATAGATCTGAAAATATAATATGGAAAATAGACCCGGGGGCCATAGGTTTCACTAGAGGCTTCTCTCATGAAGGCAAATAATACGGTGGGTGATCAAATTACTGTCGAGCAATCTATTATATATAAAAAGTAATTAATGGGTTAATCACAAAAAAGAGAAATATTCTACAAAATCCCATAATAATCAAACACATCTAGCCATTGATTAAGTTAATTAACTAACCACAACCGATAGATCTCTTAAATAGTTTATTAACTTTATAGTTCATTAAAATTACCCACGAATGCCATTAGTAAAATTTCTTACTCTCATAAAATTAGATATGTTTGCCCTACAATTATTATAATCAAACTAGGTTAAGAAAAAGAGATGAGGACGTAGATCGATTCCCACAAATTGAAGGCGATGGCATGGCTGCTAGCTGTTCTACATGGCCCTCACCGTTGAACTCCTATCTCCGGATCACAGCCGCCACCGCTTCACCTCGGCTCGCTCGGAAGACTGGCTGGGCATGAGTCCCGTACATGCATAAAGGCGTCATGTTTCGTACGTACTTCATGCATGCACATTCATCCACGATGAAGCCAGGTGTGAGATCCAAAGAATTGCTAGGGCGTTCATGTCTACACGGGCGATCGTCCATGTGCATGCATCTACCCATCTTGGAACTAAATGAGAAGAAAAGTATAATGGAATTATTTAGATGCCATGCATATATGGCCTAGCATACATGCATATATTGGACATGCTGGGAGCACGTCCACGGACGAGCTCCACCGCCCACGCGCGTGCCGTGTCTCTGGTCGCTGACGGAAATCGAAAACGAGAGAAGAACGGGCCGGAAGTACGCAAGGTTTCACCATCGCTGCATAACCGGCCGGCTGGAATCAATTGCTTCGTACGTGCACGGCTCATGACACATGAATACTTGAATGAACTATTGGAACGATGCCAGTCATGGTGCACACATAGGTGGAAGAATTGATCCAAAAATGTGCCTCATGCACACAGTTAATCAGGAGCTAGGTACAGATACACACATGCCAGGTATGTGTATTATACTGTTTTATTTATTATTGTATAACGCAACATATATTCTTTAATTTTTTATCAACATCCACTGAAGTGGTGTGTACCTATCATGGACGTGTGTATATGGCAACATCCACTATATCAACATTCCCTATATAAAAGATATATCGTATTGTACGAAGCATCAGTTCTATGGAAAATTGTATACTATACTCTTATACCTTTTTTTTGCTCAACAAGATAAAATTCTAAGCCTATGGGTCCTATGGGTCCAAATATACCAGCGAAGAGGAGAAAACAAAAGGGAATGCTCAAAGTTCACTCACTGGTGTATTCAAATTTCGAATATTATTGTAGACAAATTTACTAGATTACTCTCAGAAAATTTGAATACCATTTGGAATGTTGCCGCTCCAGTGCCTGTTGAGCTCAGGTAGAAGGCAACGTTATATTCACCTTTCACTTGCGCCATCCTCGCTTCCATGGCCTCCATGCTTGGCTATGGTACGTGTGGTTTGCCCTAATGTCCTTGAGCATAGTACTACCACGGACCTTCTTGCTGGATCTGCAAGTCTGCACATGTACGTACGTTGTTGTATGGGCTGATCATCTGCACATTTTTTGTTGCTGGCTCTGTACATAATTAATTTTATTTTTTTAGGTAACTACCTTAATTAACTAAATAAAGATGATTTTGTTCTTCATTTGGGTTGCATCGAGTATTTATATATACAAAGCACATCACACTACTTGTAGGAATATGTTGAACCTGTTACAATGCACCACCAAGTATATATACGTCCTAAAAGTTGCTATTGGAATAATCAATGTAGCCAGAAGGTTAACCTTCAGTGTATTCATGCTTCTTAATAATATTGATATGTACATTAATGAAAATGCAGATAGTGTAAGTCTCTGTAATTAGAAGCTGGACCTACGGTAGTACATCATTGTTATAAGCAATGGATGGTAAGAATATTCATTATTATTCAGACAAGAAAAATTGATTGATTGAAAAACCTATTACCCTTTTCTCTTTTTTTGTCCAAAATCTTGTATAAGAATCCATTCGGATGTTCATGCAATTGTATATGGGACAATGGTCGACGATTTTTCTTATTTCTAGGGACATGGAGGGATATATTATAAATTTTTGTTGTCTGCATTTAGATGCTTAGTACGGTATTTTTGATAGGTTCATGTAACTTTTCGGTTCTTAAAGTCATTGTTATTTCAAATAAGACTGACATTTTTATCATGAGACATGTGTCCTTATAATTGTCGCACTTACTCCTTTCTTTATCCCTGCCATGTAAGAAATTCAGATGTTTAAATACATTCTTATAATCGAAATAGATAGTGTATGCATGTGTATATTGAACAATATTGTTATTATAGCTTCTGAATTTATGAATTGTGTGTAAAGTTGCAATGTTTTTGCAGGTTCGTTCGCCTACAACGTTTCACCATCAACCACAATGGAATTGAGTTATTTCTCTAAGATGCACACTGTTGTGAATATGTTCCTCATCAGCAACAAGTTACAATGGATACCCTAATTTTATAGGCAGGTTGAGACCGGTTCGTCTAATCTAACTAGAAAGAAGGAAACACCGAGAACTGACATTTAACATCAAAGTTTGATATGATTTATGGATAACCCGGTTCTTTGTGCGTGTATGTTATCCTATTATATCTGATTCTAAATGGTTTTGATTGGTTATTTTAGGTTAATTACATTAATTGTATGTTAATAAAAATCAACACATATTTTCCCTAATTGTTTCCAATTATCCGCCGCAGATTGCTTACTTTGTTTCCATCTTTTTTTTGCAACCTACAATTTTCTATATCCTTGTAAGTTATGGCAATGCTTAACTAGTTTATACAGTACTGTAGAACCAATGAGTTCTTGAACATTGTTACTAAAACATTTTACAATTACTTTTTGTACTGAGCTGGAAGCATTTATGTGTATTGCTTTGTAATTGTTTCTTTCCTAAATCATAAAACCTAAATTCGTTCTCTTTGGAAAGGAAATACCCTTTTAAGTGGACGCAAATAACGTTTGATTTATTGATTGCTTTTGCATTAGAGTGAAGCGGAAGGGATGGCATGGTCATGCGGAAGATAATGGATACCCGAATTGCATCAAGTATGTATCACTATATGAAAAAACTAAGCATTGTTTGGTGATCTAAAACTGCATAAAAAATTGGCGTTACCATCAACTAAATTCAAAATAGATCAAGTACCTAGCAGCACATGGTTCTCCTCGGTGCACAGTGGGTCTTGCACCTAACATTTTATCTCTGTGAAGAAGCCATGCCAAAAATGGATACTTGGGCTCCCTAGTGCTGAAAAAGATAAAAGGTACTTGGGAAGGATTTTCAAGTTATCAGGAGGAAAGTTACTTTTCTTTTAATTCCACTTACCAATCTTGTGATGGTAGAGTATTTAACGTATTATATATCCTTTTTACTTTCTTACAATGTTGCTACTTTGGTATTCAAACATTAAACTCGGTGTCACGGAAGATTCTTCCTTTGGGCTGCACTGTATCAAACGAGCATGTAGTAAAATTTGTACTTCCTATTTCCTTTGAACTCTAAATTTATGCCTATGGTGTTGGTGCAACAGTATTTATGTGTATTTTAATGGTTCCTACTTCTAAAGATCAAATGCATAAGAAATATAATTACTTTTCCCCTTAATGGCTTGTATGCATTTACCGTTTTCTTGACCCATGGTAAAATAATTCCGTAATATTGCATGTTATGATGTGTTGAATTGGAGTGTGCTAAGTTCTCATGGTGTTCAGTGGAAATTTATGTGGAAACATGGTCTCCTTATGTACAATTGGATTCATATATCTGATCGCTTAAGAAATGTATGTTATAAAATATTATCACAGTTGGTTGTGGTTATTGTCTCCTAGACCTTTTTAAGGTCAATTAAACATTATAATGTACTTTGCATCCGTCTGTCACATCTATAGTTTTAAGAGTAGATAATAAATTCGGGACTAAAATCTGCACAAACATTATTGATCCAATTGTATTTGACTTGCTAATCAACAAATACCTTTTGCTCTCTTGATAGTGAACCCAGAACCATCTAAAACGTGAAGTTTAAATAGTGTGCATGTGCTAAGTTCACATTCTTTAACTTGTATTGAATGTCATATCATTTTTGTTTGTACATTTTATGTTTCTTAAATAAAACAAACATGGTTTCTTAACAAAAAAACAGACCTATTAGATTTTTCATTTTTGTAGCAGCCAATAATAGAGAAGTTTGACAATATGGTTTACAAGAAATAATATGCAATTTCGCTATGGACGTAGTATCACATAGTTGTTTTATAGTGGACCTTCATTATAAAAATGTACAAAGACATCAGGATGTTGCATGTGCAACCAGTTTCAACTCAGATTTTGCCAGCACCAAACCATATGTATTAAAGTTCTAGCCCGCGCATCGAGCGGGCCACTTTGCTAGTTGATAGAAAAGCGCATAGTTATGACGATATCCAAGGCAATGATTATGCATATAGGCATCACGTCCGTGTCAAGTAGACCGAAACGATTCTGCATCTACTACTATTACTCCACACATCGACCGACTCCTGCCTGCATCTAGAGTATTAAGTTCATGAAGAACAGAGTAACGCATTAGGTAAGATGACATGATGTAGAGGGATAAACTCAAGCAATATGATGAAAACCCCATCTTTTTATCCTCGATGGCAACAATACAATACGTGCCTCGCTACCCCTACTTTGTCACTGGGTGAGGACACCGCAAGATTGAACCCAAAACTAAGCACTTCTCCCATTGCAAGAATTACCAATCTAGTTGGCCAAACCAAAGCAATAACTCGAAGAGACTTGCAAAGATATGAAATCATGCATATAAGAATTCAGAAAAGACTCAAATAATATTCATAGATAATCTGATCATAAACCCACAATTCATCGGATCTCGACAAACACACCGCAAAAGAGTATTACATCAGATAGATCTCCATGAAGATCATGGAGAGCATGGTATTGAAGATCATAGAGATAGAAGAAGCCATCTAGCTACTAGCTATGGACCCGAAGGTCTGTGGTGGACTACTCACGCATCATCGGAGAGGCAATGGAGTTGATGTAGATGCCCTCCGTGATCGAATCCCCGCCCGGCAGATTACCGGAAAAGGCCCCAAGATGGGATCTCACGGGAACAGAGGCTCCTGGCGGCGGAAAAGTATTTTCGTGGCTTTTTTTTGGCATTGGGGGAATATTTAGGAATTTATAGGCCGAAGAATAGGGTTAAGGGACCTGCCGTGGGCCCACAAGCCAGGGGGGCGCCCCCCCTAGGGCGCGCCCCCCCTAGGGCGCGCCCCTGTGGCTTGTGACCACACGGCACGTCCTCTGCCTTCATGTCCAAGTCTGGCACGTTTCGTTTGGTCCAAGAAAAATCATCCCAAAGATTTTATTCCGTTTGGACTCCGTTTAATATTCCTTATCTGCAATACTCAAAAACAAGGAAAAAACAGAAACTGGCACTGGGCAATAGGTTAATAGGTTAGTCCCAAAAATAATATAAAATAGCATATTAATGCATATAAAACATCCAAAACAGATAATATAATAGCATGGAACAATCAAAAATTATAGATACGTTGGAGACGTATCAAGCATCCCCAAGCTTAATTCCTGCTCGTCCTCGAGTAGGTAAATGATTAAAACAGAATTTTTGATGTGGAATGCTACCTAACATATTTATCCATGTAATATTCTTTATTGTGGCATGAATATTCAGATCCATAAAATTCAGAACAATAGCTTAATGTTGACATAAAAACAATAATACTTAAAGCATACCAACAAGCAATCATATCTTTTCAAAATACCATGGCTAAAGAAAGTTATCCCTACAAAATCATATAGTCTGGCTATGCTCCATCTTCCCACACAAAGTATCTAAATCATGCACACCCCCGATGACAAGTCAAGCAATTGTTTCACACTTTTTATGTTCTCAAACCTTTTCAACTCTCACGCAATACATGAGCGTGAGCCATGGATATTGCACTATAGGTGGAATAGAATATGGTGGAGGTTGCAAGGGAAAAGGAGAAGATAGTCTCACATCAACTAGGCGTATCAACGGGCTATGGAGATGCCATCAATAGATATCAATGTGAGTGAGTAGGGATTGCCATGCAACGGATGCACTAGAGCTATAAGTGTATGAAAGCTCAAAAAGAAACTGAGTGGGTGTGCATCCAACTCGCTTGCTCACGAAGACCTAGGGCACTTTGAGGAAGCCCATCATTGGAATATACAAGCCAAGTTATATAAAAATTCCCACTAGTATATGGAAGTGACAAAATAGGAGACTCTCTATCATGAAGATCATGGTGCTACTTGAAGCACAAGTGTGGAAAAGGATGGTAGCATTGTCCCTTCTCTCTTTTATCTCAAATTTTTTTGGTGGGCATCTTTGGCCTCTTTTTTTTATTTGGGCTTCGCTGGCCTCTTTTATTTTTTTGTAAAGTCCGGAGACTCATCCCATCTATTGAGGGAATCATAGCTTCCATCATCCTTTCCTCTCATGGGACAATGCTCTAATAATGAAAAATCATCATACTTTTATTTACTTACAACTCAAAACTTAGAACAAAAAATGACTCTATATGAATGCCTCCGGCGGTGTACCGGGATGTGCTACGATCTAGCATAGCAAATGACATTGAAAACATCATGCTAGCTGTCTTACGATCATGCAAAGCAATATGACATTGATGGTGCAAGTCATAAAAAAACGGAAGGGTGGAAGTTGCATGGAAATATATCTCGGAATGGCTATGGAAATGCCATAATAGGAAGGTATGGTGGCTGTTTTGAGGAAGGTATATGGTGGCTGTTTTGAGGAAGGTGGGTTTAATGCACCGGCGAAAGTTGCGCGGTACTAGATAGGCTAGCAAAGGTGGAAGGGTGAGAGTGCGTATAATCCATGGACTCACATTAGTCATAAAGAACTCACATACTTATTGCAAAAGTCTAGTAGTTATCAAAGCAAAGCATTAGACGCATGCCCCTAGGGGAGAGGTTGGTAGGAGTAACCCATCGCGCGCTCCCGACCCATCACACAAAGGATGACAATCATTAAACAAATCATGCTCCGACTTCGTTACATAACGGTTCACCATACGTGCATGCTACGGGAATCACAAACCTTAACACAAGTATTTCTACTAATCCACAATTACTTACTAGCATAACTCTTAATATCACCATCTCTATATCTCAAAACTATATGCACGGAATCGAACTTCTCATAGTATTCAATGCACTTAATATGAAAGTTTTTATTATATCTCTCTTGGATGCCTATTATATTAGGACCAAATTCATAACCTAAGACAATTACCATGCTGTTTAAAGACTCTCAAAATAATATAAGTGAGGCACGAGAGATCAATTATTTCTATAAAATATAACACCACCATGCTCTAAAAAGATATAAGTGAAGCACTAGAGCAAAATTGCCTAGCTCAAAAGATATAAGTGAAGAATATAGAGTATTCTAATAAATTCACGATTCAGCGTGTCCTTCTCAAAAAGATGTGTGCAGCAAGGATGATTGTGGAAAACTAGAAAGCAAAGACTCAAATCATACAAGACGCTCCAAGCAAAACACATATCATGTGGTGAATAAAAATATAGCCTCAAGTAAATTTACCGATGGATTGAAGACGAAAGAGGGGATGCCTTCCGGGGCATCCCCAAGCTTAGGCTCTTTGGTATCCTTGAATATGGCTTGGGGTGCCTTGGGTATCCCCAAGCTTAGGCTCTTGCCACTCTTTATTTCATAGTCCATTAAATCTTTACCAAAACTTGAAAACTTCACAACACAAAACTCAACAGAAAACTCGTGAGATCCATTAGTATAAGAAAAATAAATCACCACTTTAGGTACTTTTGTGAACTCATTATTTATTTATATTGGTGTAACATCTACTGTATTCTAACTTCTTCATGGTTCATACCCCCCGATACAACCCATAGATTCATCAAAATAAGCAAACAACACATAGAAAACAGAATCTGTCAAAAACAGAACAGTCTGTAGTAATCTGTAGACTTCGAATACTTCTGTAACTGCAAAAATTCTGAAAAATTAGGAAAACTAGGGAAATTTGTATATCAATCTTTTGTAAAAATTTCAGACTCATTTGACGCTCTGGTGAATTTATAAAATTCCTGGACTGAGCGCAAAAGTTTCTGTTTTTCAGCAAAATCAAATCAACAAACACCGTAGACCATCCCAAAGGTCTTACTTGGCTCAAACACTAATTAAAACAGCAAAACACAATTACTACAGGGGTAGTAACGTGGAAAACACACCAAAACAGAAACAAAAACAAAAGCATAAAAATCAAATTGGGTTGCCTCCCAACAAGCCCTATTGTTTAACGCCACTAGCTAGGCATAACGCAATAGATCTAGGTATTGTCATCTTTGGTTTTGGCAACTTTTGTGAGGTCCTTCTCGAATCCGGGGGGCTCTTTCTGCTTCCCCAAATTTTCAGGAGGAGAAACCATCTTAAGATCCAAAATATCCAAACGCTTATTGCAAAGGGTAATCAATGTGTTCAAGCGACTGAGGTTCCCGCTAATATGTTTGAGGGGTTCGTGATGTTTTTGTAGCTCAACTAAATGCTTATGTAAGTCATCCAATTTGTCGAGAATTTGAACTCCCTCTTGTGAAAAGGAAAGCCCCCTTTTTTGTGGGGATACCCCCAAAATCCCTTCCAAAACTTCATAAGTGGTTTTTTGCATCAAGTTCTATAAAATCGCCCTTTGAGGCAAAATCCAAAAGCTTTCTATGATGCAAAGCCAATCCAATGTAAAAATTTCTAAGCAAAACTTTTGTATCTCCTTTTAGATTGGAAATACAACAGGATTCCATTAGCCTATCCCAGGCATGTTTCAGATTTTCCCCTTGTTTTTGTTTGAAGTATAGGACTTCAAAGTCTGCTGATAAAAGGGGGGTGGTGATGATAGCCATAGCAAAAAGCAAGAGATCCGGCAAGAAAAATGGCAAACGAAAAAGAGAAGGCGAATAAAAAGGCAAATATTTCTAAAAATCATTTTAGAAGTGGGGGAGAGGAAAACGAGAGGCAAAAGGCAAATAATGTAAATGCAAGAGATGAGTTTGTGATGGGTACTTGGTAGGCTTGATGTGGATCTCCCCGGCAACGGCGCCAGAAATCCTTCTTGCTACTTCTTGAGCTTGCGTTGGTTTTCCCTTGAAGAGGAAAGGGTGATGCAGCAAAGTAGATAAGTATTTCCCTCAGTTGTTGAGAACCAAGGTATCAATCCAGTAGGAGACACAAGCAAGTCACCAATAGATGCACGTACACAAATAATCAAACACTTGCAACCAACACTATAAAGGGGTTGTCAATCCCTTCACGGTTACTTGCAAGGATGAGATCCAATAGAGATAGATGGAAAAGAATACTAAAACGAAAAAGCAAAGTAAATAGATCTGAAAATATAATATGGAAAATAGACCCGGGGGCCATAGTTTTCACTAGAGGCTTCTCTCATGAAGGCAAATAATACGGTGGGTGAACAAATTACTGTCGAGCAATTGATAGAAAAGCGCATAGTTATGACGATATCCAAGGCAATGATTATGCATATAGGCATCACGTCCGTGTCAAGTAGACCGAAATGATTCTGCATCTACTACTATTACTCCACACATCGACCGACTCCTGCCTGCATCTAGAGTATTAAGTTCATGAAGAACAGAGTAACGCATTAGGTAAGATGACATGATGTAGAGGGATAAACTCAAGCAATATGATGAAAACCCCATCTTTTTATCCTCGATGGCAACAATACAATACGTGCCTCGCTACCCCTACTTTGTCACTGGGTGAGGACACCGCAAGATTGAACCCAAAACTAAGCACTTCTCCCATTGCAAGAATTACCAATCTAGTTGGCCAAACCAAACCAATAACTCGAAGAGACTTGCAAAGATATGAAATCATGCATATAAGAATTCAGAAAATACTCAAATAATATTCATAGATAATCTGATCATAAACCCACAATTCATCGGATCTCGACAAACACACCGCAAAAGAGTATTACAACGGATAGATCTCCATGAAGATCATGGAGAACATGGTATTGAAGATCATAGAGAGAGAAGAAGCCATCTAGCTACTAGCTATGGACCCGAAGGTCTGTGGTGGACTACTCACGCATCATCGGAGAGGCAATGGAGTTGATGTAGATGCCCTCCGTGATCGAATCCCCGTCCGGCAGATTACCGGAAAAGGCCCCAAGATGGGATCTCACGGGAACAGAGGCTCCTGGCGGCGGAAAAGTATTTTCGTGGCTTTTTTTTGGCATTGGGGGAATATTTAGGAATTTATAGGCCGAAGAATAGGGTTAAGGGACCTGCCGTGGGCCCACAAGCCAGGGGGGCGCCCCCCCTAGGGCGCGCCCCTGTGGCTTGTGACCACACGGCACGTCCTCTGCCTTCATCTCCAAGTCTGGTACGTTTCGTTTGGTCCAAGAAAAATCATCCCGAAGAATTTATTCCGTTTGGACTCCGTTTAATATTCCTTATATGCAATACTCAAAAACAACGAAAAAAACAGAAACTGGCACTGGGCACTAGGTTAATAGGTTAGTCCCAAAAATAATATAAAATAGCATATTAATGCATATAAAACATCCAAAACAGATAATATAATAGCATGGAACAATAAAAAATTATAGATACGTTGGAGACGTATCATTAAGCAAGAATATTTCAATGCTTATGTTAGTAGACAATTGAAGCATAATGCTTACATGCTTGATCGCTTAGGTGATTATATGAGTAGAACTATCAATGATCTTAAGCTTATTATTAAACATGCTTCCATGGTAACTACTCAAGTAGAACAAGTACTTAAGGCACAAAATGATTTGCTCAATGAGATGAATGGTAAGAACAATGATCATTCTGTTAGAGTTGTGACTAGAGGTGGTAAAATGAGTCAGGAACCTTTGTATCCTGAGGGCCATCCTAAGAGAATTGAACAAGATTCTCAGAGAATTAATGCTGATGCACCTAGTCATTCTAGGAATAGAAGGAAAAAGAATGATGATAGGATTTTGCATGCTGCTCGTGAACCTGTTACAGATACACCTGAGAATCCAAATGATATTTCTATTTCTGATGCTGAGATACAATCTGGTAATGAACATGAGCCTAGTGATAATATTAAAGATGATGTTCATGTTGATGCTCAACCTAGTAATGATAATGATGTGGAGATTGAACCTGCTGTTGATCTTGATAACCCACAACCTAAGAATAAAAGATATGATAAAAGAGACTTTGTTGCTAGGAAGCATGGAAAAGAAAGAGAACCATGGGTTCAGAAACCCATGCCCTTTCCTCCTAAACCATCCAAGAAAAAGGACGATGAGGATTTTGAGCGCTTTGTTGAAATGCTTAGACCTGTCTTTTTGCGTATGCGCTTGACTGATATTCTGAAAATGTCTCCTTATGCTAAGTATATGAAAGATATTGTGACAAATAAAAGAAAGATACCGGAAGCTGAGATTTCCACCATGCTTGCTAATTATACTTTTAAGGGTTACCAAAGAAACTAGGAGATCCTGGAGTACCTACCATACCATGCTCCATTAAAGGAAATTATGTTAAAACTGCTTGATATGATTTGGGAGCCGGTGTTAGTGTTATGCCTTTCTCTTTATATCGTAGACTTGATTTGAATAAGTTGACACCTACTGAAATCTCTTTGCAAATGGCTGATAAATCAACTGCTTTACCCATCGGCATTTGCGAGGATGTGCCTGTTGTGGTTGCAAACGTTACTATCCTAACGGACTTTGTTATTCTTGATATTCCCGAGGACGACAGTATGTCGATTATCCTTGGTAGACCTTTTTTGAATACTGCAGGGGCTGTTATTGATTGCAACAAGGGCAATGTCACTTTTCATATTAATGGTATTGAGCATACGGTACACTTTCCGAAGAAACAACCTCAAGTTCATAGTATCAACTCCATTGGAAAAATTTCAACGATTATTATTGGAGATTTTGAATTCCCTCTCCCTACTGTCAAAAAGAAATATGATATACTTATTGTTGGGGACATGCATATCCCCATTGAGGTAACCTAGTGTTCTTCGAAGGTTCTCCGGTTTCGTGTCATTCGAAAAAAGTTTGTCAATAAGACTTGATCAACCTTATTGATGAATTCTTTTTGATGAGCATGAGATGGATGAATTTAGGAGGCACAACCTTCTGTACCCAACTTTTACTTTCTGTTATTTAGATTAAATAAAGTAAAAATGCTATTATTCTCCTGTTTTCTGATTTACCCGTGCAATAAAAAAATGACCTGGAAATAAAAGTTCTCCAAATGCCCTGAAAATGTAGTATGATTTTTCTGGAATATTTAAGAATTATTGGCACTGAGAACACATCAGGGGGCTGCACCAGTGGGCCACAAGCCTGCAGGGCGCGCCCACCCGCCTGGGCGCGCCCCCTGGCTTGTGGGTCCCACGTAGGCCCCCCTCACTTATTCCAGCACCCATCCACTTCGTCTTCCTCCATAAAAAATCCCACCATTGCTCAAACCCGTGTTCTAGCTCAACTTGCTGCCATTTTCGATATCCTTGTGCAAAGCTCCATTTGCAAAACTGTTTTGGGGGATTGATCTTCGGTATGTGACTCCTCCAATGGTCCAATTAGTTTTTGTTCTAGTGCTTTATATATTGCAAATTTTTGCTGCTGTGGTGACCTTGTTCTTGAGCTTGCATGTCAAATTTGTATGGTCCCAAGTAGTTTTGATGCATGATATGGCCTCTAGGCACTTGTGGGAGTAGTTGCTATAAGTTTTGTTGAGTTTTATTCACCTTTATTTTGAGTCACTAAAAATTTCAGAAATTCTTCAGAGAAAGAAAAGATGTTGAGGAGAATATACCAAGGTGGTTCCTAGAGCAAGAAGGCCCCGAGACTCGCGTTACGTGAGCCCGACTTTGAACCACCGAGGGAAGCTCAAGTGCGGCCCTGTGAATGGCCGTCGGATCAATTCATGGTTCATGCAGGTTTCAAAGAAGAATTTTACACGTACATACGAAATGCCGACCTTGAAGATTTCGTTTCAGACCAATGCAAGCAATATTATCAACTCACTGATTCCTTCGTGCGGAGGTTTGAATTTTCATCCAGGCGTAATACGCATTCTGTCCTATTTAATCTTTATGATGAATCATATACCATGGACTTAGAAGATTTTAATGATGCATGCAAAATTCCACAATGGGGTAGCCATAGTGATCCTCACAAAACTGAATATAATGATTTCCTTGCTAGCATCACTGTGGGAGAAACTAGAAACATTACACAGGCTACTTTGGGGAGCATTCACTTTCCTGCTATACATTATTTTGCTCTCTTCATAGGTAGATGTATTAACGGTAAACATGATCATAGCCACCTTTGTGTACCTGATCTTAGCATTCTTAAGAGCGCGGTAACGGGTGATAGACGATATAACTTGGGGGCCATTGTTGCTAGGAGACTACATAAAAATGCTAAGGAAGGAGATTTCTTTGGCGGGATTTATGCCACTCGGGTGGCTAATTATCTTGGGGTACCCATAAGGGAGAATGATATTGAGTTACCACCTGCTTTTCTTGATTATGAGGCTTTGGTGCGCTACCAGTTTCTTGAGAGGAACGAACAGTCCCTCATGTACCGACTAATTTTTGACAGACAGCGTGCTGTCCATATTACCCTTCCTGCTCCTGCCTTCTTTAACTTTCAGGGAAAACAAAGACACTTTATAACCAGAGAGGAGGCAAACGAGTACGAGAGAGAGGCGGAAGCCGCCCGCTTCCGTGCTGCAGCCGTTCAGGCGGTAGCCGCCGCAGCCCAGTACAACCCCGACTATGACTTCGGACATTATCCGGGCCAGTCATGGACTAGACCAACTTAGGCCAAAAGCCTAAGCTTGGGGGAGTACGTATTTCTCACCGACATTACATTCATGTTCACACACTCATTCCAGTTGTCGGTGTTCATACTTTTTCATTGTACCATCCATGGTAGTTTATTTCTTTTTCTCGTTTTCTTCTTGTGTGTTAGAAAAACCTTGAGAAAATCCAAAAAAAATTAGTTCTAGCTTTACCTCCTAGTTTGTTTAGTTTTAGTATTATTAGAAAACCCAAAAAGATTTATCGTTCTTCTTTTGCTTGTTGGGAGCTTTCCCGTGTAAATAGTTTTTCTCGTTCTTGTTTTGAAATTTCTTTTCTTTGGGTCATAAGGAGAAGACCACAATGAAAATGTTGAGTGGCTCTCATATGCATTACAGTTTATCTATCAGAGAGCCCATATTACCTTGTCTTCTCCTTTGAGTTATTTGTTTGCAGATTCCAGCTTAGTCCAATGCACGTGCACTCTTATTATTATTCACCGTTCGGTCGTGCAAGTGAAAGGCAATAATGACGATATATGATGAAGTGATTGAGATGGAGAAAAGCTGGTATGAACTCGACCTATTTTGTTTTTGTAAATATGATTAGCTCATCGTTCTGAATTCAGCCCATTATGGATGAAACATGTTTGCAATGACAATTAGAGATTATAGTTGCTCATGCCATGCTTAATTAGCTAAGAGTGTATAATGGTTTGTCTTGAGTGCCAACATGCATTTTAAAATGGTTGTGATGTAGTATGATAGGATGGTATCCTCCTCTGAATGATTCAAGTGGCTTGACTTGGCACATGTTCACGCACGTAGTTGAAACAAAACCAACATAGCCTCCACGATATTTATGTTCATGGTGATTTATATCCTACTCATGCTTGCACTCAATGTTGGTTAATCTCAAGGCATGTTTATGACTGTGTCGCTCTCTAGCTGGTCGCTTCCCAGTCTCTTGCTAGCCTTCACTTGTACTAAGCGGGAATACTGCTTGTGCATCCATTTACATAAACCCAAAGTTGTTCCATATGAGTCCACCATACCTACCTATATGCGGTATTTACCTACCGTTCCAAGTAAATTTGCATCTGCCAAACTCTAAACGTTCAAATAATATTCTGTTTTGTATGCCCGAATTGCTCATGTAGCGACTGGGGGCTGTCAGTATCTTCCATGCTCGGTGGGTTATTCGCGCGATATGTGTTGATTCACTATCATTCATGAGAAAGTGGCTGGTATTCGGGATGCCCAGTTCCATGCTCAAAAATCAAATAAAATATAATGAAACAAAACTCCCCCAGGATTGTTGTTTGTATGGACGGTACCCGTGGTTTCGGCCCGCCATGGAGTGTGTTTGATTGGTGGAGGGGGAGTAAAAACTTTACCATTCTGTTTGGGAACCGCCTATAATGTACTAGCATGGAAGATGGTGAAATCTCTTGGTTGTTATGTTGACAATGAAAGCATGCCGCTAAAAAATTATTATTCATCTCTGTTTTAAAAGCTCGAGCTCTGGCACCTCTGCAAATCAATGCTTCCCTCTGTGAAGGGCCTATCTATTTTACTTCACTGTTGAGTCATCCTCCTCTTATAAAAAGCACCAGTTAGATAGCACCACCGTCATGTGTATGCTTTGTTATTAATTGATATTGAGTATGATTGTGACTGGATCTCTTTTACCATGAATTACAATGTCTAGTCAGTCCTTGTTCTTCGGAGGTGCTCTGCATTTATGTTTTGCGGTCTCAGAAAGGGCTAGCGAGATACCATTATATCATATTGTATCATGATTGTTTTGATAAAATTGTTGTCATCCAAGATTTATTATTATAGCTCGCTAGTTGATTATGCCATTGATATGAGTACATGTGAGACCTAAATGTTATTGTGAATGTGGTTAGCCTATAATCTTTGCTGAAAACCTGAACATTAGTTAGACATATTTACAACAACAAGATCAAACAAAGTTTGTAAAAGTTTTTCTTTATCACTCTCAGTTTGTCAACTGAATTGCTTGAGAACAAGCAATGGGTTAAGCTTGGGGGAGTTGATACGTCTCCGTCATATCTACTTTTCCAAACTCTTTTGCCCTTGTTTTGGACTCTAATTTGCATGATTTGAATGAAACTAACCCGGACTGACGCTGTTTTCAGCAGAATTGCCTTGGTGTTATTTTTGTGCAGAAATAAAAGTTATCGGATTGACCTAAAAATTTACGGAGAATATTTTTGGAATTAATAAAAAATACTGGCGAAAGAATCAATCGGAGAGGGGCCACCACCTGGTCACAAGCCAGGGGGCGCGCCCCCCCCCTAGGACGCGCCCCCTGTCTTGTGGGACCCCAGAAGCTTCTCCGACCTCAACTCCAACCCTATATATTCCTATTCGTGGATAAAAAAATCAGAGAGAAGAGTTCATCGCGTTTCACGATACGGAGCCGCCGCCACCTCCTGTTCTTCCTCGGGAGGGCAGATCTAGGGTCCGTTTTGGGCTCCGGAGAGGGGAAATCGACGCCGTCGTCATCACCAACCATCCTTCATCACCAATTTCATGATGCTCTCCGCCGTTCGTGAGTAATTCCATCGTAGGCTTGCTGGACGGTGATGGGTTGGATGAGATTTACCATGTAATCGAGTTAGTTTGGTTAGGGTTTGATCCCTAGTATCCACTATGTTCTGAGATTGATGTTGCTATGACTTTGCTATGCTTAATGCTTGTCACTAGGGCCCGAGTGCCATGATTTCAGATCTGAACCTATTATGTTTTCATGAATATATATGTGTTCTTGATCCTATCTTGCAAGTTGTAGACACCTATTATGAGTTATGATCCGCATCCCCCAGGGTGACAATAACTGGGATTCTTTCCGGTGATTACCGTAGTTTGAGGAGTTCATGTATTCACTAATTGATAATGCTTTGGTCCGGTTCTCTATTAAAAGGAGGCCTTAATATCCCTTAGTTTCCATTAGGACCCCGCTGCCACGGGAGGGTAGGACAAAAGATGTCATGCAAGTTCTTTTCCATAAGCACGTATGACTATATATGGAATACATGCCAACATTATATTGATGAATTGGAGCTAGTTCTGTGTCACCCTATGTTATGACCGTTGCATGATGAATGCCATCCGACATAATTATCCATCACTGATCCGTTGCCTACGAGCTTTTCCTACATTGATCTTTGCTAAGTTACTTCTCCGTTGCTACTGTTACAATCACTACAAAACTGCTACTGTCACGTTTGCCATCGTTACTGTTACTTCCATACTACTTTGCTACTGAATACTTTGCTGCAGATATTAAATCTTTCAGGTGTGGTTGAATTGACAACTCAGCTGCTAATACTCGAGAATATTCTTTGGCTCCCCTTGTGTCGAATCAATAAATTTGGGTTGAATACTCTACCCTCGAAAACTGTTGCGATCCCCTATACTTGTGGGTTATCTCGTTCCTAGCCAAATCTTCAATCTTGAACAATTTTTCTTCAATCATAGCATTGAAAACCTTTTGCAAACTAATAAATTCTTTAATATTATTCTCAAGATCAAAGGGCATCTTATTATAATTTCCATGAGAATTGTTGTAGGAATTACCATAATTATTAGAGGAATTACTATGAAACGGCCTAGGGTTGAAATTACCTCTATACGCGTTATTACCAAAATTGTTCCTACCAACAAAATTCAATCCATAGATTCATTATTATTTCGAATCAAAGAAGACAAAGGCATATCATTAGGATCAATAGGAGCACTCTTACTAGCAAACAATTTCATTAATTCATCCATCTTTTCACTCAAAGCATTTATTTCTTCAATATCATGCACTTTTTTACTAGTAGGAGATCTTTCGGTATGCCATTGAGAGTAATTTGCCATAATATTATCTAGGAGTTTAGTAGCTTCTCCTAATGTGATTTCCATAAAAGTACCACCCGCGGCGAAATCTAAAAGATTTCTAGAAGCAAAATTCTATTCCGCATAAAAAAATTGTATAATCATCCATAAACTCAAACCATGTGTGGGGCAATTTCTAATCATTAATTTCATACTCTCCCAAGATTGTGCAACATGCTCATGATCAAGTTGCTTAAAATTCATTATATCGTTCCTAAGGGAGATGATCTTAGCGGGCGGAAAGTACTTGGAAATAAAAGCATCTTTACACTTATTCCATGAATCAATACTATTTTTAGGCAAAGATGAAAACCAAGTTTTAGCGCGATCTCGTAGTTAGAAAGGAAATAGCTTCAATTTAACAATATCATTATCCACATCTTTCTTCTTTTGCATATCACACAACTCAACGAAAGTATTTAGATGGGATGCGGCATCTTCACTAGGAAGGCCGGAAAATTGTTCCTTCATAACAAGATTAAGCAAAGCGGCATTAATTTCATAAGATTCCGCACTAGTGGCGGGAGCAATCAGAGTACTAATAAAATCATTATTATTAGTATTGGAGAAGTCACACAACTTGGTATTCTCTTGAGTCATCGTGGCAAAGCAAGCAATCTAGCACACAAGCAAACAAAAAGCAAACGAAAAGACGAACGGAAGAAGGGCGAATAAAAAGGCAAATCTTTTTGGTTTTTTTCTGAAAATCGTTTTAGAAGTGGGGGAGAGGAAAGCGAGAGGCAAATGGCAAATAATTTAAATGCAAGAGATGAGTTTGTGATGGGTACTTGGTAGGCTTGATGTCTTGACTTGCTATGTATCCTCCCCGACAACGGCGCCAGAAATCCTTCTTGCTACTTCTTGAGCTTGCGTTGGTTTTCCCTTGAAGAGGAAAGGGTGATGCAGCAAAGTAGATAAGTATTTCCCTCAGTTGTTGAGAACCAAGGTATCAATCCAGTAGGAGGTACAAGCAAGGCCCCAATCTTTGCACCTACACAAACAATCAAACACTTGCACCCAACGCTATAAAGGGGTTGTCAATCCCCTCATGGTTACATGCAAGGATGAGATCTGATAGAGATAGATATAAAAGATTACTAAAACAAAAAGTAAAATAAAAGTAAAAAGATTGCAGCAAAGTATTTTTGGTATTTTTGGTTTATAGATCTGAAAATATAATATGGAAAATAGACCCGGGGGCCATAGGTTTCACTAGAGGCTTCTCTCTTGAAGGAAAATAATACGGTGGGTGAACAAATTACTGTCGAGCAATTGATAGAAAAGCGCATAGTTATGACGATATCCAAGGCAATGATTATGCATATAGGCATCACGTCCGTGTCAAGTAGACCAAAACGATTCTGCATCTACTACTATTACTCCACACATCGACCGACTCCTGCCTGCATCTAGAGTATTAAGTTCATGAAGAACAGAGTAACGCATTAGGTAAGATGACCTGACATAGAGGGATAAACTCAAGCAATATGATGAAAACCCCATCTTTTTACCCTTGATGGCAACAATACAAATACGTGCATCGCTACCCCTACTTTGTCACTGGGTGAGGACACCGCAATATTGAACCCAAAACCAGGCCAAACCAAACCAAACCAAACCAATAACTCGAAGAGACTTGCAAAGATATGAAATCATGCATATAAGAATTCAGAGAAGATTCAAATAATATTCATAGATAATCTGATCATAAATCCACAATTCATCGGATCTCGACAAACACACCGCAAAAGAGTATTACATCGGATAGATCTCCATGAAGATCATAGAGAACATGGTATTGAAGAACATAGAGAGAGAATAAGCCATCTAGCTACTAGCTATGGACCCGAAGGTCTGAGGTGAACTACTCACGCATCAACGGAGGGGCAATGGAGTTGATGTAGATGCCCTCCGTGATCGAATCCCCCTCCGGCAGATTACCGGAAAAGGCCCCAAGATGGGATCTCACGGGAACAGAGGCTTCCAGCGGCGGAAAAGTATTATCGTGGCCCTTTTTGGTATTGGGGGAATATTTCTGAATTTATAGGCGAAAGACTAGGGTTGGAGGAGCCACGGGGGGCCCACAAGCCAGGGGGCGCGCCCAGGTGGCTTGTGGCCCACCCGTGGGTCTTCTGGCCTCTTCTCCAAGTCTCCTGGGTTCCTTCTGGTCCAAGAAAAATCATCGTAGAATTTTATTCCGTTTGGACTCCGTTTGATATTCCTTATCTGCAATACTCAAAAACAAGGAAAAAACAGAAACTGGCACTGGGCACTAGGTTAATAGGTTAGTCCCAAAAATAATATAAAATAGCATATTAATGCATATAAAACATCCAAAACAGATAATATAATAGCATGGAACAATCAAAAATTATAGATACATTGGAGACGTATCGAGCATCCCCAAGCTTAATTCCTGCTCGTCCTCGAGTAGGTAAATGATAAAAACAGAATTTTTTGATGTGGAATGCTACCTAACATATTTATCCATGTAATATTCTTTATTGTGGCATGAATGTTCAGATCCATAAGATTCAAAACAACCTTCTTCTTGTAGACTCGTGTTGGGCCTCCAAGCGCAGAGTTTTGTAGGACCGTAGCAAATTTCCCTCAAGTGGATGACCTAAGGTTTATCAATCCGTGGGAGGCGTAGGATGAAGATGGTCTCTCTCAAACAACCCTGCAACCAAATAACAAAGAGTCTCTTGTGTCCCGAACACACCCAATACAATGGTAAATTGTATAGGTGCACTAGTTCGGCGAAGAGATGGTGATACACGTGTAATATGGATGGTAGATATAGGTTTTTGTAATCTGAAAATATAAAAACAGCAAGGTAACTATTGATAAAAGTGAGCACAGACGGTATTGCAATGCTTAGGAACAAGGCCTAGGGTTCATACTTTCACTAGTGCAAGTTCTCTCAACAATACTAACATAGTTGAATCATAGGTAAATCCCTCACGTGCGACAAAGAGTTCACTCCAAAGTCACAAATAGCGGAGAACAAACAAAGAAATTATTGTAGGGTACGAAACAACCTCAAAGTTATCTTTTCCGATCAATCGTATGAGCTATCCCTATAAGTGTCACGAACAGCCCTAGAGTTCGTACTAAAATAACACCTTAGGATACACATCAACCAAAACCCTAATGTCACCTAGATACTCCAATGTCACCACGAGTACCCATGGGCTTGATTATACGATATGCATCACACAATTTCAGATTCATCATGTTCAATCCAACACAAAGAACTTCAAAGAGTGCCCCAAAGTTTCTACCGGAGAGTCAAGACGAAAAGATGTGCCAACCCCTATGCATAGATTCCCAAGGTCACATAACCCGCAAGTTGATCACCAAAACATACATCAAGTGGATCAATAGAACATCCCATTGTCACCACGGATATCCCATCGCAAGACATACATCAAGTGTTCTCAAATCCTTAAAGATTCAATCCGATAAGAAAACTTCAAAGGGAAAACTCAATTCATCACAAGAAGATAGAGAGGGGAAAACTCCATATGATTCATCTATATTGATAAAGCACGTGGTACATCAAGATCGTGTCATCTCAAGAACACAAGAGAGAGAGATCAAACACATAGCTCAGTACATACCCTCAGCCCCGAGGGTGAACTACTCCCTCCTCGTCATGGAGACCGTCGGGATGATGAAGATGGCCTCCGGTGATGGTTTCCCCCTCCGGCAGGGTGCCGGAACGGGCTCCCGATTGGTTTTTCGTGGCTACAGAGGCTTGCGGCGGCGGAACTCCCGATCTAGGTTTCTTTCTGGGGTTTTTGGTATTTATAGAATTTTTTGGCGTCGGTCTCACTTCAAGGGGACTCCCGAGGGGCCCACAAGCCAGGGGGCGCGCCCCCTAGGCTTGTGGCTGCCTCGGGACTCCTCTCCGGTATCTTTTTACTCCGGTATTTTTTATATTTTCCAAAAATATTCTCCGTAAATTTTCAGCCCATTCCGAGAACTTTTATTTCTGCACAAAAAACGACACCATGGTAGTTCTGCTGAAAACAGCGTCAGTCCGGGTTAGTTCTAATAAAATCATACCAAAATCATATAAAATTATTGTAAACATGGCATGAATACTTCTTAAATTATAGATACGTTGGAGACGTATCAATACTCAAAAACAAGGAAAAAAAAACTGGCACTGGGCACTAGGTTAATAGGTTAGTCCCAAAAATAATATAAAATAGCATATTAATACATATAAAACATCCAAAACAGATAATATAATAGAATGGAACAATCAAAAATTATAGATACGTTGGAGACGTATCAGATATGTGTTTTGCTTGGAGCATTGTGTGTTATATTTTCCTTTTATTTTTAGATTTACACAATCATTGTTTGCTGGACACACATATTTTAGAGAGACACACGGTTATCATAATTTGTTAAAATACTTTATATGCTTCACTTATATCTTTTGAGCTAGGCAGTTGCTCTAGTGCTTCACTTATATCTTTTAGAGCACGGCGACGTTCAGATTTTGTACAAATAATTGAACTCTCATTCTCCACTTAAATATTTTTGAGAGTATAATAAGAAATATGAATGGTAAATGGCATTAGTTATAATACTAGTCCAAAAAGGATTGATATTCAAGGGGGATATAATAAAAACTGTCATGTAGCTCACTAAAGAAGAAACATGAGTTGATTATATTGATGTAGTAATATGAAAGGTGATGACCCACAAGTATAGGGGGTCAATCGTAGTCCTTTCGATAAGTAAGAGTGTCGAACCCAACGAGGAGCAGAAGGAAATGACAACCCATTTTCAGCAAGGTAATTTCTATAAGCACTGAAATTGTAGGTAACAGGCAGTTTGATAGCAAGATAATTGGTAACGAGCAAGTAACGGTTATGGTAAATAAAGTTCAGCAAGATAGCCCAATCCTTTTGTGGCAAAGGATAGGCCAAAACGGTCTCTTATAATAAGCAAGCGTTCTTGAGGATACACGGGAATTTCATATAGTCACTTTCATCATGTTGGTTTGATTTGCGTTCGCTACTTTAATAATTTGATATGTGGGTGGACCGGTGCTTGGGTGTTGTTCTTACTTGAACAAACCTCCCACTTATGATTAACCCCCTCGCAAGCATCCGCAACTACGGGAAAAGTATTAAGATAAAATCTAACCATAGCATTAAACATTTGGATCCAAATCAGCCCCTTACGAAATAGCGCATAAACTAGGGTTTAAGCTTCTGTCACTCTAGAAACCCATCATCTAATAACTACTCCACAATGCATTCCCTTAGGGCCAAAGATGGTGAAGTGCCATGTAGTCGACGTTCACATGACACCACTAAGGGAATCACAACATTCATATCATCAAAATATCGAACACATATCAAATTCACATGATTACTTGCAACATGACTTCTCCAGTATTTCTTATATATTACAAAATAATTTTCCGTGAAGTTTTAGCTTATTTGGAGATGTGCAGAATAGGTGTCTCTGATATGCTTTTTCAGGTCCAGAATTCCAGCTGCCGGCATTCTCCCTCTTTGTGTAAACCTTGCATATTATGAGAGAAAAGGCATTAGAATTACTCCATAAAGCATTATTATGCATAAAAACATTATAAATAACAGTAGGAAATCATGATGCAAAATGGACGTATGAACTCCCCCAAGCTTAGACCTCGTTTGTCCTCAAGCGAAAGCCGATATCGAAAAACATGTCCACATGGTTTGAGAGAGAGGTGTCGATAAAAACAAAATATGGATATAGTAGCATCATGCTTATTATCATAACAACAACAAACTTTGTCATAGGACTTTTTCATATAAATTTTATTATATAACTTCATCATATAACTTCTCATGAACAAGTAACAATTCATCACAACATAGAAGTATAAAGCATAAACCTTACTGAAAACCAACAAACTATGTTCTTAGTCAACTTTGCAACTACAATTTATCATATTTTCAGGAAGGGTCTCATGTTGGAGCCTTTTGGCAAGTCCACATACTCAACCATCATTTAATATTCTATGATTGCTAACACTCTCACAGCATACCCATGAGCAAAAAGTTTCAACCGGACACATAGAAAGATAGGGGCTTATAGTTTCGCCTCCCAACGCATTCACCTCAAGGGTGATGTCAACAATAATAACTCATGCTCACTCATATCCAACTGGATATATGTGCCTAGATCTTTCCTCACCACATGATGCTTGCAAAAAGAAAAAGTAAAAAGGAATAGGGAAGAATACTTTGACTCTTGCATAAAAGTAAATACATAAAAGTAAAAGATAGGCCCTTCGCAGAGGGAAGCAGAGGTTGTCATGCGCTTTTTGTTTCGTATGCCAAATCCCTTAATGCAAAAGAATGTCACGTTATATTGCCCCTTATGATAGCAACCTTTATTATGCAGTCCATCGCTTTTATTACTTTGCCATCACAAGTTCATACAACGCTGAATTTTCTCTTACACTAATTGATCAAACACATTTATAAGCAATTTTTATTTCCTTAGTGCACCGATTACAACTTACTTGAAGGATCTTACTCAATCCATAGGTAGGTATGGTGGACTCTCAAAACATGAGTTTGGGTTTGGGCTTTTTGGATGCACAAGTAGTATCTCTACTTAGTGCGGAATTTTTTGCTAGCAAAGATATTGAGCAAGCACCACATGTTGAAGGATCTATGACAATATAACTTCTATGTGAGTATGAACAAACATAAATCATTATGTTGTCTTCCTTGTCCAATGTCAACAATTTTGGCATATAATATTTAATGGGGGCTCACAATCATAAAAGATGTCCAAGATAGTGTATTTGCATGTGAATCTTCTCTTACCTTATTAATTCTTTCATGGATTGCATCATTGACCAATGCTATGTTTGTCAATCTCCAATAAATTTTACCACTTATACTTTTCCTTATGTGATGCCATTACTTACCATAAGATTAGCATATGATCCTTTTCATTTATTTCCTTTTTATTTTGATTGCAACAAGAAAGTAAAGAAGCAAAAGCTCAAACTAAACTTTATTATATAACTCTCACTCAATTACATAGATAGATAGATCACGAAACTAGCACTCAAAAATGGATCATACTAAACTTTTATTCAACTAGGTCGTGAAATTGCTAAGGATCGAACTAAAATAGGTAAAGGTAAATAAAAGTGATGGTGATACGATACCGGGGCATCTCCCCCAAGCTTGGCACAAGCCAAGGGGAGTGCCCATACCCGTGTATTCAAGTCTCCTTTGGCGGTGAAGATGATGAAGGTGGTTATGATGAAGTTTCACACTTTAGCCTCAATAGGTACTCCAATTTACGGATGACGCTCCAAAGGGTAATGATGTGCTCCTCTAGCTAAATATTTTCACGAGTGAGAAATTTATTTTGAACACGAACCACTTCGAAAGCCCTAAAAGTTTCGATTTCAGTGGGGGTGAGATGATTGTAATAAGGTCGAAGGATATCTTCTTCTTCCTCCTCTTTTGTTGGCATGGATTGCCCTCCTTCTTGAGCTTGATCCCTCATAGCTTCCTTGCCCTTGTCTTCATCGTTGGCTTCTTTTGGCTCCTCTCTCTTCAGCTCCATTTTCATCAACCAAGCATCTTCTTCTACGTTATTGGAGGAGGGAGAAGACATGATGCCTGGCTTGATAGATCTGAGAGGAAAACAACACGAAACAAGAACAGGGGATTTTTTTGCAATGCGGTTGTCAAAACAATCAGGGGTATATATAAAGATTTTTTTTTATCTTGGGAAGCAAGAATATGGAAAGAAAACGGAGTCGGGAAGGTGCCCGAGGGGGGCACAACCCACCAGGGAGCGCTAGGGAGGGTAGGCGCGCTCTGGTGTATCGTGCTCACCTCGGTTGCTCTTGTGTTTATTTCTTATTTTCCTAATTTTTGTAATATTCCAAAACTAAAAGAAAATATTTTTGCGGATTTTTTGGAGTCCGTTTACTTACCGTATCAGGTACCTCCTCTTTTTTAGGATTCTGGAGTGTTCCAGAAGGTTTCTTTTATGTGTTCCTCCGGTGTCATGGTTTGGATAATATTGCTTTCAACATTAATAGGCGTACCTAAGATATAGTGTTTAATTCTATGTCCATTGACCACCTTCGGGTTAGTACCTTTGGCATTATTAATCTTGATAGCTCCAGAACGATAAACCTCTTCGATAATATATTATCCTTCCCATTTGGGAAGAATCTTTCCTGCAAAAAATCTAAAACGGGAGTTGTACAAAAGAACATATTCTCCAACTTTGAATTCCCTATTTTGGATTCTTTTGTCATGTCATCTTTTAACTTTTTGTTTGAACAGTTTGGCATTTTCATAAGCTTGGGTTACCCATTCATCTAGTGAGCTAATATCAAATAACCTCTTTTCACCGACAAGTTTGAAATCATAATTGAGTTCTTTAATTGCCCAAAATGCTTTATGTTCTAACTCTAGAGGCAAATGACAAGCTTTTCCATATACCATTTTGTATGGAGACATACCCATAGGATTTTTATAAGCTGTTCTATAGGCCCAAAGTGCGTCATCTAGTTTCTTAGACCAATTCTTTCAAGACCTATTGACAATTTTTTGTAATATTAATTTTATTTCTCTATTGCTAAGTTCAACTTGACCACTAGATTGAGGATGATAGGGTGATTCAATTCTATGGTTAACATCATATTTAGCAAGCATTTTATGGAAAGCACCATGAATAAAGTGTGAACCACCATCAGTCATTAAATATCTAGGGACTCCAAACCTCAGGAAAATAACTTCTTTAAGCATTTTAATGGAGGTGTTATGGTCAGCACTACTAGTTGGAATAGCTTCTACCCACTTACTAACATAATCGACAGCAACCAAAATATGAGCACACCCATTAGAGGAAGGCAAAGGTCCCATATAGTCAAAACCCCAAACATCAAATGGTTCAACAACAAGTGAATAATTCATAGGCATTTCCTGACGCTTATCGATATTACCAATTCTTTGACATTCATCACAAGAGAGAACAAACTTACGGGCATCCTTGAAGAGAGTAGGCCAATAAAAACCAGATTGCAATAGCTTGTGAGCAGTTCTATCTCCCGCATGATGTCCTCCATAGGATTTTTTCCTGTTCATGCTCAGGTACACAACGTCTAATAACACCATCTACCCCTTCTTTATAAAGATGTGGGTCATCCCAAAAGTAATGTCTTAAATCATAGAAGATTTTTTTCTTTTGTTGGCATGTGAAACTTGGTGGTATATATTTAGCAACAATGTAGTTAGCATAATCAGCATACCAAGGAGTGTTTTGAGAAACATTTATTGCAGCTAACTGTTCATCAAGAAAACTATCATCAATAGGTAGTGGGTCATCAAGAATATTTTCTAACCTAGACAAGTTATCAGCTACGGGGTTCTCAGCTCCTTTCCTATCAGTGATATGTAAATCAAATTCTTGAAGCAAGAGAACCCACCTAATGAGTCTAAGTTTAGCATCTTTCTTTTCCATAAGATATTTTATAGCAGCATGATCAGTATGAACAATAACTTTGGAATCAACAATGTAAGATCTAAATTTATCACAAGCAAACACAACTGCTAAAAATTCCTTTTCAGTAGTAGCATAATTTCTTTGGGCACTGTCTAGAGTTTTGCAAGCATAATGGATAACATTTAATTTCTTATCAACTCTTTGTCCTAGAACAGCACCAACAACATAATCACTAGCATCACACATAATTTCAAAAGGCAAGTTCCAATCAAGTGGTTAAACAATAGGTGCAGAAGTTAAGGCTTTCTTAAGTGTTTCAAAGGCTTCTACAAAATCATCGTCAAAAACAAATGGAATATCCTTTTGTAAAAGATTAGTAAGAGGCCTAGAAATTTTAGAGAAGTCTTTAATAAACCTCCTATAGAAACCAGCATGACCAAGGAAACTCCGAATACCTTTAATATCTTTAGGACATGGAATTTTCTAGATTGCATCAACTTTAGCTTTATCCACCTCAATATCTCGTTCAGATATTTTATGCCCCAAGACAATACCTTCATTAACCATAAAGTGGCACTTCTCCCAATTCAAGACGAGATTAGTTTCTTCACATCTCTACAAAACTCGATCAAGGTTGCTTAAGCAATCATCAAAAGAAGTTCCGTAAACGGAAAAATCATCCATGAAAACCTCCACAATCTTTTCACAAAAATCAGAGAATATAGCAGTCATACATCTTTGAAAGGTGTCAAGTGAATTGCATAAACCAAAAGGCATACGTCTATAAGCATAGGTTCCAAAAGGACAAGTAAAGGTGGTTTTCTCTTGATCAGGTTGTGATACAGGTATTTGAGAGAAACCAGAATATCCATAAAGAAAACAAAAGTGTGTGTGCTTAGATAATCTTTCTAGCATTTGATCAATGAAAGGCGGAGGGTAATGATCTTTTCTAGTAGCTTTATTTAATTTTCTAAAATCAATTACAATTCTATAGCTAGTGACAATTCTTTGTGGGATAAGTTCATTTTTATCATTAGGAACAACAGTAATACCTCCCTTCTTATGGACACAATGAACGGGACTTACCCATCAACTATCAGTTATGGGATAAATTATACCTGCTTCCAGAAGCTTTAATATTTCAGTTCTTACCACTTCTTTCATCTTAGGATTCAATCGTCGTTGGTGATCAATGATAACCCACAAGTGTAGGGGATCGTTTGTAGACTTTGTCGATAAATAAGAGTGTCGAACCCAACTAGGAGCTAAAGGTAGAACAAATCTTCCCTCAAGTTCTATCGACCACCGATACAACTCTACGCACACTTTAACGTTTGCTTTACCTAGAACAAGTATGAAACTATTTTGTAGGTGATAGGATAGTTTGCATGAATAAAACTAGAAGTACTTTGTGGGAATAAAACTACGAGTAAATTGCAAGATAATAAAAGTTAGTTGTTTAGTAGAAAGCTTTTGTCAAACAAGAAGGTTATTTGTCCCTAGGCAATTGATAACTAGACCGGTAATCATTATTGCAATTTTATATGAGGGAGAGGCATGAGCTAACATACTTTCCATACTTGGATCATATGCACTTATGATTGGAACTCTAGCAAGCATCCGCAACTACCAAAGATCATTAAGGTAAAACCCAACCATAGCATTAAGTATCATGTCCTCTTTACTCCCATACGCAACAACCCACCTACTCGGGTCTGTGCTTCTGTCACTCAAGCCACCCACCATAAGCAAATCATGAACATATTGCAACACCCTACAACGGGGACCCCTCACGTTTGCGCGACACGGAGGGCGCCATAGGACAACACCAAAATAAAACATACAACTCATACCAACCACGATCATCAATTAGCCCATAGGACAAAACGGATCTACTCAAACATCATAGGATAGCCACATATCATTGGGAAATAATATATGGAGTTGGGCAGCATGTTTAAGTAGAGATTACAGCGGGTAAGAGAGGTGTTAGACCGCTGCATAGAGGGGGAGAGAGTTGGTGTTGACGGTGGCGAGGTTGTTGGTGTAGATCGCCGTCAAGATGATTGCCCCGGCGGTGTTTCGGCGCCACCGGGAGAGAGAGGGAGAGAGCCCCCTCCTTATTCTTCTTCTTTGTACTCCCCCCCTAGATGGGAGGAGAGTTCCCCCTCTGGTCCATGACCTCCATGGCGGCGGAGGGGCAGGAGCCCCTCCGAGATTGGATCTCCCTCTCTGCTCTCTTCTATTTCACGTTCCTATTTTCTGGCCAAAAACCGTTTCTTATATTCCCGGAGATCCGTAACACCGATTGTGCTGAGATTTTAACACGATTTTTTTCCGGATATAAGCTTCCTTGCACCCGAAGTAGAGCTCCAACCGACTTACAAGGAGGCCATGATACACCACCACGCGCTTGGACCCTGGGGCACGCCCTGGTGTCTCGTGGTGGCTGTGGCCTCCTTTTGCGGTGATTCCACCTCCCAAAAATCACAAATATTCCAAAATAATTCTCTGTAAATTTTTATCGCGTTTAGAGTTCGTTTGATATGGATATTCTACGAAACAAAAAACATGCAACAAATAGGAACTGGCACTGAGCACTGGATCAATAGGTTAGTCCAATAAATCATATAAATTGTTGCCAAAAGTATGTAAAAGTTGTATAATATTGGCATAAACAATAAAAAATTATAGATACGACGGAGACGTATCAGCATCTCGAAGCTTAATTCCTGCTCGTCCTCGAGTAGGTAAATGATAAAAAAGATAATTTTTTATGTGGAATGCTACCTAGCATAATCTTGATCATATATCTAATCATGGCATGAATATTAAGACACAAGTGATTCAAAGAAATAGTCTATAATTTGACATAAAGACATTAATACTCAGGCATCCCAACAAACAATCGTGTCTTTCAAAATATCAATGCTAAAGAAAGTTATCCCTAGCACATCATGCTCAATCATTGATTCATTCATGAAACACACTCAAATATTAGCTACACCCAATGCACAAGTATGATCATAGTGCCCCCTAGTTGGTGCTTTTATAAGAGAAGATGGAGACTCAAATAAAAGTAAAAATTGCATAAAGTAAATAGATAGGCCGTTCGCAGAGGGAAGTTGGGATTTGTAGAGGTGCCAAAGCTCAAAGCTTAAATTGAGAGAGGAAAACAATATTTTGAGGGGCATGCTTTTCCTGTCAACGAAAACGGCCGAGTAGTTCTCAATACTTTCCATGCTAGATACATCATAGTTGGTTCCCAAATAGAAAATAAAGTTTATTCCTTTTTCCACCATTCTTTCACAATCCATGGCTAGCCGTATCCACGGTTGCCTTCCATACCAACACTTTCCAAGGAATTTATTATTTCACAACATAAAGTTAATTTCTTTTTCATTTCGGGACTGGGCATCCCTATTACCGCTGTACTCTCGTGCAATGACAAGTGAATAAACACTCATCTTGAGAATAACACATCTAGCATGGAAAAATATTGGCCACCTCATCAGCGATACAGGCAGACAAAAAGGAAATTCATTTTGAAAATTAGAGATGGCACATACAAATTTGTTTAGAACGGCACGGAAATACCGCAAATAGGTAGGTATGGTGGACTCATATGGCAAAACTGGGTTTAAGAATTTTGGATGCACAAATAGTATTTCTACTTAGTACAAGTGGAGGCTAGCAAATATATTGAGAAGCAACCAACCAAGAAACGAAAATTCACATAAACGGGCATTAAGCATAACTAACACCGAATAATGCACCACAAGAAGGATGTAATTTCATTGCATAACTATTGACTTTCGTGCTTGCATAGGGAATCACAAACCTTAGCACCAATATTCTTACTAACCACAACCATTTACTAGTACCTCCTACATATTATCATCTCTATATCGCAAAACTATTGCAAGGAATCAAACATATCATATTCAGTGATCCATAAGTTTTATGTAGGATTTTATGACAAACCATGCAAATGACCCATTCATGTTGACTCTCTAAATACATATAAGTGAAGCAAGAGAGTTTAATTCTTTCTACAAAAGACCATGCTCTAATAAATATAAGTGAACCAAAAGAGCATTCTACAAATAACGGTTTTCTATGTGAAGAGAAACAGGCAATCCAAACTTCAAATGATATAAGTGAAGCACATGAAGCATTCTATAAAGCCACACTCAAAAGATATAAGTGAAGTGCAATGAGCATTCTATAAATCAACCATGGACTATCTCATACCATCATGGTGCATAAAAGAAAAGTGAAAACTAAACACAAAAGATGCTCCAAGATTTACACATATCACATGAACGAAACGAAAACGAAAACATACCGATACTTGTTCAAGAAAGATGGGATGCCTTCCGAGGCATCCCCAAGCTTAGACGCTTGAGTATCCTTGGATATTTACTTGGGGTGCCTTGGGAATCCCCAAGCTTGAACTCTTGCCTCTCTTCCTTCTCCTCATATCGAGACCTCCTCGATCTTTGAACACTTCATCCACACAAAACTTAACAGAAAACTGGTGAGATCCGTTAGTATAATAAAGCAAATTATTACTTTAAGTACTGTTGCAAACCCATTCATATTTTATATTTGCATTATCCCTGCTGTATTATAACTTTTCCATGGCTTATACCACCAATAAATCGATAGTTTCATCAAAACAAGCAAAACAATGCATCAAAAACAGAATCTGTCTTAAACAGGACAGTCTGTAGCAATCTGAACTTTGACCATACTTCTGTAACTCCAAAAATTCTGAAACATTAGGAAGAAATAAACACTTTATATATCAATACTATGTAAAAAAATTAGAAACTTTTGACGTTCCAGTAAAAAAGGTAAATTCACGTACTACAGCCAAAGTTTTTGTTTTTACGCCGCACATACGAACAAGCAATCTAATCATCCTAAAGGCAAATCTTGGCACATTATTTTTATAATACAATGGATTTGTACAAGGGGATAATTATTTTTGTTAAAAAATTTCTGTGATTCAAGATTCACAAAGTTTCCATGGGCATGAACAAAGTTCAAGGAATTCCCCCACTTTCAAGATGTTCGTCTCTCTCACGTTCACTTTTCTTTTTGTGAAGTTTTAGGTTCCCCTCTATATTTTTTTGTTTTTAAACTTTATAAAAGAACTCAACAAAATAAAATGACTCTCTAAAACTTCCGGGTTGTCTCCCTGGCAGCGCTTTCTTTAAAGCCATTAAGCTAGGCATAAAGTGCTCAAGTAATGGATCCACCCGGATCCCAAGGTATATCAAAGCCAATTTTAATTAACAATGAATTGTAATTTAGTAGTGAGCACAAAGTAACATATATCATGCAATGACGAAGTCTAACTCTCTTCCTATGCATCGGCATGTCATAAAAGAACAATTCATGCACATCAAGTAAAGGCCAATGCATAGTATAAACAATTTCTTGTAATTTTATCGTATTGGAAACATAAAGAGGTGGAGATGTAGTTCCTCTCTCATAATAATTGCAAGTAGGAGCAGCAAGCACATGCATATTATATTCATAAAAATCATCATGTGTAGTAGCAAAATGCAACCCATCAATATAATCCTTAATAAGAGCAAACTTCTGTGATATAGTGTAGTTGGGAGAATTCAAAAAGATAATAGGACTATCATATGTGCGTGCAATAGCAACAATTTCATTCTTAACATAAGGAACTATAGCAAGTTCATCTCCATAAGCATAATTCATATTGGCATCTTGGCCACAGGCATAGCAAGCATCAAGTTCATCAAAAAGGGATATTTCAAAAGAATCCACAGGATCATAGCAATTATCATAGCATTCATCCTTCGGTAAGCACGAAGGGAAATTAAATAATGCATGAGTTGAAGAGTTACTCTCATTAGAAGTTGGGCACAGGTAGCTAATCTGCTCTTCCTCCTTTTGTTCTTCGCTCTCCTCCTCATCTTTTTCATCTAATGAGCTCACAATTTCAGCAACTTCCGCTTCCATAGATTCCTGCGAAATATTAGTCTCTTCTTGGACAGAGGAGGAGTCCTCAATATATTATTTAACATAAGCATTCGAAGCACAGTTTTCATAGCAGTATTTAAGTATGGCAAAATTTTCAGATTTTTAAAGAGTAGCATCATACTTTTCAATCAAAGAAGCAATTTAATAGGCACCCTTAAAAGCAACAAATTCTTCAATTTGTTCAACATTATAGTAACTATAAACACTGTTGGCATAAGAAGATACGATTCCATTATCCTTAAACTCACATTGGAAGAAAAGGTGTTTCTTAGGGTCTTCGGAACAACAAGTAAAATCATGTATTTCGCATATATTCAAAGCATATCAATACAAACTATTAATATGATGCCACAAAAGTTTCCCTTTTTGAGATAAGCGGTGTCGCACAAAATAAGCATGCTCATTTAATGATTTTCACTCAACTAAGCTAGTTGGGTTATCAGCACGAGCACAAATGGATCGAAGATGATCCAAATAGAAAGTTTTAGTAGTATGATAGATTTTGGGTGGTTCTTCAACCATTGGTTTAGCAGGTACAACTAATTTTTTTTGGTATTTTACGTTTCCTACCCGTAACTAAAGATAGAAAACAAGAGCACAAAATAAAAACTACTTAGTGATAAAGCAACCAAGCACACACGAGAATATTAACCCCACGGTATTGCTCCCCGGCAACGGCGCCAGAAAAAGGTCTTGATAACCCACAAGTGTAGGGGATCGTTTGTAGCCTTTTTTGATAAATAAGAGTGTCGAACCCAACGAGGAGCTAAAGGTAGAACAAATATTCCCTCAAGTTCTATCGACCATCGATACAACTCTACGCACACTTTAACGTTTGCTTTACATAGAACAAGTATGAAACTATTTTGTAGGTGATAGGATAGTTTTCACGAATAAAACTAGCTAGAAGTACTTTGCGGGAATAAAACTACGAGTAAATTGCCAGATACTAAAAGTTAGTTGTTTAGTAGAAAGCTTTTGTCAAACAAGAAGGTTATTTGTCCCTAGGCAATTGATAACTAGATCGGTAATCATTATTGCAATTTTTATGAGGGAGAGGCATGAGCTAACATACTTTCCGTACTTGGATCATATGCACTTATGATTGGAACTCTAGAAAGCATCCACAACTACCAAAGATCATTAAGGTAAAACCCAACCATAGCATTAAGTATCAAGTCCTCTTTACTCCCATACGCAACAACCCACCTACTCAGGTCTGTGCTTCTGTCACTCACGCCACCCACCATAAGCAAATCATGAACATATTGCAACACCCTACAACGGGGATTCCTCACATTTGCGCGACACGGAGGGCACCATAGGATAGCACCAAAATAAAACATACAACTCGTACCAACCATGATCAATAGGTTAGTCCAATAGGTTAGTCCAATAAACAATAGGTTAGTCCAATAAATCATATAAATCTTTTGATATGGATATTTGTTTGATATGGATATTCTACGAAACAAAAAACATGCAACAAACAGGAACTGGCACTGAGCACTGGATCAATAGGTTAGTTCAATAAATCATATAAATTGTTGCCAAAAGTATGTTAAAGTTGTATAATATTGGCATGAAACAATAAAAAATTATAGATACGACGGAGACGTATCAATCAACAACGGGTTTAGCATAAGGTTCCATATTAATCTTTTGCTAACATAGAATGGGACTAATGCCCTTAAGATAATCAAGAGTATATCCAATAGCAGCCCGGTGCTTCCTCAGAATTTTTAATAATCTTTCTTCTTCATGTTCTAAAAGGTTAGCACTAATAATAACAGGATATATCTTTTTCTCATCAAGATAAGCATACTTCAAAGTGTCAGGCAATTGTTTTAATTCAAACACAAGATCACCTTTAGGTGGAGGAGGACCTCCTAGAGTTTCAATAGGCAAATTGTGTTTTAGGATAGGTTGTTGTTAAAAGAATATTTTATCTATTTCAATTCTTTCACGCAAGTGCATATCATTTTCATGGTCAAGCAAATATTGTTCTACTCGATCGGTAGGAGGTACGACAATAGAAGCAAGACCAATTATTTCATCCTTACTAGATAATTCTTTATTACGTGGTTGTCTACCAAACTTGGAGAAATTAAACTCATGAGACACATCACCAAAACTAACACCGACAGTTTGTTTTTCACAATCTATCTTAGCATTAACAGTGTTCAAGAAAGGTCTACCAAAGATAATGGGACAAAAGTCATCTTGTGGGGAACCAAGAACTAGAAAATCAGTAGGATATTTTATTTTCCCACACAAGACTTCAACATCTCTAACAATCCCAAGTGGTGTGATGGTGTCTCTATTAGCTAGTTTAATAGTAACATCAATGTCTTCTATTTCGGCAGGTGCTATATCATTCATAATTTCTTGGTATAAGGTAAAAGGAATAGCACTCACACTAGCACCCACATCACATAAACCATGATAGAATCTCTTTAACATGATGGTGTCTATGTTTATCTTTTTCATCGGGTTTGGCAATTCTAGCAGCTTCATCACAGAAGTAAATAACATGCCCATCAATATTTTCTACCAAGAGATCTTTAACCATAGCAACACTAGGTTCTACTTTAATTTGTTCAGAGGGCTTAGGTGCTTTAATATTAATTTTGCGAACCACAGTTGATACCTTAGCATGTTCCTTTATCCTAACAGGGAAAGGTGGTTTTTCAATATAAGCAGTAGGCACAACTGGATCAACATTCTAAATGATAGTTTCATCTTTAGCTATGACCGGTTCTTTAATTTCTTCTTAATAGGGGGATGATATTGAAACCACTTCTCCTTAGGGAGGTCAACATTAGTAGCAAATGATTCACAGAAAGAGGCTACTATCTCAGAGTCAAGTCCGTATTTAGTGCTAAACTTGTGAAAAGCATCGGTATTCATAAAAGATTTAACACAATCAAACTTAAGCTTAATACCTGACTCATTAACTTTGTTGAGTTCCCAATCTTCAGAGTTGCTTTTAATTCTTTCTAAGAGATCCCACTTGAATTCAATAGTCTTCTTCATAAAAGAACCAGTACAAGAAGTATCGAGCATGGATCGATCATTATGAGAAAGCCGAGCATAAAATTCTGAATAATAATTTCTCTCGAGAGCTCATGATTGGGGCATGAATATAACATTGACTTAAGCCCCCCAAGCTAGAGCGATGCTTTCTCCTTCACGACGCCATAATATATATATATATAAAATTCCGATCACGATGAACTAGATGCATAGGATAAAACTTTTGGTGGAATTCTAATTTCAATCGATTCCAGTTTCATGATCCAATATCATCACATAGCCTATACCATGTAAATGCTTTTCCCTTCAAAGATAAAGGGAAAAACTTCTTCTTAACTTCATCTCAGGGTAAACCCGCAAGCTTAAATAATCCACAAATTTCATCCACATGTATTAGATGCATATCAGGATGTTCAGTTCCGTCTCCTGCATAAGGATTAGCTAGCAGGTGTTCTATCATACCCGAAGGAATTTCATAACCAATATTTTTAGTAGGTGCGGTAGGTTGAAGGGCAACTAATTGTGGTTCCGGTCGAGGTGAAGATACCCCGAACAAACCCCTCAAAGGATTGTTTTCCATAGTAGCAAGGGACAATAAATTTCAGCGCGTAGTATAAAAATTTCCTTACCGATTTCCACTTACAAAGAGCACTTCACTCCCCGGCAATGGTGCTAGCAAAGAGCCTTGATGACCCACAAGTATAGGAGGTCAATCATAGTCCTTTCGATAAGTAAGAGTGTCGAACCCAACAAGGAGCAGAAGGAAATGACAAGCGGTTTTCAGCAAGGTAATTTCTAATAGCACTGAAATTGTAGGTAACAGGTAGTTTGATAGCAAGATAATTGGTAACGAGCAAGACGGTAACTGTAAATAAAGTGCAGCAAGATAGCCCAATCCTTTTGTGGCAATGGACAGGCCAAACCGGTCTCTTATAATAAGCAAGCGTTCTTGAGGGTACACGGGAATTTTATCAAGTCACTTTCATCATGTTGGTTTGATTTGCGTTCGCTACTTTGATAATTTGATATGTGGGTAGACCGGTGCTTGGGTGTTGTTCTTATTTGAACAAACCTCCCACTTATGATTAACCCCCTCGCAAGCATCCGCAACTACGAGAAAAGTATTAAGATAAAATCTAACCATAGCATTAAACATTTGGATCCAAATAAACCCCTTACGAAATAGCGCATAAACTAGGGTTTTAGCTTCTGTCACTCTAGCAACCCATGGTCTAATAACTACTCCACAATGCATTCCCTTAGGCCCAAAGATGGTGAAGTGCCATGTAGTCGACGTTCACATGACACCACTAAGAGAATCACATCATTCATATCATCAAAATATAAAACACAAATCAAATTCACATGATTACTTGCAACATGACTTCTCCCGTGACCTCAAGAACAAAGGTAACTACTCACAGATGATATTCATGCTCAAGATCAGAGGGGTATTAAATAGCATAATTGTCGGGAAACGACACCTATGGGATCGCGTGGATCCCTTTATGGTTCGGCAGGGAGAAAGGTTTGCACAAAGAGCAGATCTAAAGATCAACACGAAGGATTTTTACCCAGGTTCGGGCCGCTGAGAAGCGTAAAACCCTACTCCTGCTTTAGTTGTATTAGGTGTGTTCGTGCCTAAGCTTCAGGAGCGCTATGTGATGAACAGTACACAGCCGCTACGCATGCAGAATGGGCCAGAAGGATCCTCCCTGTAGCTCCGCCTTGGGCCTCCTTTTATACGTCAAAGGGGTCACCAACAGTGGCGTACAGCTCATACATGAGATGTAAAGTTGCTACAGTGTTATCATACCTAATACTGACGGCATGGGACAAACGCATTTAATGCTCCGTTTAGGTGTCCCTTAGCTTCTTGGGGACGGAAAAAGGGGACGTCCCATCAGCACCGCTTAAGCCTATCGGCCGATAATGCCATGACACGCATCCAGGAAGACAAACCCCGTCTGACAGGCTGGTCACTGCACTGGAGCGGTGGCAAGGTGGCGGGATCTTGCCGGGGCTTCACAGGCCATCCCGGCAAGATCTTGCCGGGAGCCCAGCCTTTGGTCCTCTGTCTTCTGATTATTGTCTCAAATGCTTCCTTGATATTCTTGCGCTTGTATCCAGCTGTCCCCCGGCAGGCCTTGCCGCTAGCGTGGCTTCAACTGCCCGTGCACAAGTATGGGGTACTAAAAGACCCAAACTTTAGTACACCGACAATAATGGATCTGAACATATAATCTTCCACGAAATAAACCATATAGTAATCAACTACGAGATGTAATCAACACTACTAGTCACCCACAGGTACCACTCTGAGGTTCCGGTACAAAGATTGAACACAAGAGATGAACTAGGGTTTTAGAGGAGATGGTGCTATTGAAGATGTTGATGAAGATTGGCCTCCCAAAGATGAGAGGGTTGTTGGTGATGACGATGGCTCCGATTTCCCCCTCTGGGAGGGAAGTTCCGCCGGCGGAATCGCTTCGCCGGAGGGCAAAAGTGCTCCTGCCCAAGGTCCGCCTCGAGACGGCGGAGTTCCGTCCCGAAAGTCCCCTCTTGATTTTTTCTAGGTCAAAAGACCTTAAGTACCAGAAGATGGGCACCGGAGGTGGGCCAGGCTGGCCACAACCCACCAGGGCGCGTCTGGGGGGCCTGGCGTGCCCTGGTGTCTTGTTGTCACCAGGTGGCCCCCCTTGATACGTCTCCAACGTATCTATAATTTATGAAGTATTCATGCCATGTTTAAAATAATTTTATATGATTTTATTAGAACTAACCCGGACTGACGCTGTTTTCAGCAGAATTACCATGGTGTCATTTTTTGTGCAGAAATAAAAGTTCTCGGAATGGGCTGAAAAATTTACGGAGAATATTTTTGGAAAATATAAAAAATACTGGAGCAAAAAGATACCGCAGAGGAGTCCCGAGGAAGTCACAAGCCTAGGCCCCCCCCTAGGGCGCGCCCCCCTGGCTTGTGGGTCCCTCAAGAGTCTACTTGACGTGAGACCGACGCAAAAAATTCCTATAAATACCAAAACCCCCAGAAAGAAACCTAGATCGGGAGTTCCGCCACAGCAAGCCTCTGTAGCCACAAAAAACCAATCGGGAGCCCGTTCCGGCACCCTGCCGGAGGGGGAAACCATCACCGGAGTCCATCTTCATCATCCCGGAGGTCTCCATGACGAGGAGGGAGTAGTTCACCCTCGGGGCTAAGGGTATGTACCAGTAGCTATGTGTTTGATCTCTCTCCTTCTCTCTCGTGTTCTTGAGATGGCACGATCTTGATGTATCGTGAGCTTTATTGATATAGATGAATCATATGGATTTTTCCCCTCTCTATCTTCTTGTGATGAATTGAGTTTTCCCTTTGAAGTTATCTTATCGGATTGAGTCTTTAAGGATTTGAGAACACTTGATGTATGTCTTGTGATGGGATATCCGTGGTGACAATGGGATGTTCTATTGATCCACTTGATGTATGTTTTGGTGATCAACTTGCGGGTTTCGTGACCTTGGGAATCTATGCATAGGGGTTGGCACATGTTTTTGTCTTGACTCTCCGGTAGAAACTTTGGGGCACTCTTTGAAGTTATTTGTGTTGGATTGAACATGATGAATCTGAAATTGTGTGATGCATATCGTATAATCAAGCCCATGGGTACTCGTGGTGACATTGTAGTATCTAGGTGACATTAGGGTTTTGGTTGATGTGTATCTCAAGGTGTTATTTTAGTACGAACTCTAGGGATGTTCGTGACACTTATAGGGATAGCTCATAAGATTGATCAGAAAAGATAACTTTGAGGTGGTTTCGTACCCTACAGTAATTTCTTTGTTTGTTCTCCGCTATTTGTGACTTTGGAGTGAACTCTTTGTCGCACGTGAGGGATTTATATATGATTCAACTATGTTAGTATTGTTGAGAGAACTTGCACTAGTGAAAGTATGAATCCTAGGCCTTGTTCCTAAGCATTGCAATACCATCTGTGCTCACTTTTATCAATAGTTACCTTGCTGTTTTTATATTTTCAGATTACAAAAACCTATATCTACCATCCATATTACACTTGTATCACCATCTCTTCGCCGAACTAATGCACCTATACAATTTACCATTGTATTGGGTGTGTTGGGGACACAAGAGACTCTTTGTTATTTGGTTGCAGGGTTGTTTGAGAGAGACCATCTTCATCCTACGCCTCCCACGGATTGATAAACCTTAGGTCATCCACTTGAGGGAAATTTGCTACTGTCCTACAAAACTCTACGCTTGGAGGCCTAACACGAGTCTACAAGAAGAAGGTTGCGTAGTAGACATCAAGCTCTTTTCTGGCGCCGTTGCCGGGGAGGTGAGTGCTTGAAGGTATATCTTTATATCTTGCAATTAAATCTTTTAGTTTCTTGTTTTTCACTAGTTTGGTCTATAAAAGAAAACTACAAAAAAAATATGGAATTGAGGTTGCCTCATATGCTTCATCTTTTTAATGTTTTTCGTGAAAATAAGGATTCGGAAAATTGTGCTCAATTGGTAGAGGAAGAAATTATGAAAATACTTGATGAGAATTCCTTGAATGATGAGCATGATAGAAATATTGTTAGTATGAATTCTCTGAATATTCATGATGCTAATGATATGCAAAGCCACAAGCTTGGGGATGCTATGTTTGTTGAAGATGATATTTTTAGTCCCCCAAGTTTTGATGAGCAAATTTGTTATGATGAAAGCATGCCTCCTATTTATGATGATTATTGTGATGACATGTATGGTATAAAGGATAATGATAACCATGAAACTTGTCATCATGATTTTAATTTTCAATTGGATTATGCTTCACATGATAGTTATTTTGTTCAGTTTGCTCCCACTATTATGAATGAGAAGAAAATTGCTTATGTGGTGAGTAGTAAAATTTCTATGCTTATGAATCATGAAAATAATGCTTTATGTGATATTTATATTGTTGAATTCGTTCATGATGCTACTGAAAATTATTATGAGGGAGGAACATATGCTTGAAGGAATTGCAATAATATCAAGTTTCCTCCCTATGTGTTCAAAGTTTTGAAGTTATGCTTCTTTTGCCTTCCTATGCTAGTTGATTATTGCTCCCATAAATTGTTTGTTCACAAAATCCCTATGCATAGGAAGTGGGTTAGGCTTAAATGTGCTAGTCATATGCTTCATGATGCTCTCTTTGTGTTTCAATTCTTATCTTTTTGGTGAGCATCATTGAAATCATCATGCCTAGCTAAAAAGGCATTAAAGAAAAACGCTTGTTGGGAGACAACCCAAGATTTATACCTACTGTTTTTGTGTGTCCACATGATTAAGCTACTGTATAATCATGTTTTATAGCTTTTGTTTCAATAAAGTGCCAAGTAAAGCCTTTGGGATAGTGTGGATGATAGTTGACTTGATTCTGTGCAAAAACAGAAACTTTTGCTATCAGTCCAGGAATTTTGTAAATTCACTGGAACGTGATTTTGATATAAAAAATTTACACATGATTTATACACAAATTTCCTAGATTTTCCTAATTTTTCAGAATTTTTAGAGACAAGGAAGTATGGTTACGCTACAGATCTTCACAGACTGTTCTGTTTTTGACAGATTCTGATTTGCATGCATAGTTTACTTGTTCTAGTGTTTCTATAGCTTATATTGAGTGATATAAATTATGGGAATGATAGAATACAGTAGGTATGACGTGGTAACAATTATGAATCTTGTCTTGACAGTACCTAAGTGAATGATTTATCTTTACTACACTAACCCTTCTCACGAAGTTCCGTTAAGTTTTGTGTGATTGAAGTTTTCAAGTTTTGGGTGAGACACCGATATGAGGAGAATAAGGAGTGAAAAGAACCTAATCTTGGGGATTCCCAAGGCACCCCCAAGGTAATATCCAAGGAAGACTCAAGCACCTAAGCTTGGGGATGCCCCGGAAGGCATCCCCTCTTTCATCTTCAACACTATCGGTATATCTTACTTGGAGCTATATTTTTATTCGTCACATAATATGAGTTTTGCTTGGAGCGTCATTTTATTTTCTTGTTCCTTGATAGGTGTTATTTATAATCTTGTTTTTCAATAAAAATTTCCAAGAATTGCCTTAGGATGCTTGCATTGCATGTTTTGATGAGTGCTGTGTAAAAACAGAAACTTTGGCTGTAGTGTTTGAATTTTCATATTTTACTGGAACGTGGAAAGTTTCTGAAATTTTTACGCAGTGATTTCATATAAATTTTTTAGCGTGTCCTAAATTTTCATAATTGTTTGAGTTAAGGAAGTATGCTGTTTTCATAAATTGCTACAGACTGTTCTGTTTGGACAGATTGCTGTCATAGTTTCGTTATGTACTTATCCTATAGTTTCCATAGCCTATATTGGTAGATATAAATTGTGGAAATGATAGTATACAGTACCTAATGTTTGAAAATTATTATGCAACTTGTCTTGGCAGTACATAAAGAGTTGATTTATTATTACGTGTACTAACCTATCTCACGAGTTCTTTTCAAGTTTTGTGTGGAAGATGTTTTTGAGAATAGGTGAAACCATGATATGAGAGGATTGAATGAGATACAAAAGCTCAAGCTTGGGGATTCCCAAGTCACCCCAAGTAAATATTTCAAGAAGTCTCAAGCATCTAAGCTTGGGGATGCTACGCATCCCACCTCTTTTCATCAACAATTATCGGTTAGCCTATGTTGAGCCTAAATTTTTATTCGTTCACATGATGCGTGCTATTCTTGGAGTGATATTTTTCTTTTGCTTGCTGTTTAATAAAATACTTAAGATCTGAAATTCTTATATGAGAGAGTCTTCACATAGTTATTTAAATTGTTGGCTACGCATTGATCTTCACTTATATCTTTTTGGAGTAGTTTGTCATTCACTCTCGTGCTTCACTTATATCCTATGAGTAAATGGTTGAATGAATTGAATATCATAAATCTGAAATTAAATATGCTTCATATACTTATCCCATGGGGAGTAATGACTTCACACATAATAAGTATAGGTGGTAAAATTTATTGAAAGTTAGCAAACACCGCATTGGTCACTTGAACAATTCATGAAAGAATATTGAAGGAAGAGAGATTCCACATATAAATATACTATCTTGGACATCTTCTATGATTGTGAGCTCATTAATTATTTTCAAACTTGAGCAAATTAGTTAAAATTGGACAAGGAAGACAAATTAATGAGTTATGTTTGGGTATATTTGTATAAAAGTTATATTGTTATGGATCCTCCAACATGTGGTGCTTGCTTCCACCTCATACTAGCCAAAACTTCCGCACCAAGTAGAAATACTACTTGTGCATCCAAATACCCTTAAACCCAAAGTTGTTCCATATGAGTCCACCATACCTACCTATATGCGGTATTTACCTGCCGTTCAAAGTAAATTTGCATGTGCCAAGCTCTAAACCTTCAAATAGTATTCTGTTTTGTATGCCCGAATCGCTCATATAGTGACTAGGGGCTGTCAGTATCTTCCATGCTAGGTGGGTTATTCTCACGATATGTGTTGATTCACTATCATTCACGAGAAAGTGGCTGGTATTCGGGATGCCCAGTTCCATGCTCAAAAATCAAATCAAAATATAATGAAACAAAACTCCCCCAAGATTGTTGTTTGTGTGGACGGTACCCGTGGATTCGGCTCGCCGTGGAGTGTGATTGATTGGTGGAGGGGGAGTAAAAACTTACCATTCTGTTTGGGAACCGCCTATAATGTATCTAGCATGGAAGATACCGAGATCGCTCGGTTGTTATGTTGACATTGAAAGCATACCGCTCAAAATTATTATTCATCTCTGTTTTGAAAGCTCGAGCTCTGGCACCTTTGCAAATCGATGCTTCGCTCTGCGAAGGGTCTATCTTTTACTTTCTAGTACTTACCTTTATGCAAGAGTCATGGTGATCTTCACCACTTCCTATTTTCCAACCTCAATCTATTAGTTGGCAAGCATCATGTGGTGGGGAAGATCCAAACATATATATCCAGTCAAATATATTTGATCATGAATTATTATTGTTGACAATTATCTATATGATAAATAAGTTGGGAGGCGAAACATTAAGCCCCTATCTTTCTCTGTGTTCGATGGATGCTATTTGTTCTAAAAATATGCTTTGAGTGTCAATAATCATGGAAGACTATATGATAGTTGAGTATGTGGATTTTGCTAAATCAAAGCTCTTACATAGACCCTTCCTGAAAATAAGATGAATTGCAATTGTTCGATGACTAGGAATATGGTTTGTTAGTTTTCAAGAAACTTTCTGGTCTATACTTTAACATGTGAATAGCTTGTTACTTGATCATGAGATGTTTTATGAGATGAGCTACTGTTTATATTGATGCTAGGAAAAGTTATTCGAATTATCATTGATCAAACTTGTGCACTTGTTAGCATTCACACTTCATAAATTATTTCTTTTATCATTTACCTACTCGAGGATGAGCAGGAATTAAGCTTGGGGATGCTGATATGTCTCCAACATATCTATAATTTATGAAGTATTCATGCCATGTTTACAATAATTTTATATGATTTTGGTATGATTTATTAGAACTAACCCGGACTGACGCTGTTTTCAGCAGAATTACCATGGTGTCGTTTTTTGTGCAGAAATAAAAGTTCTCAGAATGGGCTGAAAATTTACGGAGAATATTTTTGGAAAATATAAAAAATACTGGAGCAAAAAGATACCGGAGAGGAGTCCCGAGGAAGTCACAATCCTAGGGGACGCGCCCCCCCTAGGGCGCGCCCCCTGGCTTGTGGGTCCCTCGGGAGTCCACTTGACGTGAGACCGACGCCAAAAATTCCTATAAATACCAAAACCCCCAGAAATAAACCTAGATCGGGAGTTCCGCCGCCGTAAACCTCTGTAGCCACGAAAAACCAATCGGGAGCCCGTTCCGGCACCCTGCCGGAGGGGGAAACCATCACCGGAGGCCATCTTCATCATCCCAGCGGTCTCCATGACGAGGAGGGAGTAGTTCACCCTCGGGGCTGAGGGTATGTACTAGTAGCTATGTGTTTGATCTCTCTCTCTCTCTCGTTCTTGAGATGGCACGATCTTTATGTATCACGAGCTTTATTGATATAGATGAATCATATGGAGTTTGCCCCTCTCTATCTTCTTGTGATGAATTTAGTTTTCCCTTTGAAGTTATCTTATCGGATTGAGTCTTTAAGGATTTGAGAACACTTGATGTATGTCTTGCGATGGGATATCCGTGGTGACAATGGGATGTTCTATGGATCCACTTGATGTATGTTTTGGTGATCAACTTGCGGGTTCCCTGACCTTGGGAATCTATGCATAGGGGTTGGCACATGTTTTCGTCTTGACTCTCCGGTAGAAACTTTGGGGCACTCTTTGAAGTTCTTTGTGTTGGATTGAACATGATGAATCTGAAATTGTGTGATGCATATCGTATAATCAAGCCCATGGGTACTCGTGGTGACATTGGAGTATCTAGGTGACATTAGGGTTTTGGTTGATGTGTATCCTAAGGAGTTATTTTAGTACGAACTCTGGGGCTGTTCGTGACACTTATAGGGATAGCTCATAAGATTGATCAGAAAAGATAACTTTGAGGTGGTTTCGTACCGTACAATAATATCTTCGTTTGTTCTCCGCTATTTGTGACTTTGGAGTGAACTCTTTGTCGCACGTGAGGGATTTACATATGATTCAACTATGTTAATATTGTTGAGAGAACTTGCACTAGTGAAAGTATGAACCCTAGGCCTTGTTCCTAAGCACTGCAATACCGTTTGTGCTCACTTTTATCAATAGTTACCTTGCTGTTTTTATATTTTCAGATTACAAAAACCTATATCTACCTTCCATATTACACTTGTATCACCATCTCTTCGCCGAACTAGTGCACCTATACAATTTACCATTGTATTGGGTGTGTTGGGGACACAAGAGACTGTTTGTTATTTGGTTGCAGGGTTGTTTGAGAGAGACCATCTTCATCCTACGCCTCCCACGGATTGATAAACTTTAGGTCATCCACTTGAGGGAAATTTGCTACTGTCCTACAAAACTCTGCGCTTGGAGGCCCAACACGAGTCTACAAGAAGAAGGTTGCGTAGTAGACATCACCCCTCCGGTAGTTATTTGCTCCAGTATTTTTTATATATTCCAAAATAATTCTCTGTGAAGTATCAGCTTATTTGGAGATGTGCAGAACATGTGTCTCTGATATGCTTTTTCAGGTCCAGAATTCCAGCTGCCGGCATTCTCCCTCTTTGTGTAAACCTTGCATATTATGAGAGAAATTGCATTAGAATTACTCCATAAAGCATTATTATGCATAAAAACATTATAAATAACAGTAGGAAATCATGATGCAAAATGGACATATCAAAAGGGCAAGAGTACATGATTTTTTGTTAGTAGAAATATCGGTAATTAAAGCTTGTTGTTTGTTATTCATCTAAGTATTAACCGTGGCATGGTGATGATGTCTGAGCATTTTATGTCTGAAATGAAATCCTATCGTGTTGCTTGAATCGCGGGCGCGCGATAGTTAACTCCTAGCAACCTCCTCCCTAGGGGTATGCGGTAGTACTTTGCTTCGAGAGAGATAAGAAGGCTTTACGAGAAGTATGTGAGTTCTTTATGACAAATGTGAATGCATGGATATACACACTCTCACCTTTTCATAATTGCTAGCCTCTTTGGTACCATGCATTGCCCATTCTCACCTCGAGGGTCAGTGCGACCTTTGCCGGTGCATCCAAACCCCGTGATATGATACGCTCTATCACAAATAAGCCTCCTTATATCTTCCACAAAACAGCCACCATACCTACCTATCATGGCATTTTCATAGCCATTTCGAGATATATTGCCATGCAACTTCCACCGTTCTGTCACATGACTTTTGTGTTCATCATCATATTGCTTTGCATGATCATATAACTAACATAGTACATCATTGTCTACATGTTACGCTAGATCATTGCACATCCTGGTACACTGCTAGAGGTATTCATATATAGTCATATTATTTTATGTTGAGTTGTAATATTGAGTCTTAAGTAAATAAAAGTGTGATGATCATCATTATAAGAGCACTGTCCCAGTCATGAAATGATTATGGAGACGATGATTCCCCCACAAGGCGGGATGAGACTCCAGACAAAAAAATAATAAAAAATGGGGAGGCGAAAAAAAGAAAAGACCACCATGAAAAAAATGAGAGAAAAGAGAGAAGGGGCAGTGTTACTATCCACTTACCACACTTGTGGCTCAAAGTGGCACCATGTTCTTCATATAGAGAGTCTCCTGAGTTATCATTTTCATATGCTAGTGGGAATTTTTCATTATAGAATTTGGCTTCCTCAAATGCCCGAGGTCTTCATGAGCAAGCAAGTTGGATGCACACCCACTTAGCTTTCATTGAGCTTTCATACACCTATAGCTCTAGTGTATCTGTTGCATGGAAATCCCTACCTCTTGCATTGATATGGATCGATGGGCATCTCCATAGCCCGTTGATCTGCCTAGTTGATGCGAGACTTTCATTTCCACTTTGACTCCTTTGATATCTACCACCATACTCTATTCCACCCATATGCTATAAACATGGTTCACGCTCATGTATTGCGTGAAGTTGAAAATGCTGAAGCGCGTTAGAAGTACGATCCAATTTCCTGGTTTGACACTTTGGTTTGCATGATTGATAATTATGCGATGAAGACAGAGTCATGCCATGCTTAATATGATAAAATGAGTAGGGGATAACAATCCTTAGGGATCATATATTTTGAAAAGTAATGATTATTTTAATTATGTCTATGGATATAATTATGTTGATATCAATTAGTTCATTGTTTCTCAATGATCATACTTAAAAGAGATTACATGTTGGGTAGCATGTCACATCAAATATTCTGTTTTTAGCATTTACCAACTCGAGGACGAGCATGAATTAAGCTTGGGATGCTGATACGTCTCAAATGTATCTATAATTTTTTATTATTCCATACTATTATATTATCAATCTAGGATACTTTATATGCAATTGTATGCTATTTTATATCATTTTTGGGAACTAACCTATTACCCCAGTGCCAAGTGCCAGTTGTTGTTTTTTTGCCTGTTTTTGGTTTTCCGGGAAATCTGTACCAAACGAAGTCCAAACGCTACGAAATTTTTTCTAGACAAAAGAGTCCAGAAGCCAGACGAGGAGACGGCAAGGCAATAGGGCGCGCCGGGGGGTGGGGGGTTAGGTGCGCCCTGATGCCTTGTGGGCTCTTCGTGGCTCCGTCTGACCTAATTCCACCTCCATAAATTCTCTAAAATCGGGAAACCAAGAGAGAGCCACCCGAAACACTTTTTCCGCCGCTGCAAGCCTGTGTTCTGACGGGAGGCCAGCCGGAGACCTTTTCCGATACTCTGCCGGAGGGGGAATCGACCATGGAGGCCATCTACATCAAACTTGCTGCTTCCATGATGATCCGTGAGTAGTCCACCACACACCTACGGGTCCATAACTTGTACCTAGATGGCTTCTTCTCTCGCTTTGATCTTCAATACAAAGTTCACCGCGATTCCCGCGGTGATCTATCCGATGTAATCTTCTTTTGTGGTGTGTTTGTTGGGATCCGATGGATTGTGGGATTATGATCAGATTATTCATTGAAAGTAATCGAGTCTCCTGTGAATTCTATTACGCAAGATTATTATAGCTTCGTATTTCTCTTTGATCTATCGGATTGGTTTGGCCAACTAGATTGATTTATCTTCACTGGAGTGGTGCATTGTAGTGGGTTCGATCTTGCGGTGCTCTACATCCTCGTGACAGAGGGGACAAGATACATATTTGTATTGTTGCCATTAAGGATAAAACGAATAGATCTGAACATAATTCTTTTCTTATTTCGTCTACATGATGTCACCTTGCTCCAAGCATTACTCTGTTTGTTATGAACTTAATACCTAGAGGCGCGAGCATAGAAGCGCTCTCGAAGTGGAGTAATAGTAGTAGATGCAGAATCGTTTCGGTCTACTTGTTTATGGACGTGATGCCTATATACATGATCATTGCCGTGAATAACATGTCATAACTATGCGCAATTCTGTCAATTGCCCAACAGTAATTTGTCTACCCATCGTATGCGACTTTAAAGAGAGAAGCCTCTAGCGAACACTATGGCCCCCGGGTCTACTTAATCATAAATACAAAAACTCCAAAAATACCTCGCTGCCTTTTATTATTTGTTTTTTACTTTAGTTATTCGCAATATCTATTCTATCAAGATTTAATTCTTGCAAGTAACGAGTTCAAGGGGCTTGACAACCCTCTTGCCCACGTTGGGTGCAAGTGTTTGGTTTTGTGTGTGTAGGTGTTGTTGAAAGGAATTTGTTTGGTTCTCCTATTGGTTCGATAACATTGGTTCTCACTGAGTGAAATACTTATCTCTACTATGCTGCATCTCCTGACCTCTTCGGGGAAAATCCCAACGCAGCTCACAAGTAGCAATGCCAAACCCCGGGAACATTATCCGGCTCTATACAACAATATGCATGACAAGGGTGATACTATTGACATGGTATTGGAATCATTTCAATCAAATGTGAAGTTCAGAAGGGATTTAATTTGACGCAGACTCCAATCATGGAACATCCTGCTCCAGCGATTGTCCACAGTGCATTTGTCACATGGGTCCAATGTATTTCGATGGAACTTACACGGGAATGGACAATTCTCAGTGGATTCTATGTATAGAGCGTTAATCCAGTCTGATGTGCCAGTGGATAATAACAAGAAGATCTGGAAGATGAAGATACCTCTTAAGAATAAAATCTTTGCATGGTATGTTCGTCTCGGAGTCATTCTCACTAAAGATAACCTTATTAAGAGGAATTGGCATGGAAGTGCGCAATGTGTCTTTTATCATCATAATGAGACAACAAAACATTTATTCTTCTAGTGCAAATTGGCTCGTTCTACCTGGTCAGTCATCCAAATAGCTCATGTCTTGTATCCTCCTTGTAGTGTTGCTAATGTATTTGGCAACTGGTTACATGGGATTGATCACAGGTTTAGAACTTTTCTAGGGGTGGGAGCACTCGCCATTATTTGGTCGCTTTGTCTATGTCGAAATGATAAGGTTTCCAACGATAAAAGTACTTCTCTTATGCAGGTTATCGAGAAATGTACTAGAACTTTTCGTTTATGGTCCTCTCTACAACGCATGGAGAATCGAGACCTGTTTACGGAGGTGTGTACACAATTGGAGGCTACGATGGGGGATACTTTTACCCAACATGGGTGGCAGGATGATCTTAGGATAGCCCCCCCTCTGATTTAGGCGTTATACGGACTCATCATGTTTCTTTGTATCTCGCTTTTTAAATTTTTTGATTTGTGAGAGGACAATGTTTGGCCGTGTGCATCTTAGTTATGCAGAGGCCAGGTGTAATGCTTAAATCTTCTAAGTAATAAAGCGCCCCTTTTTAAAAAATATATGTGAACATGTGTCAACTAAAGAGAGCATCAATGCCCAACAATTCAAACGAATGACATTAGAGCTAGCTTAGCCAACTTATATGGTCACAATACAAAGGGTAAATAACTCATTGTCCACATTTAACACTGTACCTACATTGCAATAACACGCATACTATGGTTTCTGGGGTTGCCACATGCAAATAATCCAAGTTGTTGCGTGGAAATTTTTAGATTTACATTTAAGTGAGTTACCATACTGCATGCACAAGTCCTTTTTACTTCGATATTTGTAGTTAGCTTCATTGTTTCTGTATTATGATTACATTATACAATATTTTTTCTTTGCGACATACTAATGTTGTTCTCATGTACGTGTTAGGGATGCTGCCAAGGAAGCGTAAAGCAGGGGATTATATTGAGGAGTTTGTCTCACAGAAAAGTTGTAACATCCCAAATATTGGAATGTTACAATAAATAGTTGAATGAATGAATTGATTGAATGATTATTTGAAACTGAGTGAAATTGGAAACTTTTTGAAACTTTTGAATGAGAGGGAATAAAATGACTTTCCCCTTTTGTTTTGAATTCAAATTTTATCCAATGCAAAATAATGAGAGAAGATGACATGACTTCTTCAAATATAGGATCTGAAGTTTGAATTGAAATCCACAGGAAATTTTCTATTTTCGAAATCCACTTCATATTTTGGATTCCATTTTAAAATTTGAGTGAATTCAAACTCTTGATTTAAATTCAAAAATTGGAGAGGAGGAACATGACCCTCCATACCAGGGGTGATTTTGTGAAATATTTGAATTATAAAACCCAGGGGGTTATTTGATTTTTTTTAGCAAAAGTAATAAAAACCAATTAGGCATTTTTTTTTAAAATAATTTTTGAAAAGTTTATTTTGGCCGTGGAAAGATGTTAATCTTTTAGCATGTATTTTTCTGATAATTTTGATATATAACACTTATATATTTGGAATTTATTTGATCCTCCAAATCTTTTTCCTTTTCTCTATTTTTATAAAAAGGGAAAAATATTTTAAAACGGAAGCGTTCCGAGGCCCATTAGGAAAGAAACCGGCCCAGGATCCTTCGCCAGATTCCGAATCGATTCGAAATCGGCCACCCGATCACCTCGCATCTCTCCCTCCCTCGCTGACTAGTGGGTCCCACCGCCCGAAATCAAATCCCGCCGGTCAGCTTCCTTCTCCTTCTCCCGATTACTTTCCTTCGCCAGAGATCCTCGCCGGAGCCCGATCCCCTCGCCGATTCTTTCCGTTTGAGCGCACCCGAGCCCCTCCCTATAAATACCGAGGCCCCCTCTCTCCGTTCCACCCCGTATCCCCAACCCCGAGCCCCTGCCTCGTCGTCAATCGCTCACCGGAGCTCCGCCACGGCCACCGCGCCATTGGGGACCCCCTACTCGCCCTAGCTACTCCGTCGACCACCTGAGCCCACTATCCTCTCCGCCACCCTCGCCCGCACCTCCCCGTGCTTTCGCCCGAGCTCCAGAGCCACCGGAGCTCCGTAGCCGCTGACGACCGAACGCCATCGCCGCTTCCGAGCTCGCCGCCGTCAACCCCGTCACCCCCCGAGTCACATCGAGGTCCCCATCGTCGTCGCCGCGCTAGTCCGCATCGCCTGGTGCCGACGCCGTCGCCGGAGGACCACCGGAGACGTATCCCCGTCGACCTCGCCGCCTCTGCCTCGCCGGAGCTCTCGCCGGACTCCAACCCCACCGCGGTGAGCACCGGAAGCTCTCTCCTCCGTCGGATTGTAAGCGAACGGATAGGATTAGATCGCGTGTTTTATTTTAATTGGCGAACCGTTTTCTTTTATTTACCGGCCGTTCGCTCTGTTGCATCTAGCGCGCACCCCCCATAGCCAATGAGAAACTGCCACGCAGCCCCTGTCCGTTAGGATGGATTTCTCTTTTTCTGTTTTTGATTTATTTAACAGATTAGTTTCTGTTTTTGTTTTCTGAATATCTCTTAGGTTTTTAAGTATTTGTAGTGGATCTTTTTTCATGCTGTCACAAATATTATGTAGTTTCTGTCTATGCCTTTAGTTTTCAAATTATCAAATTTTGAAATTTGAATTCATTGAAATTTGCTCAAATCACTAGAATTTGAATAACTTGAGTTTAAAAACATATTTTTGAGTGATTCTTTTTGCTACTGTTTTGTATTAGTTATTTTTATCACCCTGTTCAATTTTAGAATTTTTAGAATATTTTAAATTAGGGTTTCAAGCACAACAAATTCTGTTTTAGTTCTTTTTTAAGTTTATTTCTATTTCTTTTGTTTTTATTGTTTTAAATTTAATTTTCTTTTATATTAGTTGACAAGTTTTACTTTGTTTTCTGTTAGTTAGTAGTAGTATTTCAACCAAGTATTTATGTTATTTATTATTTTTAATTGCATGAAATCAATTCTAGTTAAATCATAACTTGCAAATTGATTTCATTGCTAGTTTGATTTCCTATTTGAAAATATTTTCATAAATTGTTTTATAAGTTTTACTTTCTGTTAACTTAGTTATTATATATTTTTGTTTTCTCTTATTTTAGTATTTTATAGTTTTTTGTTGTTGTTAATGTTTAGAAAACCTATATTGTTTAGGGTGTTGTTTTCATAGTTCTTAGTTGTTCTTCAAAAGTAATTCTTTTTGCTAGTAAAATATCTAATAAAATACTTTTGTTAGATTTACTTTTGTTTTGTTGCTATTGAAAATAGGATTATTTATAGGGAAAACTACCTTTGGTTGTTTTGATGAAGTTTTATTGTTTTAACTTTTGTCTTAAGTATTTCCTTCATCACAACCTTATTTGTGTTTAGTTCTTGTGTTGCTTATTGTTTGATAGTATTGATTGCTAGTATGATTGCTTATATGAGTGCAATGCTTTATTATATAGATTTCATCGGAGAGTAACGAATAGTTCTATCAAGTTATTTTTCTGAGAGGGATATTATCTTCATCAACCTTACCAGGCAAGTTCACTTTGACCATCTATTTTATACCTTTGTTTTATTGCATGTAGTGACATCATTCAACAAATCCCTCCAGTAGTGCTATTGAATTCTTGTAGTTGAGTACAATGCATGAGGTAGGAACCCACCACTTGTTACTAAAGCCCCGGGAAACACTATTTATTTTAATGCTATGCTAAAGTAGACGGGGTTTGGTATGAGTGTTCATAAGTGGTGTGAGAAGGAGGACTCCACGTCAAAAACGACAAATTCATGAAGGCATCTTCAAGTCCTGCATCTTCAAGACCTCAAGACTTCGAGACTCGAGAAACAAGTTTTCAATACACACTACTGGGTGAAGGATGGATTTGATGGGCACCCTGGAGTAACCAGTGGATGGCCGGGATGCATGGAGAAGCGCCATGACATCTTGCGGAAAGCTTCACCCAGACTCAAAGAGACGGATGAATACTTCATGCCCGAAAGCTTACCTGTGTAGCCACAAGTCATTATGGGCTCTGGCTTGGTTGATCTTTGTTGTGACTCTGGCTGGGCAGTGCTACGAGATGTAGTCAACGTTAGGATTGGATGGGCACTGACAGTAGTCAGGGAAACACTCTGAAAGACCATGTTTCGTTCGTCCTGTTTTCAAACAACCGGCAGTGCGAGGACATACAAGGAGGGAACGAATCTTGTGGGTAAAGTACACAACACTCTGCAGAGTTAAACCTAATCGATTAGCCGTGTCCCCGGTTACGGACAAATTGAGCCTCTGGACTTGGATCTATTTCTGAACTCTCAACACTGGACTGATAAATAATTTGTGGGCAACTTATTGTTACTTGTGGGCTATGAGACATCGGTTGGCGGAACCATGCCATATTTGATAACTCCTTGGTAAAGATTCCTGATATTCCTTTGTTGTAGGAAAAGAAAATAAAATCAGCTTTATGCAAAAACTCAGACCCAGTGCCACAAAGCCTTATTGCATATAGAATAGACTCATCATCTGTTTTTCTTCTTATTGTGATCTTGCCGGTACATTCAATGTACTGACCTACACGGCTGCAACGTCTCATGTTGTAGATATCTTTTCTACGACGAGTAAGAGTACGATTCAGGGTTACGGTCTACACTCAACCTGCCGTTGGTGTTTATTGGGACTCCACTCTCCTTGACTGTTTCCGCAGAGAATTTTAAGGTATATATCAGTTTACGTTAATTACATGTGATTGCACTTTGATATATACATTGATGTACTGTGTGTGCCAGCATACTGATCCAGGGATGGCACGGTCACACAGAGGCTTGACTCGTTTTGAGTCGGGATGCTACAGAAATGGTATCAGAGCACATGTTGACTGTAGGACGTGACCCTAGGAAATGGCTTAGAAATAGGAAGACCTTGATAGAAACAACTATTGTTTTTACTACTCCCATATCCTCTTGATTTTTCTTCTACTGAACCCTCTTTATTTCAAACTATAGATGGAGAGCTAAATTCTGAACGAAAGAGAGCACTACGAGGATGTTATTGGAGGTCCATTCCTCATGGAGCTGGTCCAGATGATGAAGCTGCCGATACCTGAGATTGAGGTGACTAAGAGGAAGTTTGGATTCTGGGGCATCAGAACTAAAGTTTTTGGACGTAAAGAAGACCCCAAGACTGAAGACATCAACTATGGCACATTGAGCCATGACTGTGACATGGGCATGAACACTGCCGTCCATGATGCTTTCGCACGTTTGAGCTATCGTCATCGTGCTGAGTTAGGCACCCACTATTTTGGAAGGCTCGGATGGCAGAAGCCTGATGGAGCATACATCATCCTGACAGACGAACAGAAGAGGAAGTGTTCACCAGTACTAGTGTATAATCAAGAACTGGAGGAGTACGTCAAGAAACTTCAAATGGACCTTCTCGCATCCTTATTTGAGTAGGAAGCACTTCGTGAGGACCTCAAGACCGAGAAGCTAAAGGTAATCAATCTGAAGAAGCATGATCCTGAGATTCAGAAGCTTCATCAAGACTTGAAGAACAGTCAGGCCATGGCACATGCTGGTGATGTTGAAATCCAGAAGCTCAAGAACCAACTCCTGGAACTACAGGGACGACACAGGAAACTCCGCATCAACAGGGATAATCTGGCCGAAGAACTTGAGAAGATCAAGCATGACCAGAAGAAGCCCACTGAAGACGAAGACATGATATAGACTAGCTTAGTAGTAGCCCCACCATGAGAGAAATAAAGATGAACGTCTTTGCGATTTGAGTGATCGACCATACCAACCTTATGTGGGTGGCGATACTATAGTTTGATTGAACTTTATGAATGTGTGGACTTGAGTTTTGATGTTTTGTGTCTTTGAGTTGTTTGTATCCCTTCCCTCTCTCTCTCTTACCCATCTCATCCCCAAAACCTTCAACCCAATAGATGATGAATGAAGCTGGACTCGTGTATTCTGGATCGATGACTCGGTTGGAGACGGAAGAATGGATTCAGAACATGGAGGATCACCTAAGGAGTAACCATGTTGCAAGGAACGAGATGGTCCACTATGCTCTTCGGTACTTTGCAGAAGGTGTTGCATCTTGGTGGAAGATGCATGAAGCTATCCATGGAAGGCAAGAAACAATCACCTGGGAAGAATTCATGGGGACTCTAAAAAAATCTCATGTTGTCACCAACACCCAGAAACACCGTTGCAATGGTGTAAAGGGGATTTGTGCATGCAAAATATGTGGAGAGATAGGACACACTCAGGAAGAACACAGGGATGGATGCCCTCATTGTGAAAAAAATCACCCAGCTGAGGAATGCCCAACTAGGCAGGTGACATGTTTTTTGTGTGAAGGAACCACTCATTTCCCCGCACAATGTCAAATATACCCCAAGGTACAAGAAGTCATGAAGCAGCAGAAGGAAGCAATGAAAGAAGTCCTCGGGAAAAAGTTAGAAGAACCCATGAAGATGGGAGATATACCAGACCCAATCGTAGATACCAAGTCATGTTACTCATGTGGAGAAGAAGGACATATTTCCCTGAATTGTCCAAACGAGTATCTGGGAGATTTTCCGACAGCAGAAGTGCAATATGACCCTCAGGAGATAGAAAGAATGATTAACCTTGACAAGAAGAAAGGCCAAGTACGTGGAAGCATCAGATGTTTGCATTGCAGCTTGGAGAGACCTCATTGTTATTGCAATAAGTATGAGCCAAGCATCAAGCGAGGGGCTCAACCCAAGAAGAAGAGGAAGACTCCGTGGTTTTCTACACGGAAGGATCTGAGTCACATCACTTGTCACCGGTGCAGCAAGATAGGACACTACTCCTATACCTGTCCGGGGAAGAAGACTAAATATGAGTAGTTGAGTTGTGGATTTTTTGGAAGTAATAAATGTAATAGGAAGCACTCTTACTTTACTTGAGGCTATGGAGTTGAACTATGTAACGGAAGTCTCCGAGATTGTAATAACTCCATGAACCAATAGAATTTATTGTGTCATGATTTCCTATGTTGAATTGTATGAGTTGTTACTCTATAAATAAGGACCTCTGACCATTTTCGACGATATGAGAAAATATGGTCAATACAAGCATGTGTACATTTCAATTTTAGTGTGGTAGTAACCAGTAAAACCACGAGAACCAAGGAAAAGAATGTATACTTCATGCCAAGGAGTTTGGATAAATGAATAAAGGAGAAGGAAATGCTGGACCATATCAAACTATGTGGATGACAACATTTGTAATAAAGTACTTTTGAGGTTGGAATTTTGGAGAATGGAATAAGGATGAAATGAATGATTGATTATGATGAACCAATACCTAATTGGTAAACAGACCAGTGGAAAGGAAAAAGGAATTCCACAGAATGGATCCTAGACAAGAATAAGTCTGTGATTTATTACCCCAGAGGTATGATGGAATGAATTGAAGTAATGTCGGAAGATGAAATGCTAGTAACCCCAAAGTTGAGTTAAAGCTGTACAAGTAATCAAGTGAGCCCACAACTCACAGACCCCAGGATTGATAAGGATCAAGCACTACCCTTATGAAGAAAGGAACTTGGAAGAAGCTATGACAGATTAGCAGGCGTTTTCCTAGGAGGATACGAAAACCTGAGAGTGGTGAAGAAACGATAGATGTTTTTGTTCAGCTTGCAGAATCAATGGATTTACCCGAACTTAGTTCGCTGATAAGGGAAATTTCTGCAACGCTTGTGAGGAAGCCCAAGTGTTAGAATACAAGATTCACTAAACCTTATACAAGGTAATGATTTCAGTGCGACATGGATTGACCACCATGCCGACTTACTCTTATCATTCTCTTGCTATTCAGAATGATAAATCTGAGTGACTTACCCATAGTAAAGAGACGACGTTCTTTGAAGCTTTTGTTTAAGCCCTAGAATGGTATGATGAAGACCCCTTGTACATGGCAGTTGTTGTCAAACGTAGGAATTGTACAGTGAGGAATGAAGCCAAGACCCATCCCACTGCAGGATAACCACTAATGGTAGACCACCATGAGATCATCGGTAAATTAATTAGAATGATCACGAGACTTGTCAATTAAGGAGACCCAGTAACGGAAGAACTTTGTACTGACCAAGGAAACACTGGATTTTGAAGGAAACGTTATGTATATAAAGGAAGCACATCAACAAAGGAGTTACTATGAAGAATGTGAAGAGACAAATGCCAAGGATCCCAGAGGATTGTCATGATCTTGAGGGACCAGTAACTCTCATTTTAAGTGTGGTAGCAACCACACTTTCATGGTCAATGGATTTGCTAGGAGACCCCCAAACCCTAACCTTTTCTTTCTAGCCCTTTCCGAATCTCGAGGACGAGATTCATTTTAAGTGTGGTAGGTTTGTAACATCCCAAATTTTGGAATGTTATAATAAATAGTTGAATGATTGAATTGATTGAATGATTGTTTGAAACTGAGTGAAATTTGAAACTTTTTGAAACTTTTGAATGAGAGGGAATAAAATGACTTTCCCCTTTTGTTTTGAATTCAAATTTCATCCAATGCAAAATAATGAGAGAAGATGACATGACTTCTTCAAATATAGGATCTGAAGTTTGAATTGAAATCCACAGGAAATTTTCTATTTTGGAAATTCACTTCATATTTTGGATTCCATTTTAAAATTTGAGTGAATTCAAACTCTTGATTTAAATTCAAAAATTTGAGAGGAGGAACATGACCCTCCATACCAGGGGTGATTTTGTGAAATATTTGAATTATAAAACCCAGGGGGTTATTTGATTTTTTTTTTGCAAAAGTAATAAAAATCAATTAGGCATTTTTTTTGAAAATAATTTTTGAAAAGTATTTATTTTGGCCGTGTAAAGATGTTAATCTTTTAGCATGTATTTTTGTGATAATTTTGGTATATAACACTTCTATATTTGGAATTTATTTGATCCTCCAAATCTTTTTCCTTTTCTCTAATTTTATAAAAAGGGAAAAATATTTTAAAACGGAAGCGTACCGAGGCCCATTAGGAAAGAAACCGGCCCAGGATCCTTCGCCAGATTCCGAATCGATTCGGAATCGGCCACCGATCACCTCGCATCTCTCTCTCCCTCGCTGACTAGTGGGTCCCACCGGCCGAAATCAAATCCCGCCGGTCACCTTCCTTCTCCTTCTCCCGATTACTTTCCTTCGCCGAAGATCCTCGCCGGAGCCCGATCCCCTCGCCGATTCTTTCCGTTTGAGCGCACCCGAGCCCCTCCCTATAAATACCGAGGCCCCCTCTCTCCGTTCCACCCCTTATCCCCAACCCCGAGCCCCGGCTTCGTCGTCAATCGCTCGCCGGAGCTCCGCCACGGCCACCGCGCCATTGCCGACCCCCTACTCGCCCTAGCCACTCCGTCGACCACCTGAGCCCACTATCCTCTCCGCCACCCTTGCCCGCACCTCCCCGTGCTTTCGCCCGAGCTCCAGAGCCACCGGAGCTCCATAGCCGCCGACGACCGAACGCCATCACCGCTTCCGAGCTCACCGCCGTCAACCCCGTCACCCCCCGAGTCACACCGAGGTCCCCATCGTCGTCGCCGCGCTCGTCCGCATCGCCTGGTGCCGACGCCGTCGCCGGAGGACCACAGGAGACGTCTCCCCGTCGACCTCGCCGCCTCTGCCTCGCCGGAGCTCTCGCCAGACTCCAACCCCACCGCGGTGAGCACCGGAAGCTCTCTCCTCCGTCGGATCGTAAGCGAACGGATAGGATTAGATCGCGTTTTTTTAATAGGCGAACCGTTTTCCTTTATTTACCGGCCGTTCACTCTGTTGCATCTAGCGCGCACCCCCCATAGCCAATGAGAAACTACCACGTAGCCCCTGTCCGTTAGGATGGATTTCTCTTTTTCTGTTTTTGATTTATTTAACAGATTAGTTTCTGTTTTTGTTTTCTGAATATCTCTTAGATTTTTAAGTATTTGTAGTTGATTCGAATTTTTTGTATTTCCTTAGACTTAGACCGCGCAAGACAAGAATTTTTCGCTATTTACGATTTCATATCTTTTTCATAGATATTTAGAATGAATATGTTCTCAGCATGCTGTCACAAATATTATGTAGTTTCTGTCTATGCCTTTAGTTTTCAAATTTTCAAATTTGAATTCATTGAAATTTGTTCAAATCACTAGAATTTGAATAACTTGAGTTTACAAACATATTTTTGAGTGATTCTTTCTGCTACTGTTTTGTATTAGTTATTTTTATCACCCTGTTCAATTTTAGAATTTTTAGAATATTTTAAATTAGGGTTTCAAGCACAACAGATTCTGTTTTAGTTCTTTTTTAAGTTTATTTCTATTTCTTTTGTTTTTATTGTTTTAAATTTAATTTTCTTTTATATTAGTTGACAAGTTTTACTTTGTTTTCTGTTAGTTAGCAGTAGTATTTCAACCAAGTTTTTATGTTATTTATTATTTTTGCTTGCATGAAATCAATTCTAGTTAAATCATAACTTGCAAATTGATTTCATTGCTAGTTTGATTTCCTATTTGAAAATAATTTCATAAATTGTTTTATAAGTTTTACTTTCTGTTAACTAAGTTATTATATATTTTTGTTTTCTCTTATTTTAGTATTTTATAGTTTTTTGTTGTTGTTAATGTTTAGAAAACCTATATTGTTTAGGGTGTTGTTTTCATAGTTCTTAGTTGTTCTTCAAAAGTAATTCTTTTTGCTAGTAAAATATCTAATAAAATACTTTTGTTAGATTTACTTTTGTTTTGTTGCTATTGAAAATAGGATTATTTGTAGGGAAAACTACCTTTGGTTGTTTTGATGAAGTTTTATTGTTTTAACTTTTGTCTTAAGTGTTTCCTTCATCACAACCCTATTTGTGTTTAGTTCTTGTGTTGCTTATTGTTTGATAGTATTGATTGCTAGTATGATTTCTTATATGAGTGCAATGCTTGATTATATAGATTTCATCGGAGAGTGACGAATAGTTCTATCAAGTTATTTTTCTGAGAGCGATATTATCTTCATCAACCTTACTAGGCAAGTTCACTTTGACCATCAATTTTATACCTATGTTTTATTGCATGTAGTGACATCATTCAACAAATCCCTCCAGTAGTGCTATTGAATTCTTGTAGTTGAGTAGAATGCATGAGGTAGGAACCCACCACTTGTTACTAAAGCCCCGGGAAATGCTATTTATTTTAATGCTATGCTAAAGTAGACGGGGTTTGGTATGAGTGTACGTAAGTGGTGTGAGAAGGAGGACTCCACGTCAAAAACGACAACTTCATGAAGGCATCTTCAAGTCCTGCATCTTCAAGACCTCAAGACTTCGAGACTCGAGAAACAAGTTTTCAATACACACTACTGGGTGAAGGATGGATTTGATGGGCACCCTGGAGTAACCAGTGGATGGACGGGATGCATGGAGAAGCGCCATGACATCTTGCGAAAAGCTTCACCCAGACTCAAAGAGACGGATGAATACTTCATGCCCGGAAGCTTACCTGTGTAGCCACAAGTCATTGTGGGCTCTGGCTTGGTTGACCTTTTTTGTGACTCTGGCTGGTCAGTGCTACGAGATGTAGTCGACGTTAGGATTGGATGGGCACTGACAGTAGTCAGGGAAACACTCTGAAAGACCTTGTTTCGTTCGTCCTGTTTTCAAACAACCGGCACTGCGAGGACATACGAGGAGGGAACGAATCTTGTGGGTAAAGTACACAACACTCTGCAGAGTTAAACCTAATCGATTAGCCGTGTCCCCGGTTACGGACAAATTGAGCCTCTGGACTTGGATCTATTTCTGAACTCTCAACACTGGACTGATAAATAATTTGTGGGCAACTTATTGTTACTTGTGGGCTATGAGACATCGGTTGGCGGAACCATGCCATATTTGATAACTCCTTGGTAAAATTCCTGATATTCCTTTGTTGTAGGAAAAGAAAATAAAATCAGCTTTATGCAAAAACTCAGACCCAGTGCCACAAAGCCTTATTGCATATAGAATAGACTCATCATCTGTTTTTCTTCTTATTGTGATCTTGCCGGTACATTCAATGTACTGACCTACATGGCTGCAACGTCTCATGTTGCAGATATCTTTTCTACGACGAGTAAGAGTACGATTCAGGGTTACAGTCTACACTCAACCTGCCGTTGGTGTTTATTGGGACTCCACTCCCCTTGACTGTTTCCACTGAGAATTTTATTGTATATATCAGTTTACGTTAATTACATGTGATTGCACTTTGATATATACATTGATGTACTGTGTGTGCCAGCATACAGGTCCAGGGATGGCACGGTCACACAGAGGCTTGACTCGTTTTGAGTCGGGACGCTACAAAAGTTCAAGCCCCCACCAGATCGAAACATGGCATCTCCCACATGTCTTGTGTCCGCCCGCAATGACATGTCAGACAACTAAAAGTCTACCATATATGACATGGACTTCACAAGCCTGGGGGACATCAAGTGCGACGCCCTTTACAACCGCCTCATTGAGTGGCGTGCTAGTCTTTATGATCCAGATTCTCCTGAGGTGGTTGTTCCTGGTCAGGGGAGGGTCCCTGTGAATGAAGTCTATGTAACGGATAATGGGCGTGCTACGTGGTGGTGAGGATATGGTGTACATGATCCATAAGGATGCCTAGTTGGAGCTCGTGGCTAAATTGTTTGGTGAGCTTGGATCTATGCCAAAAACTTGCAAAGTCCTTCAGTTCATCAAGGGTTTGAATGCCCACAACAACAAGTTTAAGCACTGTTATATTACTGACTACCTACAACAATTTCAACAACAGGTGGTATCTGATATGTCTCCGACGTATCTATATTTTTTGCTTGTTTCATGCTATTATATTATCAATCTTTGATACTTTATATGCAATTATATGCTATTTTATATCATTTTTGGGACTAACCTATTAACTCAGTGCCCATTCCCAGTTTTTGTTTTTTGCCTGATTTTGGACTTTTCAGAAAATCAATATCAAATGGAGTCCAAATTGGATAAAAATTTAAGGGAGTTATTTTTGGACCAAAAGAGACCCACGAAGCTTTGGGAGGAGGCCAGAAGACCCACGAGGTGGCCAAAAGCCACCGGGGCGCCTCCCCATGGCTTGTGGGCCCCTCGTGGCACCTCCTGACCTAATTCCACTTCTATATATTTACAATTACCCCCAAAACAATAGAGAACCACCCAAAACAATTTTTACGCCACTGCAAGTCTCTGTTCTTACGTGATCCCGTCTGGAGGCCTTTTTCGGTACTCTGCCGGAGGGGGTATCCATCACGAAGGCCATCTTCATCAACCTTGCTACCTCCATGATCATGTGTGAGTAGTTCACCACAGACCTACGGGTACATAGCTAGTAGCTATATGGCTTCTTCTCTCTCTTTGATCTTCAATACAAAGTTCTTCGTGATTCTCGCGTTGATCTTTCCGATGTAATCTTCTTTTGCGTTGTGTTTTGTTGGGATCCGATGAATTGTGGGTTTATGATTAGATTATTCATGAAAATTAATTGAGTATTCTCTAAATTCTATTATGCACGATTGTTATAGCTTTGTAAGTCTCTTCGATCTGTCTGTTTGTTTTGGCCAACTAGATTGATTTATCTTCAGTGGGAGGTGTGCTTTGTAGTGGGTTCAATCTTGCGGTGCTCTATACCCCAGTGACATAAGGGGACAAGATACGTATTGTATTGTTGCTACTAAGGGTAAAATGAAGGGGTTTTGAACATATTGCTTGTAATTACTTTGTCTACATCATATCATCTTGCTTAAAGTATTACTCTATTTGTCATGGACGTAATACCATATGTTGGTGTACTAAAGTTTGGGTCTTTTAGTACCCCGTACTTGTGCACGGGCAGTTGAAGCCATGCTAGCAGCAAGGCCTGCCGGGGGACAGCTGGATACAAGCGCAAGAATATCAAGGAAGCATTTGAGACAATAATCAGAAGACAGAGGACCAAAGGCTGGGCTCCCGGCAAGATCTTGCCGGGATGGCCTGTGAAGCCCCGGCAAGATTCGCACCCGGCAAGATCCCGCCACCTTGCCACCGCTCCAGTGCAGCGACCAGCCTGTCAGCCGGGGTTTGTCTTCCTGGATGTGTGTCATGGCATTAGCGGCGGATAGGCTTAAGCGGTGCTGATGGGACGGCCCCTTTTTCCGTCCCCAAAAGCTAAGGGACACCTAAACGGAGCATTAAATGCGTTTGTCCCATGTTGTCAGTATTAGGTATGATAACACTGTAGCAACTTTACACCTCATGTATGTGCTGTACGCCACTATTGGTGACCCCTTTGACGTATAAAAGGAGGCCCAAGGCGGAGCTACAGGGAGGATCCTTCTGGCCCATTCTGCATGCGTAGCGGCTGTGTACTGTTCATCACATAGCGCTCCTGAAGCTTGGGCACGAACACACCTAATACAACTAAAGCAGGAGTAGGGTTTTACGCTTCTCAGTGGCCCGAACCTGGGTAAAAATCCTTCGTGTTGATCGTTAGATCTGCTCTTTGTGCAAACCTTTCTCCCTGCCGAACCGTAAAGGGATCCACGCGATCCCATAGGTGTCGTACGCCGACATCTTTGGCGTGCCAGGTAGGGGGAGAGGTTGCGTGGACCTGATCTAGTGATCAGCGCGCCAGTTTCTTCATCATCTTCATCAGCATGGCTCCCAAGAGGAAGGGTTTCACGGCGGTTGGTCCATCTGCGTCCGGTGTGCCTGTAGCTACACGGATGGGCGACGGTGTAGACGCAGGCGGAGATCCAGAGCTTCCACGACGTTTTGGTAATCAAAGCCAGGCGAGCGGCGTCGTTCGCGCCGCTAGATCTAAAGACGGAGCTGTGCTGCCAACTGGCGGCATAGCGAACTCCAGGGATGGAAGGGCGCCTTCTAAGTCACCCACGCCGGCGCATGCGCCGCGACCTTCTCAGGACGCGCGCGATGCACAGCGCCGCGACGTTGGTGGTTCCAAGCATCCTCATTGAAAGGCTCCTGAGCATCACTCTCGAGATGCGCGGGACCAGCATGCACGTCAACATGCTGGGGGAAGCGGCGTGCGATCGCGGGACCGCGATGGAGCTCCTTCTAACACAGTTAGGAGTCAGAGCACCTCATGTTCCTCGCATCTTTCGCCGCCGCCTACACCAGCAGAAGCGTTGGCACGAGCACAGCTGCTCCTGAACTTTCCTCCTGCTGCGGAGAGGCTCGAAGAATGGAGAACTGCTATCCAGAGCCTCATGGATCTCGTCAAAGAAGATAGGCCGCAGCAGGCGGAACCTTCACGGCGGCAGTCCATAGAGCCGGCACACGCCGGCGGCGAAAAGACTGGAGGTGGGACGACCACGGTGCACTCTCCTCCACGGTGGCAACAGCGGTCGCCGACTCGACAGATCGACGCCCGTGACGATGATTCAACGGCGTCGTCTGATCCGCGAACTCGCCGCGGCCAACGTCAAGTTCTTCGGGAACGAAGCAAGGAAGACGCTCGGACTACCATCGAGCGGCGGCGGGAAGCGCGCCATCAGTCTAATAGGCGCGCAGGACCCACTGTAGACAAGCCTGTGCCAGGTTATCCTGTTGACCTACGTTATGAGGTGGGTTGGGTTGTCCAGCGTTTACCCGTGAGCTGCGGCGAGTCCAGTGGCCCAATTCCCGCACGTTCAAACCAGAGGTCCCGGAGAAATATGACGGCAAGACTCACCCGTCGGAGTTCTTGAGCATCTACACCATTGCGGTGCAGGCTACCGGGGCTCGCGACGACAAGATACTCGCCAACTACTTCCCGTTGGTGCTTAAGCCCAACGTCAGGTCGTGGTTGATGCATCTGCCGGAAGGTTCCATTTCTTCCTGGGCAGATCTGTGTCATGAGTTTGTTGGCGCCTTTATCGGAGGCCACCAAGCTCCTGGCCAGGAAAGTGATTTGCATCTCATCCCCCAGAAAGAGGGCAAGACTTTGCGCAAGTACATACAGAGATTCAGCCGTGTACATCACAACATCCCAGACGTTCATCCTGCCGCTGTTGACAGCGCGTTCCATCAGAACGTGCGCAACTGCAGGATGCGCGAAGAGCTGGCAATGAACAAAGTCAGGGATGTTGCTAAGCTCTACGCTCTGGCTGATAAATGTCCACGAGCTGAAGAAGGGAGGAGATTCCCCGGCGAGGATGCTGGCGCAGGAGTCGACTCCGAAGATGAAGACGCCGCCGCCCCGGCAAAGAAAGGCTGGCGGCGTAACAGGAAGCGCAAGGGCAAAGTCGTGCTTGCCGTCGAGGAATCCGGCAACCCCGACACCGCCAAGAAGGCTAAAGTTGGCGGCCCCGGCAAGGATGTTGCCGGGTGCGCCTCTTGTCAGGCCCTGGCAGCTGCCGACAAGCCGGAGGGCTCCGACAAGCAGTACTGCAAGATCCATCGCACCAAGGGCGATGACCTCCAAAACTGCCGGCAAGTTGAGCAGCTTGTCGAGAAGCAGAAAGCTGAGTAAGAAAGGCGAGATAAGGAGAAGGCCCAGGATGGTGCAGAAGGGTCCGGCAAGAAACGCGGTGGCCGAGGAGGTCGCCGCGGCAAGGCCAAGCAACAGAAGGAGAGGCCCGCTCGAGGCCGCGACAAGCAAGAGGGGGGTGACGACGACAACAACGAGGACGACGAGTCCAGCGAGCAAGAGTTTCAGAAAGCTACAGACACCATGTGCGTTGACGGGGGCGCCTCGCTACATTCCTCCCACCGCCGACTTAAACAGTGGGCGCGCGAGGTTAATGCGGCGGAGCCATCTGTCGATGCCCGGAAACCATTGAAGTGGTCCAACACGCCTATCATTTTCGACGCTGAGGATCACCCTGATCGCATAACTGCGGTCGGGTGTCTGCCATTGTTGGTTTCACCAATGATTCGCAACCTCAAAGTGACGAAAATGTTAGTTGACGGTGGGGCCGGTTTGAACTTGATCTCGCCCGATGTGATCAAAAGGTTGCAAATTCCTGATGAAGATCTTGAGGAGACGGGCACGTTTCAAGGGGTCAATCCAGGAAGGAGCCAGCCGAAGGGTAAGATCACACTACCGGTAACATTTGGTAGTGACCTGAACTTCCGAACAGAAAAGATTGTCTTCGATGTCGCCAAGATTCCGTTGCCATACAATGGGATCCTTGGCCGTCCAGCACTGGCCTAGTTCATGGCGGCATCGCACTACGCTTATAATGTATTGAAGATGCCCGGGCCGATGAGCGTCATCACTATCAACTCCGACAAGAAGGATGCGCTTATCTGCACCGACCAACTTTACCGCGAGGCAGTTGCAGCATCTGCCGCCAAGGCACTTGCTCCTGCCGCTGAAGCTCCCAGGAGGAAGAAGACCGGCAGGACCTCTAACACACCCTCCGGCAAGCGCACCTCCTCGGAGTGCTGCGCTCCTGTTGAGGATGTGCCAGAGAGCTCCACCGGCAAGAGCAAGAAATCCAAGGCAGCTCCACCAGAAACAAAGAAGGTGCCCGCCAAGGAGGATGGTACGGGAGGAAATTTCACCATAAGTTCCACCCTCGACAACAAATAGGAAAGCGTGCTCATTGCTTTCCTGCGGGCGAATATCGATGTGTTTGCATGGCAACCATCCGATATCCCCGATGTTCCCAGGGAAGTAATTGAGCACCACCTTGCTGTCTGTCCTCACGCGCGGCCCGTCAAGCAGAAAGTTAGGAAGCAAGCCTTGGAGCGGCAAGAATTTATCGCTGAAGAAATCAGGAAGTTGGAAGCGGCAGGTTTGGTCAGAGAAGTGCTCCATCCAACATGGTTGGCTAATCCAGTTGTAGTGCGCAAGGCGAATGGAAAATGGAGGCTTTGTATTGATTATACAGATATCAATAAGGCCTGTCCAAAAGATCCTTTTCCCTTGCCGCGCATCGACCAGATTGTGGACTCCACTGCCGGCTGCGATTTGCTTTCATTTCTTGACGCCTATTCTGGATATCACCTGATCTTCATGGCAAAGGAAGACGAAGAGAAAACCGCATTTATCACCCCATGTGGTACGTATTGCTTCTTACGTATGCCTTTCGGGTTGAAAAGTGCTGGTTCAACATTTGCAAGAGCAGTCCAGATTGGTTTTGAGCCCCAGCTACATAGAAATATGGAAGCTTATATGGATGACATAGTGGTCAAAACCAAGGACAAGGCAACGCTCATACAAGATTTAGAAGAGACATTTGTAAATCTGCGCAAGATCAATTTGAAGCTCAATCCTGAGAAGTGTGTGTTTGGCGTTCCGTCCGGCAAGCTTCTTCGGTTCTTTGTGTCTCAGCGTGGGATCGAGGCGAACCCCGGCAAGATCAAGGCAATTGAGCAGATTGAAGCACCAAGACACGTCAGAGATGTGCGTCGATTTGCCGGCTGCGTTGCTGCTCTGAGCAGGTTCATCTCCAAGTCCGCTGAGCGCGCCCTGCCCTTTTTCAAAATCTTGAAAAAGGCAGGTCCGATGAAGTGGACTCCGGAAACGGAGGCAGCGCTGCAGGATTTGAAGAGGTACCTCTCCTCTCTGCCAGTGCTAGTCGCGCCAAAACCGCAAGAGCCGTTGCTGCTATATCTAGCGGCAACGAATCAAGTGGTTAGTGCTGCGTTGGTGGCGGAGAGAGAAGTCGACGTAGAAGCAGTGGCAGTGGCAAGACCGCCGAGCGACGAACTGGGACCTTCCCCGGCAGAGTCTAGTGCCGGCAAAGAAGGATCTGCGCAGTCAAACGAAGCAACACAGAAGAAGAAGATGGTGCAGCGCCCAGTTTATTTTGTCAGCTCCCTTTTGCAGGGGGCTAGGTCAAGATACTCTGGCGTGCATAAGTTGCCCTTCGGCCTCCTTATGGCCTCGAGGAACCTGCGCCATTACTTTCAGGCACATGAGATCACCGTCGTCACTCGCTTTCCGTTGCAACGGATTTTGCGGAATCCAGATGCAACCGGCAGGATTGTGGAGTGGGCTTTCGAACTGTCAAGTTTTGGTCTCAAGTTTGAAAGTACTTCAACTATTCAGAGCAGAGCTTTGGCAGAGTTCATTGCGGAATGGACCCCAATGCCAGATGAAGAGATTCCCGAGACAACTCTCCCCGGCAAGGAAACGAGTGAAGAATGGATTATGTATTTTGATGGGGCTTTCTCGCTGCGAGGCGCCGGTGCTGGCGTGCTGCTTGTCGCACCCACCGGAGAGCACTTCAAATACGTGATTCAGATGCACTTTCCCCGAGAGAGGTCAACAAATAACACTGTAGAGTATGAAGGGCTGCTTGCCGGTCTCAGGATCGCGGCGGACCTTGGAATTAAGAAGCTCATCGTCAGAGGTGATTCACAGCTTGTCGTTAAGCAGGTTAATAAGGATTATCAGAGCCCGTTGATGGAAGCTTACGTGGATGAAGTGAGGAAGTTGGAGGAGCCCTTTGACGGTCTGCAAATGGAGCACGTTCCTCGTGCAGAAAATAGCATTGCCGACGACCTGTCAAAGCGTGCTGCCCTCAAGTTACCTGTGGAACCAGGGACTTTTGTGCTTCAATTGACTCAGCCATCCGTAGCACCATCAGCAAAGCAAGATAAGAGAAGGAAGTTGAGTTCCGGCAAGTATTTCCCGGCAGAGCTCCCAGAAGCCGCCGGCAAAGAAGTTGCCGGGAACAACGCCAAGCTTGCCGGTGAGCGACAGGCTCCGGCAGGGCTTCAAGCTCTTGTCGTAGGGACAAATGCACCCGCCAAGCTTGCCGGTGAGCAACAGGCTCTAGCAGGGCTTCAAGCTCTTGCCGTGGAGACAAACGCTCCCGCCGAGCTTGCCGGGGAGCAACAGGCTCCGGCAGGGCCTCGAGCCTTTGCTGTAGAGACAAATGCTCCCACGGCAGAGGATATGCCTTTAGTCCTTGTTGTCGAGCCTCAAGCTCCTGCATGGGCACAGCACATCGTCCATTTCCTTCAGAAAGGGGAACTCCCCGAAGAACAGGAAGAAGCGGAGAAAGTAGCCCGTCGGTCTAATATGTACCAGTTCGTGGACAATGTCCTGTACAGAAAGAGACCGAACGGTGTGAAATTGAAGCGCGTTCCTCGGGAGGATGGACTGGAGCTGTTGGCGGAGATACATGGAGGCATATGTGGTTCCCACATAGGATCAAGAGCTCTTGCTGGTAAGGCATTCCGGCAAGGTTTCTTTTGGCCCACTGCCCTCCAGGATGCGACTGCTCTAGTAACCAAGTGTGAAGCGTGCCAGTTTCATTCAAAGAAATTGCATCAGCCAGCTCAAGCTCTTCAGACAATCCCTCTTTCCTGGCCATTTTCGGTCTGGGGGCTCGACATATTGGGCCCTTTTCCCCGTGCTACCAGGGGCTTTGAGTACTTGTACGTTGCAATCGACAAGTTCACAAAGTGGCCGGAAGTGGAAGCAGTGAGAAAGGTGACAGCACAGTCAGCCGTCAAGTTCTTCAAAGGACTAGTTTGCCGCTTCGGTGTGCCTAACAGGATCATCACCGACAACGGCACACAGTTCACGAGCCACACCTTCATGCAGTACGTCCAAGACCTTGGCGGCAAAATCTGTTTTGCTTCTGTTGCTCATCCAAGGAGCAACGGCCAGGCGGAAAGGGCGAATGCTGAAGTGTTGCGAGGTCTCAAGACAAGAACTTTCGACGGGCTGTGCAAGTGCGGAAGACGCTGGATTGATGAGCTGCCGGCGGTTCTTCGGTCAATCAGAACGACACCAAATCGAGCCACCGGCCAGACACCCTTCTCCCTAGTATATGGGGCGGAAGCAGTTCTCCCCACGGAACTCATATACGGGTCACCTCGAGTGCTCGCTTATGATGAGCTTGAGCAAGAGCAGTTGCGGCAAGATGACGTTACGCTCCTTGAGGAAGATCGTCTTCAGGCTACTGTGCGAGTTGCACGCTACCAGCAAGCCTTGCGCCGCTACCATAGCCGCAAGGTTCATGCCCGAAGTCTTGAGGAAGGCGACCTTGTTCTTCGGCGCGTTCAGTCGGCCAAGAATTCCAACAAGTTGACGCCGAAGTGGGAAAGCCCTTATCGGGTAGTGCGAGTCACCAGGCCCGGCACAGTCCGCCTGGAGACCGAAGATGGCGTTCCAGTGAGCAATTCTTGGAATATCGAACATCTTCGTAAGTTCTATCCATAAGGCGCGGTTGCCGGGCCTCCCGGCAACCACCTTTTGTACGAGTCTTGTCGCCGAGGCATGTAATCCTTTGTACAAAGCCAGGCGCAGACCCTGTGCATAGTTGAATAAGATTAAGTGTTTTTGCAATTCTTGTCGATTTTCATGTTTATCTATATACATGCTTATCTGAGATATTGTATTACACTTGCTTCCGGTAAGCATTAACGAACCGCCAAGGTTCCATATCTCTATTTTCTCTTCTTTCTTTTTCTCAAAGGACAGAAGGTTCCCTCGCGTACAAGTTTGTCGGGGGGGGGGAAGGATGGTATGGATACCGACAGGCGACGTTCAAGGTTGACATCTTGCCGGAAGGAGTACAGCAACGAAAAGCTAAGTTGCAGAACTTTAAACAAATTTTTGTTTTGTAAGGTTATTCTCCTTGAACAATTTCGACTTTTGAATGGAAAACCTGCACGCGAAGGAACCTTGTCATGATCGGTCGCGCCCTTACTCTGTTTCGAGTCCGCTCAACAGTTTAGGTGGCTGCACTGAAAACGTTAAGGTTTCTTGCCAGTAGCGGCACCTCCAGCAGGCTGCTAAAGTCCCGCACCTAGTGCTCGTGGCAAGGGTGCGCGCGCCGGCAAGTTTCCAATAAAGCGTAGGGCATATACATACAGAAAGAAATCAAACGAGGGGAATAGCATACATTCATCCAGAGCATAGCAAGTTATATTACATTAATAAGTTGCCGCGATTCTAACATAAGACAAATTTGTCTTTGGCATGGAATGGTGACGACAAAGAGAAGAAAGCGGCTAGTCCCTGCGCTGGCCTTCGACCTTTTTGACTTGACCCACCTTGTCGACGATGGGCGCGACAAGTTCTTCAAGTGCCTTGACGTCCACGTCCTTCGGCAAGCGGTCAAGAACGTTGGTGAGGTTGATGTCGGGGTTCTTGTGCGCCACTTTGACGAGCACCTTCTGGAGGACGGCCCGGCAGAGCTTGCGGGGCTCGTTGGCCAGATGGGTTGCACGGTCAGAATGGAGCTGCTTCAGGGCGTCAATCATGCCATCGAAGAACATGGTCAGCTTGGCGCTCGTGGATACCCTGTCGTCAGAAGAATAGCTGAAGCCCTGCAGGCCCATGGTGGACAGCTGTGCTGTGAGCCTTTCCGCGACGTCGACAAGGCGATCGGTCCAGATCTGCACGCCTGCCACATAGTCGTTGTGGCTGACGGTGGCGCTATTGAGCAGGTCCTTCTCATTCTGGAGATCTTTGATCAAGACCTTCTCATGAGTCGTGCTGCTCTCAAGAGATTGCTCCAGTGTGGCCAGCTTCAGCTTCAGATCGGCGATGGAATCATTGAGTGAGGAGAGCTGTTTGATCTTGTCGGACATGGAGGTTTGCATCTCCATCAAACTGTGGAGAGTTTTCTCTCTGTTGGCTTTGAGTGTCGAGAGCTCCTTGCCGTGACCCTCAAGGTCCGCCTCCAGCTTCTTCACCTTATCATTGAGCTCGTTCTTGGCGGCCTCTGCAGCTTCGGCGGCATCGACGGCTTCCTTCAGCTTGCCGGCGTGATCTACAGTTAGAGCTTTGAGCGTCTCCTTGTGTTTCTGCTCTAGCTCCTGGGTCCGCTGCGCGACAAGCTTCTCAATCTCTTCGTCCTTGCCGCGAAGCTTGTCGGCAAGCGCCTTCTCGCGAGCGGCAAGGTCATCTTCATAAGCGTCGAGCCCGACGCGGAGCTCTGTTAGGCGAGCCTCCTCTGTAGCAGCCTGTTGTTTAGCCTCCTCCTATGCCTTCTCGACATCAGATTGCTTCATGAGTAGCTCGTTCCAGTTCGGGGTCAGCTGCTCTTGACTCGCTTTCAGCTCCTGAACGGCCTCAGCGTACCAGACTTGCGTTTCCTCGACACGCTTCTGGAAGTCTGCCTCCGCTACTTCAACAACTGCCGCCCTGGAATCCAGCTTATCTTCCCGGGCGCAGTGAAGCGCTTGGAGCTTCTGAAAGTTGTTGCTCATGGCCTGGAGGATCTTTTCTTCTTCGGATTTGCTGCTGCTGGCGCACGGCTCGTCGACAATCCCGAGCCCGGTAGCGGCGATGAAGTCCTCGTCAAAGGTTTCCCCTTCAGTTGGCACCCCAATGCTTGCCGTCCCTGGTATGCTAACGAACAGATTGTCGCCAACCTTGAGGTATTTGCTTGACGTGGGGGCACTGGATGTTGTTGGTTGATCCTCAACAGTCGCCTCACCGGCAGCTGGGGGCTCCGTGGCCGGTGTAGCGCCTGGCGCTCCTGCGGCAGGAATGCCGTCAGTATGGTCACCGGACTCCTTGCCGGCCCTCTCAGCAGATTCCTTGGTGGCCTCTTCCTGTGTGGCCCTGGCGGCCTCGGCAGCAGCATCCTTGACGGCCTCGGCGGCGGCATTCTTGGCGGCCTCGTCAGCGGCAGCCCTGTCAGCCTCAGTGGCAGCATCCCTGGCGGTCTCCTCGATAACGGCATCAACATCCATGTGTTCCGTCGAGGGAAGATCTGGAGGTCAAGAAAACAAACGAGATTAGGCTGAGGAAGAAGTTCAAGAAGACAAAAAAGAAAGACAGAATATTAAGTACTCTGAGGCAAACGGCTTACCCGCGTCAGGCTGTTGGGAGGTGGTCTCTCCTTTCTCGGCAACAATAGTTGCCGGTGTAGAGCTGCCTGTGCCTGTGCTTGCCGGCTCCTCTTCATCACGATAGAGCTCGCTAGAGGAAGCCTTTGCCGAAGATCCGCCTCTGGGCGGCGTGGTTGATGAAGGCGGCGCATTGGGGACGGCCTTCAGTGGCTCTTCTTGCTGTCGTTCTCCTCCTGCAAGCCCGGTGATGTCAGTAGAGAAGATGCACACCCCGACACTTGCCAACGGAAAGTGAGTGATGGGCTCACGCTGGGGGCTGCGTCGGGGGCTGCGTTGAGGGCTTGACTCCGGGCTGATGTTGATCGTCTCTAGCGCACCTGTGGTGCTTGTCGGCGGCTCATCATCCATTGAGGTCTTCGCCCTCTTCGCCATCCTTTGCGCCAATGTTTCTGTGTCTCTGCTGGAACAAATCAAAGCAAGACAAATAAGTTAAGCAAAGTCAGAAGTTCAGAAGCTTGAAAGATGTGGCAGGACTCTTACTCTTCTTCTTCCGAGCTGCAGGCAGAGAGGTCGAAGTCGACTTCCGCCGCAGTGTCCGTGGGAGGAGGTGAAGGAGCGGTCCTGGGTCGCTTGGCTGTGGCGGGTCGCTGCGTGGCCTTGCCGGACACCCCCTTGCCGGGGGCTTCACCACTCGAGGAAGGCTGGCGGGCAGAGGCAACAGAGGTGACTTTTCAAAGAGCACGCCTCTTCCTCGGCTCGAGAGCTGGAGGCTCCTCATGCAGCTCCTCCTCGGCTGCGTCTTCGGCAGAAGGGCCCCCGGCAGCAGTGCCACTCTGCTTTCCGGCAACCTCACCCTACCCGGCAAGTCTTTCCTCCGACAGCACTTCTCCTTCGCTGGTTTCCCCTTCCACGAAGCCAGCACTGCCGGCCTCCGCGGCAAGATTTGCCTCCTCCGCCCTGCTGGCGATGTACGCCACTTCTTCCTCAGTGGTGGGACAGATAAGGTTCTCTTCTTCACGGATGGCCCTCTCCGACATGTTATCAAAGAATTGTTGTGCCTGCTCTCTGGATGGCTCGATCCAAGTTCCGTCAATGCTGTGAGTGTCAAACGCCGGCATCATGGCGATGATTGAAGCCAGAGCGGAGTTGTTGCACAGAGGGACTATGCTTGCCGGCAGCCTACATACCGCATCAGTCCTGAAGAGTTTCTGGCAGAGGGCTGCGTGCTGCATAAACGTTAAGTTGTTGTTCAGCCCGGGGCGCAGCCTCATGATATCTGCCGCATTCCGAAACTCCCAGGCTGGCCTCCCTTTGTTCTACAGAGGGGCGATGCGCCAGCCAAGGAAATCGGCGCCTATCATCTCTATTGTGAGCCCAACAGCTTTGAGGCGATGAATCCTAGTAATTGCGACTGTGAGCTTTCCATCCTCAGGATCGAAGGCACTCCAGTCGTTGCCGCGCACCATCTTTGTTTGCCGCAGCGAGCAGAAGGGCTGGGGATCTGTCTCCTGAATCCAGCACCACTTGGCCCGCCATTCCTCCCACTTCTCGCGGTAGACCCCATCCGGATAAACCTCCTTATTCCATGTCCGTGGAATCCAAGCGATGGAACCAGAAAGGGCCTCGTCCTTTTGAATGCGGGGAATGAAATAATGGTGGAAAAGGGCTGTGCTAGGGACTACTCCGGCAAAGTTTTCGCAGAGGTGGGCAAAGATCGACATGCATGTCACTGCATTCGGCGTGAAGTCCAAAAGTTGGAAGCCGTATGTGTACATGATGTCGTTGAAGAAATCGGAAAAATGGAGGACAGAGCCCGCAGTAAAAATAATCGGCAAAGAAATGAAATTTGTCTGGGCCACCCTTGGAAGAACCTGGGCTCACGTGAGTCGCAGGATGGGCCTTCATCTCCTTCGCCCACATGCACTGGTACCGCTCCTTCAGGGCGCTCGCATCGAGCACCGGGGGGAAGACGGCGTGCTCCTTCCGCATCCTCGCCAGTTCTCTCACCAAGACGACGGCTTCCATCTCCTTGCCTTTGCTCGCCTTGGGCGGCATGGCGGCTATGGGGGCAGATGGCCGGGAACGGAGAGGGCGTGGATGCGGAGGATGAATGGGGATGGCTCTACTTCGGGCTCGAGGAAGAAGACGACGGCGGTTCCTAGATTGGAAAAGACAGGAGGTAAATGAGCAACGCCTCTGCGGATTCCTTTTTATGGGGAAGACGCGAGGCTGCCTCTTTACTAATCAATATGGAAACGCTTTTGCGAGCGCGCTACTGTAACGGCCGCGCCACGCACGTCCCCCACGTCCCGCATTCAATGGGCGTCGTGGGGGGGCGCAGTAAACGGAATGATTACAACGGTTAACTCCTGCCACGCGTGCCCGTGCACTGTTTGGGCCTAGCCCAACAACGCCTCGCACCCGTGTATGGCCTAGGCCCGGGGGCTCCTGTCGGTGTACTAAAGTTTGGGTCTTTTAGTACCCCGTACTTGTGCACGGGCAGTTGAAGCCACGCTAGCAGCAAGGCCTGCCGGGGGACAGCTGGATACAAGCGCAGGAATATCAAGGAAGCATTTGAGACAATAATCAGAAGACAGAGGACCAAAGGCTGGGCTCCCGGCAAGATCTTGCCGGGATGGCCTGTGAAGCCCCGGCAAGATTCGCACCCGGCAAGATCCCGCCACCTTGCCACCGCTCCAGTGCAGCGACCAGCCTGTCAGCCGGGGTTTGTCTTCCTCGATGCGTGTCATGGCATTAGCGGTGGATAGGCTTAAGCGGTGCTGATGGGACGGCCCCTTTTTCCGTCCCCAAGAAGCTAAGGGACACCTAAACGGAGCATTAAATGCGTTTGTCCCATGCCGTCAGTGTTAGGTATGATAACACTGTAGAAACTTTACACCTCATGTATGTGTTGTACGCCACTGTTGGTGACCCCTTTGACGTATAAAAGGAGGCCCAAGGCAGAGCTACAGGGAGGATCCTTCTGGCCCATTCTGCATGCGTAGCGGCTGTGTACTGTTCATCACATAGCGCTCCTGAAGCTTGGGCACGAACACACCTAATACAACTAAAGCAGGAGTAGGGTTTTACGCTTCTCAGCGGCCCGAACCTGGGTAAAAATCCTTCGTGTTGATCGTTAGATCTGCTCTTTGTGCAAACCTTTCTCCCTGCCGAACCGTAAAGGGATCCACGCGATCCCATAGGTGTCGTTTCCCGACACCATAGATGCATGGTGGATAGCGGTAGATTTGTCAGAGTAATAGTACTAGATGCGGAATGGTTTCTGTGTACTTGCCACAGACATGATGGCTATATGCATGATCATTTCCATGAATACATAATCATAACTATGCGATTTTCTATCAATTGCCCAACAGTAATTTGTCTACCCACCGTATGGTACTTTCGGGAGAGAAGCCTCTAGTGAACACTATGGCCCTCGGGTCTACTTAATTATATTTGCTAAAAGTGTAAAAATACCTTGCTGCAATTTATTATCTTTTATTTTATTTCACTTTTATCTTTATCTATCTACGACTATCAGAAGTAATCCTTGCAATTAACGAGTTCAAGGGGCTTGACAACCCTCTTGCCTGCGTTGGGTGCAAGTGTTTGGTTTTGTGTGTGCAGGTACGATTGACATAACATTGTCGTGATTCTCATACTAGTTCGCTAACCTTGGTTCTCACTGAGGGAAATACTTATCGCTACTATATTGATTCACTCTTCCTCTTCGGGGAAAAACCCAACGCAGCTCACAAGTAGCAGAAAGAATTTCTAGCGTCGTTGCTGGGGAGACATCACCAACTTTGCACGAGGTCCCTTCACACAAACTTTCAATCACTTGTTCTAATTTTCACTTGCCTAGTTATGTTATCTCTATCTTTGACTCACATGAACGGGAAGTAAAAGCAAAAGTTTAAGATAAATGGATCCTCATCCGCTTGCTAATCTTTTCAAACTTGCTGCTTATTGTAAACCGATAGCTAATAATGAAGTGATAAATGAAAATTCTATTGGGATACAGTTATTGAATGAAAAGCATGATTGCAATTTTGTTAGTATAAATTCTATGAATGTCAATTGTGCTAATTATCATGATTGAGGTGATGATATTTCTTTTGATATTGAAAATTTATTTAAGCCTCATAATTAATCTACTATTGAAAATTTCCATAGTATTGAAAGTGGGATTGGAAGAGTGTCAACTTTAGATAAGAATCCCACATATTCGGAGGGTGTTCAATATTATGAATTTTTTGATAAAAGTGGGTTTGGAGAGGTCATCACTTCAGTTAATGATAACCCCACTCTCTTGGAAGATTGTAAAACTTTTGTGTATGTAGATCATGGAGAGAATATTTCATATGATAGCTATTATTGAATTTGAAGATGATCCTACCTGTAATTATTATGAGAGAGGCAAATATGGTAATAGAAATTTTCATGTTACTCACTTACCTCTATTGATGTTCAAATTGTTAATGCTTCATTCTTCCTATTTGCATATGCTGGATACTTCTTGTCTTGATAATTTGTTTGCTTATAAAATTCCTATGCATAGGAAGTATGTTAGACTTAAATGTTTTTATTATATGTTATATGATGCTCTGTCTGTGCTTCAGTTCTTGTCTTTTATGTGAGCATCATTATTATCCCAAGCCTATCTTAATGGCTATAAAGAAAGAGCTTGTTGGGAGACAATCTAATAGTCATCTTTACTTTTTACTTTCTATTATTTTGAGTTTACACTTTTGTTGCTACTGTTATGGTTGTGTTTTTATGTTTAAATTAGTGTTTGTGCCAAGTAAATCCTTTGGGATGATTTGGATGATAGTAGAATTGATGATGTGCATAAACACAAACTTTTGCACCTAGTATATGAATTTATCATCTCTGCTGAGACGTCATAAATTGCTGAAATTTTTACACAGTATTTGTATAGAAAATTTTCAATTTGTCCTAATTTAGAATTTTGGTAGTTACATAAGTATGGTTTTAGTACAGATAATTACAGACTGTTTTGTTTTAGACAGATTCTATTTTAGACAAATTCGGTTTTTGCTTGCATAGTTTGCTTGTTTTGATGATGCTACGGATTGTATCCGGGGGTATAAGCCTTGGAGAAGTTGGAATACAGTAACTAAATATGAATCAGTTTACAACAGTACCTAAAGTATTTGATATGTCTATTATACTAACGGATCACACGAGGTTTTGTTGAGTTTTGCATGCTGAAGTTTTCAAGTTTTGGGTGAGACAATGATGGATGAAGGAATAAGGAGCGGCAAGACCCTAAGCTTGGGGATACCTAAGGCACCCCAAGGTAATATTCAAGGAAGACCCAAGCGTCTAAGCTTAGGGATGCCCCGAAAGGCATTCCCTCTTTCTTGTCAAATCTATCAGTATGTCACTTGGAGCTTTATTTTTATTCATCACATGATATGAGTTTTGCTTTGAGCGGTGTGCATTATAGTTTATTTTTCTTTTTAGTTTGTCACAATCATCGTTTGCTAGAAACACTTTTTGAGAGACACACTTTCATCATAATTTTTTAGAATACTCTTTGTGCTTCACTTATATATTTCGACCTAGGCAGTTGGTCTAGTGCTTCACTTATATCTTGTTAGAGCACGATAGCGGTCATCTTTTATAGAAATAGTTGAACTCTCATGCTTCATTTAAATCCTATTGAGAGTATAAGGCAATAGGAATGGTAATTTGCATGTGTTATAAGACTAGTCCAAAAAGGATAGGTATTCGAGGGGGGTATAATAAAAACATTCATGAAGCTAACCAAAGATGAAAATGTGTTGATTATATTGATGTTGTGATATGAAAGGATATAGGTTCATGATCATTGGTTAGTAGAAATATTGGTATTAAAATTTGTTATTAAATTCTCATCTAAGTATTGATCATGGCATGATGATGAGGTGGGAGCATTTTATGTCTGAAATGAAATCCTATCGTGTTGTTCGAATCGGGGGCGCGCGATTGTTAATGATACTTGTGATCTGCGTTGGGTTTTCCATGAAGAGGAACGGGTAATTGCAGCACAAAACGGATAAGTATTTCCCTCAGTTATGAAACCAAGGTTTATCAAACCAATAGGAATATCAATCCTCAACCATCTTCAGCAGCTACACACAAATGAACAAACGACTTGCACCCAACGCAGGCAAGAGGGTTGTCAATCCCCTTGATCTCGTTATTTGCAAGCAAATGAGTTGTGTAGATAATTGTTGATAAAAGGAAAATAAATAAAAAGTAAATAAAGGCAGCGAGGTAATAATAGCGTTTGTAAATATATATAAGTGAATAGACCTGGGGGCCATAGTGTTCTCTAGTCGCATCTCTCATGTAGGCAGCATACGGTGGGTTACAAATTACTGTTGGGCAATTGATAGAAAAGCGGATAGTTATACGATGCTCACGGCAATGATCATATATATATAGGCATAACGTCCATAAGAAAATAGGCTGACTCCTGCCTACACCTATTACTATTACTCTACTCATCGACCGCTATCCAGCATGCATCTAGAGTACTAAGTAAAACAGAGTAATGCTTGGAGAACGATGACATGATGTAGAAAAAGTAAACTCAAACAATATGAATGAACCCCATCGTTTTATCCTTAGTAGCAACAACACAGAGACGCATATTGTCCCCTACTTTGTCACTGGGATATAGAAACTCGCCAGGTTGAACCTACCACCACGCACCACTCCCACCGATGAAATATCAATCTACTTGGCCAAAGCACATCAATAGATCGGAGAGCATTACGAAAGCTATAATGATCACACACTTAAGAGATAATATAATTTAGAGGCATCTCAAATACTTTCATGAATAATCTGAACATAAACCGACAATTCATCGGATCCCAACAAACACACCGCACAATAGGATTACATCGGATAGATCAAAGCGAAGATGCGATGATCATTGTATTGAAGATCATAAGAGAGAGAGATTGCCATCTAGGTACAAGCTATGGACCCGTAGGTCTGTGGTGAACTACTCACACATCATCATGAGGGCAGCAAGGTTGATGAAGAGGTCCTCCGTAATCGACCCCCCCCTCCGGCAGAGTGCCGGAATGGAGCTCCAGATGGCCTCGCGATGGAACAGAGATTTGCGGTGGCGAAAAAGGGTTTCGGGACTGCCTCTAGGGTTTTTAGAATATTAGAGAATTTATAGGCCGAAGAGGGACGTCGGGAGGCGGCTAAGGGGCCCACCACATATCAGGGCGCGACCCACCCCAGGGCACACCCTGATGTGTGGTGGGGCCCTCATGCACCTCCTGGCTTCCTTCCGAAGCTTCTAGGTCTTCATATAGTCCAGAAAAAATCATCAAAAAGTTTCATGGCAATTGGACTTCGTTTGGTACAGTAAACTTGAAAAGAAAAAACATGCAGAAAACAACAACTGGCACTAGGCACTAGGTCAAGAGGTTAGTGCTAAAAAATATTATAAATTGGTAAATAATGACCCAAAAAGTATCCTAGAATGATAATATATCAGCATGGAATAATCAAAAATTATAAATACGTTGGAGACGTATCAGTTAACTCTTCACAACCCCCCAAGGGGCATGTGGTAGTGCTTTGCTTAGAGAGAGCTAATAAGGCTTCACAATAAGTATGTGAGTTCTTTATGACTAATGTGATTCCATGGATATACGCACTCTCACCTTTCTATAATTTTCTAGCCTCTTATGTACCGTGCATTGCCCTTTTTCACCTCGATAGTTGGTGCAAATTTCACGGGTGCATCCAAAGCCTGTGATATGATTCGCTCTATCGCACATAAGCCAACCTGTATCTTCCTAAAAACAGCAACCATACCTACCTATCATGGCATTTCTATAGCCATTCTGATATATATTGCCAGGAAACTTCCATTGTTCTGTCACATGACATGTGTGTTCATCACCATATTGCTTTGCATGATCATGTAGATCTGACATAGTATTTGTGGCAAAGCCACCGTTCATCATTGATTACATGTTACGCTAGATCATTGCACATCCTGGTACACTGCGTGAGGCATTCATATAGAGTCATATTGTTCTTTACTGAGTTGTAATTTCGAGCTGTAAGTAAATAAAAGTATGATGATCATCATTATTAGGGCATTGTCCCAGTGAGGAAAGGATGCTAGAGACTATGGTTCCCCCACAAGTCGGGATGAGACTCCGGACAAAAAATGAAAAAAAATGGGGGAGGCCAAATGAGCCCACCACCAAAAAAGTGAAAATGAAGAAAAAAAGAAAAAACGAGAAAAAATAAAAAAGAAAAAAAATGAAATGAGAGAAAAAGAGAGAAGGGACTTTGCTACTATCCTTTACCACACTTGTGCCTCAAAGTGGAACCATGTTCTTCATATTGAGAGTCTCCAGTTTTGTCACTTTCATATACTAGTGGGAATTTTTTTATAGAACTTGGATTGTATATTCTGATAACGGTCTTCCTCAAATGCATGAGGTCTTCTTGAGCAAGCAAGTTGGATGCACACCCACTTAGTTTCATTTGAGCTTTCATACACTTATAGCTCTAGTGCATCCGTTCTATGATAATCCCTACTTCTTGCATCGATATCAATCGATGGGCATCTCCATAGCCCGTCGATTTGCCTAGTTGATTCGAGACTTTCCCACCTTTCGACTCCTTTGATATCTACCACCATATTCTATTCCACCCATATGCTGTATCCATGGCTCACGCTCATGTATTGCGTGATGTTAAAAATGCTGAAGCACATTAGAAGTACGATCCAATTGCATGGTTTGACACCGGGATGCTCATGATTTATACTTATGCGGTGAAGACAGAGTCATGCCATGCTTGATATGATAAAATGAGTAGGGGATAACATTTTTAATGATTGTATATTTTGAAACAGTAATGATTATGATTCTTATGTTCATGGATATTATTATGTTAATGTCAATTGATTTATTGTTTCTCAAAATCTATACCTAAAGAGATTACATGTTGGGTAGCATGCCACATAAAAAATTCTTGTTTTTATCATTTACCTATTCAAGGACGAGCAGGAATTAAGCTTGGCAATGCTGACACGTCTCCGACGTATCTATATTTTTTGTTTGTTTCATGCTATTATATTATCAATCTTGGATACTCTATATGCAATTACAGAAATAATTTGTTAACCATGGTGGTAGCTAAACACGGCCCCATTTTGTATCTCTAATGAATTTGGTAAATTATTTTGGACTATGAATAATAGCTCTATAACAAAAATACCGTGATTTTGGACCAGCCAGGCAATCAAATGGTCCATTATGCCAAAAAGGCAAGCAAAAAAGACAGAGAGAAGTGAGAAATTCCCTTTCTACACAACGAAGAGACTCTTGTGTCAAAAAGGTAATAAAAAGTACAAAGAGAGTGATAAAAACCATTCATATACAACAAAAATGCACTTGTGACAATGCCATTGAAACCCGACACCTCGTATAGCCAAAAAAGGCACTTATACCAAAGGGTGTGTAGCTACCACCATGCATAGGAAATCGCCTCTCTATACAATTATATGCTATTTTACATAATTTTTGGGACTAACCTATTAACTCACTACCCAATGCGAGTTTCTGGTTTTTGCCTTTTTCTTGGACTTTTCAGAAAATCAATATCAAACGGAGTCCAAACTGGATAAAAAAAATTACAAGAGTTATTTTTGGACTAGAAGAGACCCTGGAAGCTTAGGGAGGAGGGCATAAGACTCACGAGGTGGCCACAAGACACTAGGGCGTGCCCTGGGGGTGTAGGGCGCGCCCCATGGCTTGTGGGCCCCTCGTGGCACCTCGTGAGATAATTCCACTTCTATATATTCCCAACTACCCCCAAAAAATAGAGAACCACCCGAAATATTTTTTCCGCCGCCGCAAGTCTCTGTTCTTACGCGATCCCGTCGTGAGGCCTTTTTCAGTACAATGCTGGAGCGGGAATCCATCACGGAGGCCATCTTCATCAACCTTGCTTCCTCCATGATGATGTGTGAGTAGTTCACCACAGACCTACGGGTCCATAGCTAGTAGCTAGATGGCTTCTTCTCTCTCTTTGATCTTCAATACAAAGTTCTTCGCGATTCTCGCGTTGATCAATGTGATGTAATCTTCTTTTGCGGTCTGTTTGTTGGGATCCGGTGAATTGAGGGTTTATGATCAGATTATTCATGAAAAGTAATTGAGTCTTCTCTGAATTCTATTATGCATGATTTTTATAGCTTTGCAAGTCTCTCTGATTTATCGGTTTGGTTTGGCCAACTAGATTGATTTATCTTCAGTGGGAGGTGTGCATTGTAGTGGGTTCAATCCTGCGGTGCTCTATATCCCAGTGACAGAAGGGGACAACATACATATTGTATTGTTGCTACAAAGGGTAATACGATGGGGTTTGAACATATTGCGTGTACTTACTTTGTCTACATCATGTCATCTTGCTTAAAGCATTACTCTCTTTGTCATGGAGTTAATACCATAGATGCATGTTGGATAGCGGTTGATTGGAGGAGTAATAGTAGTAGATGCAGAATCATTTCGGTCTACTTGTCACGGACATGATGCCTATATACATGATCATTGCGATGAATAGATAATCATAACTATGCGCTTTTCTATCAATTGCCCAGCAATAATTTGTCTACCCATCGTATACTACTTCCGAGAGAGAAGCCTCTAGTGAACACTATGGCCCCCAGGTCTACTTAATTATATTTTCAAAAAACATAAAAATACCTTGCTGCAATTTATTATCTTTTATTTTATTTCACTTTTATCTTTATCTATCACCACTATCAGAAGTAATCCTTGCAAGTAACGAGTTCAAGGGGCTTGACAATCCTCTTGCCCAGGTTGGGTGCAAGTGTTTGGTTTTGTGTGTGCATGTACTGTTGACGTAATGTTGTCTTGATTCTCCTATTGGTACAATAACCTTGGTTCTCACTGAGGGAAATACTTATCGCTACTATATTGCTTCACCCTTCCTCTTTGGGGAAAAACTCAACGCAGCTCACAAGTAGCAGTACCATGTCCAGGTGAGTTTCACATGCTTGCATGGTCACTTTATATGTAACAGCCTGGTCACTTACTCTTTAAGACTATAGAAATTATAAAATTTTGTCCCAAGTAACTTCTGTATGTTTATGTGTTTGTGTTTTCAGTATAGTAGCTAGATAGTTATACTGCGATCAGCTACTATACATCCTAGTAACTTGCACAAACAAGCACAAATAATTTACTAGGTGTTAGTTATAAAGTGAACTCAAGGACTTTGTGTAAGCTGACAGCGGTATAACTATCTAGCTACTATAGATTGATGCAATTGATATTTATTTCATATCCCTGTCGTGGGGGTGTCACGACAAGTGTCCTCATAGGAGAACTTAGTTGCGAGGCCATCATGACTGAGCAAAGCCCTGGATGGGGTTGATCAGGAACGAGAGAGACGATTTACCCAGGTTCGGCCCCTCTGGTGAGGTAAAAGACTACTCCTGCTCCGTGTTTTCTTATTCGATGTCAAGATCTCGATTACGAGGGTTGCTTTCGCTACCTAGCTCTCGACGGTTTCTAACTTGAATCTGTCACTTTCAACGACCCGGGGCTTGCCCTTATATACAGGGTCAAGTCCTCAGGGTTACAATGAATCTGGGTCGCGCTGGTCGTCTCCTCCTTGTCAGAGTGGAAATCCTAACTCGGCATCCCCTAAGCCGGATTGGGCCGTGGTCCTCTGAGCCGGCCTTCTCACAAGCCGACCCAATGGTCTTGGTGACTTCCTCCTGGCCTTTAGGCCAGACGCATGGGATCTTGCTCCTCATGGGCAGGCTTACGTCCAAGCCCACGTGTCCGTGAGCCAGCCTAGACTGGTCGTCTTATGCCAGGGGAAATATCCCCAACATTAGCCCCCAGGTTATCTTGGATTCATCCATGATAATCTTACTTCCCACATTTAGCATTTTTTCACATCCCGCGTGGGCCTTCGCAAAGTGACACGTCACGGGATCATAACAGATCTTGTGTATGATCCTGGCCAGGGACATCCATGTCCCATAATATCAGGGATATCCCTCTTTTGTTGGGTTGACACCTCGGGTCTCATGCCCCACCTTATAAATAGGTGGATGGGAGCCCGAAACCATTTCTTCTCCCTTCGCCTCTACTCCTTCTTCCTCGACCACTCCACGAACTCCAACGTGCCCAAAGCCACCGGACTTGCGCCCGCCATCGTCCTCGCCATCGGAGCATCCGCAGTGAAGCCGGCAACCGTCCACGACCAAGAGCTCGTCTTGCGCCAGCCATCAGATCCGTCAGTTCATCTTCAAACCTTCTCTGACTGCCACTTTTAGGTCTTTGAGTTCTTCGCTGTTCCTCAAGTACCCTTGAGTTCTTCGGTGGATACAGATTTAAACTAAGTTCGTTTGCTAGTTTAGATCTTTCCAAACTTGCTCTTTAGATCTGGACAGGTCTTGCTGATACTTGTGATCAGCGTTGGGTTTTCCGTGAAGAGGAACAGGTAATTGCAGGGCAAAGTGGATAAGTATTTCCCTCAGTTATGAAACCAAGGTTTATTGAACCAATAGGAATATCGATCCTCAACCGTCTTCAGTGGCTGCACACGAATGAACAAACAACTTGCACCCAACGCGGGCAAGAGGGTTGTCAATCCCCTTGATCTCGTTATTTGCAAACAAATGAGGTGTGTAGATAATTGTTGATAAATATAAATTGCAAAATAAAGGCAGCGAGGTAATGATAGTGTTTGTAAATATATAAGTGAATAGACCCGGGGGGTCATAGTGTTCTCCAGTGGCATCTCTCATGTAGGCAGCATACGGTGGGTAAATAAATTACTGTTGGGCAATTGATAGAAAAGCGGACAGTTATGCGATGTTCACGACAATGATCATGTACATATAGGCATCACGTACATAAGAAAATAGGCCGACTCCTGCCTGCACCTATTACTATTACTCCACTCATCGACCGCTATTCAGCATGCATCTAGAGTATTAAGTAAAACAGAGTAATGCTTGGAGAATGATGACATGATATAGACAAAGTAAACTCAAACAATATGAATGAACCCCATCGTTTTATCCATAGTAGCAACAACACAAAGACGCATCATGTCCCCTACTTTGTCACTGGGATATAGAAACTCGCCAGGTTGAACCTACTACAACGCACCACTCCCACCGATGAAATATCAATCTACTTGGCCAAAGCACATCAATAGATCGGAGAGCATTACGAAGCTATAATGGTCATGCACTTAAGAGATAATATAATTTAGAGGCATCTCAAATACTTTTCATGAATAATCTGAACATAAACCCACAATTCATCGGATCCCAACAAACACACCGCACAATAGGATTACATCGAATATATCAAAGCAAAGATGCGATGATCATTGTATTGAAGATCATAAGAGAGAGAGAGAGAGAGATTTCCATCTAGGGATTAGCTATGGACCCGTAGGTCTGTGGTGAACTACTCACACATCATCATGAGGGCAACAAGGCTGATGAAGAGAGCCCTCCGTGATCGACCCCCCTCCGACAGGGTGCCGGAATGGAGCTCCAGATGGCCTCGCAACGGAACAGAGACTTGCGGCGGCGGAAAAAGGGTTTCGGGACTGCCTCCAGGGTTTTTGCAATATTAGAGAATTTATAGCCCGTAGAGGGACGTCGAGAGACCCACGAGGGGGGCACCACATATCAGGGCGCCCCCCAGGGCGCGCCCTGATGTGTGGTGGGGCCCTCGTGTGCCTCCTGACCTCCTTCCGAAGCTTCTTGCTCTTCTTATAGTCCAAAAAAAATCATCGAAAAGTTTCATCGCAATTGGACTTCGTTTGGCACTATAAACCTGAAAAGGCAAAAACATGAAGAAAAGAGCAACTAGCACTGGGCACTGGGTCAATAGGTTAGTGCCCAAAATATTATAAATTGGTAAATAATGACCCAAAAAGTATCCTAGAATGATAATATATCAACATGGAACAATCAAAAATTATAGATACGTTGGAGACGTTTCAAGCATCCCCAAGCTTAATTCCTGCTCATCCTCGAATAGGTAAATGATAAAAAAAGAATTTTTTATGTGACATGCTATCCACTATATAATCTTATGCGTGTATGCTCATTGGTAAAAGATGAATCAACAAATATTAACATAGCAATAATTGAAATGTAAGAAACATAATTGTTAATTCTTAAAAGTATGCGATCCTTAAGAATTGTTTACCCCCCATTCATCTTGTTATATTTGCAAGGCATGGCTCCATCTTCACCACATTAATACAAATGTCAAGCACCATGGTGTCCAAGTCTGCAATTGGTTCGTACTTTTTCAATATGCATCAACTTTTTATTCTTCACGCAATACATGAGCATGAGCCATTGGACATAGCATTTTTTTTCTCGAATACGTAAAATGTGTATCATTGCATTGATAGGTAGAATAGAGTTACAATGGATAGGCCCAACCACAAACAGAGGGTGGTTATGCTAGCAAGTATAAGGAAAAACTACAAGATTCAAGGTGGGTCGAACGTGAATTTGGCCAGCCCTTTGGCACCAGCTGCAGCCCACAGCCTAGCCTCGTCAAGGATGTTTTGCCTCAGGGCGGAGGTAGACGGTTGAATCATGTCGAAGGTGTACGCGTTTCTGTGCTTCCAGAGCGACCACGCGATCAGGATCCCGAGTGGAGCAACCCCTTTGCGAAGGGAGGAAGGCACGCCGGTGGTGGTGCGATGCCACCAGTCGTAGAATGGCTCATCGCCGTGCGGCATGGCACCAGTTAGACGCAGGGATGCATAGACGTCGTGCCAGACCATGCGGGAGAAGGAGCAACCGATGAGGATGTGCTGCATGGACTCCGTTTCCTGGTCGTAGAATGCGCACATCTGGTTGCGCGGCAGGCCGTGGCGGGCGAGGCGCTCGTTGGTAGCATTTAAGTGGAATAGAGTATGGTGGTAGATATCAAAGGGGTAGGAAGTGGAGAAGATAGTCTCACATCAACTAGGCGTACCAACGGGCTATGGAAATGCCCATCGATAGATGTCAATGCGAGGAGTGGGGATTGCCATGCAAATGATGCACTAGAGCTATAAGTGTATGAAACCTCAAATGAAGCTAAGCGGGGTGTGCATCCAACTTGCTTGCTCATGAAGACCTCGGGCATTTGAGGAAGCCCATCATAGGAATATACAAGCCAAGTTTGTAATAATGAATATGTAATTCCCACTAGCATATGAAAGTGATATATCATGAGACTCTCTACATGAAGAGCATGGTGCCATTTTGAGGCACAAGTGTGGTAAAGGATAGTAGCAAAGTCCCTTCTCCCATTTTTCTCTCATTTTTTGAATGAATGGTGGGCTCATTTGGCCTCCCTCATCTTTATTTTCGTCCGGAATCTCATCTCGACTTATGGGAGAATCATCGTCTCCATCATTCTTTCCTCACTGGGACAATGCTCTAATAATGATGATCATCACACTTTTTTTTACTTACAACTCAATAGGGAGAACTGATATGAAGATATGACTCTGTATGAATGCCTCTGGCAGTGTACCAGGATGTGCAATGATCTAGCGTGACATGTATCAAAAACATTATGAACGGTGGCTTTGCCACAAATACTATGTCAGCTCTATATGATCATGCAAAGCAATATGATGATGAACGAACTAGTCATGTGAAGTGACGATGGAATTTGCATGGCAATATATCTCAGAATAGCTATGGAAATGCCATGATAGGTAGGTATGGTGGCTGTTTTGAGGAATATATAATAAGGCTTATGTGCAACAGAGCGTGTCATGTCATGGGGTTTGGATGCACCGGCAAAAGTTGCACCGATCCTCGAGGTGAGAACGGGCTATGTACGGTACCGAAGAGGCTAGCAAATTATGAAAAGGTGAGATTGCGTATGTCCATGGTTTCACATTAGTCATAAAGAACTCATATACTTATTGCAAAGTTTTATTAGTTTATCATAGATCAAAGTACTAATCACATGCCCCGAGGGAAGAGGTTTGTAGGAGTTAACCATCACGCGCTTCCGACCCGAAACAACACAAGGATTTGAACGAGGAATAGAAATGCTCACACATCATCACCATGCCTATTTAATTTTTAGATGAACAAAAAGGTCAACCTTTCTTAATATCGCACTTCTATGGTTTAACAATTATGAACTCACACCTATTTCATATTACTACATCAATATCATTAACCCACAATTTCTTTATATGTGCTACACGATGGTTTTGATTATCACTCATTGAATACCTAATATTCTTGGACTAGTATTTATGACCCATGCAAATTACCGTCACTATTTATTAACTCTCAAACAAGTATAAGTGAAGAACGAGAGTGAAATTATTTCTTTAAAATCTACACGCCACCGTGCTCAAAAAGATATAAGTGAAGTAGTAGAGCAACTACTAAGCTCAAAAGATATAAGTGAAGCACATAGAGTATTCTAACAAATTATGATGAAGGTGTGTCTCTCTTAAATAGGTGTGTCCAGCAAACAATGATTGTGGCAAACTGAAAGTAAAAGCAAACAAAAGCAAACGACACTCCAAGCAAAACTCATATCACGTGACGAATAAAAATATAGCTCCAAGTGACATACCGATGGATTTGAGACGAAAGAGAGGATGCCTTCTGGGGCATCCCCAAGCTTAGACTCTTGCTACTCCTTATTCCTTTGTCCATCAAGATAACACCCAAAACTTGAAAACTTCAATCACACAAAACTCGACAAAACCTCGTGAGATCCGTTAGTATAAGAAACATATTGCATAATTTAAGTACTGTTATAAATTGATTCAAATTTCATAAATGCATAATAGGTACTATATTCTAACTTCCACATGGCTTATATCACCCGATATAATCCATAGCTTAATCAAAATAAGCAACTATGGAAGCAAAAACAGAATGTGTCTAAAACAGAACAGTCTGTAGAAATCTGTAGAGTGCCTATACTTTTGTAACTCTAAAAATTCTGAAAACTTAGGGCAACCTCGAAAATTTATTTATAAACACTCTGTAAAAATTTCCGATCATTATCACCCTCCATCAAAAAATGAAAATTCCTGTACTGGAGTCAAAAGTTTCTGTTTTGTTTCAGAATCGATTCTACCTATCTTGTGAGTCATCCCGAAGGTTTACTTGGCGCAAACACTAATTTAAACATAAAAACATAATCATTATAGAGGCAATAATCATGTTATGAAAAATAAACAGAAAGTAATGATAACTATTGGGTTGTCTCCCAACAAGCTCTTTCTTTATAGCCATCAGGATAGGCTTGAGATTTCAATGATGCTCACATAAAGGATAACACTTGAAGCACAAAGAGAGCATCATATAGCATGTGACAAACATATTTAAGTCTAACATAATTCCCATGCATAGGCATTTTATAAGAAAATAAATTATCAAGACAAGTAAAATCTTGCATATGCAAATAGGAAGAGTGAAGCATTAATAATTTCAATACAAAGAGAGGTATGTGAGTAACATGGAAATTCCTATAACCATATTTGCCTCTCTCATAATAATTACATGTAAGATCATAATCAAACTCAACAATATAACTATCATGTAAAACATTCTCTTTATGATCCATGTGCATATAAGTCTTATAATCGTCCAAGGTTGTAGGATCAAACCCACTTTTAGTAGTGTTGCAAATATCATAATCAATTATAGATTCATCGTGAAGCATAGAATTATCAAGATCACAATAAAATCATGATGATCACCCCAATCATGATCATTAGCACAATTGATATTCATAGAATTTATACTAACAACATGGCAAACATGCTTTTCATTCAAGGAACAATCATGAATCACTTTATAAATTTCACAATTTTTAGATTCATGATTTTCAAGCAAGACCTCATAAAGATAATCTAGTGAACTATCACTAGCAATTGTTTCAACATAATTGTGTCTTTTGAAAAGATTATCAAGTGGATGAGGATACATTTATCTTAAATTATTGCTTTAAACTTTCTGTTTGATTTTGATAAAGATAAAGACAACATAGCTAGGCAAGCGAGCAAGGTAACAAGCAAAGAAAAATATTTTTGTATTTTTTATTTTTATGAGACAAGCTAGATATAACAACAAATAAAAAGAAGAGCAAGTAAATGAAAATTTGTGCGAAGTTACTTAATAGTTGATGATGATATACCCCGGCAACGGCGCCAGAAATCCTTCCTGATACTTGTGATCTGCATTGGGTTTTCCGTGAAGAGGAACGGGTAATTGCAGCACAAAGTGGGTAAGTATTTCCCTCAGTTATGAAACCAAGGATTATCGAACCAATAGGAATATCGATCCTCAACTGTCTTCAAGCGGCTGCACACAAATGAACAAACAACGTGCACCCAACGCGGGCAAGAGGGTTGTCAATCCCCTTGATCTCGTTATTTGCAAGCAAATGAAGTGTGTAAATAATTGTTGATAAATATAAATTGAAAAATAAATAAAAAGTATATAAAGGCAGTGAGGTAATAATAGCGTTTGTAAATATATAAGTGAATAGACCCGGGGGCCATAGTGTTCTCTAGTGGCATCTCTCATGTAGGCAGCATACGGTGGGTAAACAAATTACTGTTGGGCAATTGATAGAAAAGCGGATAGTTGTGCGATGTTCACGGCAATGATCATGTATATATAGGCATCATGTCCATAAGAAAATAGGACGACTCCTTCCTACACCTATTAATATTACTCCACTCATCGACCGCTATCCAGCATGCATCTGGAGTATTAAGTAAAACAGAGTAATGCTTGGAGAATGATCACATGATGTAGACAAAGTAAACTCAAACAATATGAATGAACCCCATCGTTTTATCCTTAGTAGCAACAACATAAAGATGCATCTTGTCCCCTAGTTTTTCATTGGGATATAGAAACTCGCCAGGTTGAACCTACTACAACGCACCACTCCCACCGATGAAATATCAATCTACTTGGCCAAAGCACATCAATAGATCGGAGAGCATTACGAATCTATAATGATCATGCACGTAAGAGATAATATAATTCAGAGGCATCTCAAATACTTTTCATGAATAATCTGAACATAAACCCACAATTCATCGGATCCCAACAAACACACCGCACAATAGGATTACATCGGATAGATCAAAGCAAAGATGCGATGATCATTGTATTGAAGATCATAAGAGAGAGAGATTGTCGTGTAGGTACTAGCTATGGACCCGTAGGTCTATGGTGAACTACTCACACATCATCATGATGGAAGAAAGGTTGATGAAGAGGCCCTCCGTGATCGATCCCCCCTCCGGCAGGGTGCCAGAACGGAGCTCCAAATGGACTCACGACTGAACAGAGACTTGCGGCGGTGGAAAAAAGGTTTCGGGACTGCCTCCAGGGTTTTTGCAATACTAGAGAATTTATAGGCCGAAGAGGGACGACAGGAGAGCCACGAGGGCTCACCACATATCAGGGCACCCGTGTGCCTCCCGACCTCCTTCTGAAGCTTCTCGGTCTTCTTATAGTCAAGAAAAAATCATCAAAAAGTTTCGTTGCAATTGGACTTCGTTTGGTACTGTAAACCTGAAAAGGCAAAAACATGCAGAAAACAACAACTGGCACTGGGCACTAGGTCAATAGGTTAGTGCTCAAAAATATTATAAATTGGTAAATAATGACCCAAAACGTATCCTAGAATGATAATATATCAGCATGGAATGATCAAAAATTGTAGAACGTTGGAGACGTATCAGTTGCTAGGCTGTAGGTGTAGATCTTCTTTGCCATGAACGAAAACCCACTGCCGTCATGCTCTAGGTCATGAACTTCATTTTCACCATAATTTTGACGCATTTACTAGATCTGTAAAATTACTATAACTTCATCAAGTAGTGTTTGTTACCTGTGACCCGCCGATATACATATTTGTCTGCTTATACACTTGTCGTAGTATATTTCATCTGATAATGTGACCGGCTTGCCTCCATTCCGTAGTCATGAGCCGTCTTTTGTTTTAGCCCATAATAGTCCACGACGGCTTTATACCATTTAGCAATTCCCTGTAGTGCCGCCGGCTCATGCGCTCAAAGACCATGGCCTCCAAAGGGAAGAATGTTAGTGAGCCGACTACTAAGTTAACCCAGCGGCATCGTAAGTAGGTCAACTGGGCCAAGTCCCTGATGACCAAGCTCCGGCTAGAGGAGCTGGAGTGAGCCGGCCTTCTGCCTCCTCAAGAACACATTGAGTGGTGCCCTACTGAAAAGGAGACCCGGCCTTAACCAGACCAAGGCGAGGTCGTGGTTTTTGTAGCTCACTTGACCCAGGGTTTCAGACCGCAGGGTTCCAAATTTTTCAGAGATGTTCTCCGTCATTAAAAACTGCATCCTCAAGACTTAGGACCCAATTCCATCCTCAATCTAAGCAATTTCCAGACCTTTTGTTAGGTTCATCTGCAAATGGAGCCAATTGTAGGCATGTTCTTGGAGTTTTTTTACAGCAACAGGAAGAGAGAATACAACAACGGGCCTCCCATAGAATGTGATGATGTAACCATCCAGAAGCGGAAGGATTGTATCTTCCCAAGTATCAAACTAGAGGGTCACCCAAAAGGATGGCACAAATCCCTCTTTTACTGCAAGGACACATCACCTGAAGGTCAATATTGGTTACCGCGACACCCGACTTGCATATAGTGAAAATCTATGTGATTATGCTCCAGTGGAAGAGAGGAAAAAGTTCAAGCCGGCGTTCGCACGCATTAATGCATTGATCGCTCATGGCCTTCAGGGCATAGATCTGACCCGGTGCTGGATGGAGTGGCGTATCCACCCACTCAACTTTCACAACCAGCTCATGTGCCAGTACTCAGAGGACTCGGAAGATGACCTGAGGTTTTCTAAGCACACCCCATCCCCCAAGGAAGTGACCAAGGCGATCAAGGACCTGGATGGGGAGAAAATTGAAGACATTGGACTTATTGGTTTGGCTCCATTCTCTGCCATGAACCCAGCACCTGCGCTAAGCCAACACTTCTTTCTTGTCATTTATGTTCTTTTACCTTCTTATGGCTTCTTAAAATGCCGGCTTTCATTTTGCAGCTTGACCACAATTGGTGGAAAATAGACTGTCAAGCCCCTAACACTCCTGAAGAGGAGGTTGACAAAATAGGAGATGATCATACTAATGAGGTAGAGCTTGACTCTTTAGGCCAGCTTTTTGTTGCACTTGCTGATGCTGACTCTCCTCAGCATCTCTCTGGTGTGGGCGAGCCGGTAGAACAAGAGGTAACCCCTAGTGTCTCTGACATTAAAACCCTTGGTAGAAGGCTAACCCGGCTTGTTGTTCGAAAGGTACTGATGTGACGGCGGCCCGATCTTTCGATGAGAGTGGCGATAACTATCGATTTGGTGGATTTTGACCTTGACGATCCGGCTATACCGTACCTGATGGTACGCCTCGACAATCGCTAAACCAATCTCTGATGGTTATTGACCTTGCCGTAGGCACGATCAACCTGAACAACGAGGTTCGAGTTCCTGCAAGCAACCGAAGAACCGGCAAGAACAATGATAATTGCAATCTGAAATTGCGGATAATAAACTGAGCACACGAACTAGATGAAAAGTCGGGGTTCCACCGTGGATCTGACAAGGCGGTAGTCCTACATGTCTCGTAGATGCAATTTGTAGCAGTAGCTAGACAATACAATAAAACCCGAGTCTAAATCTAACAAAAGCCAACTATTTATTAAGTGTAGACGTGCGGCCGCGTCCGTCGTTGTGTCCCATCCGGACTACTGTCGTTCGTGGGTGTGGGTCGGTTGCAGAGGCTGACGTGGCAGGGACGACGCGTTTGTAGTAGAATCACCTCGCGCAGCCAAAAGGTCCAAGGCCCAAGTGCGTGGCTGATCTTGGCTCATTAACCCAAATCATTCGGTCCTTGTGCACTTCTTTTTTTGAAACGGAGGTCCTTGTACACTTCATGCATGTGCATGCACGTGACATGGTTAGTGGGTAGAATTGATTCGGTAGTGGACATGCATGTATTGTTGCTTCATCTGATTTGGGTGCACAGTTCTCTTCAGCCCTAATCTCTCCTTTATTCCAAAGTAAAAGCAAATTAGAACATGAGTGTAGCATTGTATTTTCGTCGGTCAAATCATGTGTATAAATGAGCGATAGTACCTGGCCATTTATTTGTCGCGTGCGCGCCCTAGTCATAGGACCAAGTGGAATAACTGATGTAGGAGTCCCGTCGGGTGTAACAGTAGAAGAGATGTCCTCATCAGGTACCCTTTTCACACGCATCAGCTTATTTGGATCCCAACTTATCGTTCAAGATAATAAAGCATGCTGAGAGCAAGAAACGGAAGACCCAGAGTTCCGGCTCAGAAGACCTACATGAAGGGCTCTCACTTGAACGATCTCCCTGCCGAGCCAGGAGGCTAGCGAGGCTAAGTCCCTCCATTTCCTGTCCGCAACACGGACAGATGAAGGCGCCGATGAGTCCCTCTGATACGTCTCCAACGTATCTATAACTTTTGATTATCCCATGTTATTATATTATCAATCTAGGATATTTTATATGCAATTATATGATATTTCATTTCATTTTTTGGGAACTAACCTATTAACCTAGTGCCAAGTGCCAGTTGCTATTTTCTACTTGTTTTTGGTTTTCCGGGAAATCTGTACCAAACGAAGTCCAAATTCTATGAAACTTTTTGACCTTTTTTTCTGGACAAAAGAGACCCAGGAAGCTTCGGGAGGAGTCATGAAGCTGCATGAGGAGGCGAGGGGAGTAGGCGTGCCCTGATGCCTTCTGGGCCTCCCATGGCTCTGTTTGACCTAATTCCACTTCTATAAATTCTCAAATATTGGGAAACCATCAGAGAGCCACCCGAAAGACTTTTTCCACTGCCGCAAGCCTCTATTCCAATGGAAGGCCATCTGGAGACCTTTTCCGGTACTCTGCCGGAGGGGGAATTAATCACGGAGGCCATCCACATCCATGATGATGTGTGAGTAGTCCACCACAGACCTGCGGGTCCATAGCTAGTACCTAGATGGCTTCTTCTCTCTCTTTCATCTTCAATACAAAGTTCACCGTGATCTTCGCGGTGATCTATTCGATGTAATCTTCTTTTGCGGTGTGTTTGTTGGGATTCGATGAATTGTGTGTTTATGATCAGATTATTCATGAAAAGTTATTGAGTCTCCTCTAAATTTCAATATGCATGATATTATAGCTTCGTATTTCTCTCTGATATATCGGTTTTGTTTGGCCAACTAGATTGGTTTATCTTCAGTGGGAGTGGTGCGTTGTATTGGGTTCAATCTTGCGATGCTCTATCCTCGTGACAGAAGGGGTCATGACACGTATTTGTATTGTCACATTAAGGATAAAAGGACGGGGTCTGAACATATTGCTTGTCTTACTTTGTCTACATCATGTCATCTTGCTCCAAGCATTACTTTCTTTGTCATGAACTTAATACCATAGATGCATGCTGGATAGCGGTCGATTGGTGAAGTAATAGTAGTAATGCAGAATCGTTTCGGTCTACTTGTTTATGGACGTGATGCCTACATACATGATCATTGTCATGAATAACATGTCAGAATTATGCGCAATTCTATCAATTGCCCAACAGTAATTGTCTACCCACCGTATGCTACTTTCGAGAGAGAAGCCTCTAGCGAACACTATGGCCCCCAGGTCTACTTAAACATAAAAACAAAAACATATGAATTACCTTACTGCACTTTATTTACTTTCATTTTATTTTTCTTTTACATTATACTAGTAGATGGTACGTGCTATGCACATGATGTCTTGCGATTAAACAACAATCAAGGTTACCCAATACATTTCTACATCGTCAACTCGTTGTTGGTGGCTTGGGCACACGTCGGGTGCTTCTAAAAACATCCACGAAAGATCTTGCATATGACTTTTTCTCTCATCAACAATAGAACGTGAGGGTGCAGGTGCATAGTGGGTCCACAATAACTCCAGAAAGATCACGTCCACCTTGTTTTGGCGCGTGGCCGCACCAAGCGAATCCTAGAAACCAGGGCCGTTGGATCAGTTAGGTTGAGTAAAAAATCAACGGCTAAGAATTGCTTCTATATCACGGCGGTTGATGAGTTCAAGTTCAAAAATTTGTGTACTATAGTAGTAGAGATATTCTATAAATATTTAATCCTTGCAAGTAATGAGCTCAAGGGGTTTGACAACCCTCTTGCCGCGTTGGGTGCAAGTGTTTGGTTTTGTCTGTGTAGGTGAAAACACATTTGCTCCCTTGGTGGTTTTGGTAATTAATAACAACATATAAGTCATTGAACTAATGTTTTCACTAAGCATATTTCAGGAAAAGTTCAATGATAGGGATGGCAAAAAGATTGTGGAGAACCCCAAGATGCAAGGAAATGGATTGGCAAAGCTTCAAGCAAGAGGACTCTACATTTTACTTTGTGAGAAATCACTCTGAGTCCATAGGAAAGCCAATACTATTAAAAGGGGGTAAGGTATTCTTGGTGAACAAAATGCTCATACGTGCACAAGTGATAGTCACCAAAAACACCCACAAGCTCTTCCACAAAAGTCTGTCCAAAGTCAAATATCCAAAATCGGTGCAACCAACACTTTCCACTCGGTGCCACCGATTCCCAAACTCAGACAGACCTAAGCCAAACCCTAACCTTTCGGTGCAACCGATTCTACTTCGGTGCCACCGAGTTTGGGTTGCCAACTTTCTATTACCCAATTTCACAAAATCGGTCTGACCGAGTTTGTTGAATCGGCGTCACCGAGTTTGGCAATCTGACCGTTGGTCACCTAATCGGTGCAACCGAGATTTATATATCGGTCTCACCGAGATTCAAAAGTTGCTACCTTTGGAGCAACTCGGTACCACCGAGATTCACACATCGGTGTCACCGAGTTGGTCACTTAAGGTGTAACTGTTGGATTTTTGGAGATGCCTATATATACCCCTTCACCACCACCTACTCGCATGAGAAGCACTCAGAACTATTCCATACTTGCCCCATCATATTTTCTGAGAGAGAGCCACCTACTCATGTGTTGAGATCATGCCATTCCAATCCAACCATATGAATCTTGATCTCTAGCCTCCCCAAGTTGCTTTCCACCAATCCAATCTCTTCCACCAAGCCAAATCTGTGAGAGAGTGATTGTATCCTGAGGAGTCTATCATCTGGAAGCACAAGAGCAAGGAGTTCATCGTCATTACCGAGCCTCATACCTTTTGGAGGGTGGTGCCTCCTAGATTGGTTAGGTGTCGCTTGGGAGCCTCCTACTTCGTGTTGTGGAGTTGAACCAAGAAGTTTGTAAGGGCAAGGAGATCGCCTACTTCGTGAAGATCTACCCATAGTGAGGCTAGTCCTTCGTGGACGGAAGCCATTATGGAATAGTCAAGGTTGCTACTTCGTGGACCCTTATGGGTGGAGCCCTCCGTGGACTCTCGCGACCGTTACCCTCCGTGGGTTGAAGACTCCATAAAAGTTGACGTACGATAGCACCACCTATCGGAACCACCGGAAAAATCATCGTGTCTACAAATTGCGTTTGATCTCCCTACCCATGCTTTACTACTCATGCTTGTTGTTACTTTCCGCTGCTATACTCTTAGACATGCATGTGTAGGGTGTGCTTGACTTGCTATGAATGCTAGAATCTGCCAACACTTAAAATTGGGAAAAAGTAGATTTTTATTTGGTCAAGTAGTCTAATCACCCCCCCCTCTAGACATACTTTCGGTCCTATAGTAGGTGTTGTCGAAGGGAATTTGCATTGGTTGTCTAATACGTCTCCAACGTATCTATAATTTTTGATTGTTCCATGCTGATATATTATCATTCTAGGATACTTTTTGGGTCATTATTTACCAATTTATAATATTTTTGAGCACTAACCTATTGACCCAGTGCCCAGCGCCAGTTGCTTCTTTTCTACGTGTTTTTGCCTTTGCAGGTTTACTGTACCAAACGAAGTCCAATTGCTACGAAACTTTTTGATGATTTTTCTAGACTATATGAAGACCTAGAACTTCGAAAGAAAGCTGGGAGGCACACGACAGCCCCACCACACATCAGGGCACGCCCTGGGGGGCGCCTTGATATGTGGTGGCCCCCTCGACCACCTCCTGACGTCCCTCTCCGGCCTATAAATTCTCTAACATTCTAAAAACCCTACAGGCAGTCCCAAAACCCTTTTTCCGCTGCCGCAAGTCTCTGTTCCGTCGCGAGGCCATCTGGAGCTCCGTTCCGGCACCCTGCCGAAGGGGGGATCGATCACGGAGGGCCTCTTCATCAACCTTGCTGCCCTCATGATGATGTGTGAGTAGTTCACCACAGACCTACGGGTCCATAGCTAGTACCTAGATGGCAATATCTCTCTCTCTCTTATGATCTTCAATACAATGGTCATCGCATCTTCGCTTTGATCCATCCGATGTAATCCTATTGTGCGGTGTGTTTGTTGGGATCCAATGAATTGTGGGTTTATGATCAGATTATTCATGAAAAGTATTGGAGATGCCTCTGAATTATATTATCTCAGATGTGCATGATCATTATAGCTTCGTAATGCTCTCCGATCTATTGATATGCTTTGGCCAAGTAGATTGATATTTCATCGGTGGGAGTGGTGCGTTGTGGTAGGTTTAACCTGGCGAGTTTCTATATCACAGTGACAAAGTAGGGGACAAGATGCGTCTTTGTGTTGTTGCTACTAAGGATAAAACGATGGGGATCATTCATATTGTTTGAGTTTACTTTGTCTACATCATGTCATCGTTCTCCAAGCATTACTCTGTTTTACTTAATACTCTAGATGCATGTTGGATAGCGGTCGATGAGTGGACTAATAGTAATAGGTGCTGGCAGGAGTCAGCGTATTATCTTATGGACGTGATGCCTATATATACATGATCATTGCCCTGAACATCACATAACTATCCGCTTTTCTATCAATTGCCCAACAGTAATTTGTTTACCCACCGTATGCTGCCTACATCAGAGATGTCGCTAGGGAACACTATGGCCCCCGGGTCTATTCACTTATATATTCGCAAACTCTATATTTACCTTGCTTCCTTTATTTACTTTTTATTTATTTTGCAATTTATGTTTATCAACAATTATCTACACAACTCATTTGCTTGCAAATAACGAGATCAAGGGGATTGACAACCCTCTTGCCCGCGTTGGGTGCAAGTTGTTTGTTCATTTGTGTGCAGCCGCTGAAGACGGTTGAGGATTGATATTCCTATTGGTTCGATAAACCTTGGTTTCATAACTGAGGGAAATACTTATTCGCTTTGTGCTGCAATTATCCGTTCCTCTTCACGGAAAACCCAATGCAGATCACAAGTATCATTGTCCTATTGGTTCGACAACCTTGGTTCTAATTGAGGGAAATACTTATCTCTACTGTACTGCATCTTCTCTCCTCTTCGGGGAAAATCCCAACGCAACTCAAAAGTAGGAGGAAGATTTTCTCGCGTCGTTGCCGGGGAACATCATCAAATTCTTGTCAGTTGCATACACTTAAATTATCTTTCACTTGTTCTACTTTTCATTTGCTGTTATATTTTACTTTATATAAATATCAAAAATACAAAAAAATCTATTTGCTTGTTTGCTTAGTTATCGAGTTTACTTATTAGTTTACTTGTTTGCTTGCTAGTTTACTTGCTTTGTCACTATGTCTCCAAAAAATACAAAATTGCGTGACTTATCAAATACTAATAATAATGATTTTATTAGTACTCCAATACCGTCCGCCACTAGGGCGGATGCTTTTGATGTGCCGATTTGCTAAACCTTGTTATGAAAGAACAATATTTGGGAAGTCCTAATGCGGGTCCCGCTTGGCATCTTAATACCTTCGTTTAATTATGTGATATGTAAAAGAAAAAAAATATGTGGATAATGATGTTGTTAAACTGAAATTATTTCCTTTCTCACTAAGAGATAAAGCTAAAACTTGGTTTTCATCCTTGCCGCGCAATAGTATTGGAACATTTGATAAGTGTAAGGATGCTTTTATTGCCAAGTATTTTCCTCCTGCTAAGATTATATCTCTCCAAAACCAAATTATGGATTTTGAACAACAAGATCAAGAACATGTTGCACAAGCATGGGAGAGAATGAAAATGATGATTAGAAATTGTCCCACTCATGGCTTAAACTTATGGATGATACTACAAAATTTCTATGTGGGACTAAACTTTGTGTCTAGAAATCTCCTAGACTCTGTTGCAGGCGGTCCCTTTATAGAGATTAAATTGGGAGAAGCTACTAAATTACTGGATAATATCCTGATAAATTATTCTCAATGGCACACCGAACGAGTTCCAACTGGTAAGAAGGTAAATTCTGTCGAAGAAATCACTACTTTGAGTGATAAGTTGGACTCTCTTATATGAATATGTTTGCAAATAAGAATGCAAAAATTTATTAATGAAAATAATGATGCTATTGATGTGAACTTTGTCTCTAGAAATAATTTCAATAACAATACTTATAGAGGTAATTTCAATCCTAGACCGTATCCCGGTAATTCCTCTAATAATTATGTCAATTCATACGGTAATTCCTATGGTAATTCATCCAATAATAATAATAAGATGCCCTCTGATCTTGAGAACAAAATTAAAGAATTTATTAGTTCTCAAAAAGTTTTCAATACTATGGTAGAAGAAAAACTACATAAAGTCGACGATATGCTTAGAAATATGGATATGATTGCTCACGATGTGTGCTACTTCTTGAGCTTGCGTTGGTTTTCCCTTGAAGAGGAAAGGGTGATGCAGCAAAGTAGATAAGTATTTCCCTCAGTTGTTAAGAACCAAGGTATATCCAGTAGGAGATACAAGCAAGTCCCCAATCTTTGCACCTACACAAACAATCAAACACTTGCACCCAACGCTATAAAGGGGTTGTCAATCCCTTCACGGTTACATTGCAAGGATGAGATCTGATAGAGATAGATATAAAAGATTACTAAAACGAAAAGTAAAATAAAAGTAAAAAGATTGCAGCAAAGTATTTTTGGTATTTTTGGTTTATAGATCTGAAAATATAATATGGAAAATAGACCCGGGGGCCATAGGTTTCACTAGAGGCTTCTATCTTGAACGAAAATAATACGGTGGGTGAACAAATTACTGTCGAGCAATTGATAGAAAAGCACATAGTTATGACGATATCCAAGGCAATGATTATGCATATAGGCATCACGTCCATGTCAAGTAGACCGAAACGATTCTGCATCTACTACTATTACTCCACACATCGACCGACTCCTGCCTGCATCTAGAGTATTAAGTTCATGAAGAACAGAGTAACGCATTAGGTAAGATGACATGATGTAGAGGAATAAACTCAAGCAATATGATGAAAAACCCATCTTTTTACCCTTGATGGCAACAATACAAATACGTGCCTTGCTACCCCTACTTTGTCACTGGGTGAGGACACCGCAAGATTGAACCCAAAACTAAGCATTTCTCCCATTGCAAGAATTACCAATCTAGTTGGCCAAACCAAACCAATAACTCGAAGAGACTTGCAAAGATATGAAATCATGCATAAAATAATTTAGAGAAGATTCAAATAATATTCATAGATAATCTGATCATAAACACACAATTCATCGGATCTCGACAAACACACCGCAAAAGAGTATTACATCGGATAGATCTCCATGAAGATCATGGAGAACATGGTATTGAAGAACATAGAGAGAGAAGAAGCCATCTAGCTACTAGCTATGGACCCGAAGGTCTGAGGTGAACTACTCACGCATCATCGGAGGGGCAATGGAGTTGATGTAGATGCCCTCCGTGATCGAATCCCCCTCCGGCAGATTACCGAAAAAGGCTCCAAGATGGGATCTCACGGGAACAGAGGCTTCCGGCGGCGGAAAAGTATTATTGTGGCTCTTTTTGCTATTGGGGGAATGTTTGGGAATTTATAGGCGGAAGATTAGGGTTAGAGGACCTGCAGGGGAGCCACAAGCCAGGGGGGCGCCCCCCCTAGGGCGCGCCCTGCAGGCTTATCGCCTTCCGGCAGGTCTCCTGCCCTCCTCTCCAAGTCTGGCAGGTTTCTTCTGCTCCAAGAAAAATCATCGCGCAAGTTTTATTCCGTTTGGACTCCGTTTAATATTCCTTATCTGCAATACTCAAAAACAAGGAAAAAACAGAAACTGGCACTGGGCACTAGGTTAATAGGTTAGTCCCAAAAATAATATAAAATAGCATATTAATGCATATAAAACATCCAAAACAGATAATATAATAGCATGGAACAATCACAAATTATAGATAAGTTGGAGACGTATCAAGCATCCCCAAGCTTAATTCCTGCTCGTCCTCGAGTAGGTAAATGATAAAAACAGAATTTTTGATGTGGAATGCTACCTAACATATTTATCCATGTAATATTCTTTATTGTGGCATGAATGTTCAGATCCATATGATTCAAAACAAAAGCTTAATATTGACATAAAAACAATAATACTTCAAGCATATTGATAAGGCAATTGTGTCCTTTCAAAATAACATGGCCTAAGAAAGTTATCCCTACAAAATCATATGGTCTGGCTATGCTCCATCTTCCCCACACAAAGTATTTAAATGATGCACAACCCCGATGACAAGTCAAGCAATTGTTTCACACCTTTTATGTTCTCAAACCTTTTCAACTCTCACGCAATACATGAGCGTGAGCCATGGATATAGCACTATAGGTGGAATAGAATATGGTGGAGGTTGTGAGGAAAAGGAGAAGATAGTCTCACATCAACTAGGCGTATCAATGGTCTATGGAGATGCCCATCAATAGATATCAATGTGAGTGAGTAGGGATTGCCATGCAACGGATGCACTAGAGCTATAAGTGTATGAAAGCTCAAAAAGAAACTAAGTGGGTGTGCATCCAACTCGCTTGCTCAAGAAGACCTAGGGCAATTTGAGGAAGCCCATCATTGGAATATACAAGCCAAGTTATATAATGAAAAAATCCCACTAGTATATGAAAGTGACAAAATAGGAGACTCTCTATCATGAAGATCATGGTGCTACTTTGAAGCACAAGTGTGGAAAAAAAATAGTAGCATTGTCCCTTCTCTCTTTTCTCTCATTTTTTTTATTTTGGTGGGCATCTTTGGCCTCTCTTTTTTATTTGGGCTTCACTGGCCTCTTTTATTATTTGTAAAGTCCGGAGACTCATCCCAACTTGTGAGGGAATCATAGCTTCCATCATCCTTTCCTCTCATGGGACAATGCTCTAATAATGATGATCATCACACTTTTATTTACTTACAACTCAAGAATTACAACTCGATACCTAGAACAAAATATGACTCTATATGTATGCTTTCGGTAGTGTACCGGGATGTGCAACGATCTAGCATAGCAAATGACATCAAAAAACGGACAAGCCATAAAAACATCATGCTAGCTGTCTTACGATCATGCAAAGCAATATGAAAATGATGGTGCGTGTCATAATAAGCGGAACGGTGGAAGTTGCATGGCAATATATCTCGGAATGGATATGGAAATGCCATAACAGGTAGGTATGGTGGCTGTTTTGAGGAAGGATATATGGTGGGTTTAACGCACCGGCGAAAGTTGCGCGGTACTAGAGAGGCTAGCAAAGGTGGAAGGGTGAGAGTGCGTATAATCCATGGACTCACATTAGTCATAAAGAACTCACATACTTATTGCAAAAGTCTATTAGTTATGGAAGAAAAGTATTAGACGCATGCTCCTAGGGGAGAGGTTGGTAGGAGTTAACCATCGCGCGCTCCCGACCCTCACACAAAGGATGACAATCATTAAACAAATCATGCTCCGACTTCGTTACATAACGGTTCACCATACGTGCATGCTACGGGAATCACAAACTTTAACACAAGTATTTCTACCAATCCACAATTACTCACTAGCATGACTCTAATATCACCATCTTTATATCTCAAAACTATATGCAAGGAATCAAACTTCTCATAGTATTCAATGCACTTTATATGAAAGTTTTTATTATATCCCTCTTGGATGCCCATTATATTAGGACTAAATTCATAACCTAAACCAATTACCATGCTGTTTAGAGACTCTCAAAATAATATAAGTGAGGTACGAGAGTTCAATTATTTCTATAAAATAAAAACACCACCGTGCTCTAAAAAGATATAAGTGAAGCACTAGAGCAAAATTGCCTAGCTCAAAAGATATAAGTGAAGCACATAGAGTATTCTAATAAATTCACGATTAATGTGTGTCTCTCTCAAAAGATGTGTGCAGAAAGGATGATTGTGGCAAACTAAAAAGCAAATACTCATATCATACAAGACGCTCCAAGCAAAACACATATCATGTGGTGAATAAAAATATAGCCTCAAGTAAATTAACCGATGGATTGAAGACGAAAGAGGGGATGCCTTCCGGGGCATCCCCAATCTTAGGCTCTTTGGTATCCTTGAATATGTCTTGGGGTGCCTTGGGCATCCCCAAGCTTAGGCTCTTGCCACTCCTTATTCCATAGTCCATCAAATCTTTACCCAAAACTTGAAAACTTCACAACACAAAACTCAACAAAAAACTCGTGAGATCCGTTAGTATAAGAAAAATAAATCACCACTTTAGGTACTGTTGTGAACTCATTATTTATTTATATTGGTGTAATATATACTGTATTCCAACTTCTCCATGGTTCATACCCCCCCGATACAACCCATAGATACATCAAAATAAGCAAACAACACAAAGAAAACAGAATCTGTCAAAAACAGAACAGTCTGTAGCAATCTATAAACTTCGAATACTTCTGTAACTCCAAAAATTCTGAAAAATTAGGACAATCTGGGAAATTTGTATATCAATCTTGTGTAAACATTTCAGACTCATTCGACGCTCTGGTGAATTTATAAAATTCCTGGACTGAGCGCAAAAGTTTCTGTTTTTCAGCAGAATCAAATCAACAATCGCCGTAGACCATCCCAAAGGTCTTGCTTGGCTCAAACACTAATTAAAACAATAAAACACAATTACTACAGAGGTAATAATGTGTAAAGCACTCAAAAACAGAAACAAAAACAAAAAACATAAAATAAAATTGGGTTGCCTCCCAACAAGCGCTATTGTTTAACGCCCCTAGCTAGGCATAACGCAATAGATCTTGGTATTGTCATCTTTGGTATGCAATCCATAAGTAGCTATCATAATAGATTCATAAGGTAATTTAATTTTCTTCCTAGGAAATTGTTCCATGCCTTTCCTTAACGGAAATTGGAATCTAATGTTTCCTTCTTTCATATCAATAATTGCACCGATCGTTCTAAGGAAAGGTCTACCAAGAATAATAGGACATGTAGGATTGCAATCTATATCAAGAACAATGAAATCTACAGGCACATAATTCCTATTTGCAACAATAAGAACATCATTAATCCTTCCCATAGGTTTCTTAATAGTGGAATCCACTAGATGCAAATTTAAAGAGCAATCATCAAGTTCATGGAAACCTAGCACATCACATAAAGTTTTCGGAATCATGGAAATGCTAGAACCCAAATCACAGAAAGCATGGCACTCATAATCTTTAATTTTAATCTTAATAGTAGGTTCCCACTTATCATAAAGCTTTCTAGGTATAGAAACTTCCAACTCAAGTTTTTCTTCAAAAGATTTCATCGTAGCATCAACGATATGTTTAGTAAAAGCTTTATTTTGATTATAAGTATGCGGAGAATTCAACATGGATTGCAACAAGGAAATACAATCAATCAAAGAACAACTATCATAATTAAAGTCCTTGAAATCCAAAAGAGTGGGTTCATTGCTATTTAAAGTTTTGACCTCTTCAATCCCACTTTTATCAATCTTAGCATTAAGATCTATAAACTCCGAATCATTGGGACGACTTTTAACTAAAGTTGACTTATCTTCAGTCCCATCTTTATCAAGATTTGTATTAGAAAACAAAGATTCAATAGGAGTCACATCAATCACTTTAAGATCTTCATCATTATATTAAAGATTCTGGCTTCGCGGCCATTTTATTGACTAAGGTAGCTTGTTTATCAGAAATTTGGCCTACTAAATTTTCAAGGTGAGCAAACTGAGATTTCAAACCATAAAATTCCTTAGTCATATCATCAAGTTCTTTATTCATGTATTCCAGCATAGCCTTTTGTTCTTTAAGCTCGTTTCTAAAGAAACTATTATGGTCAAATTGGAGCGACATGAAACCTTTAGCATTATTCTCAATATCTTCCAACTTCCTAAGATAAGGATCAAAGCTTTTGGGTTGAGCCATAAAGACGAGCAAACGATCTAACACACAAGCAAACGAAAAGACGAACGGAAGAAGGGAGAATAAAAAGGCAAATCTTTTTGGTTTTTTCTGAAAATCATTTTAGAAGTGGGGGAGAGGAAAACGAGAGGCAAATGGCAAATAATGTAAATGCAAGAGATGAGTTTGTGATGGGTACTTGGTAGGCTTGATGTAGATCTCCCCGGCAACGGTGCCAGAAATCCTTCTTGCTACTTCTTGAGCTTGCGTTGGTTTTCCCTTGAAGAGGAAAGGGTGATGCAGCAAAGTAGATAAGTATTTCCCTTAGTTGTTGAGAACCAAGGTATCAATCCAGTAGGAGATACAAGCAAGTCCCCAATCTTTGCACCTACACAAACAATCAAACACTTGCACCCAACGCTATAAAGGGGTTGTCAATCCCTTCACGGTTACATTGCAAGGATGAGATCTGATAGAGATAGATATAAAAGATTACTAAAACGAAAAGTAAAATAAAAGTAAAAAGATTGCAGCAAAGTATTTTTGGTATTTTTGGTTTATAGATCTGAAAATATAATATGGAAAATAGACTCGGGGGCCATAGGTTTCACTAGAGGCTTCTCTCTTGAAGGAAAATAATATGGTGGGTGAACAAATTACTGTCGAGCAATTGATAGAAAAGCGCATAGTTATGACGATATCCAAGGCAATGATTATGCATATAGGCATCACGTCCGTGTCAAGTAGACCGAAACGATTCTGCATCTACTACTATTACTCCACACATCGACCGACTCCTGCCTGCATCTAGAGTATTAAGTTCATGAAGAACAGAGTAACGCATTAGGTAAGATGACATGATGTAGAGGGATAAACTCAAGCAATATGATGAAAACCCCATCTTTTTACCCTTGATGGCAAGAATACAAATACGTGCCTCGCTACCCCTACTTTGTCACTGGGTGAGGACACCGCAAGATTGAACCCAAAACTAAGCACTTCTCCCATTGCAAGAATTACCAATCTAGTTGGCCAAACCAAACCAATAACTCGAAGAGACTTGCAAAGATATGAAATCATGCATAAAATAATTCAGAGAAGATTCAAATAATATTCATAGATAATCTGATCATAAACCCACAATTCATCGGATCTCGACAAACACACCGCAAAAGAGTATTACATCGGATAGATCTCCATGAAGATCATGGAGAACATGGTATTGAAGAACATAGAGAGAGAAGAAGCCATCTATCTACTAGCTATGGACCCGAAGGTCTGAGGTGAACTACTCACGCATCATCGGAGGGGCAATGGAGTTGATGTAGATGCCCTCCGTGATCGAATCCCCCTCCGGCAGATTACCGGAAAAGGCTCCAAGATGGGATCTCACGGGAATAGAGGCTTCCGACGGCGGAAAAGTATTATCGTGGCTCTTTTTGGTATTGGGGGAATATTTGGGAATTTATAGGCGGAAGATTAGGGTTAGAGGACCTGCAGGGGGGCACAAGCCAGGGGGGCGCCCCCCCCCTAGGGCGCGCCCTGCAGGCTTGTCGCCTCCCGGCAGGTCTCCTGCCCTCCTCTCCAAGTCTGGCACTTTTCTTCTGGTCCAAGAAAAATCATCGCGAAGGTTTTATTCCGCTTGGACTCCGTTTAATATTCCTTATCTGCAATACTCAAAAACAAGGAAAAACAGAAACTGGCACTGGGCACTAGGTTAATAGATTAGTCCCAAAAATAATATAAAATAGCATATTAATGCATATAAAACATCCAAAACAGATAATATAATAGCATGGAACAATCAAAAATTATAGATATGTTGGAGACGTATCAATGTGGAAACTCTTAAAAGTAAAACTTTGCCACCCAAGCATGATATTAATTAGTTTACTACATCCATCCAAATATCTATTAATGAAAGTAAGGAGAGAACCACTAGGTTGAGAGCTAAGCGAGAATTCCTAGAAAAGGTGCTTCCTCCCGGGTTTTATCGTAATCATGATGAAGATGTTAAAATGATTGGTGTTTCTCCTATTGAATCTTCATTTACTAATCTGAAAATAGATTATAAAGGGACCGGATATGAGTCAACTTTAGGTAGAAGGCGCCCCGTTTGTTTTGAGGGTGATGATCTTATTGATAAAAATGAAAAAGTGGGTTTGGAGAGGTCAAAACTTTAAATAGTGATGCACCCACTACTTTGGATTACAAGGACTTTAATTATGAAAGTTTCTATTTAGTTAAATGTATTTCCTTGTTGCAATTCATGATTAGCTCACCCAATGCTTATGAACAAAATAAAGCTTTTACTAAACATATCGTAGAAGCTATGGTAAAAGCTCATGAGGAGAAACTTGAGTTAGCGGTTTCAATACCAAGAAAATTACATGATGAATGGGAACCTACTATTAAAATTAAGCTTGAATATTATGAATGAAATTCTTTGTGTGACCTTGGTGCTAGCATTTCTATAATACCAAAATCTCTATTTGATGTGCTAGGTCCCACCGATATAAATGAATGTTCTCTTAACTTGCATTTAGTGGATTCAACTATTAAGAAACCATTGGGTAGAATAAATGATGTTCTTATTCTTGCTAATATAAATTATGTGCCCGTGGATTTCGTTGTGCTTGATATTGAATGCAATATGCCTTGTCCCATTATACTTGGTAGGCCTTTCTTATGAACTATAGGTGCTATTATTGACATGAAAGAAGGTAATATAAGATTCCAATTCCCATTAAACAAAGGGATGGAACACTTCCCTAGAAAGAGAATTAAACCACCTTATGAATCTATTATGAGGGCCACCTATGGAATAAATGTGAAGGATGACAATCCTTGAAACTATGCATTATGCCTAGCTAGGGGCATAAAACAAGCGCTTGTTCGGAGGCAACCCAATAGTTATCTTTAAATTTTTGTTTTACTTTCTGTTTTGGTGTGTTGACACGATTATTTCTACTATAATGATTGTATTTTTATGTTTAAATTAGTGTTTGTGCCAAGTAAAGCCTTTGGGATGATTTGGAAGATAGTAGAATTGATACGGTGCAAAAACAGAAACTTTTGCGTCCAGTGCAGAATTTCTCTGATTTTACTGGAATGTCTTTTTGATCTATTTTAAAAAAATTATTGGTATACAAATTTCCCAGGTTTTCCTAATTTTTCAGAATTTTAGGAATTACATAAGTATAGCTTTTCTACAGATCTTTACAAAGTGTTCTGTTTTAGTCAGATTCTGTTTTTGCTTGCATAGCTTTCTTGTTTTAATGATGCTATGGATTGTATCGGGGGGTATAAGCCATGGAAAAGTTAGAATACATTAACTATTACACAATAATTAAATATGAATCAATTTATAACAGTACCTAAATTATTTGATATGTTTATTATACTAACGGATCTCACGAGGTTTTGTTGAGTTTTGTATGCTAAAGTTTTCAAGTTTTGGGTGAGAGAATGATGGATGACGGAATAAGGAGCGGCAAGACCTCAAGCTTGGGGATGACGACGGGACCCCAAGGTAATATTCAAGGAAGACCCAAGCATCTAAGCTTGGGGATGCCCTGGAAGACATCCCCTCTTTCGTCTCCAATCTATCTGTATGTCACTTGGGGCAATATTTTTATTCATCACATGATATGTGTTTTGCTTGGAGCATCGTGTGTTTTATTTTGTTTTTCTTTTAGTTTGCCACAATCATTGTTTGCTGGACACACACATATTTGAGAGATACACACGGTCATCATAATTTGTTAGAATACTCTATATGCTTCACTTATATCTTTTTCAGCTAGGCAGTTGCTCTAGGGCTTCACTTATATCTTTGTAGAGCACGGCGGCGTCTAAATTTGGTAGAAATGACTGAAATCTCATGCTTAACTTGAATATTTTTAATATTATAATAAGAAAAAGGAACGGTAAATTACACGAGTTATAAGACAAGTCCAAAAAGAATAGGTATTCATAAAAACTTTCATGTAACTCACTAAAGAAGAAACATGAGTTGATTATATTGATGTAGTAATATGAAAGGGCATAAATACATGATTGCCGGTTAGTAGAAATATTGGTAATTAAATCTTGTATTTGTTCTTCATCTAAGTATCAACATGGCATGGTGATGATGTGTGAGCGTTTTTATGTCTGAAATGAAATCCTATCATGTTGTTTGAATCAGGGGAGCGCGATGGTTAACTCCTACCAACCTCCTCCCTAGGGGTATGCGATAGTACTCTACTTTGAGAGAGATAATAAGGCTTTGCAATAAGTATGTGAGTTCTTTATGATTAATGTGAATCCATGGATATACGCACTCTCACCTCTTTGTATTTGCTAGCCTCTTCGGTATCGTGCATTGCCCGTTCTGACCTCGAGAGTTGGTGCAACCCTCGCCGGTGCATCCAAACCCCGTGATATGATACTCTCTATCACACATAAGCCACCTTATATCTTCATCAAAACATCAACCATACCTACCTATCATGGCATTTCCATAGCCCTTCCGAGATATATTGCCATGCAACTTCCACCGTTCAGTCACATGACTTGTGTGTTCATCATCATATTGCTTTGCATGATCATATAGTTGACATAGTACTTGTGGAAAAGCTACCATTCATCATGTTTATATGTTATGCTAGATCATTGCACATCCTGGTACACTGCGAGAGGCATTCATATAGAGTCATAACTGTTTTATGTTGAGTTGTAAGTAAATAAAAGTGTGATGATCATCATTATTAGAGCACTGTCCCAGTGAGGAAAGGATGATGGGGACGATGATTCCCCATAAGTCGGATGAGACTCCGGACAAAAAATAAAAAATGGGGGAGGCAAAATGAGCCCACCACAAAAAAAAGAAGGAAAAAAACAAAATAAGAAATTAAATGAGAGAAAAAGAGGGAAGGGGTAGTGTTACTATCAATTTACCACACTTGTGCCCCAAAGTGGCACCATGTTCTTCATATAGAGTCTCTTGAGTTGTCATTTTCATATGCTAGTGGGAATTTTTCATATAGAAATTGGCTTGTATATTCCGATGACGGGCTTCCTCAAATGCCCGAGTTCTTCATGAGAAAACAAGTTGGATGCACACCCCACTTAGCTTCTGTTGAGCTTTCATACACTTATAGCTCTAGTGCATCCGTTGCATGGCAATCCCTACTCTTCGCATTGGTATCTATTGATGGGCATCTCCATAGCCCATTGATACGCCTAGTTGACGCGAGACTTTCTTTTCCACTTTGACTCCTTTGATATCTACCACCATACTCTATTCCACCCATATGTTATATACATGGTTCACGCTCATGTATTGCGTGAAGTTGAAAATGCTGAAGCGCGTTAGAAGTACGATCTAATTGCCTCGTTTGACACCGGGGTGCTCATGATTTATACTTATGCGGTGAAGACGGAGTCATGTCATGCTTGATATGATAAAATGAGTAGGGAATAACATTCTTTAAGGAACATATATTTGGAAGAGTGATGATTATGCTATTTATGTTTAAAGATATTATTATGTTGATATTAATTAGTTCATCGTTTCTCAATGATCATACTAAAAAGAGATTACATGTTAGGTAGCATGTCGCATCAAAAATTAAACTTGGGATGCTGATATGTCTCCAACGTATCTATAATTTTTGATTGTTCCATGCTGTTATATTATCAATGTAGGATACTTTATATGCAATTATATAATATTTTATCATTTTTTGGGAACTAACCTATTAACCCAGTGCCAAGTGTCAGTTGTTGTTTTCGGCTTGTTTTTGGTTTTCCAGGAAATCTATACCAAACGAAGTCCAAACGCTATGAAACTTTTTGATGATTTTTTTCTAGACAAAGGAGACACAGGAAGCTTCAGGATTAGTCAGGAGGCCGCACGAGGAGACAACAAGGCAACATGGCGCTCCTAGGGGGTAGGCGTGCCCTGATGCCTTGTGCCCCCTGGCTCCATTTGACCTAATTCCCGTCTATAAATTTACAAATATTGGGAAACCATCAGAGAGCCACCCGAAACACTTTCGTCGCAAGCCTCTGTTCCGACGGGAGGCCATCCTGAGACCTTTTCCGGTACTCTGCCGGAGGGGCAATCTATCACAGAGTCCATCTACATCAACCTTGCTGCCTCTATGATGATGTGTGAGTAGTCCACCACAGACCTACGAGTCCATAGCTAGTACCAAGATGTGTGGGGACCTCGACTCATAAGTCGAAGTCACCGAATGCATGTGTAAAGTGATCCCAGGATCAATGCTCGCTGAACACACAAATACTGAATAACAAGAGTCTTACATCCATTACATACCGTCTTACAAAAATTATGAGCATTATGGTCTAGTCTGACATAGATAGGGCCACGAAGGCCAAGCATCAAATATAAACTCGCTGCGGAAATCTTCAACGATAGCGTGGACCCATGCCATCTTCCTTAACCCTACAGGCATTCTGACTGGAAAGCGTCCTAATTCGCATGTTTGTCACCGAATAATTCTTCACCACATTTCTGTTCTTCCATGCCTGGCTAATTAAATAACCAGGGACAAGCCAATGAGTGCTTTTGAATGTATCGCAAGCAACCCATGTTTGGAGCAAAGTGAATAATGCATGGCATAACCCTAAGTAGGTATTTTGCGGAAAGCTAATTTTGAGTGCAATATCATGCCCTAACATTTGTAAAATCATGCATCCTGAGGTTACAACTCAAGTTTAATCATCTCATCTGACTTAGCTCAACTATCTCTTTTGTCACACACACAACAAGTTTGTAAAACACTGGACAAAGTTAGGCAGCACCACCCAACTGTCCTTGACCGTGGACACGGCCATTCAAATATTAAGATGCCAACTCCCTTGCGCGCAGGCCCCACGGTGGGCTCCAACTGTCATGGGGATGTCACGACAAGTGTCCTCATATGAGAACTTAGTTGCGAGGCCATCACGGCTGGAGGAAGCCTTGGATGGGGTTGATCGGGAACGGGAGAGATGATTTACCCAGGTCCGGCCCCTCTGGTGAGGTAAAAGCCTACTCCTGCTATCTGATTTCTTATTCGATGTCAAGATCTCGATTACAAGGGTTGCTTTCGCTACCTAGATCTCGAGGGTTTCTAACTTGAATCTGTCCCTTTCGACGACCCGGGGCTTGCCCTTATATACTGGGTCAAGTCCTCGGGGTTACAATGAATCTGGGTCGCGCCCGTCCTCTCCTCCTTATCAGAGTGGAACTCCTAAGTCGTCGTCCCCTAAGCCGACTTGGGCCATGGTCCTCTGAGCCGGCCCAATGGTCTTGGTGACTTCCTCCTGGTCTTTAGGCCAGACGCTTGGGGTCTTGCTCCTCATGGGCCGACTTACGTCCAGGCCCACGTGTCTGTGAGCCGCCTGGACGGGCCGGCTTATACCAGGGGCAATATGCCCAACAACCCCCGAGTTCCTCATTGGACACTCGTGACTGATCTTCTGGTCCCGTATACTTATACATCGAGGCCGCTCCGACCGTTCACCACCAATGTCGTCGTCACGACCATCACCGTCACTTGTTCTTCCTTCCCCATCTATGTGATGGGTAGTAACAACTCTTAAACCCCCTTTACATATGATGTTATTTGAGTAATTGTTGGGTATGCGTCGGTCTGCTAGTAAGCGGTTCTTTGATATACATCGTTCATTTATGGGTATGTTGACTAGTAAGCCATGTGCGTCTGTAGGACATCACGACGCGTGCGTGTTGCCCACATGACAAATGTCACATGCTGGAGGCGGCTTCACAGATTTTTTAATTTTCCTTTCGTAAGTTTCTTTTAGACACTATCCATTTGTAAATATAGCATGCAGTTATGGACGTGTAGGACAAGGCAATTCGGCTCCGAGCTCATCTGCTCTCGTGCGTCAGTAAAGGCAAAAAGAGAAAAGTAGGTTTTTTTGTAAAAAAATATGATTTTGTTTTTGCATGAAAACGTTCAAGCATGCGATGTCCATGCCAATTTTTTTGGTGTTTAGACATACGAGTAGCTCTCAGCGAAAAACAAAAACAAAATGGGGGCTGTGAGAAAGTTTATTATTCACGCATTGTTTGGACTGATTTTGTCTTTTTTGCCACGAGCTCCTTAGATGTCCGCACACTACCAAATTTGACACGAATATCATGCACTAACATATTCCATGCAAAAGAAAATATCATTTTTTTTTAATTGTTCTAGTTTACTATTCAATGAGAGCAGATGAGCTGGCTGAGAAATGAATATTCGTGGACCTCCAAGCCTTCTGAGGCCCTGGACCATGAAAGACACGTACACCAAAATGAATATTCACCGTTAGATTGGACGATCCCGGCGCCTCCTTCCAGACCTTCGGAGGCCCTGGACCATAAAAGTTGGCTAGCATCCACCGGTAGGCTCAGCCCATATTTCCCTCCACCGGCGGTTTCGCGCCAAAGGGCAGCGATACTCTCTATCGGTCGTATCGTCTGTTCAAACTATTTCAAATCAGTGTGTCAGTTTCGTGGTACGTTAAAGTGAACCGATGGTTGGTGTCATGCTGCACCAGTTCATTTGGACTACCACCATTCGTCGCTTCGCTTGTGAGGAAGTGCGGATCGTCATCTGCGTTTTCGAAAAGCAAAACCAGGTTAAAAAAAAAGCAGTCGATTTTACTGTCCATAAGAGAATTCCCCGTGTGTGGTAAGTTATTCGATGCAAGAAACGAGAAAAGAAAAAGGTGGCAGTTGAGCTCTGAAATGAAGAAACTGAAATCTGAAAAAGCTGCGTCTGCTGCTCCCCCGGACTGAAAATGCAGCCACCCGTCCATGGATGTACCACCTTGACCGATGTGGAGACCAAGCCACGACCGCGTGCCTCCTCCTCACCCTCTCCCGTATGCTGCATATAAAGTAGACGCCAACCCCATGGCAATTTCGTCTCAGAGAGCTTCATCGCCATTCCCTCTAGAGCCCCGCCAATATACTCAAAACTCTCGGTGGTTAGGGAAAAGAGAGGTGCTAGAGAGATGGATGGTATGTTTGCATCTATGATCCATCCCTCTTGATTAATCGTCCTTGGCTTTTCCTGTTGGTGGTTTTGTCCTGCTTACTATTCTGGTGGAAATTTGTGCTCAAGATGTCCAGATGATTGTTTTCCCCTTGTTTCTGTTTCTCCGTTGTTTCCTTTTGGAGATCTTGTGCGTTCGTATCAGTTCAAAAATGGCCGCGTTCCCGCTGATTTTCCATGGCAAAGGCTCAATTTGGGGTTTCTTGGCCTTTCTGTTCGGCCAGTGGCAACTCGCAGAGTTTCGCCTTGATGATCTTGCCCTGCTATTTCTTTGTCATGCCACCAAGATTTGATCTTCTTGTTTCTTATCTGAACTTTGAAGGGCGCAATCTGCTGGGTGCTGTGGGAACTGCGAGAGCGAACCAGAACAAGGTTTGAAACTCCTGCATGCGTATTCATCATCGATCTCGTGTTCCTGCGTTCGTTCGATCTCTCTGTCTGACTCCGCACGCCATGCTTTTCTGCAGGCCAAGATCGTCAAGATAGCGGTGCCGGTGCTGGCCATGCTTCTGCTGCTCACGGCGGCGGTTGTCTCCACGACGCCCGACGACCGCGCCTCTCTCCTCGCCTTCTTCCACCGCGACAAGTTCCTTACGTTCTGCGTGCTCCTGAGCACCACAATCGGCTGCTCCCTGGCGTGGATGGCCGTTACGGCGACGACGGAGGCTTCCCGGCGCTCGTACGCGTGGGCCACCGTCAGGTGCTTCGCGCTTCTTGCCATCAATCTGTACCTCGCCTTGTCCAAGTGAGTATCTCTGGTGTGTTGGTCTCTGTTCTTCACTTCTTCTGAAGTTTGTGCTGTGAACTGTGATTAACTTGCTCTCCTTGTTTTCGTCAGCCTCCCGGATGTCGACGATGCTGCTTAGGTTCGCTGCGCGCGTCCCGGATGTGCCTGCCGGAGGATCGAAGATGGATCATTTTGGAGCTTGGTGATGCCTCGTATGGTGTTTTATTCTAGCTTAATTAATCTGCCAGTATCGCTGCTAGAACTTGGGGACATGTCTATCGTAATCGTAGCATCTCTTTTTGTTGTTGTCTTCTTCATCTGGGGTTTAGACTGTCTGTTTGCATCTGCTGCTAAAATCTGGATTTGCCCTTGAGTATCCCTGGAGCCTACTTAGTAGTATGAACTTCAAAAGGGTTTGAATTTTGTTCAGCTGATGCTTTGAACGCTGGAATGCATGATGTGACTGAGTGAACTTCGTTATTCTGAACCGACTGAGATCACTGTTTTTGTGTCGTGAGAGAATAATTTGCGCCTGTCCATGGTTCTTTTAGGCAAGTTCTTCATCGTTGCACAGTTATCTGCACAATCTCAACTCTCTCATCGAAACATGAAGCAACATCTGTGCGTGGGCTGGTCGTTTCACAGGGGTTGACAACAGTTAGCTGCTGCATTTTTTCTTTTTTTGTGGGAAGCTGCAGCAGGTTTGTGTGGCCCTTGAGTGCGGCTCTCCCTAGTAACTTGAATGTGTGTGACGCGTCAGAAGTTCGAGCTGGGTGTGCACCGCTGCGCGGTCGTGCTAGCTGCCAGGCCACCGTACATGTCATGGTCGTCAATTTGTGATCGCACCTGCACGCTCCCGATGAACACGGCATCACCGAAGCTGCTCACGTACACAAGCATATACTCACGATGTGTTGACGTCGACTGGAGGCCGAACTTGACACCGGCACACTGTACACGGCAGTTAGCGGCGGAGACAGGCCCCAGGCAGCCGGGCCGCTGCCCGGGGCGTGAGGCCATTTTCCTTCGCGCACTGTAGCTACAGTGCTACAGTGCACCAAGACTGCCTGGGACGGCCTGGGGCTTTGCCTGATCCTGGCGCCGCCACTGAGGGCAGTCACGGTTCATCCCATAAGGCCGAACTTGGCACCGGCACACTGTACAGGGCAGTCACGGTCCATCCTATAGAAGGGTGTCAACGCACAGTGCTGACCGATCCAAGCGTTGGAGTACAATCTCAGTCCTTTCCCACGTTTCGAAGTTTTGATAAGCGAATGATATTCAACCCACCATTCCAGGTAATCACCGGTTACTCTGGTTGGAGGGTGATTCTCGAGTATTCGGTCTCAAGCACCGGGATGAAAACCCTACGTATTATCTTGACGAAGGCATAGCTTGAAGTTTGTTTGGACTTATTTTTTGGGTGGAAATCCTTGAACCAACCTTTGGTGGTTGGATCTGGCGCCGGCGGCGCTTATATGTCGTTCCCTTCCTAGAGGCGTCGCTTTTCGAGATCCTTTTCTCCTAGTCCTGATGCTGTCAAGAGATGTTGATGTTGATGGTCACGGTTGTATGTCGTAAATCGTTGTCCTTGCCGCTTAGGGATTTTGTTTGTTTTTCTTCATCGTCCTATGCATAACTTTGGTCTTCTATGACTTTGCTATTTGACTGCGTGTGTGAGTGCGTGCGGGCGCACGTGTGTGTGTGTTTTCGTTGGATGTCTGCATCGTAGTTATGTAGAGGCTAGGTGCGTACTCATTCTATCCCTCGACGTTACATTATGAATTAATAAAAAACGCCATTTGATCAAAACAAATTGTGTATTAGAGATTTTGGTGAGAGTGTGCACTTGGCTTGGCTCCAGGCAAGACCAAGGCTTTATAGGAAACTTCGTGAAAAAATATGCCCGAGCCAAAGTTGTTACAAATGTTTTGAACTCTTTCGGGGTGCCATCTCACACGCCAAGATGGCAAGTCTCGCTACGTTGGGGTGATTTGGACCCCGAGAACCCCCTCCTTCCACCCCCATCGAAGCTAGTGTCGCTTGGTTGATCATTCACAATAGAGATTGGACGGCGTGTGGACTTCACCGTTGGGGGTGGCCTGAATGCAGCTTGTGCCCTCTTGGTAGTCAAGTTCAAGAAACGTTGGCCCGCCTTCTTTTTCAATGTTGTTACACGATTTCAGTTTGAAAATCAAGGAAGGCCCCGATTGGCCTTGGTGACATCATGACGAGCGAGTGGACGAGCAAGGTTGTGATGAAAGATTGATGGACGGGCATCACCCTTAAAAGATTTTCAAATCGAAAAGCAACACTATGATCTGGCGCCAACTAGGATCATTGTTCACAAAATCAAAGAAGAGGCTTACATGTGGGTGATGTACTGCCTTGCGAGTTATTATTCCATTTCGCCACTTTGTGGCTTTTGTCTTAAACTTCTTCTCCTTAATTAACGAACTGACAAATCTTTTGCCTCATTTGAGAAAAGAAGGAAAGCTAGTGTAGCCACACGATCAATTTAGTACTCGTTGGAGTAAAGGGTACATGCGCAACAAACATTGACTCACAACACAATTTCCTCTTTCTATAGGTAGTTTTATCTAATTATTTGTCGCATTGAAAATTTGTGTTTGTACGTCCTGATCTCTGAATGATTGTCGTCGATTTTAATTCTTTTTTCAAGTAGAATGAAGCATTCTAAGATCATGCACACAAGCTAGTGAGAAAGATGCTTAGTAAAATAAACCAATTCTTTTCTTAAGCCCGGCGCCTATTTCAATAGCAGAACCCTCTACAATACCAAAAAAAAAGGAAGGTGCTTATTTCAATGGCAGAACCATTAGCATCGAGCGCATGCCTGGGCATATCTCGGGCCGGGCCGGGCTTCGGGCCGGGCCAAAAAAGCCCGGTGCTAAAAACCCAGGCTCGAGCCCGGCCCGGCCCGACTGTCGGGCCTATTAATCGGGCCCGAGCCCGACCTAGGGCAGAAAAAGCCCAACACGGCCTGGCCCGACTACGGCTAAAAACGGGTTTTCCACAAACCTGAGCCCGTCCCAACCCGACCGTCGGGCTCATTTTCCAGGCCTGAACCTGGCCCGATGGCGTGTTTAGGCCCGGCCTGGCCTGGAATTTTCGGGCTGTTCGGGTCGGGGTGTCCATGGCCAGGTAGAATCGAGCGGCACCCATATATTCGCTTTCGTTCCTATCGTTTGAAAAGAAAAGGATATGCCTTTGCGTTGCCCTGGAGGTTTCGCGCCAAGGGCAACGATAGTCGCTTCCGTTCCTATCGTCTGTTCAGTTTTTTCAAACTAATTGAAATCAGTGTGTCGTTTCGTGGTGTCCATTTGCGAGTTGTGATGACGTTAGCAAGGAAGAGGGATCATGGTTTCCATCATGTAAAAGCAAAATGAGGCAGTCGATTTTACCGTCCCGTAAAGAAAGTAGAGAAAAGAAAAGTAGGGCAACTGAAAGTAGTACGATCTCTGAAACGAAGAAAGCACTGTCTGCTGCTGCCCCCCGACTGAAAATGTTGCCACCTGTCCTTGACCGATGTGGAGACCAGGTCACGACGACCTCCTCCTCATCCTCACCTCTACGCTGCATATAACTGGACGCCGACTGCCCAACTCCGTGGCTGTTCCTCCATAGAGCTTCTTCAGCATCCATCTCCAAAACTCTCCGTTGTTAGGGGAAAAGACTAGTGCTAGTGAGATGATGCCTGGTATATATGCATCCTCTTAATTAGTCGCTTTCCTGTTTATACTTTGCTGTGCATATTATTTTGGTCGAAATTTGTGCCGAAGATTTTTGATTCCCGGATGAATCTTCTTGCATTTTCTTTCTCTCCGTCTTCCTCTTGGCGGAGCAACATTGTCTTTTGTGGAGATATTTTGGCTCTGGCTAGCTCTTCAAGTAGTTTTCATCATGTTATTTGTTCAACTAGTCACTAGCAGTTTTCCTGGCTCTGCTGTTTCCTTGTCGTTTTACCAAGATTTGATCTTCTTGTTTCTTTGCTCTGCTATTTGCTGCCAAGATTTAACCCACCTCTTGTCTTGTCTCAACTTTGAAGGCCGCAACTTGAGCGCCGCCGGAGCAAAGGAGGAGGAGGGGGAGCATGCCAGGGCCCAGGGTAAGCAAAGCGCCCAATCCAATCCAATCCAATCTCTCGTCTCCTGCTCGTTCTTGCGTTCCATTCGATCTCTCTCTCAGTCTTTGTTCCTTCCCGTGCAGGTGCAGCCGCCCAAGATCGACGTGGAGACGCTCTACCTACTGTACATGCTGCTTTTCATGACGATGTGGATGTCCTCGTTTCGGCTTCGGTCGCCGGCCCTGGCCACCTGCTACATCCCGGCCATGGAAGCCCTGGTCACCTGCCTCTTCTTCGCGTTCGTCGCCGTCCAGCTGCAGGTGCTGCTTGTCATCGCGCTGTCGGAGAAGCCCGCCCCGTCGCTGCTTCCGCCTGCCGTGACCCAGTGGGTCATGGCCCTCTCCCTGTGGCTGCTCGGGGTCCTCTACTACACCAACTACGCCTCCATGACCGACAGGTATACGAGCTACTGGGGCATGATCATGGCCGGGGTCGCCAGCGTTGTGAGCCTCGCCATGACTGTCTACAACATGCTGCAGGTAATTCACTTCTTGTGCTCGTACTTCGTTTCTTCTCCTAGAGTTTGCGCATTGTTGTGTGATGGAAGCCTTTAACCAAGTTGTTCATCGTCTGTTTTGCCAGCGCCCCGTCTTTGCTTAGCTGCGGATCAACAATGTTTGAAGTTTGAACATCTTGGAACCTGAAGAGTGGCGACCTGAAGAAGGGCCAGACTTGCCCTTGCCTATGGCAGTTTACAATTATGTTACTAATTTCTGTCTAGTGTTGGATGTGCTATATGAGTATGTTGTTGGTTCTCTATCTATTATCTGAACTCAGGAAAGACTTGTTTCATGTGGGGGACACGATTAATGTGTCAGTACCTGATGTTTCGTGATAATATTTTCTTTAGGGAATGCTTCATGAAAAATCTGTTATTGGGATGTGATCTTTTCCTTGGTTCATGTTGATGGGGATGTGATCTTCTCCGTTCGTTAACTCTTTGTGATCCTGATCGGTCTTGCTATTTAGTCAAAGTAATTTCAGACTGACTGCTATAGTGTTCTTGATGCTTGGTTAAAAATAGGATTTAGCTTCAGGTAAGCTAATCATCGATTTTGTTTCAGGGTTAGTCTCTGTTCTTATCAGATTCCTATGTTAGAGATAAAGCTGCTCTATGAATTAAAATGTCACCACCCTGCAAAAAAAAGAATTAAAATGTCACCACCCCGCAAAAAAAAGAATTAAAATGTCACCATGAAATAATCTAGATGCAAATAGGCAAGAAGAATTATAAGTTTGATAAAGGATGAGGGGTCAGAAGTACAAAAGTATTGCAGGAACGAATGTTTGATCATGTGGGTCATACTGTAATCTATACCAGTGTGTGAGAAAACAGTTACAAGCTGTCCATTTTATCATGCTATAACAGTAGAAGTTACAAAACGATTTACTGTGGGATCATGCTCATGTCATATTATGAACTATGATTAGGGGGTTAGTAATCAGATTGTAGTTCTGACCATAACAGAGGAAGAATATCATGGTTGATGTGTATATGTAGCAGCAAAGTAGATAATGTCAGGGAAGGATCTATATGCAACATGAATCAGGTTCATGTCATTTAATCCTTGCAGGTCGTCACAAATGGCAATCTGTCATATATGTTCAGTAAAGTTTGTATAGAGTTGCATAGTTAGCTACACAAGCTCATTCCAGTAGGAAATTGTTTTTTGGAACACTACCTGCTAGATTATATACTTGATTGTTGATTGAACAAATACACAAGCACATCACTGAAAATTTAGAGGATTCGCTAAAGGATTATTTTTGCTAGCATACCAAATTTAATGATGTTTGCCTAAGTGAATGTAGTGTTTGCATGTTTATTTAACTAAAAGGGCGCATAAGTGGGCAAGAGACAACAATGTTATCTCAGGATCAGAAGACATGTACATGCCTAGTAAGTAAATGTGCCTCAGCAGCGCACGTTTAAGTTAAAGGAAAAAAGAACTAGATACCAGCAAAGCTCAGGTTATGCATCAGAACAATGCCTCAAGCATTTAGTAAGCTTTGTTGAATTGTTGTGAAATTATGCTGCGGCGGATCTCCGTGCTTCTTTGTCGACGGGCAGTTTCGATGGTGGTGGTGATTGGTGGGCTTGCCGGTGCGGCCGTCGTTGATCTTCCTCGAGGCATCGCTCAATTGTTATCGCACCCCTCCCGCGTGGATTCAGCCATCGCAGTAGCTCCAGGGGAAACCATTGATCTTGTGTGATTGGACGATGGCAGCGCCTTGATGTCATATTCCCGCTTGGGGGATTCGTCTTTGGAGCTGGGCATCGACAAGCGGGACTAGTGGATGGCGGCGGTATTGGCATCGAGGCTTCTGCAGCAACGATGATGGGGGAAGCGATGTTAGTTGGCTCTTCTCTGACGTGTCTAGGGAATTGCCTAAAATTGTTTGTTGATGTGAAGTCGAAGCTTCGGTGGCGGGGTCTGATGGCGTACGATGACATGCAGCAGGTGGTTCGTTCGGTAATCTTCCGTGATGCCAGCCGTACCTAGTTTGTCCTTCGTAATTTTCTATGAGAGTCGGAGTTGCGCTGTCTCGTTACAAGTAGTTGTGTTCTCGCATGGATCTTAATATAACTCCACACGGGCTCTAAAGTGTGGGTTGGATATGTTGAAGTCGGAGTCGTTTTCTTAGGGTTTAGGATGGCGATGACGACTTCTAATGGAGGAGTGATGACGATGATGCCTCCGTGTTGTCTCGACGAGGCCATCTTTGGAGAGGAGTGTGGGGGGTATTATGTGTGCGCTGCTCAAAAAATTGCCTCTTATTAAAAAACTTTAATCTGGATTTATGAGACTTATTGTCTGCGGACAAGACCAATCAAAATAAATTAATCCTTGCTAGCAAACGTGTACGTGCCTCGCATAGGATGAACAACAAAAAAACTTGTAAAAATTATAGTCCCTACAATATAGTTTACCCATGGACTCCACTAGCATAGTATCACAAGCTAAACCACACACAATATATTAATTTGGTCCGAAGCGCATTAGAGCATCTACAGTCGTGCCCCCTATATCTGCACCCAAACGCCGGGGCCGGTAGTCTAGTCACTAGTCGGACCGAAACAACACCCAACCGAGCTCCACACAACCAGCCCGAACACCCGGGCTGTCCGGCAACCCTCGTATCTAGCCCATATGCGGGGTGGATATGGGGAGGTCTGGACGCGCCCGGAGATCGTCACCACGTTGGATCGGCCTGCTATGGCCCACGCTGCCACGACCATTGTTCCCACAAAACCTCCAGCCGGTCTGATGAACCCTAATCAAACCCCACTCATGTCAGTCCTCTCACCCTCTCCACCCACCCCCAGCCTGCTCCTCTTTCTCTCGCCAATCTATCAAGTCCCCTCCGCCATGCTCCGAGGCGGCTTCGACAAGATCGATTAGGTGGGATGACTGCCGACTCATCAAGCTCATCCGACCCGGACGAGGATGAGGTTTAGTTACGCAATGCTCTCTGCCACTCCTGGATAGGTCGGGCCGAGAACTCCTCCTCCACGACGTTTCCATCATCCTGAGTGCGCAGCTCCTTCTCTACGACAGTCCAACGTCGACCTACGTGCTCCGTGTCATCCCCACGAGGCAGCAGGGCGAGCTACATCGGATCTCGATGCTTCTTCGTCGATGGGTAGTTTCGATGGTGGTGGTGGTTGGTGGGCTTGCCCGTGCAGGTTCTTGTGCGGCTGAGCTTGTGTGGGAGCTTTGGTGAAGACCCAATCCCGGCTTTGTGCCGTGACCAACAATGGCAGTGGCTGCAGCCATAGTTGAGCTTCCTGGAGGCATCGCTCAATTGTTGTCGCACCCCTCCCGCGGGATCCGACCATCACGGTAACTCCAGGGGAAACCTTTGATCTTGTGTGATTGGACGATGGTGGCGCCTTGATGTCATATTCCCTCTTGAGGGCTCCGTCTTTGGAGCTGGGCATCAACAAGTGGGTCCAGCGGATGGCGGCGGTATTGGCGTCGAGGCTTCAGTAGCAATGGATCGGAGAGTAATGTTATTCGGCTCTTCTCCGACGTGTCCGCGGGGTTGCCTCAAGTTGGACATCAGGTTCACTCCATCCAAAGATCAGGTAGCAGATAGTTTCACTAAAGCTTTACCGATTAGGCCATCCGAAGAATTCAAGAGAAATCTTAATATAAGATAGTTGAGATTAAGGGAGGGTGTTGGATAGATCGTTTAAAGATTGTAATGTTAACCTCCTATCGATGGCCGCAAGTCTTGTAAACCACGACATGGGTTTTTCCTGTCCATGATCAACATGTAATACGTGGCTCCTCTTATGAGAAGTAGGAACGCTTCCCTCTAACAGAGTATGTGCAAGGCTCGGCTCTCTTCGTCCACCTCCACCGCGCCTTGCTGAGCGTCGATGCATGAGGGCACACCAAGCTCAAGTTTTGATGCGTTGCGATACAATTGCACATGGAACTAGGCAGGAAGACAAAGTTGACTGCCAACCAGACCTGGCCAAACGGGCCGTGCTTTTCGGGCCGGCCCAAAAGCACGGCGACACGGCACAACATAAACGGGCCGGGCCTCGCACGCGGCACGCCTTGGGCCATGCCTGGGCCTGGAGGCTGGGCACGCGGGCCGGCACGGCACGACCCGTTTAATTTTTTTTAATGTATTTTCAGATTTTTTAAATATATATATATCTAAAATACAGCCCAATAGGTCTAAAAATGAGCCCAACAGGATGAAAAATATGCAGCCCAGCGTGCTAAACGGGCCAACGTGCCGGCCTGTTTAGTAACCAGGTCGTGCCTGGGCCTGGGGGCGCCGCACGTGGGCCGGCCCGACACGGCCCGGCTAATATTCGTGCTTAGGCGGGCCGTGCCGTGCCAGGCCCGTTTATGGCGGGCCTGGCCGTGCCGTGCCGGCCCGGCCCGTTTGGCCAGGTCTGCTACCAACCAACGGCCTACGCGCACATACAGCTAGTTGGGAATGCACATACAGCAGCTAAATAACCTTCAAGAACTCTCTGCAAATTACCAACCCCTAAAGATTGAGACATTCTGCTCACGAAATAGAGTCTCCCAGTCACATACGTCTAAAAACCCCAACGGAACAAGACAACAACAAAATGGTAAGATAGAGTTGTTACTTGTACCTAAGTATGAACATACTACTGGCAAATTGAAACTAATAAAACATCTCATGACAGGCCCTTCCAAACTTCCAACTTAGCAGAGTAGTAAGTATGATATAACTAAACAAAACGGCGCATCTCCATACTCCAAAATGATCCGTCTTCGATCCGATCCTTGGGCAGCCACATCCACACACGTGCGCGACGAACCTAAACACCATCCTCCACGGCCGCGGGGCACTGACGAAAACGACGCGAGCAAGTTCATTAGCGCCCAAAATTAAGCCCAAACTTGAGAATGAAGTGACCAAAGACAGCTCACCAGCACCAGGATCATGTACAGCTTGAGCGGGAGCTCCAGGAAGCACGCGACGGCGCCTACCGCGTAGTAGCGCCGGGCCGCCGGCGTCCGCGCCCGAACGGCCTTCCTCGCCACAAGACAGCCCAGGTTGATCTGGGAGAGCACGCACATCATCAGGAAGTAGCTGCTGCCGAAGAAGGCGCGGAGGCAGGCACAGTCGTCCGGCGTCATGGAGGCAGCCACCGCCGCCGTGAGCAGCAGCAACAGCATGGCCAGCACCGGCACCGCCATCTTGACGATCTTGGTCTGCAGAAAAGCAAAGAGTGCTTAGCAGAGTCAGAGGGAGAGATGGAGCGAGCGCAAGAACACGCTGGAAGAAATGAGTGCAGAGGAACACGAGATCAACGACGAATATGCATGCGGGAGTTTATCTTTTTTTTTTACCTTGTTCCGCCTCGCTCGATCAGCTCCTGCCGCACCCAACAGATTGCGGCCTTCAAAGTTCAGATAACAAAAACAAGAAGATCAAATCTTGGAACCATGACAGGGAAATAGCAGAGCAAGATCATCAAGGCGAAACTTTGCGAGTTGCCACTACCCGAAACAAGAAACCCACGATTGAGCCTTTGCCATGGAAAATCAGCGGGAATGCGACCAGTTTTAAACTGATACGAACGCAGAAGATCACCATAAAGGAAACACGATTGCTCTACCGTGAGGAAGACACACAAAAAAGAGACGAAGGAGGAACATTCATCCGGAGATCTTACGCACAAATTTCCACCAGAATAGTAAGCAGAACAAACTACTACCAACAGGAAAAACCAAGGACGATTAATCAAGAGGGATAGATCGTAGATGCAAGCATACCATCCATCTCGCTAGCACCACTCTTTTCCCTAAGTTTGGGAGATATTGGCGGGGCTCTAGGGGGAAACAGCGATGGAGCTTTCTGAAACGAAATTGCCATGGGGTTGTGGTCTACTTTGTATGCAGCATACGGGTGAGGAGGAGGTACACGGTCGTGGATTGGTCTCCACATCGGTCAAGGTGGTACATGCATGGACGGGTGGCTGCGTTTTCAGTCTGCCACCTTTCTCTTTTCTCGTTTCTTGCATTGAGTAACTTACCGCTCACGGACGACTACTCCTAATTTCTTATCGGGACAGTAAAATGGACTGCTTGTTTTTACCTGGTTTTGCTTTTCCAAAACGCGCATGACGATCCGCACCTCCTCCTTTGTCCAAATGTAGTGATAGGGCATGACGCGATCGGTTCACTTTAACGTAGTACTAAGAAACTGACGCACTAATTTGAAATGGTTTGAGCAGACGATAGGAACGGAAGAGAGCATCGCTGCCCTTGGCGCGAAACTGCCGGCGGAAGGCAATGGCATCTGTATCGGCGGTGCAAAATATGGCCGGAGCCTACCGGTCAAATTTCAGGTCTTGAGTAGGAGTAGGAGCAGGTGCAGCTTTTTTCAGAATTTTGCTGGCGGTAGCAGTCAGTAGCTCCAGACTGCAGTGGCAGGAAAACTCGGGGGCAAACAAGCCGTCGATTTTACCGTCCCGTAAAGCAGGTAGAGAAAAGAGACGAAAAAGTTAGCCATTTGGATCAGCAATGCAAGAAACGAGAATTGAAAAGAAAAGAAAAAGGTTGCAACTGCAAGTAAGTAGTACGATCTCTGAAACAAAGAAACTGAACTCTGAGAAAGCAGTGTCTGCTGCTGCCCCCCGACTGAAAATATTGCCACCTGTCCATGTACTCACCTTGACCGCTTTGGAGACCAAAGCCACGACCGCGCGCACCGCCTCGTCCCCCGTACGCTGCATATAACTAGACGCCAGCTCCATGGCAGTTCTTCCATAGAGCTCCATCAGTATCTGCAAAACTCTCCGTGGTCAGGGAAAAAGAGAGGTGCTAGAGAGATGGATGGTATGCCTTGCCTGCATCTATGATCCATCCTTCCTGGTTAATCGTCCTTGGTTTTTCCTGTCGGTGGTTTGTTCTGCTTACTTTTCTGGTGGAAGTCTGTGCTCAAGATCTCCGGAAGAATGTTCATCCTTGGTTTCTTTCTCTCCGTCTTCCTCGTAATAGAGCAAACCTTTGTTTCTTTCTTGGTGATCTTCTGCGCTCTTATCAGTTTAAAACTGGTCGCGTTCCCTCTGATATTCCATGGCGAAGGCTCAATTGGGGGTTTCTTGGCCCTTTTTTTGTTTTGTTCGCAGAGTTCCGCCTCTATGATCTCGCTCTGCTATTTCGCTGTCATGTCACCAAGATTTTGACCATCTTCTTGTTTCTTATCTCAACTTTGAAGGCCGCGGTCTGCATACCATGATGGTCAAGATAGGGGTGCCCGTGATGGCGACGCTGCTGCTGCTGACGGCGTCGTCTTTCTCCATGACGCCGGACGACTGTGCCTGCGCCTGCCTCCGCGCCTTCTTCGGCAGCAGCTACTTCCTGATGATGTGCGTGGTCTCCCAGACCAACCTGGGCTGTCTTCTGGCGAGGAAGGCAGTTCGGGCGCGGACGCCGGCGGCCCGGCGCTACTACGCGGTGGGTGCCGTCGCGTGCTTCCTGGAGCTCCCGCTCAAGCTGTACATGATCCTGGTGCTGGTGAGTCCTTGCCCTGTGTCCGTCTGTTCTGTTCTTCCTCAAGTTTCAGCCTAATGAACTTGCACTCGTTGTTTCTGTTCTGCCAGTGCCCCGCGGCTGTGGAGGATGCTGTTTAGGCTCGTCGCGCAAGTCTGGGTCGAAGATTGGTCGGTTTGGAGTCTGGAGATGCGCCGTTTGGAAGATTCTGTTTAGTTTCCAAGTACTCTGCTAGGTTGGAAGTTTGGAAGGGGCCTGTCATGAGGTTTTTTAGTTTCAGTTTGCCAGTATGTTCGTAGTTGGGTACAAGACTATCTTAGAAACCATTTTGTTGCTGTCTTCTTCCGTTGGGGTTTGGATTGTCTGTATGTTTGTAGCAGCAGCTTTGGGGTGCGGCCCTCTTCTAGCCTATGTATGAACTATGAACTCAGACTGGATTTGAATTTGTTTGGCTGAAGCCAGTGAGTCTATTCCGTGAGCAACATTTCCTACTATTGACGCGGCAGTAGTTTGCAACCAGATCTTCATGTGCACATTGCCTATGTCTATGTGTGTTCATGTTAAATCACAGGCGGCACGAGTTGCAGGTGGGACGAAGAGAGCCGAGCCGAGTACGTGCTTGAGGCTACCCGATGTGGCAATTGCAGCACGCGGTCTGGTCTCGCTTGATTGTCTGTGAAATCCCTACGCTTTTACTCTAGAGTTAGGCCAATTCCAACGCGACCCTGTTTGAACCGTCGCATTCTGTTTGAGCTGAAACGGACAATTGTGACCGCCCAACGCGCGAGAGCAATTCCAAATTATGTCTATCTCGTGTGCCGCCTTGACCTAAATCCGGCGCAAATTTGGATCGGATTTGTGTCTAGACATGCACGGCACAAACACACGCGTTCTCTCGTCGTCTGCCTTGGGCTTGCATGTCGACCACCCAGCCGCACCACGAAATGTCCTTTTTAATGACGAAGCGGTGGACCGGCCAGTCCACTGTCACCGCCGCCCATAACCAGAATGGGGATGTGGAAGTGGATCACTGGCAAGACGGCCAAGAACAATCTCGCCTCATCTCCTCGCCGATCGCATGTACAACGCCGACTCTCCCCTATGGGATACGTGGTTCCTGGACGAGCACAATCTGCGGCGGCAAGTCGTGCTCAAACCCCTCCCCTTGCGCGCGCTCCCAACCCGGCCCGTGCGCACAGGCGCGCACGTCGTCCCCGTCACCACCACCACCACCAGCGCCGCCGGCCATGCGCCGAAGAGGAGAGGGAGCTCATGAAGAGGGTGCTCGAGTTCTCGGTCCTCAAGTACGAGCCCGCCCAGTGGGTTGGGCTGGACGTGCAGATGGCCATGTCTGCCGTGGGAGATGTGGCCATCCGGGAGCCCGAGGACGACGTTGTTCTGGGGCCGCCGGCCGTGACCTGGGATTCGACATTGGCGAGGCAGTCCTGGAGCTGGACGTCCACGATGCCTTGCACACTGAAGGTGGTGTCTGCACCGTGTGACACCCTGATTTTTGACAATTTTTTCTTTTCAAAATCTTTTGGGTTTTATTTGCAAACCTGGTTGATTTTCAACCTTTTCCATTGATTTGGATCTGTGAGTCTTTGAACCTTTTCCCAAGCAACCCAAAACCCTCATCACCTTGCCAAAACCTTTCTAAACCTCCCTGGATCAATTTCCAATATTAAATCTTTTCCAATAGACTCTTTTCTTTATTTGGGAAATTATGTCACCACTAGGGGGTTGTGAAGCAACCTATAGTTTGGATGACCAATAAATTCCCAAACTTTTCCCACATCTTCTCATCATCATATGATTCTATAATCTCCAAAAATATTCCATTGTCCAATGCAAAGTTTGGGCCAGAATAATTATTTCATTTCTGGTCAGAATTTGTGCATTGTGAAGCAACCTCATTTTTCCTATCTCAGAAAATTCTCAATAAATTCCCCAAGCTCCTAGGGATCCTATATAGCCTCAATATCCAAAAACATCATCTGGTCCAGTACAATTTTTGAGCAGCAGGACCCTGTCAAGTTTCTGCTTATTTTGAACCTTTGTGAAGGAAGTACAAGCTAGGGGTGCACAATTGATCTACAACTTTTATGGCATGTGTGCGCTACTAAATAACTTCCCTCCACCAAGTTTCATCATTAGCAGAGCATCCATGTGAGTGCCACAAGCTCATTTAGATTCTGGACCAGAATGGTGGTTTCCAAAGGAACTATGTTCAAATCTTTTTCAAATCTCTCCAAACTTTTCCAGTTTATAGTCCTTCCAAGATAGATGACACCAGACATATCCACTAGCTCCATCTCTATCTCTTTTTCCCTCCAGAACCTCCCCAAGTTGGCAGTCAGGAGCTGTTGGTGAAGCTACCTCTCATCTCAGTGGCTTACTGGGCAAGCCAGTGCCACGAAAAGGTTCCAGAGTGCAAGGATAGCACTCCAGACACGGCCCGGCAGGCCAGCTTGCGCCGCGTGTGCCCGTGCACATGGTGACCGCGTAGCCAGCCTGCCAAAACCTGTGCTCTGGGCGCCGGCAGGCTCGGGTCTCGTCGGAGGTTGACGACCGCGTGGCCGTACCTTGTCCAAGCGTGCCGACATCGTCGTTGCCCTCCACCTGGACCCTCCAGACCCTTCTCCCTCGCCGGAATCGCCCTCGGCGGCCGCCACGACGCTCGGGAACTGTGGCGCCCGTGCGGCCACAGCGGGTGAGCGGGTCGTCGTCTTCCTCGCGAGCCATCGCTTCGCCATTCAATGCCTCTGCCTCTTCCGTCTAGTCGCCGCTACCGGACAGCCCGCTAGCCGTCCTTGCCCCGGCGACGTGGCCACAGCTCCGGCCGCTCTAGAGAGCTCGGCCGCTTCCGCCTCCCGCCTATTTAAGGTTGTGCCCAGCCTCTCCGAGCTCCTCACCTCTTCCCCTCCACCCCAATTGGCCTCCTGAGAAGCGAGCCACGGCCGAGAGGCCCTCTGGCCTCGAAATCTCACCGGAGCCCCCCCGCTTGTAGCCACCTCGCCTCCAGCATCTTCCCTCCACCCTGAGCCCCAATTAACCTCACCCTCGAGCTCAGGGCATCCCCCTGGTGCTCCCTGACCTCCTTCCCAAGCCAACCATCACCGAAACCGCCGTCTCCGATCCCACCCGAGTGCCGCCGCCGCCGGAGTCGAAGGGGACGACGTCGTCCGACCATCTCTAGTCAATCTACGGGTACGTACGTGCTCGCCGCCGAGCGCTCGTTCCATTCCTGTAGTCGCCCGACCCCACCGCCGCCTCTATCGCCGGCGACCATCGCCGGAGCGCCGCGGTGCTCTGCTCCCTCCTCTCCCTCTCTGTTTAAACCGAGCAGGCCCCACCTGCCAGCGGCTCAGGCCCGCGCCCGAAGCGGTAAGTGGAGGCGCCCCTCCACTTTACGCCTTCGACGTGGCCCGCTGGAGGTTTTCTGGTTTTTCTGTTTTCATTTATTTAATTCCAGATTTTGACCAAACTTTGACCCTGAATAACTTTTAATCTACAACCTCAATTCAGTTCATTCTTTTTGCATTGTGTTGGTACTGAACCCTTTTATTTTTTGACAAATTTTGGTATTTTTCCAATACTCACCGAATTGTTTGTGAACAGAAAAGCATTATGTGACATTTTCCTTTGCACTTTAAAAATATTTTCAGAAGGAGATTGTGGTGCATTTGAAGATCAAGAGTGTTTGAACAACCCAACAGAGCAAGGCAAGCCATGATACCCATTTTATGTAGCATTTACATAGCATTGCATATTTTCATGCATTATGCTTGCTTATTTGCTATAGGTTAATTTATATAATTAATTTAAAAGCTTAGTTGCTTATCATGATGAACCACTACATTTGAAATAAACTTAGTGGTTGATCTGGAGTCACCTGTCCGGGCTTAACCGTGCAACCACATTTGCCGGTATGGGACGGCCTTGACTTGGTCTGATTGCGTGCTCTTTCACCGGTACCTCCAAAGAGGGAGAGTTATGCACGCGCGCTACCCTGATCAGGTAGGCGGTGATAACCCTATGAGCCAGTTGAGTATTGTGCCGGCGTCCCCGTTTGGGACAGTTTAGTTTGGCCACGACGGTGGCAGGTGTCATGAGGACACAGGGCCACCCAGGGCAGGACTCCGGGGGAGGATGAATGCCGGTGGTACGATGGAAGAGTCACGGGTCAGGCAGGTTTCGTTGGAGCAATGCTGGTCCACCCGAATGGGATCACGAGGTCAGGTGCTCCATAGTGTGGGTAAAGTGCGCAACCTCTGCAGAGTGTGAAATCTATTCGAATAGCCGCGTCCACGGAATTGGACAGCCCGTCCAGACCTCAGTAGGTGGTCAACCGTAACCATGTTAGTAATGATGGAAGAACTCTTCATATGATCGGAAGTACTCGATGAGTATTCCGAGGGTTGTGGGACAATCCAGATGAGAGTAAGTTGGTAACTGGTACAGTAAGTGAACTACTTATGCATTTAATATGATAATTGCTATGCTATTGTTTGCTGCATTGTTTGGTTGTCGTGAGCTTGCGAGTACATTCAAAGTACTCACCTGGCGTATCATGCCAGATGCAGGAGAAACCGAGGACGGAGGTCCTGATGGTTCGTGCTACGCTAACTAGGATGTGTCCACAGCAGTGTCCCTATGGATGGAGTTGCCGCTATGATCCGCTACGCCGTAGAAGCACTTAGTAGTTCCGAGGCCCCGCTATGTGCCATAAATAATGTAGATACTGTCATAGCACCGAGTGTGCCTTTGGCCTCGCTAGCATTGTAAATATGAGCTTGTACCCGAAATCTATCAATAAAGTCAGTTCAGTTCCGTTCCAAGTTGTTGTGTGTTTCCAGAGGACATGATCTCTGGGCTGGAAACACTGGTAATCCGGTTCTCTGAGCCGGGGTGCCACACACCGGCCTCCTGGATGGGCGCGAATCTAGTCACCATCTCGTGAGCAGCCGCAGGCCCCGCATCCACCTCTGGTGGTGCATGGCCCGCCCCAAGCGCCACATGCCCACCTATGGCAGCCCTTGTCGTGCATCGACCTCAACGGGGACGACGATGAGGACTAGGCCGACGAGAACAGCTACAACCGATCAAAGATTTATTTTCTTTTAGTTTTAGTTCTAGTTTAATTGACAGTCGAGAGTACTTTTGAACTGAATTTAGACTTTAATGTAATATAAAACTTTAAGTTTTTTTGATGTTTTTTATGTTTAAATATAGGTTAAAAAAGAACATGTGCGCACACTCCTCCACCCATATCCGGATATGGTCGTTCGCTCGTCGATCCAAATGAACAAAATTTGAATAAAACGGACGTCCGATTTGGCCTTACCAAACCACCACAATCTGCCAATATTCTGATACTTTGAAGGAATGATACGAAGCTGTGACAAAAGCACACATCCCGGGCACGTTGTGCACACATGAGTAATTCTGCAAAAGAAAAGAAAATGGAATGCAAGTGAAACATTTCTCTTCCTAGAGTTTTTTTTTTTTTGAGCTGATTTCTCTTCCTAGAGTTGCTCGACTCAGGAAAGAGGAGAGAAAAAGGAGACGGTTCAGAAAGCGGCAAACTGGAAAAGGTGGGTTGATCCTGCCCTCCTGCCACGGAGCATTTCCACGACCTGACCACCGTCACACCTCCTCCGCTTGCTGGCCTGCCTACATATATAGGCAGCAGCTACACGATTTGCCTCTCCAGCGCCAAGCCAAGGTTTCCCCTACACAACAACAAAAATTAGGAGAAGACAGAGATGCTCGCCGGTAAGCTTGCAATTACTCTTACGTCCATTTTCGAAAAGCAAAACCAGGTAAAAACAAGCAGTCGGTTTTACTGAACCAATAAGAAACTACAGTAGTAGTAGTAAGAGAATTGCGCGTGAGTGGTAAGTTACTCAATGCAATGCAAGAAACGAGAAAAGAAAAAGGTGGCAATTCAGCTCTAAAATGAAGAAAATGAAACCTGAAAAGGCTGCGTCTGCTGCTCCCTCCAGACTGAAAATGCTGCCACCCGTCCATGGATGTACCACCCCCACCTTGACCGATGTGGAGACCAAGCCACGACCGTGTCCCTCCTCCTCACCTGTCTGCTGTGCTGCATATAAAGTAGCAGACCCCGAACCCCATGGCGATTTCGTTTCAGAAAGCGCCATCGCTGTTTCATCCAGAGCCCCGCCAATATCTCCAAAACTCTCCGTGGTCAGGGAAACGAGTGGCGCTAGAGGAGTAGATGGATGGTATGCCTTGCCTGCATCTACTGATGTATCCCTCTTGATTAATCTTCCTTGGTTTTTCCTGTCGGTGATTAGTTCTGCTTACTATTCTGGTGGAAATTTGCGCTCAAGATGTCCAGATGAATGTTCTTCCTTGGTTTCTTTTCCTCCGTGCCGTGTTCCTCTGATTTTCCATGGCAAAGGCTCCACCGGGGGCCTTTTTGTTCGGTTCTCGCGAAATTTTGCCTTGATGATCTTGCTCTGCTATTTCCCTGCCATGTCACCAAGATTTGATCATCTTCTTGTTTCTTCTCTCAACTTTGAAGGCGGCCATCTGCTGGGTGCTGCAGGAGCTGATCGAGCGAGGCCGAGGCGGAACAAGGTATTAAAAAAAGCTCCCACATGCAAGCTCATAATCGATCTCTCGACTTCCTCTGCGCCTATTTCTCCATCTGATAATCGATCACACGCTTTCCTTTTGTACAGGCCGAGATCGTCATGATAGCGGTGCCGGTGCTGGCCATCATGCTGGTGCTGCTGCTCACGGCGGCGGTTTTCTCCATGGTCTCCATGGTGCCCGATGGCCGTGACCAGGTCCGCGTGCTCTCCCAGATCAACCTGGGCCTTCTTCTGACGAGGAAGGCCCTTTGGGCGCGGACGCCGGCGGCCCGGCGCTACTACGCGGTGGGCGCCGTCGCGTGCTTCGTGGCGCTCGCGCTCAAGCTGTGCATGATCATGGTGCTGGTGAGTCTTCGCGCTGTCCCCGTCTGTTCTTTCTCAAGTTTTGGCTTAATTTTGGGTCAGTCTGCTCTGTTCTTTGTCAAGTTTCGGGCTGATTAACTTGCACTCGCCGTTTCTGTCAGTGCCCCGCGGCCGTGGAGGATGATGCCTAGCTGAGCTGCGCCTGCCGAAGGATCGAAGACGGGTCATTTTGGAGTCTGGAGATGCGCCGTTTGGTTTAGTTTCTGCCAAGTTAGAAGTTTGGAAGGGGCCTGTCGTATGGTGTTGTAGTTTCAATTTGCCAGAATGTCCGTACTTGGGTTTAGACTGTCTGTCTGTCTGTCTGTCGTATGAACTGGGGCGGGATTTGAAATTGTTTAGCTGAAGCCGTACTTATTTGAATCTGTACCCTATTTCGTGAGCAGCATTTCTGTTTCTTGACGCGGTAGTAATTTGCAGCCAGTTCTTCTTCTTCGTGGTTATAAAATCACAACTGCAGTCTGTCTGTCACGAACGGGCAAAACCTCACTACGTCCAAACTCATAAAGAAGGAGACAGTTCAGAAAGCTCAAAACTGGAAAAGCTGCGTCGATCCTGCCCTCCTGCCGCAGAGACAGAGCATCTTCGCGACCTCACCACCTTGACCACTCAAAAATCACAACCCACAACCATCCCCCCCTCCACTTCCGCGTCTGCCTATATAGGCCGTAGCTACTTGATTTGCTTCTACAGAGCCATCTGCCAGGGATTCCACAACAGAGCAACAAAAATCTTGTCTCTCGGGTTTGGAGTTTGGACCTGACCACCGAGACGAAGTGAGATGGCTGGTAAGCTTCACTTTACCGTTTGATTCATAAGTTGGGCTTTCTCTTGGTATTCTGTGCCGCTTACCAGAATCTGCGCTTGGTAATATTGTCTCTCCGTTCTCCGTTTTCCGGGGTGAAATTTCTTGTCTTCGTTTCTTCGGAATCTCCGTTCTCCGGGGTGAAATTTTTTGTCTTCGTTTCTTCGGAATTGTTGGGGGTTTTCCTGGCGTTATTTGTTCAACTAGTCACTACTGGCAAGCGTCACCTTATGATCTTGCTCTGCTATTTCCTTGTCATGTTACCAAGATTTGATCTGCTTGTTTCTTGCTCTGCTATTTGCTGCCAAGATTTAACCCACCTCTTGTCTTGCCTCAACTCCGAAGGCCGCAACTTGGGCGCTGCAGGAGCAAAGATCGACCTGGGGACGCTCTGCGTACGGTACATGGTGCTTCTCACGACGATGTGGATGTCGTCGCTTCGCTGGTCGCAGCACGTCGAGTCCCGCCGCTACGGCCCGTCGTGGAAGCCCTCATCACCTGCTTCTTCTTCACGTTCGTCACCGTCCTGCTGCAGGCATTGCTCGCCATCGCGCTGTCGGAGAAGCCGTCGCCGTCGGTGCTTCCGCCTGCCGTGAACCAGTGGAGCATGGGCATCACCGTGTGGCTGTTCGGAGCCCTCTACTACGTGATCTACGCCGACATGAACGGCAGGTATGCGACCGAGCCGAGCTGCCGGGACCTGGTCATCGCCGGGGTCGCCGGTGCTGTGAGCCTCGCCATGACCGTCTACATTCTACAACATGCTGCAGGTAATTCAGTTCTTGCGCTGTGTTCGTTTGATCTTGGGCATTGTTTGAGGGAAGGCTTTACCCTGTTCATTGTCTGTTTTGCCAGCGCCCCGTCTTTGCTTAGCTGCGGATCGACGATGATTGAGCATCTTGGAACCTCAAGAGTGGCGACCTGAAGAAGGGCCAGACCATACTTGCCCATGGGCAGTTTACTAGTACTATGTTACTATTTTCTGTCTAGTGTTGGATGTGTGATGAGTTTAACCTTCTACTATCTGAACTCAGGAAGGATTTGGCTTCATTTGGGGGACAGGATTAATGTATCAGTACCTGATGTTTCGTGAAAAACTTCTTTTAGGGAATGTTTCATGAAAAACTTGTTGTGGGGATTTGATCTTTTCCTTGCGTTTTTGGGTTGCAAGCCCAGATAGGCACTGGATCACTGCCATCTCACCGGGCAATGGATCCTTGGTTCTCGTTGATGGGGATGTGATCTTCTCCTTTCGCTAACTCTCTTTGATTGCGGTCCGTTCTGCTATTTAGTCAAAGTAAGTTCAGAGTGGCTGGTATTGTTCTCTTGATGCTTGGTTAAAAGAAACGTATTTAGCTTCAGTTAAGTTAATCATCGATTTGTTTCAGGGTTAGTCTCTATTCTTATCAGATTCTCATGTTAGAAACAAATCAGCTCTATGAATTAAAATGCCACCATGAAATAATCTGAATGCAGATAGGAAAGAATAATTCAAATTTTGATAGAAAGAATGGGGGATCAGAAATACAAATTATAGGAATCAATGTTTGATCTTGTGGGTCATACTGTAATCTATTCTAGTGTGTGAGACAACAATTAGGAGACATCTATTTTATCATGCTAAAGAAGTACTCCCTCCGTAAAGTAATATAGCACGTTGTAGATCACTACTTTAGTGATCCAAAACGTCTTATATTACTTTACAGAGGTAGTAGCAGTTACAAAACCATTCATTGTGGGATCATTCTCATGTCAGCTTATGAAATATGATTAGGGGGTTATTAACAGCTTGTGATTCTGACCATAACAAAGGAAGAAATGTCATGGTTAGTGTATATTGTAGCAGCAAAATAGATAATGTCAGGGAAGGATACATATGCAACATGAATCAGGTTCAGGTCATTTAATCATTGCACGTCGCCACAAATGGAAACCTGTGATACACATGTTCAGTAAAGTTTGTATAGAGTTGCATAGTTAGCTACACAAGCTCATTCCTGTAGCCTGTAGGAAATTGTTTTTAGAACACTACCTGCTAGATTACATACTTGATTGTTGATTGAACAAATACACAGGCACATCTCTGAAAATTTAGTGGATTTGCTAAAGGATTATTTCTGCTAGCATATCAAATTTAGTGATGTCTGCCTGAGTGAATGTTTTGTTTGCATGTTCGTTTAACCAAAACGGGTGCATATATAATAGGGCAAGACAGCAGACATGTACATGCCTATTAGCCATAGTAGTAAATGTACCACAGTAGCCCACGTTTAAATTCAGGGAAAATAACTAGAAACCAGAAAACTGAGCTCAGGTTATGCATCAGAACAATGCTCAAGCATGTAGTAAGCTTTGTTGTAAAACTATAATAGTCATGATTTATTAGACTAGATCCATTAAAATAAACTAAACCTTATTAAATAAAATTGCTCTAGGAACATGACCTTTAGGCCATTTCTAACCGATCCCCTAAAAATAGTAGAGTATCCGGTGGAGTCAAACCTTAGTGTAGTATATTTACTCCACTAAGTTTTGGCCGTTTCTAGCCAATCCCCTATACTTAACGGAGTACATTTTTTGTTTTTCCTAAACTTTGCAATTCTAGTATAACTTGCAACTACATATTAGCACACATATAGGAACTAAACATAAATTTGAATGTTCAAACAAATCATGAATATAGTTTACAAACCGAATTCAAAGTTTACAATCTGAATTATTCAAATTTAAACACGTCGAATGGTTCAAATGTAGCAAATAGCAAGTGATAGAACAAATAGGACTCGCTAAGACGTTGCTAGTGATGCTCAACAAGATCTTGTTGGAGCTGAGCATGAACTTGACGGTTCTCAATCTTGTGATGCTCCTCCAGGAATGCCAAGATCATGTTCGTATCATACTCTCCCTCAACCGGAGTCCCGTTGGTGATGTACCGAAAGTCCTCAGGCATATCCCTCTCGTTTTCAATGATCATGTTATGCAATATGATGCAACAAGTCATGACCCACAATAGAACTTGGAGTTAAAGTACTCGGCAGGGCCATGAACAATTGCAAAGCGCTTCTGAAGACACCGAAGGCTCTCTGAACATCTTTTCTAGCAGCTTCTTGACATTGGGCAAAGTGAATGTTTTTGTTACCTTTTGGATGCGGAATTGTTTTGACCAAGGTGGTTCATTGTGGATAGATGTTATCCGCAAGGTACTAACCCATCAAGTAGTTATGGCCGTTGACCGAGTAGTTGCAAGCAGGAGCTTCACCTATAATAAGCCTCGAAAACAGTGGTGATCTCGAGAGCACATTCAGGTCATTGTGAGATTTAGGCACACCAAAGAATGAATGTCATATCCAGAGATCCTACGATGCAACTGCCTCAAGAATGATCGTTGGATTATTGGTGTGGCCTTTGTACTGACCCTTCCATCTTGCAGGACAATTCTTCCATCTCCAGTGCATACAGTCAAGTGATCCAAGCTCCTTGGCCATCCTCTTGCTTCATTCTCAGTCCTCGGCCTATGGGTGTCTCCCTCGGTTCGTGCTCTCAAGCAATCCGGGACAAAGACAACGATCACTGCTTTAGTGAACCTTCGAACAGCCTCCAAGATTGCGTCTTCACCAATGCGGACGTAGTCATCAATTGCATCGGTCGAACACCCATATGCCAAGACTAGAACAGCTGAAATGCACTTCATCAGAGGGGTTGCACTTATCTCTCAACATGCATTTCTTCGGAGTTTGAACCAGTCATCATATCTCCCAACGGCTTTTGCAATGGTCAGAAAAAGAATTGTGTGCATTCGAAAGCGACGTCGAGAGTACTTCTCCGGATAGTTTGGATTTGGGTCAAAGTAGTCTCGCGTGATCTTGGCATGACCCTCCGGTCTATCACGGTTAATGTGTATGCGGCCAAACTGTGATCCTCTCCTTGTCCGACGAACATCATCATTGAAAATCATGCCTGAACCAGTGAGAAATTCATCGTCGTCTTCTTACTCTTTGGATGACGACGAGTCCTCCAAGGCCATCTCCCTCAACCTCTTCATCTACAATGCGAACGGCTGGGTTCAATCCAAACGGCTCGGTTCATAAAGAAACGAACAAAAAATACTCACCTAGGCAATTCGTCGAACACTTGCGGTGGGGTGGAGGTGCACCGGCCGACCGATGTCGTTCAGAAGAAACAGGCACGCGATGACGAGAGAGAGTGACCGGCAGCGGTGTGCAAGCTAGGTGAGATGCGGTGGCCGACAAAAAAAGAAGAAGAAACGAAGCAATTCGACGGATCAACAATTGCTTTGACGGCACCGTTTTACCTTGATTCCGGCGACGGCAACAGGGGCCGAAGGGGCTTGACGTCGGGCATAAGGGCGGTGGGGGTCAACGGAGGCAACGAGATAGCGGCGGGGCCGGCGGGCGGTCGCCGAGAGTCACGCCGACGTATTTGTAGGGGCGGGGGGCGTCGCGAGGGAGATGGCGCGACTTTTACTTGAGCGTCGATCGGTAGAGTACATCTAGGGAGAAGTTTGCGGCCGGAGTAAAAAAATTACTCCCTTACGGCAGATAAGGGATCGGCTAGGTGTCGGTTGGAGGAGTAATGTTGGAAATATGCCCTAGTGGCAATAATAAATTGGTTATTATTATATTTCCTTATTCATGATAATCGTTTATTATCCGTGCTATAGTTGCATCGATTGGAAACTCAGATACATGTGTGGATACATAGACAAGAATGTGTCCCTAGTAAGCCTCTAATGGACTAGCTCGTCAATCAAAGATGGTTATGGTTTCCTAGCCATGGACAAGAGTTGTCATTTGATGATGAGATCACATCATTAGGAGAATGATGTGATGGACAAGACCCAAACTATGAACGTAGCATATGACCGTGTCAGTTTATTGCTATTGTTTTCTGCATGTCAAGTATGTGTTCCTATGACCATGAGATCATGTAACTCACTAACACCGAAGGAGTACCTTGTGTGTATCAAACATCACAACGTAATTGGGTGACTATAAAGATGCTCTACAGGTATCTCCGAGGGTGTCTGTTGAGTTGACATGGATCAAGACTGGGATTTGTTGCTCCGTGTGACGGAGAGGTATCTCAGGGCCCACTGGGTAATACAACATCACAATGAGCCTTGCAAGCAAAGTGACTAAAGAGTTAGCCACGGGATCTTGTATTATGGAACGAGTAAAGAGACTTGCCGGTAACGAGATTGAACTAGGTATGGAGATACCGACGATCGAATCTCGGGCAAGTAACATACCGATAAACAAAGGGAACAGCTTACGGGATTAACTGAATCCTTGACATAGAGGTTCAACCGATAAAGATCTTCATAGAATATGTAGGAACCAATATGGGCATCCAGGTTCCGCTATTGGTTATTGACCGTAGAGGTGTCTCGGTCATGTCTACATAGTTCTCGAACCCGTAGGGTGTGCACACTTAACGTTCAGTGACGTTTCGGTATTATTGAGTTATGTATGTTGGTGACCGAAGGTTGTTCGGAGTCCCGGATGAGATCCCGGACGTCACGAGGAGTTCCGGAATGGTCCGGAGGTAAAGATTTATATATGGGAAGTCATATTTTGGCTACCGGAAAAGTTTTGGGTTTTCCGGTATTGTAGCTGGAAGCTTCTAGAAGGTTCCGGAAACTTCCGGAGTCCGGAAGTCCACCAAGGGTTCTACCACGTCCCAAGGGTTTGCATGGGCTGAGGGGAGGCGCCAGGCGCACAAGTCCCTCAAGGCCCATGTGGCTTGGGAGAGGTGGAAAGTCCACCTGTTTTTGGAAAGGGAGGGAATTGGACTAGGAGTCCAACTCCTCCCCCTTGGCTGCGCCCTAGGGCTTGGAGGGGCTAATCTCCACGCCCCTCTACCTATATATAGAGGGGAGGGGGCGCCCCAAGAGCACACACGAAGCCCTTGGCGCCCCTCTCTCTCCCTAGATCGTTTTCTCCTCCGTTCGCGGTTTCGGTAGCGCTAGGCGTAGCCCTGCTGGGATAGCACCACCACCACCACGCCGTCGTGTTGCCGGAGAACTCATCTACTACTCCGACCTCGCTCGCTGGATCGAGGAGGCGGAGATGTCATCGAGCTGTACGTGTGCTGAACGCGGAGGTGCCGTCCGTTCGGCGCTAGATCGAGACGGATCGTGATTGGATCGTAGGACGGATTGCGATTTGGATCGCGAAGACGTTCGACCACATCAACCGCATTTCTTAACGCTTCCCGCTTAGCGATCTACAAGGGTATGTAGATCCACTCTCCCTCTCGTAGCTGTTGATCTCCATAGATAGATCTTGGGTATGCGCGTAGGAATTTTTTTGTTTCCCATGCAACGTTCCCCAACAAGTAAAATATAAATTTTACTCCTCTAACCGGTTATAAGGGATAAGTTAGAAATGGCCTTAGGATTAGAATGGAATATCCCTGAAAATAGTAACAAAATCGATGTGAGTAAAATAAATAAATAATATTTATTTCTCGATCTTAAAGATTAATAAGTTTGTTACTCTCTTAGCATGAACGACAATTAAAAAATCATTTCCATTCAAAGAATCCCAAGGATGCTTAGTTAACTACTAATACATATGTTTTGTTGAACAAAATGGCAAAGTAGTAGTTTGTCTCATATATTCGGTGGTATTTAAATATGCTTAATCAAAATGTTTTATTTAGATGTTAAATAATAAATAACTACATGCTTTCATACTATACACTCCTTTGTACTAGAGTAAGTTCTTGAAGTGAGATATCATCCATGATCAAACTATATGTATTCGGTATCATTTGCAAGTTATACATAGAAGATTTGTTTCAAACCATAACCAAGTCTGGGCCGAGTTGATCATCAACGTCCCAATATTAGCCAAGTAGATATGTAGTACATAGCTACATACATCTGCATCATATATACCTTGTTATGCGCACTTTGGTGTTAGCACTAATTGGTTCCATTCGCAAATTCCTGTTGGAATCTACTTTGGATTTTTTTGCCATTCAACAAGGAGTTCAAGCAGCACACTGATATCCCCCAAGTGTAAGGGAATGCAACAATTTTCGATGAGAAGCACTACAATCATGATTTATACTTGACACAACGAGAGCGAAAGAATATAGATAAACTTGAGCAATTGAGTTGTCAATTCAACCTCCTAAAACAACTACTTGCTCAAGGGGAATCCATTAGTAAGAATGACAATGGAGTAATTTGACTATTTTGTCGGGTTTATTATTGCGCAGAGGGGTCTCCTCACTACTACAGGAAGGTCTAAAGATGACACATCAATCTGAAACTCTTCGACCAAACTGTGTGTGAAGCATGAATCGCAAACGGTATAATTTTAGTTCCGTCGTCAATAACGGGAACTGTGTGCGATGGCGGATCCATCAAATACGATTTAGAAAAGAGTTGTGTGTGCGATACGTGGCAAATAGTTGATCCAGACGAACTATTTGCGATTAGCCAAAATAACACAAACGGCTATAGAGATCCAGATGTGTGCGTTAGAGGACACACAGTTCACTATGATAAACTGTGTGCAATGATACATGAGAACACAAACGATTCGTCATAACAACATGTGTGCGATAAAGGGTACACAATTCACATCATAAACTATGTGCGATGATATAGGAGAACACAAGTGATTCGGCGTAACAAGATGTGTGCGATAGACAGTAAACAATTGAGTAATCAGAATCATGTGCGAACACCAGAAATAACACAGACGATTGCTGCTAATAAGTTGTGTGTGTGGTGGAAAAACGCTTGTTGGTATACAATTGTTAGAGATTGATGAAATCATCACCAACAGGTTTCGTAGTTTAGTCCGTGTGTAATGTGATTTGCTATGTCTGCACAACATCTATGTTGTGTCTATAGAACAACAACATATATACTTATAAGAACATGATTGCATAACAAGGTCATTTCAAACATTGTATCACAAATACAAGAAAATATTACAAGGTTCAAATTCCAGCATTATAAGGCCCAAATTCAAAGATTACAAGGTTCAAACTGATATTAGAAATCTAGTCCATCTTCTTCAGAATCTTTGGCATGAAATATTTTTGCGAAGGGATCAGCCACGGAGAAGTCATATATCGGCTCGATAGACTGTCTTCCAAATAATCTGTCATATGAACTTCCAAAATAATTTCAGCTTCTACAGAGCCTCTTCCATTCAGTTGTAGATGCCTGCGCTGATCAGCAAACCAATCATTATGGGGCACTAAATATAGTGCAAACCTCATTACTTTGAGCACCCTTGCTTTCTGAACAAAGAACCTGGCAAATTGAATCTCTGGATTGTTGTCTCGGTACTCGTTCAAAGTAATTTATGTGAGATGGAATTTAAGGCATTCGATGGGATTGTTATATTGCGCCACTTTTTCACTTCCAAGCCTGCTTGTTTCTGCAAAAGAATACAACATATCAGTGCGTAGATGCAGTTTTGAACACTGCGGGCCTCTTTGATTTGCAGGATTTCTAAAATACACTAATAAAGTGACATGCCATCTTCAATCGTTCATGATTAACATCTCAAAAAAAATATGTATTGAAATCCTCCAAATTTCCTTTGGAATTTTGTAATCATGGGTAAATGTACCAACAAATTGAACTCTATTGTGGTTAAAAACTAACAGGAAAGGAACATCACCTCGATGTATAGCTTGTCCGTGCATGGAAAGCATCTAAGGAATCTAACAACTTCATCCAGATCGGAGCCGACAGATTGTAGTTCCAAGATCTTCACTGTGCGCAGAGGCATGGCGAGGCCTGTGGGAATCATTTTCTAGATGACAGTCGAACATAGATCAACAAAAATAGAGAAAATGTGATGTACAATAATAAGAAGGAGAAGAAGACTGTTGTACCTTAACGGGTATGGATCCAGCTGTAACAAGTTTGGAGAATTCAGCAGACGAATAGCCCAACAGTATCAATGTCGGTGCGTTAATGACCCCGATTCTTGTTGGACCTTCTTTATCAAGTACAAACAATCTCTCAAGGAAAGGCGCATTCTCAATGACCATATCATGAAACACCCCAACTGACAACTTGTTGCGGCACAAGCCATGCACATAAAACGTACGGACATTCGTCGTAGCGATGTGGAGGATACTGCACCCAAACATCACATGCAGACGAAGGTACTCTAGCGTTGTACAGCCGCGGAGCAGGCACTCCAAATCCTCCTTCGAGATGTTGACGCCAATGAGCTCGAGGTCCTTCAGTTTAGGGAGATGAAGAGCTTGCCCGGCATTAATCTTGGGGAAAAAGCACTCCATGAACGTAGCAGAATACAACATGGGCATGAGGCAGAGCACATACATAGGCAGTGAGCACCGATATCCAACTTCAGCTGAGCTCCTCGAGCTGATCTAGGGCGGGGGATAAGAACCACTTGCGGAACTTGGATTTGACTTTGCAGTTGGAACGGAACTTGCCGATGGCAAGGCGTCTAACTGGCGCAGTGTAAGTGGCAAGGATGTGGGACAATGCGTCCAAGCGTTTGCGATCCCTGCTGCAGATCTCGTCGTCGTCGATGAGGTCTAGGGGGTGGAGTGCCAGAGGGGCGCCACCACCGGGAGAGGACGGTGGTCTGCACAGCAAATTTGATGGGGAGGAGGGACATGATGGTTACCAACATCTCGTCGGGAAGGCTGCTCATGAAGTCCACGCTCGCCAGAGGCTCTTGCGGTTCAGCCTCGACCCACCCCCGCTTGTTGGTCGGCTCGTCCTCCATCGGATAAGGAGGTGATCCTCGGTGGTGGCGTTTATAGATAAGAAAGGTGGAGAAGGAGGAGCATTAATTAAGAACTTGGGAGCGAGGCGGGCGGTGGGTGGAGGTCACAGGGCTCGATTCCCGGTGAGCCAGCTGCGTGGCACACTACTCGCACGTGTCTTGCTGAGCCTGCATGGCGGACTACTTGCACGTGTCCCATATAATCAAACCTTCAGCCACAACACCTCGTAGACAATAAATAAGAGGGACGCGTGGCGGCACGCAAATGGTTAGTACAACACAGATGATTCAAATAAGACAACCAATTGAAATGTTAACTTGGTAGCTGGTTGTTCAAAAAATGAACATGGAAGCTATTTTGAAATCCATTTCCATTTCTTGCCTGGGAACTAAACATGCACCGGGACATATTTTCCACCCATTTTGGTGCACTGGAGCATGTGCCTGCAGTTCAAATTTGAATTATGCACACTAAATGCCTAGAAAACTCAGTTAATGTATAAAAATGTCCAAATGAACCCTGGATAATTCCAAAATTTAACACGACACTCCTATAGTTGCATTTTGCCTCTGCTAAATATTCAAGGCGAGAAGAGGAAACGAATGTCGTTTCGTCCACAAAGGCGATACGTTCCCTACCGGAACCACGAGGCTTCTAGTGAGATGCTCTGGTTGGTAAGAAGCTTATGCCAAAACTTTACCCAAATTGGACAAAAAAATTACCACGACATGTTGGTGTAATTTCATGACACCATGCCAAGTTTCATGAATTTCAGACAAGTTTTGGATTTACAGGAATTTAAAAACCAAGCTTCTCAATGTTTGCGGCCGATCCACGACACCGAGGTCTTTGAAATCCATTCCCAGTTCTTGCCTGGGAACTAAATATGCACCCAGGGACACATGTATGATTTTTCAACCCATTCTGGTGCACTGGAGCATGTGCCTACAGTGAAAATTTGAATTATGCACATTAAATGCCTAGAAAACTCAGTTAATGTATAAAAATGTCAGAACAAACCCTGGATAATTCAAAATTTTAGCACGACACACTGATACGTCTCCAATGTATCTATAATTTTTGATTGTTCCATGTTGTTATATTATCATTCTTGGATGTTTTACAATTATTTTATAGAACTTTATATCATTTTTTGGGACTAACCTATTGATATAGTGCCAAGTGCCAGTTGCTGTTTTTTGCTTGTTTTTTATTTCGTAGAATATCAATACCAAACGGAGTCCAAGCGCGACGAAACTTTTTGGAGATTTTTTTTGGACCATAAGACATCCAGAGAGTGAAAGAAGTACCGAGGAGGAGGCCCAGGGGGCCCACAAAACACCAGGGCGCGCCAGAGGCCCCCGACGCGCCTGGTGGGTTGTGGTGGCCTCGGGACCCCCCCTCCACCTCCTCTGAGCTCTATAAATACCCAAATATTCCAGAAACCCTAGGGGAGTTGACGAAAAACACATCCAGCCACCGCAAGTTCCAGAACCGCGAGATCCAATCTAACACCATCACGGAGGGGTTCATCATCCTCATTGGTGCCTCTCCGATGATGCGTGAGTAGTCCACCATAGACCTATGGGTCCGTAGGCAGTAGTTAGATGGCTTTCTCTCTCTCTGTGTTGATTCTCAATACAATGGTCTCTTGGAGATCTATTTGATGCAATGACTTTTTGCGGTTTGTTTGTTGGGATCCGATGAATTTTGAGTTCATGATCAGTTTCTATCCATGAATATTATTTGAGTCTTCTTTGATCTCTTATATGCGTGATTACTTATAGCCTCGTATTTCTTCTTTGAATCTTTGGTTTAGTTAGGCCAACTAGATCGATTTTCCTTGCCATGGGAAGAGGTGCTTTGTGATGGGTTTGATCTTGCGGTGTCCTCTCCCAGTGACAGAAGGGGCAGCGAGGCACGCATGTATCATGGCTATTAAGGATAACAAGATGGGGTCTATTCCTACATGAATAGATCTTGTCTACATCATGTCACCGTTCTTATTGCATTACTCCATTTTTCCATGAACTTAATGCACTGGATGCATGCTGGATAGCGGTCGATGTCTGGAGTAATAGTAGTAGATGCAGAATCGTTTCGGTCTACTAATCTTGGACGTGATGCCTATATAATGATCATCGCCTTAGATATCGTCATGATTATTTGATCTTCTATCAATTGCCCAATAGTAATTTGTTCACCCACCGTGTGCTATACTCATGAGAGAAGCCACTAGTGAAACCTACGGCCCCCGGGTCTACTTTTCCAACATATTGCTTTCCGATCTATGTTTTGCCGCTTTTTGTTTTCAGATCTATTATTCCAAAAACCCAAAAATACCTTGTTGCACTTTTTATTTGCCTCTTTTATTTTGTGTTCTTGTGAGATCTATTTATCCATTCTACTACACCTAATCTATCTTTTTACCGTTGAGAGATTGACAACCTCTCTTACGTGTCAGGTTGCAAGTATTTGTTCTTTGTATGGAGGTACCATTTACATAGCGTTGCGTGGTCCTCCTCCTAGGTTCGATAACCTTGGTTTCATAACTAAGGAAAATACTTACCGTCGCTTTGCTGCACCATCCCTTCCTCTTTGGGGAAATACCGAAGCAGTCTCAAGCCACGTCAAAAGGAATTTCTGGCACCGTTGCCGGGGAGGAGGTGCGAAAGTAGTCTCTCTTCAGCGTGCCAATTTCTGGCGCCGGGGAGACATCATCAACATCTATCAGGTTCCTAATCACAAATATCATCTCCTTGCAATTACATTATTTTCCATTTGCCTCTCGTTTTCATCTCCCCCACTTCACAAAAATGTGCAGTTTTATTCGCCCTCTTGTCTGTTTGCCTTTTTTCTTGTTTGCTATCTTTACTTGTGTTGCCATGTGCCTTCTATTTGCTTGCATCTTCGCTTGCTAAAAATCTATTGATATGGATCCTCATCCACTTGCTAATCTTTTGAAAAGGCCAAATTATGATGAACCAATTGCTAGTGAGTTGAGTGCACTTGATTATCTCTATGAAGTTTTGTTTGAAAATCATGAATCTGAAAATTTTGATGAAGTGTTGAAAGAAGAAATTTATAAGGTGATTCATTATAGCTCCTTGATTGAAAAGCATGATTGCAATGATGTTACTATAAATTCTATTAATGTCAATTATGTTAATGATATGCAAAACTACAAGCTTGGGGATGATAATTTTGTCATGACCACTTCTTATTGCAATGATCATGATTGGGGTGATAATGCTTCTTATGATCTTGAAAATTTATTTAAGCCTCATGTTGAATATGTTATTGGTAATAATGTTTGCAATAGTATCGAAAGTGGGTTTGGAAGAGCGTCAACTTTAGGTAAAAAGAATCCCACATATTTGGAGAGTGTTCAATCTTATGAATTTTTTGATAAAAGTGGGTTTGGAGAGGTCATAACTTTAGTTGATGATAATCCCACTATTTTGGAAGATGATAAAAACTTTATGCATGTTGATCATAAAGAGAATATTGTTTATGATAGATATATTGTTGAATTTGATTAAGATCCTACATGTAATTATTATGAGAGAGGAAATTATGGTTGTAGAAATTTTCATGATACTAAATTACCTCTCTTCATGTTGAGATTGCTATTGTCTCTTTCTTCTTCCTTCCATATGCAAGTTTTTGCTTGCCTTGATAATTTGTTTGCTTATAAAATGCCTATGCATAGGAAGTATGTTAGACTTAAGTGTGTTTTCAATATGCCTCATGATGCTCTCTTTGTGTTTCTATTATTATCTTTCGTAAGGGCATCATTGAAATCTCAAGCCTATCTTAATGGCTATAAGGAAAGAGCTTGTTGGGAGGCAACCCAATGAATAAAATTTATTTTTACCTTTTTCTTTCTGTTCTTGAGTGTTGACACAATTATGCTACTGTTATGATTGTGATTTTTATGTTTTAATTAGTGTTTGTGCCAAGTAAAGCCTTTAGGATGATTCACAAGATGAGTAGAAACAATGCTGAATCTGAAACAGAAACTTTGACTCCAGTGCAGGAATTTTCATTTTTTATTGGAGTGTGATAATGAGCTGAAATTTTAAAAAAGTGTTTCTATACAAATTCTTTACATTTTAATATTTTTTCAGAATTTTTCGAGTTACATAAGTATGGTTAGAGTACAGATTACTACACACTATTCTGTTTAAGACAGATTCTGTTTTCGTTCCATGGTGTGCTTGTTTTCATGAATCTATGATTTGTATTGAAGGGTATAAGCCATGGTAAAGTTAGAATACATTAGATATAATGCAATAATAAAATATGAATGGGTTTGCAACAGTACTTAGAGTGGTGATTTGCTTTATTACACTAACGGATCTCACGAAGGTTTTGTTGAGTTTTGTGTGATTGAAGTTTTCAAGTTTCGGGTGAGATCACGATGGATGAAGGAATAAGAAGTGAACAGAGCCTAAGCTTGGAGATGCTACAGCACCCCCAAGATAATATCCAAGGAGAAACAAGCAACTAAGCTTGGGGATGCCCCAAGTGGCATCCCCTCTTTCTTCTAACAACCATCGGTATTTTACTTGGAGCTATATTTTTATTCGTCACATATCATGAGTTTGCTTGGAGCGTCTTGTATTATTTGAGTCTTTGCTTGATTTGCTGTTTTACTTTTTCACAAGTATCCTTGCTGGACACACCTATTTGATAGAGCCAAAATTATGCTATGATTTGTTAGAATTGCTCTATATGCTTCACTTAAAATTTTTGAGCTATGGAATTGCTCTAGTGCTTCACTTATATCTTGTTGAGCACAGTGTGCTTTAAATTTTTGAAGAAATTCTCTCATGCTTCACTTATACTATTTTGAGAGATAAAAAATTTATGCTCATGTTCCTCACTTCAATTTATTTGAGTTTTTCAAAAGCAATGGCAATATATGAAACTAGTCCCAAAGTGATAGATATTCAAGAGGGATATAATAAAAACTTTCATGAAGATCATTGGACAAATTAAACTTGATTCCTTGTAATAGTTTTGAGACATGATGATAGTGATATGTCAGTCATGTTGGTGAGTAATTATGCTTTAGTAAGAATATTGGTGTTAAGGTTTGTGATTCCCTATGCAAGCACGAAAGCCAATAGTTATGCAATGAAATTACATCCTACTTATGGTGCATTATTCGGTGTTAGTTATGCTCAATGCCCGTTTATGTGAATTTTCATTTCTTGGTTGGTGTCTTCTCAATCTATTTGCTAGCCTCCACTTGTACTAAGTAGAAATACTACTTGTGCATCCAAAATCCTTAAACCCAGTTTTGCCTTATGAGTCCACCATACCTACCTATATGCGGTATTTCCGTGCCGTTCTAAGCAAATTTGTATGTGCCATCTCTAATTTTCAAAATGAAATTCCTTTTTGTGTGCTCGTACCGCTCATGAAACGGTAGGGGGTGTCCAATATTTTTCTATGCTAGATGTGTTATTCTCAAGATGAATGTTTATCCACTTGTCATTGCACGAGAGTACGGCGGTAATAGGGATGCCCAGTCCCGAAATGAAAAAGAAATTTACTTTATGTTGTCAAATAATAAATTCCTTGGAATGTGTTGGTATGGAAGGAAACCGTGGATACGGCTAGCCATGGATTGTGAAAGAATGGTGGAAAAGGGAATAAACTTTATTTTATGTTTGGGAACTGCCTATGATGTATCTAGCATGGAAAGTATTGAGAACTACTTTGTCGTTTTCGTTGACAGGAAAGGCATGCCACCCAAAATAATTTTTCTCTCTCAATTTAAGCTTTGAGCTCTGGCACCTCTACAAATCCCTACTTTCCTCTGCGAAGGGCCTATCTATTTACTTTATGCAATTTTTATTTTTCATTTGAGTCTCCATTTTCTCTTATAAAGCACCAACTAGGGGGCACTATGATCATACTTGTGCCTTGGGTGTAGTTAATATTTGAGTGTGTTTCATGAATGGATCAATGATTGAGCATATTGGGCTAGGGATAACTTTCTTTAGTGTTGATATTTTGAAAGACATGGTTGCTTGTTGGCATGCTTGAGTATTGAAGTCTTTATGTCAAAACTAGACTATTGCTTTGAACCATCTAAAAGTCCAAATGTCCATGCTACAAAAGAAAAGAATATGTGATGAACATGTTAGGCAACATTCCACATCAAAAATTCTATTTTTATCATTTACCTACTCGAGGACGAGTAGGAATTAAGCTTGGGCATGCTGATACGTCTCCAACGTATCTATAATTTTTGATTGTTCCATGCTGTTATATTATCATTCTTGGATGTTTTACAATCATTTTATAGCAACTTTATATCATTTTTTGGGACTAACCTATTGACATAGTGCCAAGTGCCAGTTGCTATTTTTATCTTTTTTTTACTTCGCAGAATATCAATACCAAACGGAGTCCAATCGCGACGAAACTTTTTGGAGATTTTTTTGGACGAGAAGACATCCAGGGAGCGAAAGAAGTACCGAGGAGGAGGCCCAGGGGGCCCACAAAACACCAGGGCGTGCTAGAGGCCCTCGGCGCGCCCTGGTGGGTTGTGGTGGCCTCGGGACCCCCCCCTCCACCACCTCTGAGCTCTATAAATACCCAAATATTCCAGAAACCCTAAGAGAGTCGACGAAAAACACATCCAGCCACCGCAAGTTCCAGAACCGCGAGATCCAATCTAACACCATCACGGAGGGGTTCATCATCCTCATTGGTGCCTCTCCGATGATGCGTGAGTAGTCCACCATAGACCTACGGGCCCGTAGGCAGTAGTTAGATGGCTTCCTCTGTCTCTTTTGATTCTCAATACAATGGTCTCTTGGAGATCTATTTGATGTAATGACTCTTTGCGGTGTGTTTGTTGGGATCCGATGAATTTTGAGTTCATGATCAGTTTCTATCCATGAATATTATTTGAGTATTCTTTGATCTCTTATATGCATGATTACTTATAGCCTTGTATTTCTTCTTCGAATCTTTGGTTTATTTAGGCCAACTAGATTGATTTTTCTTGCCATGGGAAGAGGTGCTTTGTGATGGGTTCGATCTTGCGGTGTCCTCTCCGAGTGACAGAAGGGACAACGAGGCACGCATGTATCATTGCTATTAAGGATAACAAGATGGGGCCTATTCCTACATGAATAGATCTTGTCTACATCATGTCACCGTTCTTCTTGCATTACTCCGTTTTTCCACGAACTTAATACACTAGATGCATGCTGGATAGCGGTCGATGTGTGGAGTAATAGTAGTAGATGCAGAATCGTTTCGGTCTACTAATCTTGGATGTGATGCCTACATAATGACCATCGCCTTGGATATCGTCATGATTATTTGATCTTCTATCAATTGGCCAACTGTAATTTCTTCACCCACCATGTGCTATACTCATGAGAGAAGCCACTAGTGAGACCTACGGCCCCCGGGTCTACTTTTCCAACATATTGCTTTCCGATCTATCTTTTTGTCGCTTTTGTTTTCAGTTCTATTATTCCAAAAACCCAAAAATACCTTGCTGCACTTTTTATTTGCCTCTTTTATTTTGTGTTCTTGCGAGATCTATCTATCCAATCTAGTACAACCTAATGTATCTTTTTATCGTGGAGAGATTGACAACCTCTCTTTCGCGTCGGGTTGCAAGTATTTGTTCTTTGTGTGCAGGTGCTGTTTACATAGTGTTGCATGATCCTCCTACTGGTTCGATACCTTGGTTTCATAACTGAGGGAAATACTTACCATCGCTGTGCTGCGTCATCCCTTCCTCTTTGGGGAGATACCGACGCAGTCTCAAGCCACGTCAAACGAATTTCTGGCGCCGTTGCCGGGGAGGAAGCAGTCTCTTGAACGTGCCAATCTCTGGCGCCGAGGAGACATCATCAATATCTATCAGGTTCCTAATCACAAATCTCATCTCCTTGCAATTACATTATTTGCCATTTGCCTCTCGTTTTCGCTCCCCCACTTCACCAAATTTGCCGTTTTATTCGCCCTCTTTTTCGTTTGCCTTTTTCTTGTCAGATCTATTGTTTGCTTGCAATCTTGTTTGCGTAGTCACGATGACTCAAGAAAATACCAAATTGTGTGATTTTTCCAATACTAATAATAATGATATTATTAGTACTCCGATTGCTCCTCCCACCACTAGTGCGGAGTCTTGTGATATTAATGCTGCTTTGTTGAATCTTGGCATGAAAGATCAATTTTTCAGTACTCCTAATGAGGATGCCGCGTCCCATCTAAACACATTCGTAGAATTGTGTGATATGCAAAAGAAAAAGGATGTGGACAATCATATAGTAAAGTTGAAATTATTTCCTTTCTCCTTGCGGGATCGTGCAAAAAATTGGTTTTCTTCTTTGGCTCGCAATAGTATCGATTCTTGGAGTAAGTGCAAGGATGCTTTTATTACTAAGTATTTTCCACCCGCTAAAATTATTTCCCTTAGAACTCAAATCATGAATTTTAAGCAACTTGAGCATGAACATGTTGCACAATCTTGGGAAAGAATGAAATTGATGCTAACAAATTGTCCTACTCATGGTTTAAATCTTTGGATTATGATACAAATTTTTTATGCAGGATTGAATTTTGTCTCTAGAAATCTTTTAGATTTCGCCATGGATGGTATTTTTTATGGAAATTACTTTGGGTGAAGCTACTAAATTGCTAGATAATATTATGGCAAATTATTCACAATGGCATATTGAAAGAGCACCTACTAGCAAAAAGGTTAATTTGGTTGAAGAAATTAGTACTTTGAGTGAAAAAGTTGATGCTCCTATGAAGTTGGTTGCTAGTAAAAATGCTACTATTGATCTTAATGATGTTCCTTTGTCTACTTTGATTGAGCAAAATAGTGATTCCGTAGATGTGAACTTCGTCTCGCGAAACAATTTTATTAACAATGCTTATAGAGGTAATTTTAATCCCAGGCCTTTTCCTGGAAATTCCTCTAACAATTATGGCAATTCCTATGGTAATTCTTCTTACAATAATAATAGGAACCCCACTTATCTCGAGAGTAATATTAAAGAATTTATCAATGCTCAAAATGTTTTCAACACTACGATAGAAGAAAAGTTGAATAAGATTGATGATATGTCTAGAAGCATTGATAAAATTTCCCATGATGTAGAAAATCTCAAGTTGAAAGCTTTTGCACCTAATATTGATGAATCAATTAAAGCTTTATATGTTTCTATGGATGAAAGTAAGAAAAGAACCGCTATGCTTAGAGCTAAAAGAGAATTTTTAGAAAAAAGCGTTTTCTAGTGATTGCTTTCAGAAAAATGATGAAGATCTTAAAGTGATTGGTGTTTCTTATATTGATTCCTTGTTTAGTAATATTAAAATTGATGATAAAGGGACTTAAGTAGAGTCAACTTGAGCTAGAAGGTGTCCCAATGATTTGGAGGGTGAAAATCTTGATGAAAAATTTGATGAAAGTGGGTTTGAAGAGGTCAAAACTTTAACTAGTGATGTGCCCACTATTTTGGATTGCAAAGATTTTAATTATGATAGTTTCTCTTTGATTGAATGTATTTATTTGCTGCAATCCATGTTAAATTCACCCCATGCTTATGAACAAAATAAAGCTTTTACTAAACATATCGTTGATGCCATGATGAAATCTTTTGAAGAAAAGTTGGGGTTAGAGATTTCAATTCCTAGAAAATTACATGATGAGTGGGACCCTACCATTAAAGTCAAGATTAAAAATTATGAGTGCTTTGCTTTATGTGAATTGGGTGCTAGCGTTTCCACGATTCCTAAATCTCTTTGTGATGTGCTTGGTCTTACCAATATTGAAGAATGTTTTCTTAATTTGCACTTGGCGGATTCTACTATTAAAAAGCCTTTGGGAAGAATTAATGATGTTCTTATTATTGCAAATAGGAACTATGTGCCCATAGATTTTATTGTTCTTGATATTGATTGCAATCCGTCTTGTCCTATTATACTTGGTAGACCGTTTTTACGCAATATAGGTGTCGTGATTGATATGAAAGAAGGCAATATTAAATTTCAGTTTCCACTAAGAAAGGATATGGAACACTTCCCTAGAACAAGAATTAAGCCAACATATGAATCAATCATGAGGGCATCCTATGGATCAAAAATCAAAGATGACAATACTTGAATCTATGCATTATGCCTAGCTAGGGGCGTAAAACGATAGCGCTTGTTGGGAGGCAACCCAATGAATAAATTTATTTTCATCTTTTTCTTTCTGATTTTGAGTGTTGACACAATTATGCCTCTGTTATGATTGTGTTTTTTTATGTTTTATTTAGTGTTTATGCCAAGTAAAGCATTTAGGATGATTCATAAGATTAGTTGAAACAATGCTGAATCTGAAACAGAAACTTTGACTCCAATGCGCGAATTTTCATTTTTTACTGGGCGTCAGAATGAGCTGAAATTTTAACACAGTATTGCTATACAAATTCTTTACGTTGTCCTAATTTTTCAGAATTTGTAGAGTTACAGAAGTATGGTTAGAGTATAGATTACTACAGACTGTTTTGTTTAAGACATATTCTGTTTTCGTTGCATTGTGTGCTTGTTTTGATGAATCTATTGTTTATATTGAAGGGTATAAGCCTTGGTAAAGTTAAAATACAGTAGTTATAATGCAATAATAAAATATTAATGGGTTTACAACAGTACTTAGAGTTGTGATTTGCTTTATTATACTAACGGATCTCACGAAGGTTTTGTTGAGTTTGTGTGATTGAAGTTTTCAAGTTTTGGGAGAGATCACGATGGATGAAGGAATAAGGAGTGAAAAGAGCCTAAGCTTGGAGATGCTACAGAACCCCCAAGATATTATCCAAATATAAACAAGCAACTAAGCTTGGGGATGCCCCGAGTGGCATCCCCTCTTTCTTCTAACGACCATCGGTATTTTACTTGGAGCTATATTTTTATTTGTCACATATCATGAGTTTTGCTTGGAGCGTCTTGTATCACTTGAGTCTTTGCTTGTTTTGATTTTTAGTTTGTCACAAGTATCCTTGCTGGACACACTCATTTGAGAGAGCCAAAATTATGCTATGATTTGTTAGAATTCCTCTATATGCTTCACTTAAAAAAATTGAGCTATGGAATTGCTCTAGTGCTTCACTTATATCTTTTTGAGCACGGTGTGCTTTAAATTTTTGAAGAAACACTCTCATGCTTCACTTAGATTAATTTGAGAGTTAGTAAATTTTGAAGAAATTCTCTCATGCTTCACTTATACTATTTTGAGAGATGAAACTTTTATGCTCATGTTCTTCACTTAAATTTGTTTGAGCTTGTCAAAAGCAATGGCAATATATGAAACTAGTCCCAAAGTGATATATATTCAAGAAGGATATAATAAAAACTTTCATGAAGATCATTGGACAAATTAAACTTGATTCCTTGTAATAGTTTTGACACATGATGATAGTGATATGTGAGTCATGTTGGTGAGTAATTGTGCTTTAGTAAGAATATTGGTGTTAAGCGTTGTGATTCCCTATGCAAGCATGAAAGTCAATAGTTTTGCAATGAAATTACATCCTACTTATGGTGCATTATTTGGTGTTAGTTATGCTCAATGCTCGTTTATGTGAATGTTCGTTTCTTGGTTGGTTGCTTCTCAATCTATTTGCTAGCCTCCACTTGTACTAAGTAGAAATACTACTTGTGCATCCAAAATACTTAAACCCAGTTTTGCCTTATGAGTCCACCATACCTACCTATATGCGGTATTTCCGTGCCGTTCTAAGAAAATTTGTATGTGCCATCTCTAATTTTCAAAATGAATTTCCTTTTTGTGTGCTCGTACCGCTCATGAAACGGTAGGGGGTGTCCAATATTTTTCCATGCTAGATGTGTTATTCTCAAGATGGGTGTTTATTCACTTGTCATTGCACGACACTACGGCGGTAATTGGGATGCCCAGTCCCGAAATGAAAAAGAAATTTACTTTATGTTGTCCAATAATAAATTCCTTGGAATGTGTTGGTATGGAAGGCAACCGTGGATACGGCTAGCCATGTGTCGGGGATATAACTCCACGGTGTAAACCGCCCTACTGGGCCAGGTTAACATATTGACAGCCTTATGACCAAGTTCAAAATGGGCCGTGTCATTAAGACGAGGCAAGTGAGGCGGTGGCTGACTAGAGTCGCCAGGCGGCCCAACACTTGGAGATGGCGGCTCAAGGCCCACGAAGCTGAAGACGCCGGTTGGATTTCCCTAAGACAAAAGGCAAGTTAGAGACATTGTAGGTCACGGGATACGATATGACCCAGACTCTATTGTAAACCCTAGGGCTTGACCTGTATATAAAGGCAGGCCCCTAGGACCGGAAGACTTAAGTTACAATCTCTCGATAGCTAGGTTAGCGATTTCGCACCTTTGTAATCGAGATCTATTCATCAAATACACACAAAGCAGGACGTAGGCTATTACCTCCATCGGAGGGGCCGAACCTGGGTAAACTTAACTCTCTTTCTCGTTTAACCCCTTCGAGTCGCCACCTAGCGGCGATGGCCTCACACCTAAGTCCTTTCACGAGGACATCTGCTGGGTTGACAAAACCATGACAGTTGGCGCCCACCGTGGGGCTCTCGCCCAGTGGAGTTGAGTTCTCGAAGGGAGCCCATCCAGGGTTCAGGAGTTACGCAGTCGGTCGTATGACCAAGAGCCACCGCGGCAAGATCTACATCGACGACTCTGGCTGGGGCCCCAAGGCCGACTCGATTGAGTACGGTTACCGGGTCCCCTTCGGCAAGATCCAAGTCTTCATTGGCATGATCGGCGCGACGGTGCCCGAGCCGGACATCTGCAGCAACAACGTCGAGCCGGCTCGGCGTACTCAATCCAGCCGGTATCAAGCCGGCCAGAGTCACGACATGGTCAGGCCCTCTCAGCGGTCCGGTTCTTTGGACGAGCCAGCTGTCGAAGGAGTGATCGTCATCAATTCGGATGCTGAGCTTGGGGGCTCGTTCGGAGCGGAGGCCCGCAAGGAACGTCACGATCTCCCTCAGCAGGCCTCAACTCGTGCTATAATAAGCACGGCGGCACAAGCATCGCTCGCGACTGGTGCATCTGGCGGCTCTGAGAAGGCGCACGGTGACTCAGGAACGGAATTCCAGCAGTATGATGGTCAAGGTATTTTTCAGGAAAATCCAAAGCAGCTAAATTGTGGTCAATACCACGTGTTCACCACCAATACCTACAAGCGGGACAACAAGGTCAAGAGTAGGGCCATCAACAAGGCTGAGCCAGCGGTTCCCAGGTACCTAAAATGGTCCGAGCACGCGATCACCTGGAGCAGGGAGGATCATCCCCCCGGGTTGACAATCTAGGCAGCTTAGCTTTGGTGGTGGCACCTCAAGTTGGCGGATATACTCTGTCCAAGGTTCTCATGGATGGAAGCAACAGCATAAACATATTATATTATGAAACCTTTCGCCGAATGAATCTGTCCGAGAGCACGTTGCTTCCTTCAATGACAGTTTTTCATGGGATCGTCCCTGGAAAGTGTGCTTATCCGATCGGGCGGATTAAGCTCGATGTAGCCTTCGGGGATGACTTCAACTACAGATGCGAGCCTTTGATGTTCGAAGTTGTTAAAATAAAGAGCCCTTATCATGCTCTCTTCGGACGGCCAGCTTACGCTCGTTTCATGGCCTGCCCGTGCTACGTCTACCTCAAGCTCAAGATGCCGGGACTCAAAGGCACCATAACTGTGGACGGGAACCGGAAGATAGCTCGGGAATGCGAGGAAGGAGATGCAGCTTATGCCGAGTCAGCCTGCGCGACAGAGGAATTGAAGTTCTACACGGCCAATGATGACTCGGCTGACATGAGCCCGCTCAAGAAACCCAATACTGAGTCGGAACCTACGCTTAAATTTAAGGCGGCCGAGGACACGAAGCAGATCGATTTCATGCCGGGCGATTCATCCAAACATTTCACTATTGGAACTGGTTTGGATCCCAAATAGGAAAGCGCGCTCATCAAGTTCATCCGTGAGAACCGGGACATCTTTGCATGGAAGCCATCTGACATGCCTGGAGTCCCGAGAGAACTTGCTGAGCACCACCTTAATGTAGATCCCAAGATGAAGCCAGTGCGCCTGTACCTCCGTCATTTTAATGAGGAGAGACGTAAGGCCATTGGAGAAGAAGTGTCCCGACTCCTAGCTGTCGGGTTCATCGTAGAAGTTTTTCATCCTGAGTGGTTGGCTAACCCGGTGCTTGTCTTGAAAAAGAACGGCACTTGGCGCATGTGTGTCGACTACACAGATCTCAATAAAGCCTGTCCCAAGGATCCCTTCGCCCTTCCACGTATTGATCAGATCATTGATTCTACAGCAGGTTGCCAGCGTTTGTGCTTCTTGGATGCGTACTCTGGGTATCATCAGATCAAGATGGCTATTGAGGACCAAGAGAAGACGGCTTTCATCACTCCCTTTGGAGCTTTCTGCTATGTGTCCATGCCCTTTGGGCTCAAGAGCACCGGGGCGACTTACCAGCGCTGCGTCCAAAACTGCCTTAGTCCACAGATTGGGCGCAACGTTCATGCCTACGTTGATGACATTGTGGTGAAATCTCAGAAGAAAGAGACGCTCTTACATGACATCAAGGAGACTTTTGACAACCTTCGAGTATACCAGGTGAAACTTAACCCGACGAAATGTGTCTTTGGCGTTCCTGCGGGCAAGCTATTAGGTTTCCTGGTCTCTGAGCTGGGCATCAAGGCCAACCCGGACAAGATCAAGGCGGTAACGTCGTTATCCAAGCCGGCAAACATAAATCAAGTTCAGTGGCTCGCCGGACGCATCGAGGCCTTAAGCCGGTTTATAAGCCGCCTGGGAGAAAAGGTGTGACGCCCTCAATTTCGTCCGTACGCTAATCATCCACGCAATGCATACGACCAAGATTAGGGACTCACTAATTAATATCACAACACAACACTAGACACAAATTAAAGTCATACAGCTTCATATTACAAGCCAGGGGCCTCGAGGGCTCGAATACAAAGCTCGACAAGCACGAGTCAGCGGAAGCAAATAATATTTGAGTACAGACATAAGTTAAACAAGTTTTGCCTTAAGAAGGCTAGCACAAACATAAGCAGCGGATCGAAAGAGGCGAGGCCTCCTGCCTGGGAACCTCCTAACTACTCCTGAGCGTCGGCACTCTCCACGTAGTAGTAGGCTCCAGCGGTGGTGTAGTAGTCGTCTCCGGCGTACTCCATCTCATGGGCTCCATCGACTGAACGCAGCATCGTATCGAGGGGGAAAGATAAAGCAAAGCAGTGGTGAGTACTCATCCAAAGTACTCGCAAGACTGACATCAGAACTATGCTAAGTATGCATCATTATCAAGGGGTGGGGTTATATCTGGGTTGACTGCAGAAAGCAAGAGTAGGGGGAAGGCCTAATCCTATCGAAGACTAGCATCTTCAGCATCTTGCGGCATTAGAAGAGAGTAGACTGGTATCACATATATAGCAATATTATTGTAGCAATTTTATTAAGTAACCACGCCTAGAGATTCTTCCACGACTCCCTGCGAGGAAGCAATCCCGGAGCCAACATTCATTTCAAATTTAAATCACAGTTATAGTTGTATAAGGTCAAGGTACAACTCCAAGTCGTCCTGTTACGGTGGACACGGCTATTCGAATAGATTAATCATCCCTGCAGGGGTGCACCGCATCTCCAACACGCCTGATCACCTCCGGCCGGACACACTTTCCTGGGTCATGCCCGGCCTCAGGATAGCAGCACGTCGTCGCCCCACCTAGGCTCAACGAAGAGGCCAGCCCGCCGGTCTAAATCCTAAGCACACAGGGTTCGTGGGCCCACTTGCCCTACGCGCTCCTGCACGATGCGAACGCGGCTGGCAGCAGACCTAGCACACTCCAGTCCAAGAGCTGTACCGTCCAGTCCAATCCGGCGCGCGCCGCTCCATTGCTGACGTCCGAAGAGCTTCGGCTGATACAACGACGCTGAGTGCCCATAACTTTCCCACGTGATGGTTTGGTGCACAATAAGGCCAACGACCAACTCAGATCAAATACCCAACCCATTAGCATTTTATTAATGCGGGGCAAGCGCGACCCATAAAGTGCGGTCCCGTCACCCCGTCTCGAGGATGTGTGGCAAGGGCCTCTCCTACCCGTCCACGCCTCATCATCATCAAACCGTGGGTACCCCTCAGGGCCGACCCATCACCAACATGTTTCTGTAACCAGGTCATAGTAACTGTGTGTATAAAACATCAAGACGGAACCTGAGGAATCACCCTCAAAGGGCCCCGCTCGATGAAACCATCAAGGTGGACTTGGAGGAAGCACCCTCGAGGGTCCCACACTTGAGAGGTTGCACGACAGAGTCATCGTCGGGAGTGGTGAAGGAGGAATCACCCTCGATAACCACGACCGACTAGCTACACTACAGAGCTAGCATCATGAGTACTTCACGAGGTGTCACCCTCGGTACTCGATAGTATCTCTGCAGAGTCGTACAAATAAGGGGTGTGCGGTGATGTGAGGGGGGGGGGCTGGCTTGTCGGTCGGTTGACCGAGTCTTCGAGTCGTCGAAGAAGAAGCAGGGGCAACTGGGACTAAGGGGTCACTGGGGATTCATTGATCAACCTATACTAAGCAGTTGATATGATTGTAGGTATAGTAGCAGTTTATCAAAAACAGGCTATGCATCAAAATAGGAGCTAACTAATACAGTAGCAAAATCTAATGCAAGACTGAGAGGGAAGAAATGGGCGATATCGGAATGCTCAAGGGGGGGTTGCTTGCCTTGCTGCTCTGTGGCAAAGGCCTGATCGTCAACGGTGTAGTCGTACCCGGTAGCACCATCAGTCTCGGGGTCTACCGGAGAGAAGAGGGGAGAAGAAACAATAAATATAAAGCACACAAATGCATCACGATGCATGACATGGCAATATGCAGGGCTAGGCATGCACTAACGCAGTATTACACGTCGCAGACGGGTCGGAAGAATATCTGACGATATTTTCCGGGTCTCGGACTACTACCGGACAGACGAAACCGATGGAAAAGTTCCATGTTTGCTATGCTAGGAGCACGTGACAGACTAACGGACTGCGTATATGGAACCGTAGAATTATTCTGAGCAACTTTCATGTTCAAAACTTTTTCATCCGAGCTACGGTTTATTTTATATTAATTTTTAAAGTTTTAATAATATTCTGGAATTTCTTTTAATTATTAATCCTAATTATCCAAAACAGTGTTCTGCGACATCAGCATGACGTCATCATTGCGTCAGCGGTCAAACCCAGCTGACCAGGGTCAAACCTGACAGGTGGGCCCCCCCTGTCATAGACTAGGCTAATTTAATAGTAGATTAAATTAACTAATTAACCTAAGTAGTTACTGGGACCCACTGTCAGTGACTGATTAGCTAACTAATTAACTAACAGATTAATTAACGTTTTAATTAGCAGTTTTGTTTATTTTAAAAATGAATTAAACTGGTGGGGCCTGCATGTCAGTGACACGGGGCCACCCAGTCAGCGAGTTGACCAGGTTAACTGGGCCCGCGGGGCCCACTGTCAGCGACACAGAGGGCGGCCACGTCGGCGCCAGGCCAGCGTCGGCCACCGGAGTCGCTCCGACGAGCCCGAGCGCGGCGGCGAACTCCGGCGAGCTCGGAAACGCGTTGTGGGGGCATCATTTAGAGTGCGGCCGGGCTCTCTGGAACGGGCGTTTCGAGCCGCGTCCGTTGGTGGTGGTCTCGGTGGCTGGGGCGACCGGAATCGGCGACGGCGACGACGGCAGGCGGCGGCGGCTACGGGTGTGCTACGGGGACGGCGAAGCAGCACGCTAGCGAGCAAACGACGCGGCTAGGGGTGATCTACGCGGCGCGGCGAGCTCGATGGACGGGAGCCTGGGGCTGTTTGGCCACCGGAGCCCCATCGGCGACGAGCGCGAGCGGAGCTCAGGCGCGGCCATGGCGGCCGAGGGGGAAAAGGAGCCGTAGCGCGCTCGGAGAGGGGGCAGGAAGGGGCCGCAGCTCACCTGCGTTGCTGGGAAGGCCCGGTGCAGAGCTTGGGGCAGTGGAGGCGACGAATCGGACGGCGGCGTGCTACGGGTCCGAGGAGGAAGAAGGAATGCAGGCGTCGATGCAGGGCTCCCGGGGCTCGATCTAGCGGTCGAGGAGGAAGAGGTGGTCGCTGCGGTTCTTCTTGACACGGCAGCAAGGCGTGGGAGGCACGGTGGCTGCGTCTAGCCGGTGGCCATGGCGGCGGTGGCGTTCAGGAGAGGTGGAGGCAGGCGATGGAGAGGGAGAGAAACGCGGCAGAGGCGTCCAGAGGGGTGCGGGGGTCCGTTCTAATCCATCCACGCACGCAGGGGAGAAAGATCTCGCGAGGGGGGCCGGGCGAGCGAGCGCTCCTCTCCTGCTCGACAGCACGCGCGCGTGAGCAGTAGGAGGAAGGAGATGACAGGCGGGGTGGGCTGGGCCGGCACTGTTGCCCTGGGCTCTAGTGCATAGTAGGTTAGGCCCTTTTCTTTTATTCTTTTCTGTTTTCTATTTTCAGTTTCTGTTTTATTTATTTTAGGCCATATTTCTTTTTAGCAAAAACTAGCAAAGTGACCCGCTCGATGCGCGGGCTAGAACTTTAAAACATATAGTTTGGTGCTGGCAAAATCTGAGTTGAAACTGGTAGCACATGCAACATCCTGATGTCTTTGTACATTTTTATAATGAAGGTCCACTATAAAACAACTATGTGATACTACGTCCATAGCGAAATTGCATATTATTTCTTGTAAACCATATTGTCAAACTTCTCTATTATTGGCTGCTACAAAAATGAAAAATCTAATAGGTCTGTTTTTTTGTTAAGAAATCATGTTTGTTTTATTTAAGAAACATAAAATGTACAAACAAAAATGATATGACATTCAATACAAGTTAAAGAATGTGAACTTAGCACATGCACACTATTTAAACTTCACGTTTTAGATGGTTCTGGGATCACTATCAAGAGAGCAAAAGGTATTTGTTGATTAGCAAGTCAAATACAATTGGATCAATAATGTTTGTGCAGATTTTTGTCCCGAATTTATTATCTACTCTTAAAACTATAGATGTGACAGACGGATGCAAAGTACATTATAATGTTTAATTGACCTTAAAATGGTCTAGGAGACAATAACCACAACCAACTGTGATAATATTTTATAACATACATTTCTTAAGCGATCAGATATATGACTCCAATTGTACATAAGGAGACCATGTTGCCACATAAATTTCCACTGAACACCATGAGGACTTAGCACACTCCAATTCAACACATCATAACATGCAATATTACGGAATTATTTTACCATGGGTCAAGAAAACGGTAAATGCATACAAGCCATTAAGGGGAAAAGTAATTATATTTCTTATGCATTTGATCTTTAGAAGTAGGAACCATTAAAATACACATAAATACTGTTGCACCAACACCATAGGCATAAAATTTAGAGTTCAAAGGAAATAGGAAGTACAAATTTTACTACATGCTCGTTTGATACAGTGCAGCCCAAAGGAAGAATCTTCCGTGACACCGAGTTTAATGTTTGAATACCAAAGTAGCAACATTGTAAGAAAGTAAAAAGGATATATAATACGTTAAATACTCTAACATCACAAGATTGGTAAGTGGAATTAAAAGAAAAGTAACTTTCCTCCTGATAACTTGAAAATCCTTCCCAAGTACCTTTTATCTTTTTCAGCATTAGGGAGCCCAAGTATCCATTTTTGGCATGGCTTCTTCACAGAGATAAAATGTTAGGTGCAAGACCCACTGTGCACCGAGGAGAACCATGTGCTGCTAGGTACTTGATCTATTTTGAATTTAGTTGATGGTAACGCCAATTTTTTATGCAGTTTTAGAACACCAAACAATGCTTAGTTTTTTCATATAGTGATACATACTTGATGCAATTCGGGTATCCTTTATCTTCCGCATGACCATGCCATCCCTTCCGCTTCACACTAATGCAAAAGCAATCAATAAATCAAACGTTATTTGCATCCACTTAAAAGGGTATTTCCTTTCCAAAGAGAACGAATTTAGGTTTTATGATTTAGGAAATAAACAATTACAAAGCAATACACATAAATGCTTCCAGCTCAGTACAAAAAGTAATTGTAAAATGTTTTCGTAACAATGTTCAAGAACTCATTGGTTCTACAATACTGTATAAACCAGTTAAGCATTGCCAGAACTTACAAGGATATAGAAAATTGTAGGTTGCAAAAAAAAGGTGGAAATAAAGTAAGCAATCTACGGAGGATAATTGGAAACAATTAGGGAAAATATGTGTGGATTTTGATTAACATACAATTAATGTAATTAACCTAAAATAACCAATCAAAACCATTTAGAATCAGATATAATAGGATAACAGACACGCACAAAGAACCGGGTTATCCGTAAATCATATCAAACTTTGATGTTAAATGTCAGTTCTCGGCGTTTCCTTCTTTCTAGTTAGATTAGACGAACCGGTCTCAACCTGCCTATAAAATTAGGGTATCCATTGTAACTTGTTGCTGATGAGGAACATATTCACAACAGTGTGCATCTTAGAGAAATAACTCAATTCCATTGTGGTTGATGGTGAAACGTTGTAGGCGAACGAACCTGCAAAAACATTGCAACTTTACACACAATTCATAAATTCAGAAGCTATAATAACAATATTGTTCAATATACACATGCATACACTATCTATTTCGATTATAAGAATGTATTTAAACATCTGAATTTCTTACATGGCAGGGATAAAGAAAGGAGTAAGTGCGACAATTATAAGGACACATGTCTCATGATAAAAATGTCAGTCTTATTTGAAATAACAATGACTTTAAGAACCGAAAAGTTACATGAACCTATCAAAAATACCGTACTAAGCATCTAAATGCAGACAACAAAAATTTATAATATATCCCTCCATGTCCCTAGAAATAAGAAAAATCGTCGACCATTGTCCCATATACAATTGCATGAACATCCGGATGGATTCTTATGCAAGATTTTGGACAAAAAAAGAGAAAAGGGTAATAGGTTTTTTGATCAATCAATTTTTCTTGTCTGAATAATAATGAATATTCTTACCATCCATTGCTTATAACAACGATGTACTACCGTAGGTCCAGCTTCTAATTACAGAGACTTACACTATCTGCATTTTCATTTATGTACATATCAATATTATTAAGAAGCATGAATACACTGAAGGTTAACCTTCTGGCTACATTGATTATTCCAATAGCAACTTTTAGGACGTATATATACTTGGTGGTGCATTGTAACAGTTGCAACATATTCCTACAAGTAGTGTGATGTGCTTTGTATATATATAAGTACTCGATGCAACCCAAATGAAGAACAAAATCATCTTTATTTAGTTAATTAAGGTAGTTACCTGAAAAAATAAAATTAATTATGTACAGAGCCAGCAACAAAAAATGTGCAGATGATCAGCCCATACAACAACGTACGTACATGTGCAGACTTGCAGATCCAGCAAGAAGGTCCGTGGTAGTACTATGCTCAAGGACATTAGGGCAAACCACACGTACCATAGCCAAGCATGGAGGCCGTGGAAGCGAGGATGGCGCAAGTGAAAGGTGAATATAACGTTGCCTTCTACCTGAGCTCAACAGGCACTGGAGCAGCAACATTCCAAATGGTATACAAATTTTCTGAGAGTAATCTAGTAAATTTGTCTACAATAATATTCGAATTTTGAATACACCAGTTAGTGAACTTTGAGCATTCCCTTTTGTTTTCTCCTCTTCGCTGGTATATTTGGACCCATAGGACCCATAGGCTTAGAATTTTATCTTGTTGAGCAAAACAAAGGTATAAGAGTATAGTATACAGTTTTCCATAGAACTGATGCTTCGTACAATACGATATATCTTTTATATAGGGAATGTTGATATAGTGGATGTTGCCATATACACACGTCCATGATAGGTACACACCACTTCAGTGGATGTTGATAAAAAATTAAAGAATATATGTTGCGTTATACAATAATAAATAAAACAGTATAATACACATACCTCGCATGTGTGTATCTGTACCTAGCTCCTGATTAACTGTGTGCATGAGGCACATTTTTGGATCAATTCTTCCACCTATGTGTTCACCATGACTGGCATCGTTCCAATAGTTCGTTCAAGTATTCATGTGTCGTGAGCCGTGCACGTACGAAGCAATTGATTCCAGCCGGCCGGTTATGCAGCGATGGTGAAACCTTGCGTACTTCTGGCCCGTTCTTCTCTCGTTTTCGATTTCCGTCAGCGACCAGAGACACGGCACGCGCGTGGGCGGTGGAGCTCGTCCGTGGACGTGCTCCCAGCATGTCCAATATACGCATGTATGCTAGGCCATATATGCATGGCATCTAAATAATTCCATTATACTTTTCTTCTCATACAGTTCCATGACGGGTAGATGCATGCACATGGACGATCGCCCGTATAGACATGAACGCCCTAGCAATTCTTTGGATCTCACACCTGGCTTCATCGTGGATGAATGTGCATGCATGAAGTACGTACGAAACATGACGCCTTTATGCATGTACGGGACTCATGCCCAGCCAGTCTTCCGAGCGAGCCGAGGTGAAGCGGTGGCGGCTGTGATCCGGAGATATGAGTTCAACGGTGAGGGCCATGTAGAACAGCTAGCAGCCATGCCATCGCCTTCAATTTGTGGGAATCGATCTACGTCCTCATCTCTTTTTCTTAACCTAGTTTGATTATAATAATTGTAGGGAAAACATATCTAATTTTATGAGAGTAAGAAATTTTACTAATGGCATTCGTGGGTAATTTTAATGAACTATAAAGTTAATAAACTATTTAAGAGATCTATCGGTTGTGGTTAGTTAATTAACTTAATCAATGGCTAGATGTGTTTGATTATTATGGGATTTTGTAGAATATTTCTCTTTTTTGTGATTAACCCGTTAATTACTTTTTATATATAATAGATGTGTAACATGGTCCATTTAATAACTTGCATTATTTTGAATGGCCACAACAAGTTTGAGGATTTTTGGGTACTGTTGGAATTAACCATGCAATTTAAAGGGCATTTTAGATGCAAAAATGGTTCTATTTTGGATGGTGGGGTCCACACCAACATCAAGGTGATGTTGTTTTCCTCAACAATAATTGTTTTGGATTATTCCACAAGTGTGCAACATTTTATTCTTGTTGTTTGCTATTTTATTTTATCACATTAAAATTCAATTGGCTTTTGAAGTGGAATTTGAATTGAGATATGAATTTCAACTTGATCATATCCTATTTAACAAAATGATTTGTTGCTAATCATGGTCATTACTGTAGCTTAATTACAATCATCACTGTAGCCAAAATCCAGGGTGTCACAATTCTCCCCTACTAACAAGAATTCTCGTCCCGAGAATTAAGAAGTAGAAGGAATGAGCCCGGGGTATTCTGTACGAAGAAGATCTTCGCGTTCCCAAGTGGCTTCATCTTCAGAATGATTTGCCCACTGCACTTTGAAGAACTTGGTAACCTTCTGATGAGTCCGACGTTCAGTTTCATCGAGAATGCGGACTGGTTGCTCTTTGTAAGAAAGGTCTTGTTGCAGTTCAAGCATATCATGATCCACTGCTCGGATAGGATCCTTGAAGCAGCGACGAAGCTGTGATACATGGAACACATCGTGAACCTGAGAAAGGTTTGACGGTAGTTCCAGTTGATATGCCACTTTACCACGCCTTTTGAGAATAGTGAAAGGACCAATATATCGAGGAGCCAGCTTGCCCTTGATCCCAAAACGGTGTGTACCTCTCATTGGCGTGACTCGAAGATAAGCCTTTTCGCCAGGTTGATAGACCATATCTTTGTGATGACGGTCGTACTGACTCTTCTGACGAGACTGAGCAGCCTTCAGATTTGCATGAATAATGCGGACTTGATCTTCGGCATGTTGGATAATATCTGGACTGATAAGTGTATGTTCCCCAGTTTCTGACCAATTCAGAGGAGTTCGACACTTACATCCATATAATACTTCAAAAGGAGCCATCTTCAGACTAGCTTGATAGCTATTGTTGTAGGAGAACTCAGCATACGGGAGAGATTCCTCCCATTTCTTACCAAAAGAAATGACACAAGCTCGAAGCATGTCTTCGAGAAACTGATTGACTCTTTCAACTTGTCCCTGGGATTGAGGGTGAAAAGCGGTGCTGAATGACAAATGAGTTCCCATATCTTCCTGGAAACTTTCCCAGAATCTTGAAGTGAATAAACTGCCACGATCTGAACTGATAACCAGTGGAATACCGTGAAGTGAAACAATTCTGGACATGTAGAGAGTTGCCAGCTGACTAGCAGTGATCGTTTCTTTGACGGCTAGAAAATGTGCAACTTTGGACAACCGGTCAATGACGACAAGAATAGCATCATTACCTTTCTGCGATCTGGGAAAACCAGTAATGAAGTCCATTTCAACATGATCCCATTTCCATTCAGGAATAGAAATAGGTTGCAGAGTTCCAGCAGGCTTTTGATGTTCTGCTTTGATCCGACGGCAAATGTCACATTGTGAAACATAGCGCGCAATGTCGTCTTTCATGTTTGGCCACTAGAATCTTTGACGGATGTCTTGGTACATCTTGGTACTACCAGGATGAATAGACAGCGGAGTGTCATGTGCTTCCTTCATGACCTCCTACGTCATATCATGGTTTTTCTCCTTACTCGGTACCACTAGGCGGCCTTTGAAGTATAAAGCGCCATCCTCAGCAATAGTGAAGGGTGAGGGCTTTCCTTCTGCGAGATCGAATTTAATCCTCTCGACTTCATTGTCACACTTGTGGATCCACTTGATGACGTCCACAAGATCTGGTTTAGCAACCAGGGTATTAAGGGAACCCTGGGAAACAACGTGGAGGTTCATTTTGTAGGACCCTTCAGGAGGGGGAGTGAGATAACCCTGAGGAACAATATGGAAGTTCAGCTTGCGGAATTCCTTTTGAAGAAGGGGGTGAACCTTGTGAACCTGAAGGTGATTGCAATAAGACTTGCGGCTCAAGGCATCAGCCATTACATTAGCCTTGCCAGGTGTATAAGAAATACCCACGTTGTAATCTGCTATGCACTCCATCCATCTCTGTTGACGGAGGTTCAGATCTGGCTGAGTAAACAGGTACTTCAGACTTTGGTGATCGGTGTAGATCTCGCAATGGTTTCCAACAAGGTATTGCCGCCACTCTTTCAGTGCATGAATTACTGCGGCAAGTTCAAGGTCATGAACTGGGTAGTTCTCTTCATGAGGACGCAATTGACGAGATGCATAAGCAACCACTCTGCGTTCTTGCATTAGGACACATCCCATTCCTTGACGTGAAGCATCACAATAAATGACGAAGTCCTTACGAGTATCCGGAGGAGCAAGCACTGGAGCAGACGTCAGTTTGTCCTTAAGTGCCTGAAAGCTCTCCTGACATTTTTCTGTCCACTCATATTTAACACCTTTGTGAAGCAAATTGGTTAAGGGTCTTGCGATCTTGGAGAAGTTCTCGACGAATCGACGGCAATAGCTGGCGAGTTCGAGAAAACTTCTGACTTGCTTGACATTCTTCGGGGGAGTCCAGTCGAGAATAGCCTGAACTCGTTCAGTGTTGACCGCTATACCATCCTTGGAGATCACATGTCCAAGGTAGGTTACTTCGTCCATCCAGAACTCACACTTTGAATACTTTGCATAAAGTTGATGCTCTCGAAGCCTCTCCAGTATAAGACGAAGATGTTCAGCATGCTCTTCTTTATTCTTGGAGAAAACCAGGATATCATCCAGATAAACCACGACGAATTTATCGAGGTAATCCATGAATATATAGTTCATCAGGCGAGAGAAGGTTGCTGGGGCATTGGTTAAGCCGAAGGACATGACGGTGTACTCGTATGAACCATAGCGAGTAACGAATGCAGTCTTGGGAATATCCTCTTCACAAACCCGGATCTGATGGTAACCCAACCTCAAGTTGATTTTTGAATACACTGATGAACCGACAAGTTGATCATACAGATCGTTGATCCGAGGAAGAGGGTATTTGTTTTGAATTGTAGCTTGGTTGATGGGACGGTAATCTTGGACCAATCGATTCGTACCATCTTTCTTCTTGACAAAGAGAGAAGGTGCTCCCCAAGCAGAGGAAGTTGGACGAATGAAACCCAGACGAAGCGAATTGTCAATTTCTTGCTTAAGTTCAAGGAGTTCATGTGGTGGCATCTTATACGGACGCTTGGCTATAGGAGTGGTACCAGGTACCAAGTCGATGACAAACTCGACATCTCTAGCAGGGGGATCCCTGGAAGTTCTTCTGGAAAAACATCTTGGAAATCCCGGACAACTAGAATGTTTCCAATCCCTTCAAGAGGTGATGTGTTTAATGCATTCCAGGCATATAGGCGGGCTTCAACATCTAACAGCTTGGAAAGACATGATTGAGTATAAACTCATAAGCAAAGAAGATTCTAAGAGTCGTTTAATCGCAAAGCGTACTCGATTCAGATATTGGTGTCCCATAACTCAGAACACAAGGAAACTGGAATTAGTGAAATATCATAGTTGATGAGGAGCTCATAAGAAGTTATATAGCTCCGTGATATTCATCAAGATACCAGGGATAACACTCGGAGGTAGATCAGAATAGATGTTGGACTAGCGTATTGATCTGTGGAAACCAAGCACTTTAACTTGTCTGAGAATGAAATCAAAATAGAACAACATGGTCGGAACCACGATTGCAAAGGACAAGATCAAAGATACAATATCAAATCATACAATGAATGATTATATGAAAGGAGAAGCTTGTATGATAAGATCAACATCGTTTCCATGGGCATGAACACAAGGTTCAAGGTCGACTCCCACTTCATAAATGCATCACCTTCCATTTACACCTCGCCTTTGATGAAGTTGTAGTTTTGAAAGTTTAACTGTCAAAACACCAGAAGAGTATGACTCGTGAAAACTCTTAAGTTCACACAAATTAAGGAATACATAGGTTCAACCCATCAGGGCATCTTAGGAACATATACCACAAGCTTAAAGAGTAATTAACACATGCTTGACAACAGAGCATGGCTGACAAAAGCATAGGATACAACTTATCAGAGGGAGAAGAAACAATTTACCGATAGCATCATGTATCAGGGGAAGACCATCACAAGAATTTTGAATGTGAAGGATGCTAACGGATAATAACCCAACAATGGGTCTGGCGGTCCACAAAGGACCCGATGTGAGTATCAGTACCCAATCAAAGGGAGAAAGAATGCAAGGCATCAGATCATAGAACATCCAATAATTGATGTTCAAATAACCAAAAGAATTAAGATTCCCCATTTTGGTGTATCAGAATCAGATGCTCCTATAATTACAAATAAGTTGAAAGGACTTAGTTGGACAATCAATCAAGGTTGATTTGTCGGGAACCCACTCATGTTTCGAAAGACGTCCGAGCCGGATATATAATTTATGAGAAACAACTGATGACTGCATGCATCGACACACATGTTGAATCAATAAAATCAAATGACAACCACCAAGGATTTAATGAATATTGCTAGACATATGGAACTAACCATAATGCAAGCATGTGAGAAAAGTCAAGAGCAAAAGGCTAATGAGGATTTCGGAAGATCGAATAGCAATTGGAAGGATTTTGTGAAACCCATGACAACTGAGGACAAACGAATCCCCGGTAAGTGAGAGGAATTATCTGGAGGGGGGGGGGGGGGGTTGATTATGGAGGGAATCGCAAAAGCGATGGACACAAGTTCTCGAGAGAACATCGGAGAGTATCTTCGGAGTCTTCTGATGAATCAAGCCATCATCTGGAATGAGGGGCTCTCCGGGAGGAATAGTTACGAGAACCTAGAGTTAGAGTTAACAAAATCTTTAACCCGAAAGAGAAGAGGGATCAGAACCCAGAGTATAGATGAGGAATAAAAGATCCTAATACCACCCGATTGAGATGTGAGACCGTAACCCACACAACTATGTTAGTAAACTTTTTCAAGTACTAGACTCAACTTCGGCCAAGGAGTTGGAAAGGGGGCTACCTACAGGCAGTCGGCTCTGATACAAACTTGTGACGCCCCCAATTTCGTCCGTACGCTAATCATCCACGCAATGCGTACGACCAAGATTAAGGACTCACTAATTAATATCACAACACAACACTAGACACAAATTAAAGTCATACAGCTTCATATTACAAGCCAGGGGCCTCGAGGGCTCGAATACAAAGCTCGACAACTACGAGTCAGCGGAAGCAAATAATATCTGAGTACAGACATAAGTTAAACAAGTTTTGCCTTAAGAAGGCTAGCACAAACATAAGCAGCGGATCGAAAGAGGTGAGGCCTCCTGCCTGGGAACCTCCTAACTACTCCTGAGCGTCGGCACTCTCCACATAGTAGTAGGCTCCAGCGGTGGTGTAGTAGTCGTCTCCGGCGTACTCCATCTCCTGGGCTCCATCGACTGAACGCAGCATCATATCGAGGGGGAAAGAGAAAGCAAAGCAGCGGTGAGTACTCATCCAAAGTACTCGCAAGACTGACATCAGAACTATGCTAAGTATGCATCATTATCAAGGGGTGGGGTTATATCTGGGCTGACTGCAGAAAGCAAGAGTAGGGGGAAGGCCTAGTCCTATCAAAGACTAGCATCTTCAGCATCTTGCAGCATTAGAAGAGAGTAGACTGGCATATATAGCAATATTATTGTAGCAATTTTATTAAGTAACCATGCCCAGAGATTCTTCCGCGACTCCCTGCGAGGAAGCAATCCCGGAGCCAACATTCATTTCAAATTTAAATCACAGTTATAGTTGTATAAGGTCAAGGTACAACTCCAAGTCGTCCTGTTACCGTGGACACGGCTATTCGAATAGATTAATCATCCCTGCAGGGGTGCACCGCCTGATCACCTCCGGCCGGACACACTTTCCTGGGTCATGCCCGGCCTCGGGATAGCAGCACGTCGTTGCCCCACCTAGGCTCAACGAAGAGGCCAGCCCGCCGGTCTAAATCCTAAGCACACAGGGTTCGTGGGCCCACTTGCCCTATGCGCTCCTGCATGATGCGAACGCGGCCGGAAGCAGACCTAGCACACTCGAGTCTAAGAGCTGTACCATCCAGTCCAATCCGGTGCGCGCCGCTCCATTGCTGACGTCCGAAGAGCTTCGGCTGATACAAAGACGCTGAGTGCCCATAACTTTCCCACGTGATGGTTTGGTGCACAATAAGGCCAACGACCAACTCAGATCAAATACCCAACCCATTAGCATTTTATTAATGCGGGGCAAGCGCGACCCATAAAGTGCGGTCCCGTCACCCCTTCTCGAGGATGTGTGGCAAGGGCCTCTTCTGCCCATCCACGCTTCATCATCATCAAACCGTGGGTACCCCTCAGGGCCGACCCATCACCAACATGTTTCTGTAACCAAGTCATAGTAACTGTGTGTATAAAACATCAAGACGGAACCTGAGGAATCACCCTCAAAGGGCCCCGCTCGAGGAAACCGTCAAGGTGGACTTAGAGGAATCACCCTCGAGGGTCCCACACTTGAGGGGTTGCACGACAGAGTCATCGTCGGGAGTGGTGAAGGAGGAATCACCCTCGATAACCACGACTGACTAGCTACACTACAGAGCTAGCATCATGAGTACTTCACGAGGTGTCACCCTCGGTACTCGATAGTATCTCTGCAGAGTCGTACAAATAAGGGGTGTGCGGTGATGTGAGGGGGGGGGGGCTGGCTTGTTGGTCGGTTGACCGAGTCTTCGAGTCGTCGAGTCGTCGAAGAAGAAGCAGGGGCAACTGGGACTAAGGGGTCACTGGGGATTCATTGATCAACCTATACTAAGCAGTTGATATGATTGTAGGTATAGTAGCAGTTTATCAAAAACAGGCTATGCATCAGAATAGGAGCTAACTAATACAGTAGCAAAATCTAATGCAAGACTGAGAGGGAAGAAATGGGCGATATCGGAATGCTCAAGGGGGGGTTGCTTGCCTTGCTGCTCTGCGGCAAAGGCCTGATCGTCAACGGTGTAGTCGTACCCGGCAGCACCGTCAGTCTCGGGATCTACCGGAGAGAAGAGGGGAGAAGAAACAATAAATATAAAGCACACAAATGCATCACGATGCATGACATGGCAATATGCAGGGCTAGGCATGCACTAACGCAGTATTACACGTCGCAGACGGGTCGGAAGAATATCTGACGATATTTTCCGGGTCTCGGGCTACTACCGGACAGACGAAATCGATGGAAAAGTTCCATGTTTGCTATGCTAGGAGCACGTGACAGACTAACGGACTGCGTATTTGGAACCGTAGAATTATTCTGAGCAACTTTCATGTTCAAAACTTTTTCATCCGAGCTACGGTTTATTTTATATTAATTTTTAAAGTTTTAATAATATTCTGGAATTTCTTTTAATTATTAATCCTAATTATCCAAAACAGTGTTCTGCGACATCAGCATGATGCCATCATTGCGTCAGCGGTCAAACCCAGCTGACCAGGGTCAAACCTGACAGGTGGGCCCCCCCTGTCATAGACTAGGCTAATTTAACAGTAGATTAAATTAACTAATTAACCTAAGTAGTTACTGGGACCCACTGTCAGTGACTGATTAGCTAACTAATTAACTAACAGATTAATTAACGTTTTAATTAGCAGTTTTGTTTATTTTAAAAATGAATTAAACTGGTGGGGCCTGCATGTCAGTGACACAGGTCCACCTAGTCAGCGAGTTGACCAGGTCAACTGGGCCTGCGGGGCCCAGTGTCAGCGACACAGAGGGCGGCCACGTCGGCGCCAGGCCAGCGTCGGCCACTGGAGTTACTCCGGCGAGCCCGAGCGCGGCGGCGAACTCCGGCGAGCTCGGAAACGCGTTGTGGGGCATCATTTAGCGCGCGGCCGGGCTCTCTGGAACGGGCGTTTCGAGCCGCGTCCGTTGGTGGTGGTCTCGGTGGCTGGGGCGGCCGGAATCGGCGACGGCGACGACGGCAGGCGGCGGCGGCTACGGGTGTGCTACGGGGACGGCGAAGCAGCACGCTAGCGAGCAAATGACGTGGCTAGGGGTGATCTACGCGGCGCGGCGAGCTCGATGGACGGGAGCCTGAGGCTGTTTGGCCACCGGAGCCCCGTCGGCGACGAGCCCGAGCGGAGCTCAGGCGCGGCCATGGTGGCCGAGGGGGAAAAGGAGCCGTAGCGCGCTCGGAGAGGGGGCAGGAAGGGGCCGCAGCTCACCTGCGTTGCTGGGAAGGCCCGGTGCAGAGCTTGGGGCAGCGGAGGCGACGAATCGGACGACGGCATGCTGCGGGTCCGAGGAGGAAGAAGGAATGCAGGCGTCGATGCAGGGCTCCCGGTGCTCGATCTAGCGGTCGAGGAGGAAGAGGTGGTCGCTGCGGTTCTTCTTTGCACGGAAGCAAGGCATGGGAGGCACGGTGGCTCCGTCTAGCCGGTGGCCATGGCGGCGGTGCCGTTCGGGAGAGGTGGAGGCAGGCGATGGAGAGGGAGAGAAACGCGGCAGAGGCGTCCAGAGGGGTGCGGGGGTCCGTTCTAATCCATCCACGCACGCAGGGGAGAAAGATCTCGCGAGGAGGGGCCGGGCGAGCGAGCGCTCCTCTCCTGCTCGACAGCGCGCGCGCGTGAGAAGTAGGAGGAAGGAGATGACAGGCGGGGTGGGCTGGGCCGGCACTGTTGCCATGGGCTCTAGTGCATAGTAGGTTAGTCCCTTTTCTTTTATTCTTTTCTATTTTCTATTTTCAGTTTCTGTTTTATTTATTTTAGGCCATATTTCTTTTTAGCAAAAATGTGTAACATGGTCCATTTAATAACTTGCATTATTTTGAATGGCCACAACAAGTTTGAGGATTTTTGGGTACTGTTGGAATTAACCATGCAATTTAAAGGGCATTTTAGATGCAAAAATTCTTCCGTTTTGGATGGTGGGGTCCACACCAACATCAAGGTGATGTTGTTTTCCCCAACAATAATTGTTTTGGATTATTCCACAAGTGTGCAACATTTTATTCTTGCAGTTTGCTATTTTATTTTATCACATTAAAATTCAATTGGCTTTTGAAGTGGAATTTGAATTGAGATATGAATTTCAACTTGATCATATCCTATTTAGCAAAATGATTTGTTGCTAATCATGGTCATTACTGTAGCTTAATTATAACCATCACTGTAGCCAAAATCCAGGGTGTCACAAAAGGCAATCCCCTTCTACCAGTTGTTAAAGAAATCTGGCGACTTTAAGTGGACGGACGAAGCTGGCAAAGCCTTTGAAGTACTCAAGCAACAGCTTGTTAACTCGCCCGTCTTGGCTGCTCCCACGGAGAAAGAGCCTATGCTCCTGTACATCGCTGCCAACTCCAAGGTTTTAAGCGTTGCGGTTGTGGTGAAGCGGAAAGAGGAAGGAAAGGAATATCCGGTCCAGCATCCGGTTTATTTTGTCAGCGAACTTTTGACCCTGTCCAAGCAGCGGTACCCGCATTGGCAGAAACTGGTCTTTGGGATCTTCATGGTGAGCCGGAAATTGAAGCATTATTTCTAGGAACACCCAATCACCATGGTCAGTTCGGCGCCTCTCGATGACATCATACAAAACTGGGAGGCCACGGGTAGGGTTGCCAAGTGGGCTATTGAGCTTGGCGACCACCACTTGAAGTACATGCCCCGAACCGCTATCAAGTCCCAGGCTTTGGTCGATTTCATCAACGATTGGACGGAGATACAGATTCCGGAAGATAGGCTAGATAACACGTACTGGACTATACACTTTGACGGGTCTAGACAGCTGGAGGGCTCAGGGGCTGGGGTCGTACTATCTTCTCCAAAAGGTGACAAATTTTGTTATGTCTTACGGCTCATGTTCCCGTGTACTAACAATGCAGCTGAATACGAAGCCCTCCTACATGGGCTCAGAATAGCCAAGGAGATGAACCTTAGCCGGGTCAGATGGTTGGGCGACTCGGATCTGGTGGCTCAGCAAGTTTCAGGGACTTGGGATTCTAAGGACCGTCTTATGGCGGCTTACCGACGAGCGGTCTCAGATGTGGCGGGTCATTTCCAAGGTTACCAAGTTGATCATATAGATCGCTGGCTTAATGAGGTGGCTGATGCTTTGTCTAGACTTGGCTCAAAGAGAAAGCCGGTGCCGCCTAACGTTTTTCTGGACGTCCTTCACAATCCATCAGTCAAATTACCATCTGAAGAGGACATAGCTATCCCTGACCCGGAGGCACACTTGGTGGCAGCTCTACATATCACCCCTGATTGGACTGTGTCGTATTTGGCTTACCTGACCCGAGGGGAACTCCCAAAAGAGGAAGTCGACACTCATCAAATCATCCGGTGGTCAAAGTCAATGACAATCGTCAATGGCGAGTTACATCGTCGAAGAGGCATTGGCGTGTTTCAACGGTGTGTTTCGCCTGAGGAAGGCCAGGAAATACTTAATGAAATTCATTCTGGCGATTGCGGACATCATGCCGGCTCACGATCACTGGTAGCCAAAGCTTTCCGGCATGGATTTTATTGGTTAACGGATATGCTGACACTGAGGAGATTGTGCGCAAGTGTGAAGGGTGCCAAAAGTTTGGTCGACAGGCTCATGTATCGGCTCAGGAGTTGCGTATGATCCCAATCACCTGGCCGTTTGCGGTCTGGGGGCTAGATATGGTTGGTCCGTTGAAGCCGTTTTCTAACAGGAAGACCCACTTATTAGTGGCGGTTGATAAGTTCACTAAATGGGTTGAAGCAGAGCCGGTCAGCAATTGCGATGCAGAGACTGCGGTCAAATTTTTAAAGAAGCTAATTTTCCGTTTTGGTTACCCTCACAGCATCATTACCGATAATGGTACCAATATGTCCAAGGGAACCATGGAACAATTCTGTCAACGAGAGCACATCCGGCTCGATTTAGCAGCAGTGGCACATCCGCAGTCCAATGGGCAAGCTGAAAGAGCCAACCAGGAGATCTTGAGAGGAATCAAACCCCAACTCATGGTGCCCCTTGAGCGCATGCCGGGTTGTTGGGTTGAAGAACTCCCTTTAGTACTTTGGAGTATTTGAACAACGCCAAATAGATCCACAGGATACACTCCTTTCTTCTTGGTTTACGGAGCTGAGGCGGTTCTCCCAAGTGATATCCGTCATGACTCGCCTTGGGTGACTGCCTATGTCGAGGCAGATAATGAGCAAGCACGCCAAGATTCCCTGGACGCCCTAGAGTAGGAGCGTGACTTAGCAGCAGCCAGACCTGCAATATACCAGCAAGACCTGCATCGTTATCACAGCCATAGAGTCCTAAGTCGCACTTTTCAAGAAGGCGACTTAGTTCTCCGTCTGATTCAAGACCAAACGGGGATGCACAAGCTTTCCCCGCCTTGGGAGGGTCCTTTCGTCATTAGTCGAAACCTCAATAATTGTTCATATTACCTGGTCGACTTGCGAGAAGGTTCATACACTTCTGAGGAGGAAACAACCCGGCCCTGGAATATCGCACACCTATGGCCTTAGTACACTTAGGAGCCACCGGCTCACCCTTTTTGTAAATTTTTCTCCCTCTCTGCAAAATTTTGTATATAGTTCTTTATGTTCAAATATAATAAAGCCGGCACCCCCGAAAATCGGGGTCTCTATCGTTTCAGCCTATAAATTGAGCATGCGTCTTTATTGTTTGTAACATAGGTCACTTGGGGGCTTCCAACGCATCGAGTTTAGCTTTCTCACCCTCTTGACCCGGCAAAAAAAACGCCATCAAAATATGGTTAAACCTGCCTGTATGCTTGATGCGACTCCGATCAGATGACCCCATGTACTCTTGAAAAGTTAATCCTTTTGGACCCTGAACTTTTAAGGTTAAAACATTGGCTTGAGTCATGTGAGAGCCGGCATACATAAAGCTAGGATAAACCATGGGTTATTATACCCGCTTCATTGAAGCAAGAACTGAGCCTCGAAAGCCAGTCTCCTTGTTCCGAGTCTCATTGAGCCGGCTTATTAAAAAAGAAAATATATATATATATATATATATATATATGTATGTATGTATGTATGTATGTATGTATGTATATATGCTTGTATTTTTTAGGTACAATGTTGCCCTTATTACCGGCTTGTGTATGAGTTTCCATGTTAAAACAACTGAGCTCATATTATGACCAGTTTCCGGATCATTAATCCTCAATATCATTGAAGGAGATTTCGATCGACTTGAGTTTCAAAAACCAAGTTATCCTGCCGGCTTGTTCCTGACTTTCCTTACAAGTAATACTCATCGAGCGCGAAGCAATGAAAGTACAGGAATAGGCAAATAAAAAGAATGGCATAAGCATATTAATAGAAGCTGGTCGGATTGGAGTTCAGTACCAGCGAAAGGCGCCAACTTGCACGATGGCACGACAGAGCAAATTCAAAGTTATGGAGAACACTACTCATATTACAGGCTCACAAGGGAGGCCACATAATTCTTCAAAAAGTTTCAAATACACCAGGGGGCTCGCCTTGTAGGGGCGATTCATCCAGCATCCGAGATGTCTTCATGCTCTATCATCAGCCGCCTCTGGATCTGACCCCGCCGGTTCGTCATCATCAACCTTCTAGCCTTTCTGTTGCCATCGAATTGAGATCAGAGACTCGAAATTCGCTGTCCCTTCAACAAGAGCTGACGCATCAATGGCAGGAGCAAAAGTTGTCTTACGGCAAGGCGGCACCAGGTCAGACGGCTCGTCCTTGGGCGCGTTAACACGCTCATTGTCGGCGGTGTACGCTGGATGATACTTTGAAAGATCCACCTCCTTAGCTATCAAGGACGCCAGTGGCCGGGTCTCCGTGAGGCACTTTGCATAATCTGCACGAGTGAATGCAGAGCCGTCGAGTTTAAACTCCGGGAAGCCGCCTTTCAGGAGCTCCACGTCCAATTCTGGCAGATACGCTTTGGCTCGAGCAAGTGCCATGTTCGCCCCTCCTCGAGCCGCTGACTTCCGAGTTTCAGCCACCCATTGAGGCACGATTGAGAGTTGCTTCAACATGTCCTTGATATTTCTTGACGGGTGCTTCAGGATATTTACGGCCATGATGGAATAAACAAAGCCTGTAAACAGTTGCTCCACGTACGTAAAAATGGTTTTCAGTTTCACAATTGGTAGCTCTACAATGTTATGATTTTTTTGCCCTGCAAGCAAAAGAAAGTACAATAAGCCGCCGCAAGGATCATAAGCCGGCATATTGACAAAAGTGGAACGGAACACATACCAAAGATTCCTATCAATATTTCGTTGATTTGTTTCACAAGAGTGGCGTACTTTTCCTTCACGGGGCCGAAGTTCTTCTCAGCCTTTTCCGCATGTTTTGTCAAGACAGCCTTTTCTGCTTCAAACTGCTTTATGGCCTGTTCCAGGCGTTCATTTGCCTGACGTGCGGAATTTTCAAAATGAGCCACCATGGACTTGGCTTCAGTTTTCAATCTTTTTTCTTCCTTGAGCCGTTTCTGCAGTCTCACAGCAACAGACTCAGCGTCTTCAACATATCCCTGATAGACGAGCAAGAAGGATCAGTAATTATTTCTACAAGTCCCAAGAAGATTGCAAGCAATATCCTTGACACTTGGGGGCTAATGCATAAAAGTTCTTTCGAAATTAGATATGGAGAAAACCTGACTCATCTCAAGAAGATGAGTCGGCCCTTGGGGGCTACAGGTCGAATTTCCTCAATCTTTAAGACCCGACTCATCTCAAGAACATGAGTCGGCCCTTGGGGGCTACAGGTCAAATTTCTTCAATCTCTAAGGCCCGACTCATCTCAAGAAGATGAGTCGGCCCTTGGGGGCTACAGGTCGGATTTCTTTAAATTTTCAAGACCCGATTCATCTCAAAAAGACGAGTCGGCCCTTGGGGGCTACACCGTTACTAACAGGCCTTTAGCTATTTTATAAAACCAGCTTGTCATAATAAGCTGGTCTTGGGAAGCTAATGACAATATACAGGATAATGGTAAAGACAGAAGATTACCTCATATTTCTCCTTCAGAGCGTTTATCATGCTCTTTTCAATTTCCCGGCTCTTAGATAGCCGGGTCAAATACTGCTGATATAGATCTTCAACACCAAGTATGGACAATTCCGAGAATTCCACCTTGGCTTTTCAATTGTCCAATGTCACTGGTTCATCTTTACTCGCGGTTTTTGCCAACGAGATGGAAGCAGTTGGTGCTTGGAAACCTTCTTTAACAAATACAACATCCGAAGTGTTGCGGCCAAACGAGGATTCAATCTCAGGAGGAGCATCCATAAAACCCGGCTCATCTGGTTCGGATATTTCAGTGGAAGCTGCCGGTTCTACCCTCGAATCAGGCTCCTCTTCAATAGAAGGGTCAGCCATTGAAGTTGTCTTCAGAAGAATTGGCGCCTCTTGGCCTGCTGTCCCAAAGGATGACCCGCCTGCTCGTTTTGACACAATGGCTTTGGCTCTGTGGATTGTCGGTACAACAAAAGTTATTATAAGTTGGGATCAAAACAAAGAAAGACATGAGGCAATATTGCAAAAACAGAAGTTTACCCGCGATTAACGTTGAAAGGGGGAAGCTGTGACGCACTTGAGTCGCCTGATGATGAAGGAGATTCCTGATAAAGGGAATTTGAAGGACTGAGAGGTTGTTTAAACAAACCGGCTCTAGGACAAGAATCGGTTGGGCTATGGGGAACCTCAAGGCATGGTTTATGAGATGGCAGCACATGAGATAAACTAGGGTCTTCGTCATCCCGGGTTTTGCGTTTTGATGAGTCGGCAAACTGTGTTTTCTTCAGAAGAAAATCAGGAGCCAAATGAGCTTCTGGGTGTGATAATTTAACCTTCCGAACAGTTTGTCTTGGTTTTCGGGGAACAAACGTTTCCGAAGGACTGGGGGAAATATGAGTTACCTCAGTTTCGTCGGCTTGGCTAAATTCCGAGTCGCCCTGGTAAGAAGGTGCGTCAGCAAGCTCATTAAACAGGCGGCCGAGAGAGTCAAGTTCTACCTCAGATTCCTCCACTGAAGATGACACGGAAACCGGGGCATTCTTTCTACCCGTAGAAGGAACAAAGACTTGAGGTGCAACTTTCCAAAAGTTAGAATCCGCCTGAAAATACATGGAGTATATGATAAATTAATGGCGAGTTAAAGATAACACCGACAAAAGACAATGAAAATGATCAATACTTGAGGCGGCGATTGAGAAGATAGAATGGGACCAAGCCGGTGACGCTGCATAACTCTTTTGAGTCAGAGAAGAATCTCTTTGTCTCTTTGGTAAGAGCGTCGTCAGAAAGATTTTCTCGATAAAACCGCTGAGGATCATTTGAGGCACTTGAATATTCACACATCAGGCCGTCCCTCAAACTGACGGGTTGGATTCGCCACTTTAACCAGCAGCGAATCAGATCTATCCCAGTCAGGCCATGTGCAGTCAAAGCTCTTAACTTTGCATGAAAAGGCGCTAAAGGAGCCCTCTCTTCGTCAGTTGGCCAACCCGGAATTTCCACTTTACCGCTAAGCCTTTCCAATCTGAAACCCGACAATGGATTTTCTCTTTCAGGTGTGGTGTTTCTACAGTAGAACCAGGTTTTGTTCCACCCCTTTGGGTGACTCGCCAGTTTTGATTCTGGGAAGGCGCTTTTCTTTCTCTTCTTGATAGAGACGCCACCAAGCTCACAAGCAGCACCATTGTTTTCCTCCGTTTGGCGGTTGAGGTAGAAGAACTCCCTAAACAGAGTCACGGACGGCTCAACTTGAAGGTACACTTCACATAGTACTTGGAACTGACAGATATTGGTCATAGAATTTGGACCAATGTCTTGAGGCCTGAGATTGAAAAAATGCAGGAGGTCCCTAAAGAATTTTGAGCTGGGAGGACGGAAGCCTCTGCGCAAATGATCAGTAAAGACCATGACCTCTCCTAGCCGTGGTTGTGAGAATGGCTCTTCCTCAGGAGCCTGCCATTTTATAATTTTCCGAGCTGGCAAGAGACCTTGGTCCACGAAGTTGTCCAAGGTAAGCCTGGACTCTTTCGTCTTGGCCCAGTTGCAAACTTTGGAATTTTTCGAAGCCATGGCAGGTTATGCAACGGCTGCAAGAGTAAACAAGGAAAATAAGCCAGAGCAGATTATAAGTCGCCTATACTGAAGTATTGATTATGAGCCGGCAAAATTTGAGAAGACCCGAGGGACATCCCCAACACTTAGCAGAAACATTGGGTCACAAACAAGTTTCTATGAAAATTTCCCTACGGGCGGATCTAATTAAGCGAGGAAAAACAGTGAGATATATGTTCTAGCTGACGGAACAAGCGAAACCACGGCGTTTCAAAGGATAACCCCCGATGACTCATTTTAGATCTACTTATGAGGAAAATAGAGCGGAGATCGTTCTAAGAATACGCAGCAATGAGCAGATAATATGTGGATCTACAAACAAAGTTTTGGATGAACACGATGAAAACGACAAGAACACCGGAAATGTCGAACCCTAAATGTAGGGGATTCATACCAGATGGCGTCGAAGCAGAGACGAAGATGATCAAGTTTGTTTTGGAAGTCGCAAGAAGGCCTGATGACGTCGGCAATGAGGTCAAAGACCTCGGAGTCACTTCGGGAGCTCTGACGGAGCTCGGCCAACGGAGAAGCAGGGGAAGGAAGACGATGGGAAAAGTTACTGTGGAGCTCAGTGAGCTTATTTATAAGGAGAAGAAAGTGAAGCGGCGACGAGAAAAACGAAGCGGCCGTGATAAATTTGTGGCTACGAGCGCGCGTCGATTTTCGCGTCCACCTAGATTTGGTGCTGTTTTCGAAGGGATGCGTTATGATGACTTTGAAGAACGACGGTCAGCAAGGATGACGTCATTAGAAGACAGATATTAGAGAAATGACAAGTCTGGAAGTATTACAAGCCGACATTATGAAATTCGTGGGAAACACAAATCCAAGGATGAGCCGCCAAAGGAAGAGAAGAGAAATTGACATGAACGAATTCAAATCAATCTAGGGCCTAATGTCGGGGATATAACTCCACGGTGTAACCCGCCCTACTGGCCGGGTTAACATATTGACAGCCTTATGACCAAGTTCAAAATGGGCCGTGTCGTTAAGACGAGGCAAGTGCGGCGGTGGCTGACTAGAGTCGCCAGGCGTCCCAACACTTGGAGATGGTGGCTCAAGGCCCACGAAGCTGAAGACGCCGGTTGGATTTCCCTAAGACACAAGGCAAGTAAGAGACATTGTAGGTCACGGGATATGATATGACCCGGACTCTATTATAAACCCTAGGGCTTGACCTGTATATAAAGGCAGGCCCCTAGGATCGAAAGACTTAAGTTACAATCTCTCGATAGCTAGGTTAGCGATTCTGCACCTTTGTAATCAAGATCTATTCATCAAATACACACAAAGTAGGACGTAGGCTATTACCTCCATCGGAGGGGCCGAACCTGGGTAAACCCGACTCTCTCTCTCTCTCTCTCGTTTATCCCCTTCAAGTCGCCACCTAGCGGCGATGGTCTCACACCTAAGTCCTTTCACGAGGACATCTGCCGGGTTGACAAAACCACGACACCATGGATTGTGAAAGAATGGTGGAAAAGGGAATAAACTTTATTTTATGTTTGGGAACCGCCTATGATGTATCTAGCATGGAAAGTATTGAGAACTACTTTGTCGTTTTCGTTGACAGGAAAGGCATGCCACCCAAAATAATTTATCTCTCTCAATTCAAGCTTTGAGCTCTAGCACCTCTACAAATCCCTACTTCCCTCTGCGAAGGGCCTATCTATTTACTTCATGCAATTTTTATTTTTAATTTGAGTCTCCATCTTCTCTTATAAAGCACCAACTAGGGGGCACTATGATCATACTTGTGCCTTGGGTGTAGTTAATATTTGAGTGTGTTTCATGAATGGATCAATGATTGAGCATGATGGGCTAGGGATAACTTTCTTTAGTGTTGATATTTTGAAAGACATGGTTGCTTGTTGGCATGCTTGAGTATTGAAGTCTTTATGTCAAAACTAGACTATTGCTTTGAACTATCTAAAATTCCAAATGTCCATGCTACAAAAGAAAAAAATATGTGATGAACATGTTAGGCAGCATTCCACATCAAAAATTCTATTTTTATCATTTACCTACTCGAGGACGAGTAGGAATTAAGCTTGGGGATGCTGATACGTCTCCAACGTATCTATATTTTTTGCTTGTTCCATGCTGTTATATTATTATTCTTGGATGTTTTACAATCATTTTATAGCAACTTTATATCATTTTTTGGTACTAACCTATTGACATAGTGCCAAGTGCCAGTTGCTGTTTTTTGCTTGTTTTTTAGTTCGCAGAATATCAGTACCAAACGGAGTCCAATTGTGACGAAACTTTTTGGAGATTTTTTTGGACCAGAATAAGGTCAGTGGGCCAAAGAAGTAACGAGGAGGGAGCCCAGGCTGCCCACAAGACACCAGGGCGCGCCAGGGGCCCGGGGCGCGCCCTGGTGGGTTGTGGCCGCCTCGGGAACCTTCTCCACCACCTCTGAGCTCTATAAATACCCAAATATTCTAGAAAGCCTAGAGGAGTTGATGAAAACTACATCCAGCCGCCGCAAGTTCCAGAACCGCAAGATCCAATCTAACACCATCACGGAGGGGTTCATCATCCTCATTGGCGCCTCTCCGATGATGCGTGAGTAGTCCACCATAGACCTACGGGTCCGTAGGCAGTAGCTAGATGGCTTCCTCTCTCTCTTTTGATTCTCAATACAATGGTCTCTTGGAGATCTATTTGATGTAATGACTTTTTGCGGTGTGTTTGTTGGGATTCGATGAATTTTGAGTTCATGATCAGTTTCTATCCATGAATATTATTTGAGTCTTCTTTGATCTGTTATATGCATGATTACTTATAGCCTCGTATTTCTTCTTCGAATCTTCGGTTTAGTTAGGCCAACTAGATCCATTTTTCTTGCCATGGGAAGAGGTGCTTTGTGATGGGTTCGATCTTGCGGTGTCCTCTCCCAGTGACAGAAGGGGCAGCGAGGCACGCATGTATCATTGCTATTAAGGATAACAAGATGGGGTCTATTCCTACATGAATAGAACTTGTCTACATCATGTCACCGTTCTTATTGCATTACTCCATTTTTCCATGAACTTAATACACGAGATGCATGCTGGATAGCGGTCGATGTGTGGAGTAATAGTAGTAGATGCAGAATCGTTTCGGTCTACTAATCTTGGACGTGATGCCTATATAATGATCATCGCTAGATATTGTCATGATTATTTGATCTTCTATCAATTGCCCAACAGTAATTTGTTCACCCACCGTGTGCTATACTCATGAGAGAAGCCACTAGTGAAACCTACGGCCCCCGAGTCTACTTTTCCAACATATTGCTTTCCGATCTATCTTTTTGTCGCTTTTGTTTTCAGTTCTATTATTCCAAAAACCCAAAATACCTTGCTGCACTTTTTATTTGCCTCTTTTATTTTGTGTTCTTGCGAGATCTATCTATCCAATCTATTACAACCTAATATATATTTTTACCGTGGAGAGATTGACAACCTCTCTTTCACGTCGGGTTGCTAGTATTTGTTCTTTGTGTGCAGGTGCTGTTTACATAGTGTTGCGTGATCCTCCTTCTGGTTCAATACCTTGGTTTCATAACTAAGGGAAATACTTAGTGTTGCTGTGCTGCATCATCCCTTCCTCTTTGGGGAAATACCGATGCAGTCTCAAGCCACGTCAGGCTCTCAAGAGCCAAACAGAGATCTCGCTCTTTCTCAAGAGCAATAGAAAGATCCGCTATCTTATCTGCATAGTCACGACTATGCCCCTTCAAATTGGAAATGGTTTCCTCATGAGATTCAATTAGATCACTTGCTTCACGAAGTTGTTCCAAGAGAGCAATAAAGTGCTTCTTGGTCTTACCATTGAGTTTGGCCATGAATTTGTCGAACTCATTCTCATCACAATTCACTTCCTCATGTTCCTCCAGACATTCCAGCACGGGAGAACTAGTGGTAATGGAAGTTTTGATGTTGGAGGTTACCTTGTTGATATCTTTGGCCATAAGGCATTTGGCGATGTGGTTCTTGTTGGGGGAGTCGAAGAGAGATACCTTGGTTGGGGTAGAGGAGGTAATTTCCACTGTAGCCATTGCCATCACTTCACCACTTGTATCTTCATCATCCTCATCATCACCGGAGGCATACTCTTCTTGATCCATCAACACCTTGTGAGGCGCCTTCTTGGTGAAGTTGTTCTTGTTGGGGAAGTACTTGGCTTTGTCTTTGCGAATGAGCTTGCCACCATTGTGTTCCCTCTTCTCATATGGGCAATCCACCATGAAGTGACTCACATTGCCACAATTGTAACACGTTCTCACACGTTGCTTGCCGTTGGGGCCACTTGAGTTGTTCTTGGAGAAGTTTGGCTTTGAGTCTCTCTTGTTGCCCCAAAATTGCCTTGACGCAAGAGCCATGTGCTCGTGGTATGCATTTTTGGTGTTTTCGGGGCAACTCTCTTCTTCTTCTTCATCTTCTTCTTCTTCCGGAATTGCCTTAGCTTTCGAAGCAAGGTTGGGTGAAGACTTCTTTTACTGTTTAACACGAGCTAGAGCGTTGTCGGCGGTGTTGTTCAAGATATTCATTGCAATGAATTCATATAACACATCACTCGATGACAACGAGTGAAAGTCCGGTCTTTGACGGATAACGGAGGACATGGCCTTGTTGAATGGCATGATGGCCTTGAGAAACTTACGCTTGATCCAATTGTCATCCGTATCCTTGCTCCCATGGTCTTGAAGGGATACCGCGAGAGCTATCAGTCTCCGGTAGAGCTCATGAGGCTCCTCATCTTCATTCATCACAAACTCATCGGCCTCATCAAGAACCACCTCAAAGTTGGACTGTTGAATGCTTGATCTTCCCTTGTACAATGACAAATGTGTTCCCAACAATCTTTAGCATGAGTGAAGGGACGCAAGTGAGCAAGCTCTTCCGGAGGCACCGCGGATTGAATGATGAACAAGGTGGAGTGATTAAGTTGATTGTCGGCCTCTTCTCTTGGGGTGAGGTTGTTTGGATCATGTGGGTAATATCCTTGCTCAATGATTCTCCAAAGTTGAGTTGAGCTGTGATTCAAATGTGACTTGATACGAAAAACCCAATTAGCGAAATCATTTTTCACAAGTTTAGGAGGAGGACCTAGGTTGTTTATATGACGTGTGTGAACCGGTCCTCCGTAGACCGGGGGAGGGGGAACCGAGGCAAAGGTTCCCGACCCATTCATTCCTTGAGGCACTTTATCCTTATCACTACTAGCCCCCTCCTTACCGGAGTGGACATCCGATGTCGAGGTAGTGGGATTAACCACTTGCAACAGATCGGTAAAAAGTTTGAGACCATCAAGGAATTATTTAAACATGGATTTGACCACGATCGTCACGGAGGATTAAGTGAGGCCATGGCATCATTTAAATCCTCACGAGAGACCCTGTTAACACCCACAGCCTTGGGAAGATCAACATCCCTATCCTGTCGTTAACCATCCTCTTTAGACGGTAAAGCCCTTAATAAAGAGACATAGCTCTGGTACCAATTGAAAGGATCGATATGGTTGACTAGAGGGGGGTGAATAGGTGATACGTCTCCAACGTATCTATAATTTTTGCTTGTTCCATGCAGTTATATTATCATTCTTGGATGTTTTACAATCCTTTTATTAGAACTTTATATCATTTTTTGGGACTATCCTATTGACATAGTGCCAAAGTGCCAGTTGTTGTTTTTGCTTGTTTTTTACTTCGCAGGAAATCAGTACCAAACAGAGATGAAACGCTGCGGGGATTTTTGTGGATTTTTTACGGACCAGAAGAAACCAGATGGGCCAAAGAACACGAGAAGAGGGGGCCCAGGGTGGACAACACCCACCAGGGCGCGCCAGAGGCCCCCTGGCGCGGCCTGGTGGGTGCTGGGCACCTCGGGCACCCCCTCAACCGACTATCGTGCCTATAAATTCCCTGGAAATCCAAAAACCCTAGGAGAGTCAACGAAACACAATTCCGGCCACCGCAAGTTCCAGAACCGCGAGATCCAATCAAAACACCATCACGGAGGGGTTCATCTTCCTCATAGGTGCCTCTCCGATAATGCGTGAGTAGTCCACCATAGACCTACGGGTCCGTAGGCAGTAGCTAGATGGATTCTTCTGTCTCTCTTATGATTCTCAATACAATGGTCTCTTGGAGATCTATTTGATGTAAACTTTTGCGGTGTGTTTGTTGGGATCCGATGAATTTTGAGTTCATGATCAGTTTCTATCCATGAATATTATTTGAGTCTTCTTTGATCTCTTATATGCGTGAAGGGTTCGATCTTGCGGTGTTCTTTCCCAGAGACAGAAGGGGAAGCAAGACACGCATGTATCGTTTCTATTAAGGATAACAAGATGGGGTCTATTCCTACATGAATAGATCTTGTCTACGTCATGTCATCGTTCTTATTGCATTACTCCGTTTTTCCATGAACTTAATACACTAGATGCATGCTAGATAGCGGTCGATGTGTGGAGTAATAGAGGTAGATGCAGGCAGGAGTCGGTCTATCTATCTTGGACGTGATGCCTATATAATGATCATCGCCTTGGATATCGTCATGACTATTCGATTTTCTATCAATTGCCCAACAGTAATTTGTTCACCCACCGTGCGCTATACTCATGAGAGAAGCCACTAGTGAACCCTACGGCCCCTGGGTCTACTTTTCCTATCATATTGCTTTCGGAGCTACGTTTTTTGCAATCTTTGTTTTCAGATCTACAAAACCAAAAACCCAAAAATATATTCTGCATATTTACTCTTTTTATTTGTGTTCTTGAGAGTTCTATCTCTCCTATCTATCACTACCTAATCTATCTATTTACGGTAGAGAGATTGACAACCTCTCTTTCACGTCAGGTTGCAAGTATTTGTTGTTTGTGTGCAGGTGCTGCTTATTGGGTGGTGGTGATCCTCCTACTGGTTCGATAACCTTGGTTTCATAACTGAGGGAAATACTTACCGTCGCTGTGCTGCATCATCCCTTCCTCTTTGGGGAAATACCGACACAGTCCAAGCCATGTCAAAGGAATTTCTGGCGCCGTTGCCGGGGAGGAAGCAGTCTCTTCTATGTGCCTATCGTAGGCGCCGAGGGACTCCACCACCATCTACCAGGTTCCTAATCACAAATCTCATCTCCTTGCAATTACATTATTTGCCATTTGCCTCTCGTTCTCCTCTCCCCCACTTCACCAATTTGCCGTTTTATTCGCCCTCTTTTCCGTTTGCCCTTTTTCTCGTCAGATCTCTTGCCTAGTCATTATGGCTAGTTCTTCCTTTATTGCGTGTATTCCCGATAATGAGGTTCTTAATTTTAAGCAAAGGGGAGGGGAGAACTTAAAAGATGCTTGGTTTAGGATTTGCAATGCTCATAATAGATCTATCCATAAGCAATCTACCGTTGTTCTTCTTCGTAGTTTTTATGTTGGCATCACCACTTGGTATAGATTCGTCCTTGATACGATTACCGGTGGGAATTTTTTTGATGTGTCCATCTTTGGATACTTTTCATGCTTTGGGAAGTTTAGTGGGATCACCACCTATCATGATTAATGAAACAACTTTAACTCTCGAACATGCTATGGAGAGATTAGATGCTATTGAAAAGTAGATGGTTACTAGAGAACATGTTGATGATCTAGATAAAAGGTTGCATAATCTTGCTAATAAAATTGGTGCTCAGGCGGGAGATGCTATTAAATTACTAAAGGCAAAAGAAACCATAGTTAATGAAAGGGTAGAAGAAAGTCCTTACCCTATTGATAAGTTGGAAGAGATCTTTAGTAATTTGGGTTCGGCTTTTTCTTCTATCAAGTCTATTGAAAAAACTCCCATAAAAATTGGCAAGACCACACAAGTTACTAAGAACAAAGTTGCTACACCTAGTGGGAAAAAGGGAGATCTTAAAATGATTAGTATTCATCCCGACTTTGTTGAAATCATAGGAGATCCTATTTACAAGAATGATTTTTTTGGTTTTTTTCCTAGGAGTGTTATCGTTAAGAACATGCATGCTAAGTCCTTGAAGAAATCTAGTTGTGTGATTGAAGAGTTGAAAACCAAAGATAACAGTACTTGAATCTATCCAATATGCCCAGCTAGGGGCGTAAAACGATAGCGCTTGCTGGGAGGCAACCCAATGAATAAATAAACTTTTGCTTTTTCCTTTCTGTTTTTGAGTGTTGACACAATTATGCCTCTGTTATGATTGTGTTTTTTATGGTTTATTTAGTGTTTGTGCCAAGTAGAACCGTTAGGATGATTCATAGGATGAGTAGAAGTGATGCTGAATCTGAAACAGAAACTTTAGCGTCTAGTATATGAATTTTCATTTTTTGCTGGAGCATGATATTGAGCTGAAATTTTAACACAGTGTTTCTATACAAATTCCTTACGTTTTCCTAATGTTTCAGAATTTTTAGAGTTACAGAAGTAAGGGTATGGTACAGATTACTACAGACTGTTCTGTTTAGACAGATTCTGTTTTTGTTGCATTGTGTGCTTGTTTTGATGAAACCATGGGTTATATTGAAGGGTATGAGCCATGGTAAAGTTAAAATACAGTAGGTATAATGCAATTATAAAATTTGAATTGGTTTACAACAGTACCTAAAGTAGTGATTTGCTTTCTTATACTAACGGATCTCACGAAGATTTTGTTGAGTTTTGTGTGATTGAAGTTTTCAAGTTTTGGGTGAGATCACGATGGATGAAGGAATAAGGAGTAGCAAGAACCTAAGATTGGGGATGCTATCACCCCCGCCCTGGATATATCCAAAGAGTAACAAGCAACTAAGCTTGGGGATGCCCCTGAGTGGCATCCCCTCTTTCTTCTAACGACCATCGGTATTTTACTTGGAGCTATATTTTTATTCGTCACATATCATGTATTTTGCTTGGAGCGTCTTGTATCTTTGCTTGCTTTGTTTGTTAGTTTTTACTTTGTATCCTTGCTGTACACACCTATTTGAGAGAGCCACAATCGTGCTATGATTTGTTAGAATTGCTCTATGTGCCTCACTTAAACTTTTTGAGCTATATGAATTGCTTTAGTGCTTCACTTATATCTTTTTTAGCACGGTGTGCTTGGAAACTTTTGTAGAAATACTCTCATGCTTCACTTAGATAAATTTGAGAGTTCGTAATTTTTTGAAGAAATCCTCTCATGCTTCACTTATACCTTTTTGAGAGATGAAATCTTTATGCTCATATGCTTCACTTAAATTTGTTTGAGCTTACCAAAAAGCAATGGCAATATATGAAACTAGTCCCAAAGTGATAGATATCCAAGGAGGATATAATAAAAACTTTCATGAAGATCATTGGACAAATTAAACTTGATTCCTTGTAATAGTTTTGAAACATGATGATAGTAATATGTGAGTCATGCTAGTGAGTAATTATGCTTAGTAGGAATATTGGTGTTAAGGTTTGGGATTCCCTATGCATGCACGAAAGTCAATAGTTATGCAATGAAGTTACATCCTACTTGTGGTGCATTATTTGGTGTTAGTTATGTTCAATGCTCACTTATGTGAATTTTCGTTTCTTGGTTTGGTTGCTTCCCAATCTATTTGCTAGCGTTCACTTGTACTAAGTAGAAATACTACTTGTGCATCCAAAATCCTTAAACCAAGTTTTGCCATATGAGTCCACCATACCTACCTATATGCGGTATTTCCGTGCCATCCCAAGCAAATTTATATGTGCCATCTCTAAATTTTCAAAATAAATTTTCTCTTTTGTGTGCCCGTGCCGCTCATGAAACAGTGGGGAGTGTACAATATTTTTCCATGCTAGATGTGTTATTCTCAAGATGAGTGTTTATTCACTTGTAATTGCACGAGAGTGCAGCGGTAATAGGGATGCCCATTCCCGAAATGAAAAAGAAAAAAATATTTACTTTATGTTGTCAAAAAATAAATTCCTTGGAAAGTGTTGGTATGGAAGGCAACCGTGGATACGACCCGCCATGGAAAGTGAAAGTTTGGTGAAAAAAGGAATAAACTTTATTTTCTGTTTGGGAACCGCCTATGATATATCTAGCATGGAAAGTATTGTGAGCTACTTTGTCGTTTTCGTTGACAGGAAAAGCATGCCACCCAAAATATTTTCTCTCTCTCAATTTAAACCTTGAGCTCTGGCACCTCTACAAATCCCTACTTCCCTGTGCGAAGGGCCTATCTATTTACTTTATGCATTTTTTATTTTTGCTTTGAGTCTTCATCTTCTCTTATAAGCACCAACTAGGGGGGCACTATGATCGTACTTGAGCATTGGACATAGCTAATATTTGAGTGTGTTTCATGAATGGATCAATGATTGAGCATGATGGGCTAGGGATAACTTTCTTTAGTGTTGATATTTTAAAAGACATGGTTGCTTGTGGACATGCTTGATTATTGAAGTCATTATGTTAAAACTAGACTATTGCTTTGAATCATTTACAAGTCCAAATGTCCATGCGATACAAAAAAGAAAAGAATATGATGAACATGTTAGGCAGCATTCCACATAAAAATTCTATTTTTATCATTTACCTACTCGAGGACGAGTAAAAATTAAGCTTGGGGATGCTGATACGTCTCCAACATATCTATAATTTTAGCTTGTTCCATGTTGTTATATTATCATTCTTGGATGTTTTACAATCCTTTTATTACAACTTTATATCATTTTTTGGTACTAACCTATTGATATAGTGCCAAAGTGCCAGTTGCTGTTTTTGCTTGTTTTATACTTTGCAGGAAATCAGTACCAAACAGAGATGAAACGCTGCGGGTTTTTTTGTGGATTTTCTACGGACCAGAAGAAAACAGATGGGCCAAAGAACACCAGAAGAGGGGGCCCAGGGTGGCCAACACCCACCAGGGCGCCAGAGGCCCCCTGGCGCGGCCTGGTGGGTGCTGGGCACCTCGGGCACCCCCTCAACCGACTATCGTGCCTATAAATTCCCTGGAAATCCAAAAACCCTAGGAGAGTCGACGAAACACAATTACAGCCGCCGCAAGTTCCAGAACCGCGAGATCCAATCTAAACACCATCACGGAGGGGTTCATCTTCCTCATAGGCGCCTCTCCGATGATGCGTGAGTAGTCCCCCATAGACCTACGGGTCCATAGGTAGTAGCTAGATGGCTTCTTCTCTCTCTCTTTTGATTCTCAATACAATGGTCTCTTGGAGATCTATTTGATGTAAACTTTTGCGGTGTGTTTGTTGTGATCCGATGAATTTTGAGTTCATGATCAGTTTCTATCCATGAATATTATTTGAGTCTTCTTTGATCTCTTATATGCATGATTGCTTATAGCATCATATTTCTTCTTCGAATCTTTGGTTTAGTAAGGCTGACTAGATCAATTTTTCTTGCCATGGGAAGAGGTGCTTTGTGATGGGTTCGGTCTTGCGGTGTTCTGTCCCAGTGACAGAAGGGGCAGCAAGACACGCATGTATCGTTGCTATTAAGGATAACAAGATGTGGTCTATTCCTACATGAATAGATCTTGTCTACATCATGTCATCGTTCTTATTGCATTACTCCGTTTTTCCATGAACTTAATACACTAGATGCATGCTGGATAGCGGTCGATGTGTGGAGTAATAGAGGTAGATGCAGGCAGGAGTCGGTCTATCTATCTTGGACGTGATGCCTATATAATGATCATCGCCTTGGATATCGTCATGACTATTCGATTTTCTATCAATTCCCCAACAGTAATTTGTTCACCCACCGTGCGCTATACTCATGAGAGAAGCCACTAGTGAACCCTACGGCCCCCGGGTCTACTTTTCCTATCATATTGCTTTCCGATCTACGTTTTTTGCAATCTTTGTTTTCAGATCTACAAAACCAAAAACCCAAAAATATATTGTTGCATATTTACTCTTTTTATTTGTGTTCTTGAGAGATCTATCTCTCCTATCTATCACTACATAATCTATCTATTTACCATAGAGAGATTGACAACCTCTCTTTCACGTCGGGTTGCAAGTATTTGTTGTTTGTGTGAAGGTGCTGCTTATTGGGTGGTGGTGATCCTCCTACTGGTTCGATAACCTTGGTTTCATAACTGAGGGAAATACTTACCGTTGTTGTGCTGCATCATCCCTTACTCTTTGGGGAAATACCGACGCAGTCCAAGCCACGTCAATAAGCAACTACCAATTTTTAACTTTTCTTTAACAAATAGGTTGTATAGATATGCAACTTGGTGAGCAAGCTATATGATGCTAACAACAATAACAACACAATCAAGCAAATGATACAATATAAGTAAAGCTTTCACAAAGTAAAGCTAAGAAGTAACCACAAGTGGAACCGATGAAGCAAGTATTCTCCTCATGTCCTCACACAATGCGAGATGCCGTGATTCCACTATTGGTGCTCTTGAAGGTGGCGACCGAACCTTTACAAACAAGGTTGGGGCAATCTCCACAACTTAATTGGAGGCTCCCAACAACACCACGAAGCTTCAAGGTGACCTCTTCCATCTAGGATGCTCAAACACCCAAGAGTAACAAGATCCGCAAGGGATTAATGGGGGGAATAAAATTTCTCTTGGTGGAAGTGTAGATCAAGGCCTTCTCCTCCAAACCCTATAGCAACGACAAGATTCGATGGCTAGGGAGAGAGATCGGTCAAGAATGAGCTTAGGAGCAACAATGGAGCTTTTTGGGAAAAGAGGTGAGTCACCTTGGAGAAGAAGACCCACTTATATAGGGGAAGAAAATCTGACTGTTTTCTGCCCACAAGTCGTGTATAATCGGTAGTACCGCTCGGGGGGGCGGTACTTCCGCTTACACGAAAGTACCGGGCTTCACAGGCAGTTGACATAGTCAGGGAGGCAGTAGTTCCCCCTAAGCAATACTACCGCTCCTGCCAGCGGTACTTCCGCTTGGCACTGTAGGAAGCCCGGACTTGGCAGAAATGAGGAGGGCATCATGGCAGTACCGCCCTGAGCGGTACTTCCGCTGATTACTGTCGCTCAAAAACTACTCAAGTGCTGATACGTCTCCAACGTATCTTCTTTTCCAAACACTTCTGCTCTGGTTTTGACCTCTAATTTCCATGATTTGAATGGAACTAACCCGGACTGACGATGTTTTCAGCAGAACTACCTTGGTGTTATTTTTGTGCAGAAATAAAAGTTCTTGGAATTGGACGAAACTTTTTGTGAATTTTTTCGGGATTTATAATGAATTATGGAGCGAAGACCTGCCAGAGGGAGGCCACCTGTGGGCCACAAGACAATAGGGCGCCCCCTAGGCCACGCCCTGATGGCTTGTGGGGCCCACGAGGCTCCTCCGACCCTAATTCCAGTCCTATAAAATCACATCTTCGGAGAAAAAAATTGGAGAGAAGTTTTTATACGTCTCCAACTTATCTATAATTTTTTATTGTTCCATGCTGATATATTATAATTCTAGGATACTTTTGGGGTATTTATTTACCAATTTATAATATTTTTGAGAACTAACCTATTGACCCAATGCCCTGTGCCAGTTGTTGTTTTCTGCATGTTTTTGGCTTTTCAGGTTTACAGTACCAAACGAAGTCCAATTGCCACGAACTTTTTGATGATTTTTCTAGACCAAAGGAAGACCTGGAAGCTTCGGAAGGAGGCCGGGGGCCGCACGAGGGCCGCACAAGCCAACAGGGTGCGCCCGAGGGGGAGTCGCGCCCTGATGGCTTGTACCTCCCTCGGCTGCCTCCCGACGCCCCTCTCTGGCCTATAATTCTATTTCACCCTAAAAATAATGGAGACAGTCCTGAAACCCTTTTTCTGCCGCCGCAAGTCTCTGTTCCGTCGCGAGGCCACCTCCGTTCCGGCACCCTGCCAGAGGGGGATCGATCACGGAGGGCCTCTAGATCAACCTTGCTGCCCTCATGATGATGTGTGAGTAGTTCACCACAGACCTATGGGTCCATAGCTAGTACCTAGATGGCAATCTCTCTATCTCTTGATCTTCAATACAATGGTCATCGCATCTTCGCTTTGATATATCCGATGAAATCCTATTGTGCGGTGTGTTTGTTGGGATCCATTGAATTGTGGGTTTATGTTCAGATTATTCATGAAAAGTATTTGAGATACCTCTGATATATATTGTATCTTAATTGCATGATCATTATAGCTTTGTAATGCTCTCCGATCTATTGATGTGCTTTGGCCAAGTAGATTAATATTTCATCGATGGGAGTGGTGCGTTGTGGTAGGTTCAACATGACGAGTTTCTATATCCTAGTGACAAAGTAGGGGACAAGATGCGTCTTTGTGTTGTTGCTACTAAGGATAACACGATGGGGTTCATTCATATTGCTTGAGTTTACTTTGTCTACATCATGTCATCGTTCTCCATGCATTGCTCTATTTTACTTAATACTATAGATGCATGTTGGATAGCGGTCAATGAGTGGAGTAATAGTAATAGGTGCAGGCAAGAGTCGGTCAATTTGTCTATGGACGTGATGCCTATATACACATGATCATTGTCCTGAAAATCGCATAACTATACGCTTTTCTATCAATTGCCCAAGAGTAATTTGTTACCCACCTTATGCTGCCTACATGAGAGATGCCGCTAGGGAAAACTATGGCCCCCGGGTCTATTCACTTATATATTTACAAACGCTACTATTACCTTGCTGCCTTCATTTACTTTTTATTTTATTTTGCAATTTATATTTATCAACAATTATCTACACACCTCATTTGCTTGCAAATAACGAGATCAAGGGGATTGACAACCCTCTTGCCCGCGTTGGTGTAACGCCCAAGATGGGGTCCTATCCTTATTTTGGTTCGAGGGCCTAATAGGGATATAAGCGCATCTTGACGTTTCGCAAGAATGGATATCGTTACAAGTACATGTAAAGAGGAGATGAGTATATGTAATTGACTTACACTCGCCACAAGCTACATCAATATCTCATCAATACAACATCATATCCAAGCATCATACATAAGAGCAGGGTCCGACTACGGACAAAAACAAACGATAAAATGACATCCATCCTTGCTATCCCAGGCTGCCGGCCTGGAACCCATCCTATGATGGATGACGAAGAAGAAGAACTCCAAATCAAACAAGCATCGCTCTCACGTCAAAGCATCGTATTACATGTACTTGCAACTATTGTTGTAGTAATCTGTGAGCCATGGGGACTCAGCAATCTCATTTCCAAGGGTATCAAGACTAGCAAAGCTTAATGGGTAAGGTATGGTTAATTGGTGAGGCTGCAACAAGCACTAAGCATTTATTTGAGTGGCTATCTTACGAGTACAAGAATAAGGGGGGGGGGGTGATCGTCGCATAAACGGACGTGAACTAGTAATGATCACTAAGTGATCCTGAACACCTACTTATGAGTCAAACATAACCCCACCGTGTTCTCTCTCGGTTCAGAAATTCACGAGAAGAGACAGTCACGGTTACGCACACAGTTGGTGTATTTTATTAGAGTTTACTTCAAGTTCTCTATGACCGGATGTTAAACAAATTTCCAAGTTGCCACATAACCGTGGGCACGGCTTCTCGAAAAGATTTAACCCTACAGGGGCGCTCCAACTCATCCATCACAAACTAACCACAAGCTGCATTTGAACTCCTCAACTATATGCTACAGGGCATATCATGGCATGAAAATTTACAGCATGGTAGTAGACATGATGCACTACAATTCATTCCATGGTGGCAAGGTCTAATCATGCATAGAATCATGGCTAGCATCAAATCAACATGGCATCATGAAGAAAACAGATTCTTAGACTTAGTGAAAATTAGAGTAGACATGAGCATCAGTTTTTAACAGATTGGCATGTTGGACCACAGAAATACATTTGATGGAAATCCTATACATGGAAACTAATGGCACAACATGATAGAGCATAACATGGTTAACAAAGCATTCCATTGTGGCAACACCAAAAGAGTCCTAGAACACTAGCAACTCACATGGCAACATGACAACAAAATAACAGTTTCAGACTTGGAAATATTTTGGACCCTCAAAACAGCAACATTGAGTAGGCATGTTCACATGGTAAAAACTACAGCTACACAAGGATTCCATGGCATGGCAAACACACTAACAGCAAGTATCAATTGCATACTACAAATTATTCCATTTCCACAAATTCAAAAGGATCATGGATTGCATAATATGATGCAAGCAAAACTGAACTTAACGTTAACAGATTTTAGATTTAACATGATGACTACTTGAGAGCAAGAAACAGACATGTTAATGTTTATTTACATGACAAACAGAGGCATGGCATCAAAGTAGACATATTCTAGAGCAATTCTCATGAAGACACCACATGCAAAAGTCCTACGGATTAGTGGCAATCATCCACGCAACTTTGAAAAAAACATCAGTTTTACCGGCTATGACGAAATGCACTTTTGCGACAGAGATATGGGCATGCAAATGAATCCTAATGCACAAACAAAGGGTACCATCATGTATAGCATGAAGAGTTCAACAATTTTCATATACTACACTTGTTCATATGATGCATGGTTTTCAAGATACAAGCATTTTAACATGGCAATATGATGATTTTCTGACACAGAAAAGACTTAGTGGTTTTTACCTCGCGGGAAAAACTGGATCCCGGGGTGCAGTGGGACGAGGCGGTTCCGGGAGCCGTTTGGATCACGGGCTTGGGCGACCCGGGACGGGGCCATCCCAATCTGGTCAACGCGGCGGCGTCTACGGGGCCGACTGCGGCGGCGCCACATCTCCGGCGAGGAGGAGCAGAGGGCGTGGGGCGGATGGGGTCTGCGGGGGAGGCGGTTCCGGTGGCGAGGTCGGGCGCGACGGCCGGGCGAGGGACGCCGGCGAACGGAGGCGGGGCGAGCCGGGGCGGCGCGAGCTCCGAGCTCGGGGCCATGGCGGCTGAGCGGCGCGCGGCAACGGCAGCACCCGACGACGCTGGGAACGCGAGGAAGAGGGCGAGCGGGGTCGGGCGGCGCTCGGTGGCTGCGATCGCCGGCGGGGGGAGGACTGGCGACGACGGCTCGACGGCGGGGAACGCTAGGGCTGCTGGCTCGGGCTGTGCGGAGCTCTGCAGGCGGTGGCGCGCATGCTTCGCTCGGCCCGAATCTGGGTCCGGGCGGGCCGCAGGAAGGGGAGGCTGGCTGGGGATGCCACGTGGCCGCGTTCGGTTGGCCGGGGCGCGGCGGTTGGCCAACGGGGTGCTGCCAAGTGGCACTGGAGGGCTGGTCGCTGCAAAATTGGAGGTGGGCGGCGGCGGTAGCAAGGTGGAGGCACGGATTCCGAGGAGGGAGGTGGAAGAAGGCTAAAATGGAAGGGGGGAGGCGTTTATATAGGGAAGAGGGCTAGTGTTAGGTGTTTTAGGGGGGTTTTCGACCCTCCGATCACGATCAGACGGTCCGATCGGAGAGGTGGGTTAGGGTTAGCTTAGGTGGGCTGGTTGGACCGTGTGGAGTGGTTGGGCTGAGAGAAGAGAGGGAAAAGAGCAGCCCGTGACATGAGTTTTTCAAACACCGAAAACGTCCGACGATAACCGACTGCGGTGCCGCTACAGTTGTTCGTTCGGCTATCAAACGACCTCCGATTGTGACAAAATTTGGCAAGTGGTCTTCCTACAATAAAACAAGACCACACGCCAACTTTCGACCCAATCTGAGGATATTTTTCATGCACATTTACAAACAATATTTTATCGATGCCGCGGGCGCGTGCGTGTGTGGTTGGACTCGTAACGGTCGCCGACGAGAACGGAGAGAACCGGCAACTACGAACGGATGCAAGTTTTGAAAACAGGCGGCAATGGAGTGCCGATGCAATGCGGATGATGCAAATGATGCGAAGATGAATGCGACAACCAAACGAATCACACGACAACAATGGAATAACACGGGAATCTTCTGGAGCGTCGGTTTTGGGCTGTTACAACTCTCCTCCACTTACAAGAGATCTCGACCCGAGATCTTAGAATGAGAAGGGGAAGAGAAAGTGAAGAGATAAAACTTAGTTGCTTCTTTGAAAAACGAGTGAAACAATCAAAACTTGGAGGTTGCAAAGAGATGAAGAATGATATGAGAAGCAAGCAAGAATCAAACAAAATTTGGGCAGCACTCCGGTAGAAAAAGAGAGGCAAAATTTAATAAGATGGAAAGAACTTGAGAACATAGCACAACACTCCGGTTAGATGGATAAGCGAGGAAAGAACATGATCTTTGACAAAATGATATGTTGGATCGAAGAGAGCAACCTTCGGAATGAAAGAATGATCGAAAAGACTTGAAGGTTGAAAAGAATAAGACTATGAACTTGCAAGATTTAGATAGAACTTCGCGAAGAGATACTTGAGAAAGCTTGAGCTCCGGAAAGAAAAGATGAACAACTTATCATCGAGAATTTGATATCATGAACAACTCCGGAATAAGGATTGAGATCACCTTGATGAACAAGAATAAGATTTATGTTATGCTGATCCTTCATCAAGTTAAATTGATGACATGCAACGGATTGGCATACTACTTACTCTTCTTTAAAACGATTTAAGAGAGATAACACAAACTTGAAGAAGTCTTGAACGAGAATACCGGTAAGAATTTGAAATGAATGACGGATACTAAGAATGAATGGAGATACATGAGAACATAGAGATCCTGAACTGTCTAGCAGATCTAGAATGAGCAACCGGAATACTTGAGAGACGAACGGAGAGACAACAATTGAGAAGAATTTGAGAACGAAAGCTGAAAGCTGAGAATGAAGAAATCTTCTGAAATGATGGCCTTCGGAGGATAGAGAATTAAAATAACTCTGAAATGCTCCGGACAGACATGGAAGAAATTACTCATGACCGAAACAATTAGAGAGGATAGCACGAAGCTGAAACCATGAATCTCCTAGAATGGACTAAGATTTAAGAGAAACTCTCCTTTGTTCTTCAACAATGAGAATGATGACGAGAAACAACACCAAGAATTACTGAGACACTCTGGAACAATGAATAAGGAAAGCCTGAGCCAACGATGAAAATTAATCCGAAGCGATCTTAGAGAAGGAATATGACTGATGGGATCCATACTTACGTCACACTTGAAAAGAACTTGAGATCTTCGGAAAAGATTGGAAGAGCCAGGTTAAATCCTAGGAAAAACCTGTGGGTTATGGGCCCACTCAAAGAAAACACCGTTGAAACGATTACTTAGGAAGAGAGATTGCAACGGTACAAATTAAAACTTGATGAGGTGAGACCTTCGAAATAATTTGAAAGGATTTGAATGAAAACACGGAACTTCTGAGACATCTTCAACACTCCGGATAGAATAGAGAGATGAATAAATAAGATAGGCTTTAATAAGAATTTTCAACATGGGATAGCATTTGACAGATTAAAGGATATGATGAGCACCGAGAGATTGGATTGAATCCACCGGAGAAGAACGAGAGCAAAGAATGATGAACCTGAAACTCATGAGAATCTTCACAAGGAATCGCCGGATACAATATGGAAGAGAAGATAGCGGAAGCATCAATGAAAGGAAAAACACTTGGATGATAATTTGATCATTGAAGAAAAAGGGCGGGTGGGTGGGGAAAACAAAGAAGACTTGGGACGGATGAAATGAACTCCGAAAAGAAATATGAGGATTGATCTTTCAAATATTGGAAAAGATTGAATTATCTCGCCGAGAAGAACACCGGTTGAAAAGAATTTTTATGACAACTCCGGTCGATGAAAAGGATTAGCATTCCCATAGAAATATGATAACACCACTTAGAAAAGATATGAAATCACCATTTTGCATCGAAGCAACTCGAATTACCATACTCCAACAAAACAAGGACGAGGCTTGCCAAGTAAGCCAGAAACAAATAGATAACCCATTTGCATTTGCTGGAAGGATAATCCTAGGTAACTACTTGAATTCCCACCTAAGAACTTCCGAAATCTATGGTTATACAATCGGGTCCACGGATACACGGAGTAAAATCCATCACTCAACTCCTAGCAGTAATACTACTCTCCAATGTATCACATCCGTCAACACATAACCAGTGGCCTCGGAAATTCATCTACCTCAGGCCCTCGTAATCACAACGATAATAAACATGGCAGTACATGTGATCCCGCTCCCCAGTATTGGGTGCCGCCACACTCTTCCCACCATGATTAGTATTGAAGCAATTTAGAACATCCGCGTCCTGAGGTACCAAGGAAACTGAACGATAATGATGTGTCATGAACCCCCTGGAGCTCTACTTGAAAGCACAACATGCTCCCTTGGTGGTTTTGATATTTCATGACAACATACATTGTCTCTTGGACTAATACTTTTAACTAGTGTATTTCAGATGAAGTCCACAGAGAGGGTTGGCAAAAGGATTATGGAGATTGTGGAAATACCCCAAGATGCAAGGAAATGGATTGGCAAAGCTTCAAGCAAGAGGACTCTACATTTTACTCTGTGAGAAATCACTTTGAGTCCATAAGAAAGCCAATACTATTAAAAGGGGGTAAGGTACTGTTGGTGAACAAGATGCTCCACGTGCACAAGTGATAGTCACCAAAAACACCTACAAGCTCTTCCACAAAAGTCTGTCCAAAGTCAAATATCCAAAATCGGTGCAACCAACACTTTCCACTCGGTGCCACCGATTCCCAAACTCAGACAGACCCATGCCAAACCCTAGCACATCGGTGCAACCGATTCCACTTCGGTGCCAGCGAGTTTGGGTTGCCAACTTTCTGTTACTTCGATTCACAAAATCGGTACCACCGAGTTTGTTGGATCGGCGTCACCGAGTTGCGCAATCTGACCGTTGGTCACCTAATCGGTGCAACCGAGTTTTATATATCGGTCTCACCGAGATTCAAAAGTTGTCACCTTTTGGTCACTTCGGTACCACCGAGATTCACACATCGGTGTCATCGAGTTGGTCACTTTAGGTGTAACGGTTGGATTTTTGGAGATGCCTATATATACCCCTTCACCACCACCCACTCGAAAGAGAAGCACTCAGAACTATTCCATACTTGCCCTATCATATTTTCTGAGAGAGAGCCACGTACTCATATGTTGAGATCAAGCTATTCCACTCCATCCATATGAATCTTGATCTCTAGCCTCCCCAAGTTGCTTTCCACCAATTCAATCTCTTCCACCAAAGCCAAATCTGTGAGAGAGTGATTGTGTGTTGAGGAGTCTATCATCTTGAAGCATAAGAGCAAGGAGTTCATCGACATTGCCGAGCCTATTACCTTTTGGAGGGTGGTGCCTCCTAGATTGGTTAGGTGTCACTTGGGAGCCTCCTACTTCGTGTTGTGGAGTTGAACCAAGAAGTTTGTACGGGCAAGGAGATCGCCTACTTCGTGAAGATCTACCCATAGTGAGGCTAGTCCTTCGTGGACGGAAGCCGTTATGGAATAGTCAAGGTTGCTACTTCGTGGACCCTTATGGGTGGAGCCCTCCGTGGACTCTCGCGACCGTTACCCTCCGTGGACTCTCGCGACCGTTACCCTTCGTGGGTTGAAGACTCCATAAACGTGGACGTACGATAGCACCACCTATCGGAACCACGGGAAAAAATCTTCGTGTCCCTCATGCGTTTGATCTCCCTATCTCAACTCTTTACTTCACGTGAAATGTCTTTACTTTCCGCTGCCATATTTGTTGACATGCATGTGTAGGGTGTGCTAGACTTGCTATAATTGTTAAAATCTGTCAACCAACTAACTTGGGAAAAGGTTAGGTTTTAATTCTTGCAAGTAGTCTATTCACCCCCTGTAGACACACACTTCTAGTGATCCTACAAGTGGTATCAGAGCATTGGTCTCCATTGCTTCGGTTTAATCACCGTGGAGGAAGATGGATGTGTCTAGTATAGGGAGTTTGAGTTGTAGAGTGCCTATTCTTGATGGAGAGTACTATAGTAAATGGAAAACTTTGATGCTTGAGCTATTTAATGAATTTCAATTGAGCAAATATGTTAAGAGCCCCTATGTACCTCCCATTGATCCATTACATCCCACACATGAAGAGTAAATTGATATGCTATGCAATCTTGGAACTGTTAATCTCATCGTTAGAGGATTGCCTAGAAATGTGCTTAATCAAATGAAGAATTTTGAATGTGCTTATACTTTGTGGAATGACTTGGAGAAACGATATCCAAGTTATTCATTGAGTAATCTTGATGAAATTTTTCATAAAACTATTGCCTTTCACAAAATGACGCTTGATGACTATCTATTTGAGCTTAGAGACCTCATGCATGCTAAAGGAGATGTCATAACCATCAGCAACATCATTGTAGAAGCCATTCGAATTCACAAGTTTGAACATTGTCATGATCACAACCCTAGCGAATCTCTTGTTCTTTGTGACGAGGATTTCCCACTTGATGATGACAATGTGGAACATGGCTACTATGATGAAGATGAGTTGTTTGACATCGAGTATGAGAAGATCATGAAGAATCTAAGTCTCATGGCAAACTTCAAGGATTACATGTCCGGAGGAAAAGAGTGGATTCTCAACAGCGGATGCACCAATCACATGACCGGAGATAGAGAAATGTTTGAAGAGATCACACCAAACCATGGACCGCGAAGGTATGTAATGTTTGGAGACAACTCCAAGGGTAAGGTACTTGGTCTTGGTAAGGTGGCCATATCCCATGATAGCTCTATTCAAAATGTTATGCTTGTTGAATCTCTTGGCTACAATCTTCTTTCCGTATCTAGACTTGCCGACTTTGGTTTTAATGTGATATTCACGAAAATAGATTGCCAAGTGTTTTGTCAAGATAATCATAAAATGGTCTTTACCGGTTTCCGTAGAGGTGATCTATACATTGTCGATTTCACTAAGAGATCCAAACCTTGTACTTTTTTAATTGCAAAATCTTCTAAAGGTTGGCTTTGGCATAGAAGACTAGGACATGTTGGCATGCGTAATCTAGACAAGCTTATCAAAGGTGATCATATACTTGGTGTTAAAGATGTTATCTTTGACAAAGATAGACTTTGTAGTGCTTGTCAAGCTGGAAAGCAAGTAGGTGGAAGTCATCCTGTTAAGAATATCATAACTACTAGGAGACCACTCGAGTTACTTCACATGGATCTTTTTGGTCCCAATGCTTATAAGAGTCTCGGTGGAAATTCCTATGGTCTAGTTATAGTTGATGATTTTTCCAGATTTACGTGGGTATTCTTTCTTGATGATATGTCGCAGGTACAAAAGATCTTCAAGAACTTCGTTCGCAAAGCGCAACATCAGTTTGAAGTGAAGATCAAGAAAGTTCGGAGCGATAACGGATCGGAGTTCAAGAACACCCATGTGGATACCTTTCTTGACGAAGAAGGTGTTTCACATGAGTTCTCGGCTACGTACACGCCTCAACAAAATGGAGTTGTTGAGAGGAAGAACCGGACGCTTATTGAGATGGCAAGAACGATGCTTGACGAATACAAGACGCCAAGACACTTTTGGGCAGAAGCCGTGGAAACAGCATGTCATGCCACAAACCGACTTTACTTGCACAAGCTTCTCGGTAAAACGGCATACAAGCTACTCACCGGTAACAAGCCCCAAGTTGGATACTTTCGGGTATTCGGCTCAAAGTGCTACATTCTTGATAAGCATCGTCGTACTAAATTTGCTCCTAAATCTCATGAAGGATTCCTACTTGGTTACAGATCGAACTCTCACACTTACCGTGTCTATAACAACTTCACCTGAAAAGTTGAAGAGACGGTAGATGTGAAGTTTGATGAGTCTAATGGTTCGCAAGTTGAACAATTGCCAAATGATGTAGGTGATAAGGACCCTTCGGAAGCTATCCAAGACTTGTCCATCGGCAAGATTCGTCCCATGGAGGTGAAGGAAAGTACTTCGTCAACTCAAGTGGAAGCCCCTACTTCACGTCAAGGTGAACCTCAACACGACATGGAAGCATCCACAAGCGGTACACGACAAGATGATGAAGAGGAGGAAGTACATCATGAAGATCCACCACAACCTCCTTCACCACCACCTCAAGGGAACGACACCTTCAACAACAACGAAGATGAAGATGATGATGATGATGAAGAAGCTCCACCATCCAACAAGCCTAAGCTACCCCGAGTTCGAGCGAGAGTGACCAAGAACCATCCCCTAAACCAAATCTTTGGTGACATACAAACCGGGAGAATCACTCGCTCTAAAACTCGCCTAGCTAACTTTTGTGAGCATTATTCTTTCATCTCTAGCATTGAACCGTTGAAGGTAGAACAAGCTCTTGAAGACTCGGATTGGGTGAACGCAATGCATGAAGAGCTTCACAACTTCGAGAGGAACAAAGTGTGGACACTCGTGGAGAAGCCCGAGGACGAGCACAACATCATCGGAACCAAATGGGTGTTTCGGAACAAGCAAGATGAAGACGGTCAAGTTGTACGCAACAAGGCACGTCTCGTAGCCCAAGGATATACGCAAGTCGAAGGTATGGACTACGGTGAGACCTATGCCCCCGTCGCTAGACTTGAAGCTATTCGCATTCTTCTTGCTTATGCTAATCACCATGATATCACGCTTTATCAAATGGATATTAAAAGTGCATTTTTAAATGGTGAGATTGAAGAAGAGGTCTATGTTAAGCAACCACCTGGTTTTGTGAATCCTAAGAAACCTAATCATGTTTACAAGCTTCTTAAATCCCTTTATGGTCTTAAAATAGGCCCCTCGTGCTTGGTACAAATGCTTAACAAAGTTTCTTATTGAAAAGGGTTTTGAAATTGGTAAAATTGACGCAACCTTATTCACTAAGAGAGTTAATGGTGAATTATTTGTGTGCCAAATCTATGTGGATGATATTATCTTTGGATCTACTAATCCACAATTTAGTGAAAGATTTGGAAGGTTGATGTCCGAGAAGTATGAGATGTCCATGATGTGTGAGATCAAATTCTTTCTTGGTTTGCAAATCAAGCAAACAAGAGAAGGAACTTTCATCTCTCAAACTAAGTATACCAAGGACTTGATCAAGAAGTTCAACATGCAAGAGTGCAAAGGTATGAAAACTCCTATGCCTACTAGTGGACATGTTGATCTTACCAAGGAGGACGAACCGGTTTATCAAAAGGTTTATCGATCTATGATTGGTTCATTGCTATATCTAGGTGCCTCCCGTCCCGATATTGTGCTTAGTGTTTGCATGTGTGCTAGATATCAAGCTGCACCTAAAGAGTGTCATCTTTTGGCCGTGAAACGTATTGTGAGATATTTGATACAAACACCAAACTTTGGCATTTGGTATCCCAAGGGATCTTCTTTTAACCTTATTGGCTATTCCGACTCGGACTATGCCGGTGACAAGGTTGATAGAAAATCCACCTCGGGTACTTGTCAATTTCTTGGTAGATCTCTTGTGTCTTGGTCCTCCAAGAAACAAAACTCGGTATCTCTATCTACTGCCGAAGCTAAGTATATTGCTGCCGGATCATATTGTGCACAATTACTATGGATGACACAAACGCTTAAGGATTATGGAATTCATGTTAAAAATGTTCCATTACTTTGTGACAATGAAAGTGATATTAAAATTGGTCATAATCATGTGCAACATTCTTGAACTAATCATATTCAAGTTCGACAACATTTCATTCATGATCATGTTGCCAAAGGAGATATTAATCTTAAGCATGTTCGCACTAACAAGCAATTGGCCGATATCTTTACTAAGCCACTTGATGAGAAAACGTTTTGTCACTTGAGGAGTGAGTTGAACATCATTGATGCTTTAAACTTGAGCTAGACTCACTCTTATGCATGCAAGGGCATGAGCCTTCTTAATGCTTCCATGATACTCTTAACTTGTTATCTCATACCATGGAATTCTATGCTCCCTTGCATTGCATCTAACCTTTTGTAGGTACTTAGAAGAACGTTATTCCACAAGATTGTCATCAACTCCAATCATAAGCAATCTTGTCATAACCAAGAATCCACAACCTCTCTTGATGATGAAAGGAAGAAGACAACAAAATCATATCCTTGACATATATTTGATGTGATCATAATTGCTAATTCCAAATTGGTATCATGTCAAATGGACAAATATTGTTCTTCCTTGCTTGACTAACCTATGTAGGTGACAAGTGTACTAAAACGAGAAGGATTGCTCCCAACTCAACATGATCTTCATCAACCTCGAGCATCCTCAACAAGTTCACCTACAAGGCATGTCATCAACATCACTCTAAGTATGTACTCATATCCTTGAAAAGGCTTTACTCCAAGTCATGAGGTAAAGCAACTCAAGTGATATGAAGACATTAAAATGCTTAATCGAAAAATGATAACCCCATTTTGAGCTTAACGATGAGTATGACCTATGATCAAGTATTCTTGCTTGGCTCCTACGTCAATATACTCTAATATAGGTGACCTAGTCACCGCCCATCATCTAGTTAAGAATCTTGGTTGGTTCATTCTCTATTTTGCAAGATTTCTTCGAACCACTCAAATATTATCTAGTTGATATCTCTTTGTAAATTCATTTGCATTCCCTTTGAAAATTTCTTTTGACACTTTGTTAAAAGTTTTCTAAATTTATTTGCAAGTCTCTCAAACATTGCCAAGTTTCTGTTTTAGCCTCGGAGCCGCCGAAACAAATAACTCAGTTCTACGGAATTAGCAGATGAGCTGCAAAACATCATCTCGGTACCACCGACTTGTTTGTCTCGGAGTCACCAATTGATTTCTTCTCTTATTTGTGTCCATAATTGCAAAACCTTGTTTCCTTAGAGATCCAATTGTGATATATTCAATTCTTCGATGATCCCTTCATTCAAGGATCCCTAACTCAAAGGAGGAGAAGTCTAACAAGCTCTCAGATCAGCCAAAGGGAGAGAAATTATTTTCCATGATTCCCTCAGTTTTTAATGCTATCTATGATTCTCATTTCTGTGAACCCTACACTCAATGACCCTTGTTCTCAAGGATCCCTTCTTAATTAATGATCCCTGTATCTGACCCTATGTATGACCTTTTTGGAAATTAATGCCAAAGGGGGAGAAATACCAAAGCTTCAATGCTAAAGGGGGAGATACATGCTTATGCAAAGGGGGAGATATAATCAAGGGGGGGGGGGATATCAAAGTTTATACTTATATGGACAAGGGGAGAATACCAAAGTGGGGGAGACAAATATGCTCGGGAGAAAAATGTGTTTATTTAATTTGACTACTCATGTTAGACTTTTCTCACCCTATCCAGTCCCAATATCTACATGCTAAGATTCGGGGGGAGAGGATGATCTACTATTTTCATATCTAAGGGGAGAAAGCTCTAAATGATCTTGGAGGCATATCAATCTTAAGGATTACTATCTTCTATATGTTCTCCATATCTTGGTACTTTTGAGTTCTATTGCCTTTTTGATTGGTAGAATACTCTTGTGTTTCCTAACATTGTTTTCTCAAGTGTGTTTCTACTACAAGAATGCTCAAGAACTCAAGGTAAGTATATGCATCATATCTTTGATCAAGATGATCTCTTGCTTCTTGCACATACTGTTTGCAAGAGTGAAGTCTTGAACAAGGATACATCTCATTCATATATATTTGATGCATATAGCCAAGATACACATGACTCATATCATCCCTTCAACCATATGTGTGTCCATGCATTACTAAGCAACTATCCTTTAAAGGGATTGCACACATTTAGGGGGAGCAAGTCTAAGTCATGTGTCTCTCAAAGTCTTCATTATATCCATGCATATATTTATTTGAAGCTTTGATTGTATGTTGTCATCAATTACCAAAAAGGGGGAGATTGAAAGCACAACATGCTCCCTTGGTGGTTTTGATAATTCATGACAACATACATTGTCTCTTGGACTAATACTTTTAACTAGTGTATTTCAGATGAAGTCCACAGAGAGGGTTGGCAAAAGGATTATGGAGATTGTGGAAATACCCCAAGATGCAAGGAAATGGATTGGCAAAGCTTCAAGCAAGAGGACTCTACATTTTACTTTGTGAGAAATCACTTTTAGTCCATAGGAAGGCTAATACTATTAAAAGGGGGTAAGGTACTGTTGGCGAACAAGATGCTCCACGTGCACAAGTGATAGTCACCAAAAAAACCCACAAGCTCTTCCACAAAAGTCTGTCCAAAGTCAAATATCCAAAATCGGTGCAACCAACACTTTCCACTCGGTGCCACCGATTCCCAAACTCAGACAGGCCCATGCCAAACCCTAGCACATCGGTGCAACCGATTCCACTTCGGTGCCACCGAGTTTGAGTTGCCAACTTTCTGTTACTTCGATTCACAAAATCGGTACCACCGAGTTTGTTGGATCGGCGTCACCGAGTTGCGCAATCTGACTGTTGGTCACCTAATCGGTGCAACCGAGTTTTATATATCGGTCTCACCGAGATTCAAAAGTTGTCACCTTTTGGTCACTTTGGTACCACCGAGATTCACACATCGGTGTCACCGAGTTGGTCACTTTAGGTGTAACGGTTGGATTTTTGGAGATGCCTATATATACCCCTTCACCACCACCCACTCGAAAGACAAGCACTCAGAACTATTCCATATTTGCCCCATCATATTTTCCGAGAGAGAGCCACGTACTCATATGTTGAGATCAAGCTATTCCACTCCATCCATATGAATCTTGATCTCTAGCCTCCCCCAAGTTGCTTTCCACCAATTCAATCTCTTCCACCAAAGCCAAATCTGTGAGAGAGTGATTGTGTGTTGAGGAGTCTATCATCTTGAAGCACAAGAGCAAGGAGTTCATCGACATTGCCGAGCCTATTACCTTTTGGAGGGTGATGCCTCCTAGATTGGTTAGGTGTCGCTTGGGAGCCTCCTACTTCGTGTTGTGGAGTTGAACCAAGAAGTTTGTACGGGCAAGGAGATCGCCTACTTCGTGAAGATCTACCCATAGTGAGGCTAGTCCTTCGTGGACGGAAGCCATTATGGAATAGTCAAGGTTGCTACTTCGTGGACCCTGATGGGTGGAGCCCTCTGTGGACTCTCGCGACCGTTACCCTTCGTGGGTTGAAGACTCCATAAACATGGACGTACGATAGCACCACCTATCAAAACCACGGGAAAAATCTTCGTGTCCCTCATGCGTTTGATCTCCCTATCTCAACTCTTTACTTCACGTGAAATGTCTTTACTTTCCGCTGCCATATTTGTTGACATGCATGTGTAGGGTGTGCTAGACTTGCTATGATTGTTAAAATCTGTCAACCAACTAACTTGGGAAAAGGTTAGGTTTTAATTCTTGCAAGCAGTCTATTCACCCCCCCCTCTAGACACACACTTCTAGTGATCCTACACTACTTCTCAGGAATAGGAGGCACTACGTACAGAATTCCGTCACATCGACATCATAGAGGTTCCAAAATATCCGCGTGATCCTAAAAAAATTGCGAGGAGAAGAGGGGTAGAATTAAAATTTCCTACGTCCGGATTCCTCACTAGAGCATAGAAGAGAAGTAAAAAGAATCCTACTCTCTGATATATAACTAGACTCAAAATAGTTTTTTTACTAGGCTCGACTCGGCCAAGTTCGATCAATCAAGGGGGCTCCTAGGTCGATACTACTCTGATACCAACTTGTAACGCCCAAGATGCGGTCCTATCCTTATTTTGGCTTGAGGGCCTCGATAGGGATAGAAGCGCATCTTGTCGTTTCATAAGAATGGATAACGTTACAAGTACATGTAAAGAGGAGATGAGTATATGGAATTGGCTTACACTTGCCACAAGCTACATCCACATCACATCAATACAACATCATATCCAAACATCATACATAAGAGCAGGGTCCGACTACGGACAAAAACAAATGATAGAACGACATCCATCCTTGCTATCCCAGGCTGCCGGCCTGGAACCCATCCTATGATCGATGACGAAGAAGAAGAACTCCAAATCAAACAAGCATCGCTCTCACGTCAAAGCATCGTATTACTTGTACCTACAGCTATTGTTGTAGTAATCTATGAGCCACGGGGACTCAGCAATCTTATTTCCAAGGGTATCAAGACTAGCAAAGCTTAATGGGTAAGGTATGGTTAAGTGGTGAGGCTGCAGCAAGCACTAAGCATTTATTTGAGTGGCTATCTTACGAGTACAAGAATAACGGGGTGATCGTCGCATAAACGGACGTGAACTAGTAATGATCACTAAGTGATCCTGAACACCTACTTACTAGTCAAACATAACCCCATCGTGTTCTCTCTCGGTTCAAAAATTCACGAGAAGAGATAGCCATGGTTACGCACACAGTTGGTGTATTTTATTAGAGTTTACTTCAAGTTCTCTATGACCGGATGTTAAACAAATTTCCAAGTTGCCACACAACCGCGGGCACGGCTTCTCGAAAAGATTTAACCCTGCAGGGGTGCTCCAACTCATCCATCACAAACTAACCACAAGTTGCGTTGGAACTCCTCAACCGCGGGATGACCTGCAGTATTCGCGAAATTCCGATGGAAAATATCAACCACGAGATAGCCCGAAGTGTCCTCGAAATCCCGTGCACAAGACGTTTGAGAAAGGTAAAACAAATCCAGCAAGACCGCCGGACGTGCCAACAATCCCGATAGGAGCCGCGTATCTCGTTCTCAGGGCACGACGGATGAGCGATGGTTACCACGCCAATCACCGAGTTGCCCCGGACGGCATTAATAAGTTGCTTTGGGTTGGACCAACACTCACGAGGAGCATTGGCCCGGGTTGTTGATTAATTATCCGCGGGTGCCGGCGGGTCCCTATGCAATTTTATTAGTTATTAGGCAAATGGAGTACCAATGTTGGGCCTTGCCAGATGAGTTTTATCCCAAAATGAAAGTCAAGGGGGTCCCCATAACAACCCCGAGCATGTTAGGAGTGCTCAATATGGAACATAACACCGGTACACAAGTAACTAGGGCGGCAAAAGTGGAACAAAACACCGACCAAAAGGCCAAGCCTTCCACCTTTTACCAAGTATATATGTGCATTAAATTAAATAGCAATAATATTGTGATATATCTAAAGGATATCCATGTTGGCACACAGAGCAACTTGCACCTGCAACTAGCAACGCTATAAGAAGGGCTGAGCAAGCGGTAACATAGCCAAACAATGGCTTGCTGGGGTGTGGAGGGGTTAGAGGCTTTTCATGGCATTTTGGGAGGCTTGACAAACAAGTGGCAGGTAGCAAGACATAGCGATAGAAACGAGACAACTAGCATGGCAATGATAGTAGTGGTATCTAGGGAAATGGTCATCTTGCTTGAGATCCCACTTGGAAGTAGATCGAGTCCATGAAGAAGACGAACCAACGTAGTCGAACGAAGCCTCACACTCCAAAGCGGTTTCGGCACTCTATCGAGAAGAAGCAAATCTGGAAACAACAATCAACACACAATAAACACCACAACATATTCAAGGTATGATGCACAATCAAATATGATGCATGTTCATACAAATATGCAGGACACGACAAAGCACAACAATCAAATACTACACATTAAAGTGAAGCTCAATATGCAATGAGTTGCATATTGACGAAACTCCACATTCGAATTACTTAGTTCACTCTCGTTAGGTACACAACAATATTAAATGTTATTAAACATGGTAAGAGGTGAAGCATAATGAAATTACACCATCTAGGCATCTTAAATGAGGTCGGAAACAACATATAGCATTTCCGAAACGACCCCATGAGTTAATTTAGAAAATGAACCAGATCTGAACTAATCATGTTTTATTTTTATTAAACAGGGAAATAAATGCACAATGCGATTCTACTTGTCATTCTAGTTGATTTACATATATAGAACATTTGCAACGGAGCTACGGCCTAAAAGATATGACACACACAAGATGAATATGTCATGAATGCAAAATGCATGCAATCAACAACCATAAACATGTCAAATCATGGATGCAACAAGATATTATGGAACTACATGAGATTCTAAGCAAGTTTCATGTGCAACATGTTCAAAACGGAGCAACGGTTCAACCACAACAACCACCACAAGTTTTAGCTATAATCTGCCCCAAAACAGCAACATGGCATTTTGCACACCTCAAATCATCAAACTACAGCCATCTAAAATTCCCAACAAGGACATGGTGATGTAGTCTATATGATGCACAACAATTCAACTCATGGCAGCAAATTGAATAGAAGCATGTATCAATAGAAAATGAGCTCACAAGATGACTATACAATATAGCAGATTAGGACTTGGTGAAAATAACAGTTTTTAGCAGAGCAGATTATCATGAAGGCATATTGGCAGCAATAAAACTATATGCTATAGGGCATATCATGGCATGAAAATTTACAGCATGGTAGTAGACATGATGCACTACAATTCATTCCATGGTGGGAAGGTCTAATTATGCATAGAATCATAGCTAGCATCAACACAACATGGCATCATGAAGAAAACAGATTCTCAGACTTAGTGAAAATTAGAGTAGACATGAGCATCAGTTTTTAACAGATTGGCATGTTGGACCACAGAAATACATATGATGGAAATCCTATACATGGAAACTAATGGCACAACATGATAGAGCATAACATGGTTAACAAAGCATTCCATTGTGGCAACACCAAAAGAGTCCTAGAACACTAGCAACTCACATGGCAACATGAGAACAAAATAACAGTTTCAGACTTGGAAATATTTTGGACCCTCAAAACAACAACATTGAGTAGGCATGTTCACATGGTAAAAACTACAGCTACACAAGGATTCCATGGCATGGCAAACACACTAACAGCAAGTATATATTGCATACTACAAATTATTCCATTTCCACAAATTCAAAAGGATCATGGATTGCTTAATATGATGCAAGCAAAACTGAACTTAACGTTAACAAATTTTAGATTTAACACGGTGGCTACTTGAGAGCAAGAAATAGACATGTTAATGTTTATTTACATGAGAAACAGAGGCATGAGATCAAAGTAGACATATTCTAGAGCAATTGTCATGAAGACACCACATGCAAAAGTCCTACGGATTAGTGGCAATCATCCACGCAACTTTGAACAAAACATCAGTTTTACCGGCTATGACGAAATGCACTTTTGCCACAGAGAGATGGGCATGCAAATGAATCCTAATGCACAAACAAATGGTACCATCATGTAGAGCACGAAGAGTACAACAAATTTCATATACTACACTTCTTCATACGATGCACGGTTTTCAAGATACAAGCATTTTAACATGGCAATATGATGATTTTCTGACACAGAAAAGACTGTGGTTTTTACCTCGCGGGAAAAAAATTAGATCCCGCGGTGCAGTGGGACAAGGCGGTTCCTGGCGCCATTTGGATCACGGGCTTGGGCGACCCGGGACGGGGCCATCCCAATCTGGTCAATGCGGCGGCGGCTACGGTGCTGACGGCGGTGGCGCCACATCTCCGGCAAGGAGGAGCAGAGGGCGCGGGGCAGATGGGGCTGGCCGGGGGAGGCGGATCCGGGGGACAGGTCGGGCGTGGCGACCGGGCGAGGGATGCCGGCGGACGGAGGCGGGGCGAGCCGGGGCGGCGTGTAACAGACCAAGTGCATCCATTGCCATTCTTGTAATATATTTCATGTGGAACCTTCTTGTTGTTCCCCTGTGTTTGAGTAATATATTTTGCTTCATGACATTCCTCATGCATCATGGCATCATCACATAAATTATTTGTGCATCATAATTGCTTGGCATATGGTGTTGTGGTTGTGAGTGTGTGTGTTGTGGTATGTGTGTGCAAACTAGTTTTGAAACCCCCCCACAATTTCTCTAAAACTATGCCACCTCTCCTAATTTTTCATATATGCAATATGTGTTGATTTCACTTGCTCTTTTCCCTAGATAAAAATGTTGCCTCACTTCTAAATAATCTGTTAAGGGTTGTTGAGTAGCTCTTGTCCATGTTTGGAGGGTGTGGTCTTTTGAATGTTTGTAAATAGGTTCCAATTATAAATATAAGTGAATTATTTAATTGCCCTAAAAAATGCCCAATCCATTTTTAATAAATAGAGCACATTTTTGTGAGATTAAATGTATTTTTGTTGCATGTCCAAAACATCTCTCTCTTTCTTTGAATTTTTCTTTGCCTTCTCATTTTAAAATAAAAGGAAACGCGTCTCTGTGAGAGAGAGAGGGAGCTGAGCCCACTTGGGCCTTCATCCTCCCGCAGCCGGCCCAGTCGCCCCTGTCAACCCAAGTCAGCGAGCGCTCCCCTGTTCTTCTCCTACCACTGTACGGCAGAGCATCGGGAGTGTCCACGTCGCTGTTGGATTTCGGGCTCCACAAAACCCGAAGAGGTTCGAACTCAGGGGCGTGTGCGAAGATCCCAACCAGCTTCGGCCCCAATCGAAACTCACTCAATCTCGAGGAAGAAGACTAACACGCGAGGATTTACCCAGGTTTGGGCCGCTGCGAAGCGTAAAACCCTACTCCTGCTTTTGGTGGATTGCCTCACGAGGAAGTATGTGGATGAACCGGTACAGTGGTGAGCAACCTCGCGAGGGCCCTCGGGTGGTTTTGGATCCGTCCTCCTCTATGGTGCAGCCTAGCCTCTATTTATAATGGCCCGGGTCCTCTTCCCTTATCACACTGGCGGGAAGGGATCCCACAACGGCCAAATTCGAAAGGGGACAGGAGGTACATCCTATCCTGACGAAAGGTGGTCTTCGCCTGCAAAGTAGCTGGCAGTGACGCGAAGGTGGGCTCGGCGGTGACATCCGCCCTGCCGTGCCCGTTGGCCTGGTCTTGTTACACCAGAATGGAAACCTTTGGTGGGACGCCTTGGGAACCCGCGTACGCCCTTGCCTCCTTTGCACCAAAGAGGAAACTGTCTTCTTTGTGCGCGCTGGTGCCCGCCTGGCTTGGCTTGCGTCACTCCGACTTCGCGAGGCCGAGTGCTGCATAGGGATCTCCGCCCCTCGTGAGGCAACCTGGGGTGGCCTCCTCTCTCCAGGGGTCTTGGCGCCGTCCTCCTCGCGAGGGTGGGGCTCTCGCGAGGGCCTTGCCTTGAGTGAAGTGGCACCGGGCCGTGCTGGTTGTCGAAGTGGGCCATACCCTGGGCCGCAGGCAGCCAGGTCTGGGTACCCCCGTTCCCAGGCACCGACAGTAGCCCCCGGGCCCAAGGCGCACTCGAGTTGGCTTCGGGGCGAAGCCGGAGAAGACGGCCACAAGCGCCGTGGGCCCCAACGCCTGCGGGCCAGGCCTGGCGAATGGTGCGCGATCGGGTGCGGTCGTCTCCACTCCCGTGTCTCCTCGGCAACTGCCCAAACTGACAAAAGCCTGATGCCCGGTGCCAAGCCATTATTGCTTTCCTTCCTTGTGCTCTTACTCCTTTGTCCAGATCCCCATCTTCTGTGAGAACTCCTCCAGATCTCAGCGCCGCACCTTCCTTCCCCTTGCTTTCTTGTTCCTTGGGACCTCTCGATGGCGCCCGCCGGCAAGTCGAAGCCCGAAGCTCAAGGCTCAGCCTCCGCTTCCGCCTCGCCGGCGCTCTCGGAGTCCACCATAGCCAAGGACGGGGACCTCGCCCTGGTGCTTCCGTCGACGGCGGACGGCACCAATGAGTGGGGGCGAACCTTGATATGGTGCGGCTCTGCGGAGCAACGCAGCCTGGTCGAGTCAGCCTACCCCTTCTTCGTCCACAACATCTTCTCCGGGCTCGTTCCGCCCTTCTCAGAGTTCTTCACCACCATCCTTGAGCACTATGGGATCCAAGCCCTCCATCTCCATCCCAACTCCATCCTGCTCCTGTCTGTCTTCGCCTTTTACTGCGAGGCCTTCATAGGCGTGAAGCCTTCAGTGGCCCTCTTCCGCCATTTCTTCAGCTTGCGGCTTCACGACGTCGCTCAGTTGTCGGCATGCGTCTCCTTCATCGCGGTCCAGAGCGGGAACATGCTTTTAAAGGCCGGGAAGAAGGTGGAGAACTTCAGGCACCGCTAGGTCTTCTTGGATGTCAAGGGCCTCAACTCCCGCCTAGAGCTTCCGAAGGGGCTGCCGGAGAAGACTCTTGCGTGGGGCTTCGCGAAGCTCACCGACCCCCGGGCCAAGCCCGTCCTGGAGCAGATCTCCCGAGACATCAGCGCCAGGAAGTTGACAGTGGAATAATAGTGAAGGAGTTTCTAGCGCAAAGCCTGGCGCCGCTCCAGGCTGACTCGAAATCCATGTGGGACTACCAGGGCGGTGGTGATGGCATCAGGCTTCGATCCGCATGCCTGACCTCCGGGGAGCTGAACAGGGCTATGGCGACCCTGCTCAACGGCGACCACGGAGACCTCCACGAGGCCTACGCCCCGTTGTACTGCCGCGACGACAAGGCCGACTTGGTCATCACCATGCCTACCTTCGACGAGCTGGGGCAACCTCCGGCCGAGTGCCCTGGCTCCCCCGTGACGGTGTCCTCCGACGACACCGCGGGTGAGGAAGACTCGGAGGAGACCGCGGGTGACGATCTGGAGGAGGTGTCCCCTCCCTCGCGGAGCGCGGTCCTCCGCGGCTTTGAAGACGACGACGATGCTGGTGACCCCCTGGCTGCAAGTCCTCCGCGATTCGCCAGGGTCCTCAGGGGGCCAGGACCCACTCCTTAGGCCGTGCGTACTGCCGGCCGGGCAACCTCGAGGAAGCGCGATGCTGGGCCTCCTCCGGAGCACCCCCTCGCGTCAGTAAGAGGACTGAGGCGCCCGCCTCGCCCCTGCCCAAGCCACAGCCTGTGGGCGAGGTGATTGCGGCGGGGCGGGTATGGCTTCCCCGGCCGCGGCCCTTGCGGGCGACGCCTCTGCTTCCCTGCACGGTGGTGCCTCCCCGGAGAAGGGAGAGGGCATTCCCGCCTACGCCGAGGTGGAGAAGAAGAGGAAGTGGGTCGACGTCAAAGAGTAAGTACCCCTGCTTGGTCTTCGGCCGCCCGCTGGTGGCTCGCGTGCTCATGGTCCCTTCTTTGCTTGGTAACCAGGAGTGCCGCCGTGCTGAAGGTGAAGAAGAAGAAGGCGGGCGTCAAGCCGAAGGTGCCTTCCGACGTGATGCCCGTTCCTGGTGCCATGCCGATGCCTGATGAGGAGCTGGATCTCGCGGGCGAGGAGGCTCACGGGGCGACTCTCCTTGTTGCGGCCGCGGAGCCCCCGACGCCCGTTGGAGAGGCTGCTTCCGCCCCTGGGGGTGCATCTGCACTGCTGCCTGAGAGGCCAGCCCCCGAGGGCCGGCTGGCCGAGGGACCGTCCGTCCTTGCCTTGTCTGAGGTGGTGCCGTAGCCTTCGACGCCCTCAGCCCGCAACGCTCGAGCTTCCCTGGAGGTGGCGCCCGCCGCTGCGCTGACGCCACCTCTGGGCCAGGCCCTGGCGCCTCCGAGTTGTGGTCTTCTGGTCGAGTCTGGCACCCTGGAGGGGGCCTATGCCGCTCTGGATCAGGTTCAGGACGATCTTCAGAGTGCCGACGGTCGCCTCATGAAGGAGCGCTTGGGGCTCCTTTCCGGGTGGCTCCAGGCCGACGCCGCTGCCATGGCGGTTTGGAGCCAAGCCGAGGCCACTGCTGCTGAGAGTAGGAGGGAAACCGCGTCAGCCAAGGCGGCTCGCGGCGTGGCGCTGGTCGATGCTGCGTCTGCTGTGAAGCGCTGCGGTGAAGCGGAGGTTAGCATGAAGGCTCTTCAGGAGGAGAAGACTGCGCTCGCGGAACAGCTCCGCCAGCGGGAGGGAGACCTCAAGGCCTGCGAGGCCAAACTTGCCGACCGCGACTTCGCGCTGTCCAAGGCGGTGGCCGACCAAGTGACGGAGCGCGAGCATCTGAACAAGCTGAAGGAGGAAGTAGCTACGGAGAAAGCTCGGCTCGACGCCAGGGAGAAGGCCCTTGTTGCGGCTGAGGAGGGAAAGGCTGAGGAGCGCGTTGCCCTCCCCTCCGTCGAGGCCAGGCTCCGTCAAGCGCTGCACTCCATCTACCGGGGGGGATTCGCGAAACCCTTGGTAGCTCCTGAGAGCGGCTTCGCGGGGCTCTCTTCAAAGCTCACCGAGGTGCTCGAGGGTGCCGTTGCCCGGGTGGAGACCGTCTTGGAGAGTGAGTGTCGCGACCTCGTCTCCGCAGCCGCGATCCGCGTCTTCAGGCACCTCTACCTTCGCGATTCGGGTTTCGACTTTGGCTCCGTGATCCGCCCGGTTGATCCTGGGGTTCGCGCCGCTACGGCGACGGCCCTGGAGGGCGCCGTGGAGGCGCTGATGAAGAAGTTCGCCTGCGTCGCCGTTCCCTCGCCTCCTGCGACTGCGAAGGTCAACGACGACGACGCCAATGACAGCGATGTCGATGACGAGCTCCCCACGGTTGGGGCATGCAGTGGTGTCAGCTCCTCCTCCTAGGTCCTTCCTGCAACATTTATCGTGCCTCGCGGAGGCCTTAGACTTGTTTGCGTTTTCGGAGACATTCGGTTCTTGTAATGACTGTTTAAATTATGTGGTTCCCTTCCTCGCCTAGCTTCCTTCCTATTTGCTGTAGTGCTCTGCGTTGGCAGGGCCCGATCCCGCGCATACCTCAACCGTCGTTCGGGCGTCCGGATCACCAGGACGAGACCAAAGGGTGAGGGGCTACATGACCAGTGAGGCCCCTGAGTCGCGATGCTCAGGAGTCCCCCTTGACGTACGAGCAGCCCTCATGAAGGGAACATGGCGATGACGGGGTTGATTTGGAGATTTGGAGCGCCTTGAGCTCTGCGTCGGCAGGGCCCGGTCTCGCGCATACCTCAACCGCCGTTGGGGCATCCGGATCACCAGGACGAGACCAAGGGGTGAGGGGCTGCGTGACCAGTGAGGCCCCTACGTCGCGATGCTCAGGGGTCCCCCTTGATGTACGAGCGGCTCCCATACCTTTCCTCGCCAGCTTTCGACTGAGAGGGACGCGTGAAGACCAGGTATCAGGGACCTGGGGAGGTGGCGTGCGCCAGGCCCGGCCTGAGCATAGCCCCCGTGCAGCCGCCTCGCGCGGACATCCCAGGGGAATGCTGCGAGACGGGGCCCTGAGGGGCCATCCTCAGGTTGGATGCAGCCGCTAGGGCACCCTCAGTTGTTTATCCACCAGCGCGGAGCATGGGGCTTCCACGTTGCGTGGGCATAGCCGCTAAGCGACAGTGTCGTCCGCCAGCGCGGAGCATGGGGCTTCCACTTGGACGTGGGAAGGGGGGCTCGGCTCCTGAGCCCTCCGGGCGTGCACAGCCCATTAAGTTCACACGCGTGGCCTGCACGGTAGAACTGGAGGTGTATTTGGGCACCCGTGAGCCAACGCGGGTCTCACGGGGCCCTACTTCAAAGGTTGGTTGCGCCTGAATCTTCTGGTAGGAGGCGCCATTGCAATCCCTGTACATTTTTGGAGAAACCTGCGCCGAGTGAATTTCCGAGGGCCACCGCATGAGAAGGCCAAACACCACTGACCCCTGGAGGTGACGTGAGCGGGGCCGGCCCGCCAGACAGAGCTCAGCCATTGGATTTGTCGACGCTGCAGGGACGGACCCGAGCACAGACGCCGTGCCCAGTCTTCTCATGTGACAAACCCGAGGAGGAAACACCCGGCGCGCGGCTCCCGTGGCGGCGAAATGCCGACTATGGTTGCAGGAACTGTGTCGCGTGCCCTGACTCACCCACTCCCGGTTAGCTCATGCGAGGACGTAGCACCAAGGGCCATGGGATGTGACGTGCACGGGGCTGGCCCACGAGACAGAGCTCGACCGCTTGGATTTGCCAACATTGTAGGGACGGACCCGAGCACAGACGTCGTGCCAGCCCTTAATCACGAGGCGGTCGAAAGCGGGATTGTTAGGGCGCGGCGACATTCATGGTGGCGAAGCACCAAGCATGCAGTTTGAAATACTTAGGAAATTTATCAAATGCATAAGAGGTTCTGATACAAACGCAAATGACGCAGATGCAGGGACGGCCCCTAACCGCCTGAGGATAATGCAGCCCGATGGGCGCCCTCAATCTGATCAAACCAAAAAGTTACCTCGTACGAACAGAGAAGTCACCTGGCAGCGGTACCGCTGAAGCGTCGAGGTAGTCGTTGGAGCCTGGCCTTCATGCGCCCGACGCCTTCGGAGGCTCGAGGTCCTCGCTAGGACCTGGCACCTCCTCCAGGACCGCGTGGCGCCCGGGCACGTAGGGCGCGAGCATGGCTTGGGCGAGGCGCTGGAACGTGACTCCTGCATTCGCCAGGCCGAAGGGCATGCGGATGTAGTTGCACGGATAGACCCCACCGCCGCCGACGCGCGACCGCCAGAAGAGGTCCTGGGACGCGGCCCTGTTGATGCCCGGTACGTCGACGCAGACGCACAGGATGCCGCCCGGGCCAAGGACGAAGGCTGCGCCAGGCGATGCAGGGCGACTCCCACCTCGCATGGCCTGGGCCTCCTGAAGCTCCTCGATTGCATTGGCGATGAACTCCCGCGAACCTGGCGCCTCGCGTCGTGCTCCTTGCTTGAGTGTGCGCGCGTCAAAGCATGCCTCCATGTTGTGCCCGAGCACCTCCCTTGTCTCACTGGTGAGGTCGGAGGCCTTCCAGATGGAAGCCCCAAGCCCGACCCGAGGGGGCGCCGAGTGCGCCTTCCTATGCGAGAGGGGAAGGGGCCTTGGCTCCGGTCGCGGAGCCTGAGGCACCATCCTTGGAGGCCTCCGCCCCCTGACGCCCCTTGGAGAGGAGCTACTTCTTCTTCCTGGGAACATCCTCGGGAGGCAGGATGCCGCCTTCGTCGTCAGAGTTCTCCGCCGCTGCGGCCCGGTAGGCGCGCTCGAGGGAGCAAACGGCGTCCTTCTCATTGCAGGCGATAGTGATGACTCCACCACTCCCGGTATCTTGAGGACGTTGTAGCCATGGTGAGTCACCGCCATGAACTTGGCGAGGGCAGGGTACCCGAGGAGCGCGTTGTACGGGAGGTGGATGTGAGCGACGTCGAAGTCGATGAGCTCGGTGTGGTAGTTGCTACGCCCGCCGAAGGTGACCGGCAAGCGCACTTGCCCGATGGGGACCGTGGAGCCATCGGTGACCCCTGAGAAAGGCTTGGTTGGCATGAGCTGGTCATAGGGCACTTGGAGCGTCTCGAACGTCTCGATGGAGAGGACATTGACCCCGGCGCCACCGTCGATGAGGGTCTTGGTGACGAGGACGTTGCTGATGATCGGCGTGCACAGCATGGGAAGCGCGCCTGCTGCGGCCGAGCACCTGAGTTGATCCTTGGAATAGAAGGTGATGGCGCACTGTGACCACTTGAGGGGAAGCACGGCCTCAAGCTTTGGGAGAGCCGCGTTCACCTCCCGCGAGAATTGCTTGAAGATCTTGTTCGACGCAGGGGCCTCAGCGCCGCCCAGGATGCAAGCGATTGCCCTAGCTTCCTGAAAGCCCCCAGCCCCATCGTTCTGCATTTCTTCCTCCTTCCTCCTAGGTGGCGGCGACAGCGGGGGGAGGGCGAGCTTCACGAGGCTGGTCATGGCGGGGCCCCTCACGAGGCTCGTCGCGCCAGTGGTCCTCCCGAGGCTGGTCGCGCCACTCCTGACGCGGGTCGCGACCGTCCCAGTGGCCTCCTTCGTGGCCTCCACCGCGACCGTAGCCACGGTCGCCGCGCCCAGGGCGACGACCGAAATGCTCGTCGCGGAGCACCCTGAGCTCCTGGCAGTCATTGGTGTTGTGGCTGTTGGAGTAGTGGAAAATATAGAATGGTCGTCCACCCCTGGGGGGTTCCTCATCTTGACTGCGCGACGCCTCAGGTTCCGCCGCCAGCACCACGGGGGCCTTGCGCTTCGTTTCCTTGGCCTTGGTATTCTTGTCTTCGGGGTCCGCCTCCGGAAGCTCGAGGAGGGAGAGGCGGCTCTCTTCGGCCTTTGCGCACTTGTTCGCCAGGTTGCACATTTCTAGAGCAGAGCACAGGTCGTCGTGGATGGCGAGCTCTTCCCTCATCCTAAGGTCCCTGACGGCGTCGGTGAACGCCGAGATGATGGCCTCATCCGACGCCCTCGGGATCTTGAGGCGGACAGTCGTGAAACGTTGTATGTACTTGTGCAAGGTCTCGCCCGGCTGTTGCTTCACGCGGCGCAGGTCAGCCACGGCGAGGGCGTGGTCACGGGTGCTTTGGAAGTTGGTGACGAAACGCTCGCGAAGCTCGTCCCAGGAGGTGATTGACCCCTCCGGGAGGTTGAGGAGCCAGGAGAGCGCACCACCCTTGAGGGCCATAGGGAACCAGCTCGCCATGACCTTGTCGTCTCCACGGGCCACCTGGATGCTCAGCGAGTAGAGCTGTAGGAACTCAGCGGGATCTGGGGTGTCATCATAGTGAGGAGGCATGTCGGGCTTGAACTTGCCTGGCCACGCGACCGGATGCAGCTCCGGGGTGATGGCACGGCAACCCACTGGACACGCGGGTGCCGCTTGCATGGGAGGGGCCCGGTCTTGGTGTTCCTGCGCAGCTGCCTCCAAGGGCGCTTGGTCGCGACGCTGGTGCAGCGGCGCAAGGAGCCCGTGCGCGTCAGCGCCCGGCCGGGGCACCACCTGGTAGCTTACTTCATCCCTCGCCCTTGCCGGGGGCCCACGCGGCTGGTCACGCGGGTGTGCTTCATGCCTGGGCTCGGGGTCGGCGTCGCGCTGGGGAGGAGGAGGTGGAGCACCATGGGCCACATCGCCCGCCAGAGAGGACGGGGGACGGAGCGAGTAGGAGATCGTCGGGGCGTCGCCGGCGGCGCTGACGAGCTCCGCGATGCGGCCGAGCCAGTCGTCGTAGCGGTTGGGTGCAGGGCGGTAGCGCAATAACTCGCGCGCCATGAGCAGTGCGGCCGACCCGTGCGCCTGCCCGGGGCGAGCGTGGGAGGACGACCCAGTAGCTGGAACGATGGACGGGGTGGCGGTGCGGCCGTCGCGCCGTGCGGTGACCGGCTACGATGAGTCCTGCTGCTCGTGGGCATATGGGCCTGTGGCGGCGTAGGTCGCGGGAGAGGCGGATCGACGCGCGGCGGTGCGGCCCACTGGCGCTGTCTGGGCGACACGGGCAGCCCGGCGCTCAGCGCGGGCTCGGCGAGCGTCAGCCATCGGAGCGGTGAGCGGAGAGGAAGCGAAGCTTGAAGAGAGACTTCGACACGCCCCTAACTGGCGCACCAAATGTCGGATTTCGGGCTCCGCAAAACCCGAAGAGGTTCGAACTCAGGGGCGTGTGCGAAGATGCCAACCAGCTTCGGCCCCAATCGAAACTCACTCAATCACGAGGAAGAAGACTAACACGCGAGGATTTACCCAGGTTCGGGCCGCTGCGAAGCATAAAACCCTACTCCTGCTTTTGGTGGATTGCCTCACGAGGAGGTATGTGGATGAACTGGTACAGTGGTGAGCAACCTCGCAAGGGCCCTCGGGTGGTTTTGGATCTGTCCTCCTCTACGGTGCAGCCTAGCCTCTATTTATAATGGCCCGAGTCCTCTTCCCTTATCACACTGGCGGGAAGGGATCCCACAACGGCCAAATTCGAAAGGGGACAGGAGGTACATCCTATCCTGACGAAAGGTGGTCTTCGCCTGCAAAGTAGCTGGCAGTGACGCGAAGGTGGGCTCGGCGGTGACATCCGCCCTGCCGTGCCCGTTGGCCTGCTCTTGTTACACCAGAATGGAAACCTTTGGTGGGACGCCTTGGGAACCCGCGTACGCCCTTGCCTCCTTTGCACCAAAGAGGAAACTGTCTTCTTTGTGCGCGCTGGTGCCCGCCTGGCTTGGCTTGCGTCACTCCGACTTCGCGAGGCCGAGTGCTGCATAGGGATCTCCGCCCCTCGGGAGGCAACCTGGGGTGGCCTCCACTCTCCAGGGGTCTTGGCATCGTCCTCCTTGATACGTCCATTTTTCATCATGCTTTCATATTGATATTTATTGCATTATGGGATGCTATTACACATTTTTGTACAATACTTATGCCTTTTCTCTCTTATTTTACAAGGTTTACATAAACAGGGAGAATGCCGGCAGCTGGAATTCTGGACTGAAAAGGGAGCAAATATGAGAGACTTATTCTGCACAACTCCAAAAGACCTGAAAAGTTACGGAGAATTATTTTGGAATATATAAAAAATATTGGGCGAAGAATATACCAGAGGGGACCCACCAGGCAGTCATAAGCCAGGGGGGCGCGCCCTACCCCCTGGGCGCGCCCCTGTGGCTTGTGACCCCATTGGCAGGCCTCCGGTGCCCATCTTCTGCTATATGGAGGGTTTTGACCTGGAAAATATCAGAAGACAGCTTTCGGGACGAAGCGCCGCCGTCTCAAGGCGGAACCTGGGCAGAACCAATCTAGGGCTCCGGCAGAGCTGTTCTGCCGGGGAAACTTCCCTCCCGGAGGGGGAAATCGAAGCCATCGTCATCACCAATGATCCTCTCATCGAGAGGGGGTCAATCTTCATCAACATCTTCACCAGCACCATCTCATATCCAAGCCCTAGTTCATCTCTTGTATCCGATATTTGTCTCAAAACCTCAGATTGGTACCTGTGGGTTGCTAGTAGTGTTGATTACTCCTTGTAGTTGATGCTAGTTGGTTTACTTGGTGGAAGATCATATGTTCAGATCCTTAATGATAATTAATACTCCTCTGATTATGAGCATGAATATGCTTTGTGAGTAGTTACGTTTGTTCCTGAGGACATGGGATAAGTCTTGTTATAAGTAATCATGTGAATTTGGTATTCGTTCGATATTTTGATGAGATGTATGTTGTCTCTCCTCTAGTGGTGTTATGTGAACGTCGACTACATGACACTTCACCATTATTTGGGCCTAGAGGAAGGCATTGGGAAGTAATAAGTAGATGATGGGTTGCTAGAGTGACAGAAGCTTAAACCCTAGTTTATGCGTTGCTTCGTAAGGGGCTGATTTGGATCCATAAGTTTCATGCTATGGTTAGATTTATCTTAATTCTTCTTTCGTAGTTGCGGATGCTTGTGAGAGAGGTTAATCATAAGTAGGAGGCTTGTCCAAGTGAGGGAAGTACCCAAGCACCGGTCCACCCACATATCAAATTATCAAAGTAACGAACGCGAATCATATGAGCATGATGAAAACTAGCTTGACAGAAATTCCCATGTGTCCTCATGAGCGCTTTGCTTTATATAAGAGTTTGTCTAGTCTTGTCCTTTGCTACAAAAAGGATTGGGCCACCTTGCTGCACCTTTGCTACATTTGTTACTTGTTACCCGTTACGAATTATCTTATCACACAACTATCTGTTACCGATAATTTCAGTGCTTGCAGAGAATACCTTGCTGAAAACCGCTTGTCATTTCCTTCTGCTCCTCGTTGGGTTTGACACTCTTACTTATCGAAAGGACTACGATAGATCCCCTATACTTGTGGGTCATCAAGACTCTTTTCTGGCGCCGTTGCCGGGGAGTGAAGCGCCTTTGGTAAGTGGAATTTGGTAAGGAAAAATTTATATAGTGTGCTGAAATTTACTGTCACTTGTTACTATGGAAAATAATCCTTTGAGGGGCTTGTTCGGGGTATCTTCACCTCGACCGGAAGCACAAAGAGTTGCTCCTCAACCTACTGAACCTACTGAAAATATCTATTATGAAATTCCTTCGGGTATGATAGAGAAACTGCTAGCTAATCCTTATGAAGGAGATGGAACACTACATCCTGATTTGCATCTGATCTATGTGGATGAAGTTTGTGGATTATTTAAGCTTGCAGGTTTGCCCGAGGATGATGTTAAGAAGAAGGTCTTTCCTTTATCTTTGAAGGAGAATGCATTGACATGGTATAGGCTATGTGATGATATTGAATCATGGAACTACAACCGATTGAAATTGGAATTTCATCAGAAGTTTTATCCTATGTATCTGGTTCATCATGATCGGAACTATATTTATAATTTTTGGCCTCGTGAAGGAGAAAGTATCGCTCAAGCTTGGGGGAGGCTTAAGTCAATGTTATATTCATGCCCCAATCATGAGCTTTCAAGAGAAATTATCATTCAGAATTTTTATGCTTGGCTTTCTCATAATGATCGATCCATGCTCGATACTTCTTGTACTGGTTCCTTTATAAAGAAAGATATTGAATTCAAATGGGATTTATTGGAAAGAATTAAACGCAACTCTGAAGATTGGGAACTCGACGAAGGTAAGGAGACAGGTATAAACCTTAAGTTTGATTGTATTAAATCCTTTATATATACCGATGCTTTTCGTGAATTTAGCACTAAATATGGACTTGACTCTGAGATAGTAGCTTCTTTCTGTGAATCATTTGCTACTCATGTTAATCTCCCCCAAGCTAAAGTGGTTTAAATATCATGCTCCCGTTGAAGTGAAAGTAGTTGAACCTATTAAAGTTGAAGAGGAAACTATTACTCATAATGTTGATCCTGTTATTCCTGCTGCTTATATTGAGAAACCACCTTTCCCTGTTAGAATAAAGGAACATGCGAAAGCTGCAACTGTGGTTCGTAAGAGTTATACTAGAACACCTACACCCCCTGAACAAATCAAGGTTGAACCTAGTATTGCTATGGTTAAAGATCTCTTGGTTTATAATATTGATGGGCATGTTATTCATTTCTGTGATGAAGCTGCTAGAATTGCTAGACCTGATACTAAAGATAAACATAGACCTATTGTTGGCATGCCTGTTGTTTCTGTTAAAATAGGAGATCATTGTTATCATGGCTAATGTGATGTGGGTGCTAGCGTGAGTGCAATTCCCTTTACCTTATATCAAGAAATTATGAATGACATTGCACCCGCTGAATTAGAGGAAATTGATGTTACCATTCAGCTTGCTAATAGGGATATTATAGCACCAGTTGGGATTGTTAGAGATGTTGAAGTCTTGTGTGGAAAAATAAAATATCCTACTGATTTTCTTGTTCTTGGTTCCCCACAAGATGATTTTTGTCCCATTATATTTGGTAGACCTTTCTTGAATACTGTTAATGCTAAGATAGATTGTGAGAAGGAAACGGTTACCATGAGCTTTGGGGTGTGTCTCATGAGTTTAATTTCTCTAAGTTTCGTAGACAACCCCATGATAAAGAATTGCCTAGTAAGGATGATATTATTGGTCTTGCCTCTATTGCTGTGCCTCCTACTGACCCCTTAGAACAATATTTGCTAGACCATGAAAACGATATGCATTTGAATGAAAGGAATGAAATAGATAGGATTTTCTTTGATCAGCATCCTATTTTGAAACACAACTTGCCTGTTGAAATACTCGGGGATCCTCCTCCACCCAAGGGTGATCCCATGTTTGAGCTTAAACAATTACCGGATACTCTGAAATATGCTTATCTTGATGGAAAGAAGATATATCCTGTTATTATTAGTGCTAACCTTTCAGAGCATGAAGAAATGAGATTATTGAAAACTCTGAAGAAGCACCGTGCTACTATTGGATATACTCTTGATGATCTTAAGGGCATTAGTCCCACTCTATGCCAGCATAAAATTAATATGGAGCCTGACGCTAAACCAGCTGTTGATCACCAACGACGGTTAAATCCCAAAATGAAAGAAGTGGTAAGAAATGAAATATTAAAGCTTCTGGAGGCAGGTATAATCTATCCTATTGCTGATAGTAGATGGGTTAGTCCCGTTCATTGTGTCCCTAAGAAGGGAGGTATTACCGTTGTCCCTAATGATAAAAATGAATTGATCCCGCAAAGAATTGTTACAGGATATAGAATGGTAATTGATTTTAGGAAATTAAATAAAGCTACTAGGAAAGATCATTACCCTCTACCTTTTATTGATCAAATGCTAGAAAGACTATCCAAACACACACACTTTTGCTTTCTAGATGGTTATTCTGGTTTCTCTCAAATACCTGTGTCAAAAGAGGACCATGAGAAGACCACTTTTACTTGCCCTTTCGGTACCTTTGCTTATAGACGTATGCCTTTTGGTTTATGCAATGCACCTGCTACCTTTCAAAGATGTATGATGGCTATATTCTCTGACTTTTGTGAAAAGATTGTTGAGGTTTTCGTGGATGATTTCTCCGTTTACGGAACTTCTTTTGACGATTGCTTGAGCAACCTTGATCGAGTTTTGCAGAGATGTGAAGAAACTAATCTTGTCTTGAATTGGGAGAAGTGCCACTTTATGGTTAATGAGGGTATTGTCTTGGGACACAAAATCTCCGAAAGAGGTATTGAAGTTGATAAATCTAAAGTTGATGCTATTGAAAAAATGCCATGCCCTACGGATATCAGAGGTATAAGAAGTTTCCTTGGTCATGCTGGTTTCTATAGGAGATTTATTAAAGACTTCTCTAAGATTTCTAGGCCTCTCACAAATCTTTTGCAAAAAGATGTTCCATTCGTTTTTGATGATGATTGTGTAGAAGCATTTGAAATTCTTAAGAAACCCTTGATCACCGCACCTATTGTTCAACCACCTGATTGGAACCTACCCTTTGAAATTATGTGTGATGCTAGTGATTATGCTGTTGGTGCTGTTCTAGGACAAAGAGTTGATAAGAAATTGAATGTTATTCATTATGCTAGTAAAACTCTAGACAGTGCTCAAAGAAACTATGTTACTACTGAAAAGGAATTTTTAGCAGTTGTGTTTGCTTGTGATAAGTTTAGACCTTATATTGTTGATTCCAAAGTAACTGTTCACACTGATCATGCTGCTATTAAGTACCTTATGGAAAAGAAAGATGCTAAACGTAGACTTATTAGATGGGTTCTTCTGCTACAAGAATTTGATTTGCATATTATTGATAGAAAGGGTGCTGAGAACCCCGTAGCAGACAACTTGTCTAGGTTAGAAAATGTTCTTGATGACCCACTACCTATTGATGATAGCTTTCCTGATGAACAATTAGCTATCATAAATGCTTCACGTAATGCTCCTTGGTATGCTGACTTTGCTAATTACATTGTTGCTAAGTTTATACCGCCTAGTTTCACAAACCAACAAAAGAAAATTTTCTTCTATGATTTAAGACATTACTTCTGGGATGATCCACACCTTTATAAAGAAGGAGTAGATGGTGTTATTAGACGTTGTGTACCTGAGCATGAACAGGAATAGATCCTACACAAGTGTCACTCTGAGGCCTACGGAGGACACCACGCTGGGGATAGAACTGCACACAAGGTATTACAATCTGGTTTTTATTGGCCTACTCTCTTCAAGGATGCTCGTAAGTTTGTCTTGTGTTGTGATGAATGTCAAAGAATTCGTAATATTAATAGACGTCAGGAAATGCCTATGAATTACTCACTTGTTATTGAACCATTTGATGTTTGGGGTTTCGATTATATGGGACCTTTTCCAAAGTCCAACGGGTATACTCATATTCTAGTTGCTGTTGATTACGTTACTAAGTGGGTAGAAGCTATTCCAGCTAGTAGTGCTAATCATAACACTTCTATTAAAATGCTTAAAGAGGTTATTTTCCCTAGATTTGGAGTCCCTAGATATTTAATGACTGGTGGTGGTTCACACTTTATTCATGGTGCTTTCCGTAAATTGCTTGCTAAGTATGATGTTAATCATAGAATTGCATCTCCATATCATCCTCAGTCTAGTGGTCAAGTAGAATTGAGCAATAGGGAAATTAAATTGATCTTGCAAAAGACCATTAATAGATCTAGAAAGAATTGGTCTAAGAAACTTGATGATGCATTATGGGCTTATAGAACAGCTTACAAAAACCCAATGGGTATGTCTCCATATAAAATGGATTATGGTAAAGCATGTCACTTACCTCTTGAACTAGAACATAAAGCTTATTGGGCAATTAAAGAGCTCAACTATGATTTTAAACTTGCTGGTGAGAAGAGGTTATTTGATATTAGCTCACTTGATGAATGGAGAACCCAGGCTATGAGAATGCCAAGTTGTTTAAAGAAAAGGTTAAGAGATGGCATGATAAAAGGATACAAAAGCGTGAATTCAATGTAGGTGACCATGTCTTGCTATACAACTCTTGTTTAAGATTTTTTGTAGGAAAACTTCTCTCTAAATGGGAAGGGCCTTACATTATCGAGGAAGTATATCGCTCCGGTGCCTTCAAGATCAACAACGCCGAAGGCACAAATCCAAAGGTGGTAAACGGGCAAAGAATCAAACATTATATCTCAGGTACTCCCATAAATGTTCAAACCAATATTATCAATACCATAACTCCGGAGGAGTACATTAGGGAGACCTACCAGAACGTTTCAGACTCCGAAAAGGAATAGGTATGTGGTACGGTAAGCAAACCGACTCCAAAACTTTTCCTATAGCAATTTTTCTCCGTTTTGGAATATTTAATAAATTAGGAAAATTTAAAGTAGTCCTAAAAGTGCACGAGGAGGCAACAAGCCAGGGGGCGCGCCCTACCCCCCTGGGCGCGCCCCTGTGGCTTGTGGCCGCCTCGTGTACCATCCGGACTCTGTTTTCTTGTGGTATACTCCTTTAGGTCGGTAAAAATTCATTATATAATCTCCAGAAGGTTTTAACCTTTGTATCTCGACAATACCTCTTGTTTTCGTTTTGAGTTGTTTCTGCAGCAGATTTAGAGCAATATGTCGTCCCAAGATTCCGATGGGGAGAGATATATATCGCATTATCTTGCCAATCCCAAGCTCTTTGGGGACCTAGATCCCTATGGATTGTTCTCGGAGGAGGAACAAGAAGGCATATATGAGGAACAAAGCTCGGATGAAGAAGAGACCACCCAGTCTCAACCGGGAGATATGCATGTGGAGTTCAGGAAATCGAGCCTACCAAACACAAGGAGAAAACCCAAGGATCTATTTATCCCCTCTCATTTTCTGCAGGAGAGCAAGCAAGAATTATGTCAAAGGATATTGAAGCTCGAGCAGGAAATTGACGATCTGAGGGAACAGAATTTTATGCTTAAGAGGAAACTGGACAAGCTTCCAACTTCGTCAACAACTCCAATATTACCACCTCCGAAGGAGGACAACTAAACACATGGGTATGGGCACTCCCCTTGGCTTGTGCCAAGCTTGGGGGAGGTGCCCCGGTATCGTATCACCATCACATCTTTTACTTTTATCGTTTTTATTAGTTCGATCCTTTTGGTTATATCTTGATCTAGTAGAATAAAGTTTTTAGCGTGATCTAGTTTTTGAGTTTTGATTTATGTTCCCCCTATGTAATCGAGTCCGAGAGTTATATAATAAAAAGTAGTTTTGAGTTGAGGGCTTTGCTTGCTTGCTATGATCCTGAGAAAAAGAAATAGAAAGAAGAATAGAATAAAAGCAAAGAGTATATATGATGATCTTATGGGGAGTGATGACTTCACATATAAGTAGTATGTCGATTGAAATTTGTTGTGAGTTGACAAACATAGCAATTGGTCATTGCTGCAATTAAAAGGAAGTAATGAAGAAAGAGAGGTTCACATATAAATATATTATCTTGGACATCTTTTATGATTGTGAGCACTCATTAAAATATTATATGCTAAGAAGTTGATGTTGGACAAGGAAGACAACATAATGGGTTATGTTTGCTTATTTACGAATAGAAGTTATATGGTCATAGATCCTTTAACATGTGACGCTTGCTTCCACCCCATACTAGCCAAAACTTCCGTACCAAGTAGAGATACTACTTGTGCATCCAAACACCCTTAAACCAGTTTTGCCATCAGAATCCACCATACCTACCTATGGATTGAGTAAGATCCTTCAAGTAAGTTGTCATCGGTGCAAGCAATAAAATTGCTCTCTATATATGTAGGATCTATTAGTGTGAGGAAAATAAACTTTATACGAACTTGTGATATGGAAGAAATAAAAGCGACAGACTGCATAATAAAGTTCTTTATCACAAGCGGCAATATAAAGTGACGTTCTTTTGCATTAAGAGATTGTGCTTCCAACTATAAAAGCGCATGACAACCTCTGCTTCCCTCTGCGAAGGGCCTATCTATTACTTTCACTTTCTAGTACTTACCTTTATGCAAGAGTCATGGTGATCTTCACCACTTCCTATATTTTTCCTTTTCTCTTAGCAACCGTCATGTGTTGGGGAAAGATCTAGGCACATATATCCACTCGGATGTGGGTGATCATGAGTTATTTCTGTAGACATTACCCTTGACGTAAATAGTTGGGAGGCAAAAGTATAAGCCCCTATCTTTCTCTGTGTCCGATTGAAGCTTTGACCTCATAAGTACCGCGTGAGTGTTAGCAATTATGAAAGACCAAAAGATGATTGAGTATGTGGATTTGCTTTACAAGCTCTTATATTGACTCTTTCCGATGTTATGATAAATTGCAATTGCTTCAATGACTGAGATCATAGTTTGTTGGTTCCCAATAAAGTTCTTGATTCATACTTTACCTTGTGAATGAATTGTTACTCTAGTATAAGAAATTATATATCAATAAGTATTGCTGTTCTAAAGATGATCATGATGCCTTCATGTTCGTATTTTATTTTATCGACACCTCTATCTCTAAACATGTGGACATATTTATCGATTTCAGCTTTCGCTTGAGGACAAGCGAGGTCTAAGCTTGGGGGAGTTGATACGTCCATTTTGCATCATGCTTTTATATTGATATCTATTGCATTATGGGCTGTTATTACACATTATGGTACAATACTTATGCCTTTTCTCTCTTATTTTACAAGGTTTACATGAAGAGGGAGAATGCCGGCAACTGGAATTCTGGACTGGAAAAGGAGCAAATATGAGAGACCTATTCTGCACAACTCCAAAAGTCCTGAAAAGTTACGGAGAATTATTTTGGAATATATAAAAAATATTGGGCGAAGAATTTACGAGAGGGGACCCACCAGGCAGTCACAAGCCAGGGGGCGCGCCCTACCCCCTGTGGCTTGTGACCCCACTGGCAGGCCTCCGGTGTCCATCTTCTGCTATATGGAGGGTTTTGAACTGGAAAAAATCATAACACAGCTCTTGGGACGAAGCGCCGCCGTCTCGAGGCGGAACCTGGGCAGAACCAATCTAGGGCTCCGGCGGAGCTGTTCTGCCGGGGAAACTTCCCTCCCGGAGGGGGAAATCGAAGCCATCGTCATCACCAACGATCCTCTCATCGAGAGGGGGTCAATCTCCATCAACATCTTCACCAGCACCATCTCATCTCCAAACCCTAGTTCATCTCTTGTATCCGATCTTTGTCTCAAAAGCTCAGATTGGTACCTGTGGGTTGCTAGTAGTGTTGATTACTCCTTGTAGTTGATGCTTGTTGGTTTACTTGGTGGAAGATCATATGCTCAGATCCTTAATGATAATTAATACTCCTCTGATTGTGAACATGAATATGCTTTGTGAGTAGTTACGTTTGTTCCTGAGGACATGGGATAAGTCTTGTTATAAGTAATCATGTGAATTTGGTATTCGTTCGATATTTTGATGAGATGTATGTTGTCTCTCCTCTAGTGGTGTTATGTGAACGTCGACTACATGAAACTTCACCATTATTTGGGCCTAGAGGAAGGCATTAAGAAGTAATAAGTAGATGATGGGTTGCTAGAGTGACAGAAGCTTAAACCCTAGTTTATGCGTTGCTTCGTAAGGGGCTGATTTGGATCCATATGTTTCATGCTATGGTTAGATTTATCTTAATTCTTCTTTCGTAGTTGCGGATGCTTGCGAGAGAGGTTAATCATAAGTGGGAGGCTTGTCCAAGTAAGGGCAGTACCCAAGCACCGGTCCACCCACATATCAAATTATCAAAGTAACGAACGCGAATCATATGAGCATGATGAAAACTAGCTTGATAGAAATTCCCATGTGTCCTCGGGAGCGCTTTGCTTTATATAAGAGTTTGTCCAGGCTTGTCCTTTGCTACAAAAAGGATTGGGCCACCTTGCTGCACCTTTGCTACATTTGTTACTTGTTACCCGTTACGAATTATCTTATCACACAACTATCTGTTACCGATAATTTCAGTGCTTGCAGAGAATACCTTGCAGAAAACCGCTTGTCATTTCCTTCTGCTCCTCGTTGGGTTCGACACTCTTACTTATCGAAAGGACTACGATAGATCCCCTATACTTGTGGGTCATCACTCCTCGCGAGGGTGGGGCTCTCGCGAGGGCCTTATCTTGAGTGAAGTGGCGCCGGGCCGTGCTGGTTGTCGAAGTGGGCCATGCCTCCTATATCTTGCGTCGCTGCCCTAGGGCCTTCCCCCGCATCCATTCCTCCCCTCTCCTCCCTCATCCGCTGCCAGGTAAGGTCGCCTCCTCCCCAAGCTGTCACCATGGCCGAGGGGAGCCCAAGCTCCTCCACAGCATGAACCTGCTCGCCGTCTCCGTTGCAGCCCAGAGAGCGTCGCGGGCGGACCCGCCCTCGTCCGCAACCCCGCGCGCAAGCCCCGGAGCCTCGGTGCAGCTTCCTCCCCTGCTTCCTCCCGTCGTCTCCGGCCGCCCTCATCCTTGTACGACTCCAGCAGCCCCCGCAGTGAGCAGTCGCATCCCCTGGCCTCTTTGATTCGCCGTCGTTTCTGTCATCGCCGTAGTGGTCCACCGCGCCCATGTGACCGTCCGCCATAGCCGGGAGCCCGAGCTCCTCACGCCCAGCCGCATGCCTAGATCCCCGTGCTAGTACCGGGAATGGATCCCCGCGTCCATGCCGCACCCTCGCTGCCGATCATTTTCTCCATTGGGTCGTCGCCGGTGGCCTGCCGGCGTGCCGTCTCGTTCCCGTGTATTAAGGCATAGCGCCCTCCTATCTTCAGAGAACCGCGCCTAGCATAGTGGTAGCAGTGTTGCCGCCCTACGCAGGAGGTCTCGGGTTCGAATCCCCCCCCCCCCGAGCCCCTTTTATTTCCTCTGTATTGCACTAGTGTGTGGCTCACAGTGGGCCCAGGGCCCACCTGTCATACTTGCAGGGCTCCTGGCTCACTGCCAGGTACGCCCCCCTTATTTTTCTTCTTTTGTTTTATTTGTTTCTGAGATAATCTGTGTCATTCCCTTTAAAGGAAATATTCTGTTTTGTTTTTATTCCAAACCTGGCATAAACCTAGTACATGCCATTTTTGGCATATAAGTGATTTTAAGTGAGTAGTAGAATTTCTGATTGCAATGTTGTGAGATTTATCAACAGAAATATAGGCATGTGACATAAGGTTTTGGGGTACAAAAATCCAGAGAATCCAATGGTGTGGTTGGTTTTGTCATTTGGACATGTTTGCAAAAATGATGTTTTGTGATAATGTCTCCTTTTGCCTTTTTCACATGATTTAATCCTTGCAATATATGATGAACTTGTCAACATGATATATGCTCATTTGTGTATGTGCTAGCCCCTGGTATTTTTGCATGCCATGATAGTTCATGCTAGGAGTGGGAAACTTGATGTTAACATGCCACTAAAAATCTGTTTTCACATGCCCAAAATATTCTAAGTGTTGGAAATCTGTTATTTTGCTACCATGTTACCTAGATGATTCCCATGTATGTGTTGCTCCTTTGGAGTTGGCACAATGGTATGCATTGTTGTGCTTGTCATCCTCTGTAGATGTGTGCCAAGATCTTGTGGATTAGACCATTGCATCTTATATAAAATTTGCTGTCAACATGCTATTTTGTTAAAGTGCCATGTTTGCCTCTTGTAAATTTTTACTAAGTCTGTGAATCTGCTATTTTCAATATGTCAACTTGTGAGGATGGTAGCCATTGATACATGCATTTTCTAATGCTGCCATAAAGTAATTAATTGAAGTACATGTTGCCCTCGATCACCCTGTTAATTTTCATGCCATGCAAGTTCCTGTAGCATATATAAAAGTTGTTGTCAATTTGCTATCATGTTAAATCAGATTCTGTAAAACTGGAATTTTCACTAAGTCCCTTAAAACAGGTTCAACATGCCATATTGTGAGCTTTATTGCCACAGATCTATGCATCCTTTCATGTTGCTGTAGATAGACGAAATGTTGTGCATGATGTGTACTTCATATACATGCCTTGGTGGTGGTTTAAAACTTTCTGTAGCTCTGGATTTGTGTGTTGCAAGATGACATGTTGCTGTTTGTGGACAGATTGTGTGTTTGAGTGTTTTGTGACTTGTGGTAGCTATACTCCATTGTTTTGCTTGTTCTTTAGCCCTATTCTTGATAGATTTTCATTTCCTATCCAGTGGCATCCTTGGGATACCAAGGAATAGCCCATGGCCTCCCTCATCTTGGTTTTTGTCTCCGTTAACATTCGTACCATGCCGGGAGTGTACCGTAACCTACGTTACTCCGTTTGCAATGTTCTACATATGCATTTTCATCGATTTTTCATGAAGCATTCATATTTTCCATGATAATGCATGTTCAAATAACTAAACTTGAGGTTCTGTCCAGAATACTAAAGAACTTAATAATTGCATGAGAAACATGACTAGCATAGGGTTGCCATGTTAAATACTTCAACTTGGTCATGCATCATCTTGTTTATGCATTGCACCTTGTTTGTATATTTATTTGGTGTTGTTTCTCTTTGGGTAGACGCGAGTGTCGAACCTGAGTACGAGGATCCAGGAGAGTACAACTACGAGGACCCAGCTCTTTGTCCCTCTGAAGACCCAACAGGCAAGATGATCATACCCGGATCCCGACTCTATTTTTGCTATGCTAGATGTCTCGCTTCTACCGTTATGTTTCGTTACCTATCACTTAAACTGTCAGCCTCCTAAATTGCCATGAAAGCCTCTAACCCCTCCACTTCCTAGCAAAACATTCATTGGCTACGTTACCGCTGCTCAGCCCTTATCTTATAGCGTTGCTAGTAGCAGGTGCAAGTTTTTCCATGTGCCAACATGGATATTTGGAGATATCACCTTATTTATTGTTATTTAAATTAATGCACATATATATCTGGCAACGGTGGAAGGCTTGGCCATTTGCCCGGTGTTTTGTTCCGCTTTCGCCGCACTAGTTCCGAGTACCGGTGTTATGTTCCATATTTTTGCGCTCCTAACATGCTCGGGGTTGTTATGGGGACCCCCTTGACCATTCGTTTTAGATTAAAACTTGTCTGGCAAGACCCAACATTGGTACTACATTTGCTAAACAGCTTAATAAAATTGCATAGGGCATAGCTACCCCGTGGATAATTAATCAACAACCCGGGCCAGTGCTCCTCATGAGTGTTGGTCCAACCCAGAGCAGCTTATTAACGCCGCCCAGGGCAACTCGGTGATTGGCGTGGTAACCATTGCTCATCCGTCGTGTCCTGAGAACGAGATATGCGGCTCCTATCGGGTTCGTCGACACGTCGGGCGGTCTTGCTGGACTCGTTTTACCTTTCTCGAATGTCTTGCGCGAGGAATTCCAATAATACTTCGGGCTATCTCGAGGTTGAGGTTTTCCAACGGAATTGCCTAGGAAATCACGGGATTCGTGGTTGAGGTTATTCCCGCGGCGTGTGGTTAGTTTGTGATGGATGAGTTGGAGCACCCCTGCAGGGTTAAATCTTTCGGAAAGCCGTGCCCGCGGTTGCGTGGCAAATTGGAAATTTGTTTAACACCCGGTTATAGTTAACTTGAAGTAAAATCAAATAAAATCCGCCAACTGTGTGCGTAACCGTGACTGTCTCTGCTCGTGAACATGAACCGAGAGAGAACACGGTGGGGTTATGATTGACATAAGTACGTGTTCAGGATCACTTAGTGACCATGCTAGTTCACGTTCGTCTTACGTAGGCCACCATATTTACATTCATGTTCTCGTAAGTTAGCCACCAAATACATGCTCAGTGCTTGCTGCATCCTCACCACTTATCCAAATCATCACCTAATGGCTTACATAGTTTCGGTACCCGGGTTATGAGATTGCTGAGTCCCTGTGGCTCACAGATTACAACAATACAGGTACAGGTGTTGACGAGTACGTGCCAGATGACTTGTCGCAGCTCCAGTGGGAGTATGATGAAGAACGTAGGCGTATGTATGTTACGTATCCTGATGAGTAGGGAGCTTCGTGGTGGTGATCCTGGGATAGCAAGACAGTTTATCATTGCTTCTTTTATCATTTGATTTCGTCCGTAGTCGGACCCTGTCTTCTGGATGATGTATGAATAATTTGTGTGGACTTGTAAGATAGCTTGTGGCGAGTGTAAGCCAGCTCATATACTCATCTCTTCCTACATGTATGCAATTTTTACTATACTTGCGAAACGACTAGATGCGCTTCTATCCCCGTCGAGTCCCTCGTGCCTTAATAGGGATAGGACCGCATCTTGGGCGTGACAAGTTGGTATTCAGAGCCATACCGACCATAGGAGCCCCTTGTTTGATCGAAATTGGCCAAGTCGAGTCTAGTGAAAACTATTTTGAGTCTAGTTATATCGGAGACTAGGTTTCTTTTACTCCTCTTCTATACTCTGGTGAGGAATTACGACTTAGGAATTTTAAGTCTACTCCTCTTCTAGCTCAAATTTTTTTTAGGATCACGCGAGTATTTTGGAGCCTCTATGATACCGATGTGACGGGAATTATATTCTTCGTGCCTCCCGTACGTATGGATTGGACCCGGGGAGTAGAGCTCCAGGGGATTCTTGACACATCGTTATCGTTCAGTTTCCTTAGTACTTAAGAACGCGGGTGTTCAAAATTGCTTCAATACTATTCGTGGTGCGAAGAGTGTGGCGGCACCCAGTACTGGGGAGCGGGATCACATGTACTGCCATCTTTAGTATCATTGTGATTACGAGGATCTGAGGTAGATGAGTTTCCGAGGTCTTTGGGTGTGTATTGAGGGATGTGATACACTGGAGAGTAGTATTACTGCTAGGAGTTGAGTGATGGATAAAAACTCCGTGTATCCGTGTACCCGATTGCATAACCAAGATTTCGGAAGTTCCTAGGTGGGATTTCCAGTAGTGTCCTAGGATCATCTTCTGACAGATGTATGATGGTTTATACATTTGTTCTGAGCAACCTTAGCTCAATACTTGTTGTGTTATTTCAAGTGGCTTCATGATCTAATGGTGTTATCATGATACTGCAGAAAGAGTTCTTACTATCTGCAGTTTGAATGCAATTGATGATATTCTGTTGCAATTTCTTTCAAGCCGTTAATTCAGATTTTTCAATCATCTTTTTCAATGGTATGCTGATAATCTTGTCCATCTTCAGGATGGCTCCAGCAACTCGTGGGAATCAGGGTCGTGATGGAGAGCAGTCTGAACCTCCACCACCCCCACCTCCACCTCCAGAAGCTTGGCAAGCTATGATGGCCGCAACCAATGCAAACACTCAGATGTTGCTCAGGTTGCTGTAGGAAAGGGAGCAGGGACAACAAGGTCATCATGGGAATTTTCATAATCAGCCATAGTTTGCAACTCTGAACCAGTTCCTCACAAATAAACCCAAGTCCTTCACTTGCTGTGATCTGCCTCTTGATGCGGACGATTGGCTCCGTGACATGAACAAGCATTTTGAGTGCAGCAACGTCAGGCCAGATGACTATGTCAAGTTTGCGACTTTCCAGCTCAAGGGTCAGGCAGCAGATTGGTGGCAACAGTACAAGGATTCTAGAGGTGGTCGTGCAGTCTCTTGGGATGATTTCTGTCGTGACTTCAGAGCTCGTCATATCCCGACGAGCTTTGTCGAGGGTATGCGTGAGAAGTTTAGCAACCTGAAGCAGGGAAGTATGTCTGTCTATCAGTACAACTCTGAGTTTCAGAATCTGGCCCACTATGCTAAGCAAGATGTTCCTGATGAGAAGTCCAAGATTTATCAGTTCAGAGGTGGCCTCAGAGAAGATCTTCAGCTTGCTCTCGTCCTTCACGAGCCTTCTGTGTTTGATCAGTTCTACAACTTGGCTCTAAAGTTCGAGGCAGTTCAGCTCAAGCTTGAGAATTCTAGGAAGCAATTCAGGGACTCCAACCCTTCCTCGTCCAGCTCTCAGATTGTTCCTAAGCAGCAAAAGTATTGGGTTCCTCCTCCGTTTCATCCTCCTCAGCAGCAGAAACAGCACGGTGGTCGTGGACCTTCCCACCCACCAAACCCAGGTTTTCAGCAGAGGCCTCAGGCTCCCAAGTCAGCAAATGCTCCTCCTCCAGGCAACTTCCGTCCGCTCTCAGAGGTTACGTGTCACAAGTGTGGTCAGAAGGGCCACTACTCCAACAAGTGCACCAACTAGCGGCGTCTTCCGCCTCCTCCTCCTATCAGGCCCCCAGGCAGTGCTATGGTGAAGCACAATCACAAGTCAGTCAGAGTGAACATGGTCAATGCTGCTGAAGCAGAGGATTGTTCTCAAGTGATAATGGGTAATCTCTTGGTTAATTCTATTCCTGCAAAAGTTTTGTTTGATACTGAGGCATCCCATTCATTCATATCAAGACCTTTTGTTGCAAAGCATTATTTACCCACGGAACATTTGGCAAGTCCTTTTCGTGTGGTCTCTCCAGGTATGCGAATGAGTTCTCATATGGTTATTCCGGATGTCTCTGTCAAGATGGGCAGCTATTCCTTTCTAGCCTCTCCAATTGTGCTCGGCAATTCCAATATTGATCTTATTCTTGGCATGGATTTTCTGGCGATGAACAAGGCTTATGTTCATTGCAAAGCTAAAGAAGTCCAATTGACTCATACTTCTGAAGATGTGATTATTTTCGCAGCTCGCGATGACACGATTCGTCTCTTTTCTCTCAATGAGAAGGGTGAAATTTCTGCCATTTCTCAAATCCCAGTCGTTTCTGAGTATGAAGATGTATTTCCAAAAGAATTGCCAAGAATGCCTCTTCACCAGCCAGTGGAGTTTGTGATTGAACTCGAGCCTGGAAATGAACCGGTGTGCAAGCGTCCTTATAAGCTTGGCCCCGAAGAGCTGAAAGAATTGAAGAAACAGCTAGATGAACAAGAGCGTATGGGTCTGATCAGACCAAGTTCTTCCCCCTGGGGTTTGTGGTGTTCTTTTTGTCAAGAAGAAGGATGGCACAGACCGACTATGTGTCGATTACCGTCCATTGAATAAGAAGACAATCAGGAACAAGTATCCACTTCCCAACATTAATGAGTTGTTTGAGAAATTGAAAGGTGCCAAGGTTTTCTCGAAGTTAGATCTCAGTATGGGCTATCATCAAATCCGTATTCGTGAAGAAGATATTCCAAAGACTGCTTTCAGGATGAGTTTTGGCTCTTATGAGTACACCGTCATGTCCTTTAGTCTAGCAATTGCGCCTCTGACTTTCTCCACAATGATGAACTTCATATTCTCTCCTTTCAAAAATGAGTTTGTCTTGGTGTATTTGGATGACATTCTTGTTTTCTCGAAGACCGAAGAATAGCATGCAGAGCATATCCGGCTTGTGCTTGACAAGCTAAGAGAGCATCGGTTTTATGCTAAGTTCTCCAAGTGTGAGTTTTGGCTCAATGAAGTGGTGTACCTTGGGCATGTCATCTCTACTGAGGGCATTAAAGTGCACCCTGAGAAAGTTGAGGCAATTGTGAAGTGGGAGCCTCCTGAAAGCATATTTTCTCCCTTGGTGGTTCTGGTAATTTATAACAACATATAAGTCATTGAACTAATGTTTCCACTAAGTATATTTCAGGAAAAGTTCAATGATAGGATTGGTAAAAGGATTGTGGAGATTGTGGAATACCCCAAGATGCAAGGAAATGGATTGGCAAAGCTTCAAGCAAGAGGACTCTACATTTTACATTTGTGAGAAATCACTTTGAGTCCATAGGAAAGCCAATACTATTAAAAGGGGGTAAGGTTTTGTTGGTGAACAAAATGCTCATACGTGCACAAGTGATAGTCACCAAAAACACCCACAAGCTCTTCCACAAAAGTCTGTCCAAAGTCAAATATCCAAAATCGGTGCAACCAACACTTCCCACTCGGTGCCACCGATTCCCATACCCAGATAGACCTAAGCCAAACCCTACCTTTTCGGTGCAACCGATTCTGCTTCGGTGCCACCGAGTTTGGTTGCCAACTTTCTGTTACGCAAATTCACAATATCGGTACCACCGAGATTGATGGATCGGCATCACCGAGAATGGGTAATCTGACCGTTGGTCACCTTATCGGTGCAACCGAGTTTCATATATCGGTCTCACCGAGATTCAAAAGTTGCCACCTTTTGGTCACTTCGGTACCACCGAAATTAACACATCGGTGTCACCGAGTTGGTCATTTTGTGTGTAACGGTTGGATTTTTGGGGATGCCTATATATACCCTCCACCACCACCTACTGGAAAGAGAAGCACTCAGAACTATTCCATACTTGCCCCATCCAGTTTTCTGAGAGAGAGCCACCTACTCATGTGTTGAGATCATGCCATTCCATTCCAACCATATGAATCATGATTTCTAGCCTCCCCAAGTTGCTTTCCACCAATCCCATCTCTTCCACCAAGCCAAATCTATGAGAGAGTGATTGTGTGTTGAGGAGTCTATCATCTTGAAGCACAAGAGCAAGGAGTTCATCGTCACTACCGAGCCTATTACCTTTTGGAGGGTGGTGCCTCCTAGATTGGTTAGGTGTCACTTGGGAGCCTCCTACTTCGTGTTGTGGAGTTGAACCAAGAAGTTTGTAAGGGCAAGGAGATCGCCTACTTCGTGAAGATCTACCCATAGTGAGGCTAGTCCTTCGTGGACGGAAGCCGTTATGAAATAGTCAAGGTTGCTACTTCGTGGACCCTTATGGGTGGAGCCCACCGTGGACTCTCGCGACCGTTACCCTCCGTGGGTTGAAGACTCCATAAAGGTGGACGTACGATAGCACCACCTATCGGAACTACGGGAAAAAATCATCGTGTCTACAATTGCGTTTGATCCTCCTACCCTTCCTTTACTACTCATGCTTGTTGTTACTTTCCGCTGCTATACTCTTAGACATGCATGTGCAGGGTGTACTTGACTTGCCATGAATGCTAAAATATGCCAACACTAAAAATTGGGAAAAGGCTAGATTTTATTTGGTCAAGTAGTCTAATCCAAGGTTAGTTTATCCCTCCTATGGGGGGATGTCACATCAAGGGGGAGCTTTACTCTAAGACTTGAGTCAAAGCATCTCTTAGTATGTGACAACATTAAATGCTTTATGTAAAAGTGGTAACCCACTTGTGCTTAAACGATGAGTATGACCTATGATCAAGTATTCTTACTTGGCTCCTATGTCAATATACTCATATGTAGATGACTTCGTCATCGCCAAAGTGCTTGTTAGTTGCTAGTATGTTTGTGCATGTTTGACATGATTTCATTTGACATCTTATTGTGTGAGCATGTTGGTCTGCATTTATTTACCCATTCGAGGACATCCAATTGTTGCTATTTGGCTTTTGATTTTCCTTTTGCCAATTGGATGGACAAGAATGCCTAGGACCACTCTCTAAGATATCTATGCTTTCTCACCTCATATTCTATTCATGCTGCATCACAAAATTTGAACAAGTACTTTTCGATCCCTCTGTGTGCGGAGTACTCGGAGTTCCGTATCGACAAAGGACTGACCATTAAAACCTCCCAAGTGCATCTCGGTGGAACCAACCCAAAATTCTCGGTCTCACCAAATGCCTAGGGTTGATCTGGTTTTTCAATCTCGGTACTACCGATTCCATATTCTCGGTTACACCGAGTTTCCCTGTCAGCTGATAGCTGAGGAACTCGGTGACACCAAAAATTTAGAATCGGTGTCACCGACAGCAAAGGGTATATATGCTGTGGACCCCGACGCTTTGAAATTCAATCTCAAACCGTCGCGCCTCAGAACCCTAAGCTGCCGATTCGTGACCCCTGGTCATCGCCCTTGCCTCCCCGTGCGTCTTCACCGCTGGGATCCTCGCCGTCGACGCGCATCTTCGCCGCCGTCGCCGCCGTAGCGGATCCGTCGCCAAGTTAGGGTACGGATTCGATTTTTCTTGCGCTCCCCGTCTAATTCTCGCGCAATGAAGTTTGTTTTATCTATAAGCCACAGATTGCAATCCCTTCTATCCTCTAAAAACTTTCAGTAGATAGCGAATAATTGATTTTCTAGGGTTTACCGTCCGCCCGATGGAACTCGGTAGAACCGAAGCAAACAAATCGGTGTCACCGATTTGCCAATTTGTGCTACTGAGAACTATCTCGGTGAAACCGAGTACTCCTTTTCGGTCTCACCGAAAGGAGTGCCAAGTTTCTATTTAAGAGAAAGTCAGTCTCGGTAGCACCGAAATTTTTGCTTCGGCTATATCGATTTTCATGGGACAGAATGTAAACCTTGAGAATCTTTTGTTCAAACTTTCAAAAACTGCTGCATTTTGTGATGACTTATCCTATTCCACTCTTCTATACTCTATTCACAGGGTCAGTATGTCAAGTGCTGAGGACAGTGAGAACAACTTCAGAGAGCAGAGTGTTGAATTGGATTCTGGCAGTAGTCCTGAATCTAGTTCCCCTTCAGATCCAGGCACCCCTAGTTCTCATGGGTTTCCCAAGGCTGCTACCAGGGCCAGGAAGAAGCTGAACTCAGATGAGGAGGATTCAGATTTTGTGCCAGAGGAGATTCTTGCCAAGAAGCAAGAGAAGGCTGCCAAGAAATCTGCCAATGAGGCCACCTCTTCCAGGAGGGTGGTTGGCAAAACATATGCACCTCCAGAGTCTATGAGAGAACCTGAGAGTGCCAGAGCGACAATGACTGTTGAGCCCCCAAGGAAGTCTATGCCTAAGAAGGCAGGGGAGAAGAAGAAGAGCGGAAAGAGGATAATCCATGTTGTTGGCAGGCCTACATCCATGTATGAGGACCCTGAGGAGGCTACTGGTGCTGCTGCTTAGGAGGAGGAAGAACATGTTGAGAAGGCCCCTCCCAAGAAGAAGCAAAAGAAGCTTATGGCTGATGCTATGCCAAATTCTGGCACATCCAAGAGCACCAAGTCTGCCCCCAAGAAGGCTGCTGCTGAAAAACCCAAGAGGTTATCCAGACAAATTCCAGCTTCTGAGAAGAACAAGGGCACTACCTCCAGAGATGAGGATGAGGATGCTATGTCTGCATTGATGAAGCTTAGGCCACACCTTCCTATGCACAATGCCAGCCATCCAGTAGCTGAGGATATGAAGAAGAGGAAGGATTCTGGTCTGAGGGCATGGAGAGCTATTGACCCATATGCCCAGATAAGAAAAATAGATGTGGACTACAGATTCTACACCAAGGAGCAATAGGATTTCTATGAGACTGTGTTGCTTGACAAAAGCCCAGCTGTCAGTGACATGAGGTACGTGGATTGGAAGTACATCAAGGAGAATGAGGACTATTTTCCAAATGTCCAAGATAATTTTCACTGCATTGGCCTGGATGAGTTTGTTGGCAAAGAGTTTACAGCATGGAATGATGAGATGATCATGCAATTCTACTCCACTGCACATTTCTATGGAGATGGTAGAATTGTATAGATGACTGAAGGAGCTAGATACGAGTCCACTGTTGAGGATTGGGCTGCCATCTTAGGAGTCCCAGAGATGCAGGATGGTGACTTGGATGTCTACTCTGAATCCAAGGAGAGCCACAATGCTATGGCCAACATGTACAATGAGATTCCTGCTGCTCATGTGAAGTCTCACAGGCTAGGTTCTATCTACTTCCTCTAGGCTGACCTCCGCACCATGAACACCATATTGAGGCATACTTTGATGCCCAAGTCAGGAGATGAGAAGATGATCCGAGGCCACTCCATCAACATGCTGATCCACCTTGACAGACACACCAGGATTAGAGTCATGGATCTGATTGTAGAGACAGTGAAGAGGGTTGCTGCTGATCAGAAGCGCTCATGCTGCTATGTGCCCTTTATCCAGATGCTCATCAACTCCAAGCTGGAGAAGCACATATTTGCTCTAGACAGACCCCACTTGCCCCTACAGCCAGATTTAGAGGACAACGTTGTGGTGATGCATCCAGAACATCCCACATCAGCTGTAGCTCAAGCACAGGCAGAGGCAGAGGTAGCTAGAGCCACTAGTGCTCAAGTCCCTAGATCCAGGAACGAGCAAATGGATCTTTTGATCTCATTAGTTCAGGGCATGCAGAAGGACATTAAGGGCATTCTGGACAACCAAAACAGTCTTGTGAGGATCTTCGAGAACAGGATGAAGACCCTCAACGACGAGGTAGATGGGCTGACCAGGACAGTCAATGAGCTTAAGAAGGAAGTTGACTCTGTGCCTCTTCCTCAGTCTTCTGATGATGATGATGATGATGATGAGGATGACTCACCTCTCCGGCTAGGCACTCAGTTCACCACTCAGGCCAGATCAGCCACAGTGCCAGCTCCAGAGTTGAGGCCTTCTTCTTCAGCACCTGCTACTGTCACCTCAGCTCCATCAGCTCCAGTTCCTCCAGTTGCCACTCCAACTCCATCCACGACATCTGCTGAGATCTTCGCCGACGCAGTTCTCTCGACTCCTTCATCAACAACCGGAGGAGATCAGCCCAAGAACGCTTAGATATATGCCTTTGAACTTTTTGGTAACTTGTTGCCAAAGGGGGAGAAGTGTATATAGATCTTTAGGCTTCGAGTGAGAGAGCGTTTGGTTTTTATCGCTTTTTCAAAACATTTGGTCTTTTGGTTGCTTGTGTTAAACGTTTGTTGGTGTTTGATCATACACGTTATGTTTGATGCTACTATTTCCTATCATCTGAATGCTTATGAGATGATCATTCACCTTTGCTTGATTGTGTTGTGCTATGTTGTTCACTCTTATTATTATCGCACACCACCAAGATGTATGTGACATGGAAGAAGTGCCCCATGTACCTAATCGATTGTGCATTTGCATTCAAACGCAAATTCAAAATAATGCACAAATTTAGGGGGAGCTCTTGCTTATCACAAACTTCTCAAAGCGACGATTATATTCATTGATTATATCATATGTCAAAGCTTTGATCTATATGTTCTCATCAATTACCAAAAAGGGGGAGATTGAAAGCACATTTGCTGCCTTGGTGGTTTTGGTAATTTATAACAACATATAAGTCATTGAACTAATGTTTCCACTAAGTATATTTCAGGAAAAGTTCAATGATAGGATTGGTAAAAGGATTGTGGAGATTGTGGAATACCCCAAGATGCAAGGAAATGGATTGGCAAAGCTTCAAGCAAGAGGACTCTACATTTTACATTTGTGAGAAATCACTTTGAGTCCATAGGAAAGCCAATACTATTAAAAGGGGGTAAGGTTTTATTGGTGAACAAAATGCTCATACGTGCACAAGTGATAGTCACCAAAAACACCCACAAGCTCTTCCACAAAAGTCTGTCCAAAGTCAAATATCCAAAATCGGTGCAACCAACACTTCCCACTCGGTGCCACCGATTCCCATACCCAGACAGACCTAAGCCACACCCTACCTTTTCGGTGCAACCGATTCTGCTTCGGTGCCACCGAGTTTGGTTGCCAACTTTCTGTTACGCAAATTCACAATATCGGTTCCACCGAGATTGATGGATCGACGTCACCGAGAATGGGCAATCTGACCGTTGGTCACCTTATCGGTGCAACCGAGTTTCATATATCGGCCTCACCGAGATTCAAAAGTTTCCACCTTTTGGTCACTTCGGTACCACCGAGATTAACACATCGGTGTCACCGAGTTGTTCATTTTGTGTGTAACGGTTGGATTTTTGGGGATGCCTATATATACCCCTCCACCACCACCTACTCAAAAGAGAAGCACTCAGAACTATTCCATACTTGCCCCATCCAGTTTTCTGAGAGAGAGCCACCTACTCATGTGTTGAGATCATGCCATTCCATTCCAACCATATGAATCATGATTTCTAGCCTCCCCAAGTTGCTTTCCACCAATCCCATCTCTTCCACCAAGCCAAATCTGTGAGAGAGTGATTGTGTGTTGAGGAGTCTATCATCTTGAAGCACAAGAGCAAGGAGTTCATCGTCACTACCGAGCCTATTACCTTTTGGAGGGTGGTGCCTCCTAGATTGGTTAGGTGTCACTTGGGAGCCTCCTACTTCGTGTTGTGGAGTTGAACCAAGAAGTTTGTAAGGGCAAGGAGATCGCCTACTTCGTGAAGATCTACCCATAGTGAGGCTAGTCCTTCGTGGACGGAAGCCGTTATGGAATAGTCAAGGTTGCTACTTCGTGGACCCTTATGGTTGGAGCCCTCCGTGGACTCTCGCGACCGTTACCCTCCGTGGGTTGAAGACTCCATAAACGTGGACGTATGATAGCACCACCTATCGGAACCACGGGAAAAAATCATCGTGTCAACAATTGCGTTTGATCCTCCTACCCTTCCTTTACTACTCATGCTTGTTGTTACTTTCCGCTGCTATACTCTTAGACATGCATGTGTAGGGTGTACTTGACTTGCCATGAATGCTAAAATCTGCCAACACTAAAAATTTGGAAAAGGCTAGATTTTATTTGGTCAAGTAGTCTAATCACCCCCCCCCCCTCTAGACATACTTTCGGTCCTACACCTCCTCAGAATGTCAAGCAGCTTTGAAGCTTCCTCAGGCTTGCAAGTTACTGCAGAAGATTCGTCAAGAACTTCTCTCAAATTGCTAAGCCTTTGTCTAACCTCCTTAAGAAGAGTGTCAAGTATGTGTGGACTCCTGAGTGTGATGTGGCGTTCAATACACTCAAGGAAAAGCTGACTTCAGCTCCAGTTCTCACTCCTCCAGATGAATCCAAGCCTTTCCAAGTGTTCTGTGATGCGTCCCTCCAAGGTCTTGGTGGTGTTCTTATGCAAGATAAGAAGGTTGTGGCTTATACCTCGCGGCAGCTGAAGCCTAGCGAGAAGAACTACCCCACTGATGATCTTGAGTTGGCGGCAGTTGTTCATGCTCTGATGACCTGGAGACATCTATTGTTGGGAAGACCAGTTGAGGTGTTCACTGACCACAAGAGCCTAAAGTACATTTTCACTCAACCCAATCTCAATCTTCGGCAAACACGTTGGGTGGAAATGATCGAGGAGTACAATCCAAACATTGAGTATACTCCTGGAAAAGCAAATGTCATTGCAGACGCGCTGAGCAGAAAGGCATACTGCAACAGTCTCATTCTCAAGCCTCTCCAACCCGAGCTTTGTAAAGCATTCCGCAAGCTCCATCTCCAAGTTGTTCCTCAAGGATTTCTTGCCAATCTTCAAGTCTCTCCGACTCTCGAAGATCAGATTCACCAAGCTCAGCTTCTTGATGCTATGGTGAAGAAAGTGAAGAAAGGTGTGGCCAAGAGCATTCCAAAGTATAAGTGCTTCCGTGTTAATGACAAAGATACCTTGTTCTTCGAGGACCGTCTGGTGTTTCCAAAAGGTGATCTAAGGAAGGTTATCATAGATGAAGCACATAATTCCCTCCTCTCTATTCATCTAGGAAGTTCCAAAATGTATCAGGACCTCAAGCAAACCTTCTGGTGGACTCGTATGAAACGTGAGGTTGCTCAGTTTGTGAACGAGTGTGAAGTTTGTCGCAGAGTGAAGGAGGAACATCAACGTCCAGCAGGCCTCCTTCAGCCTTTGCCCATCCCAGAGTGGAAATTCGATCATGTTGAAATGGATTTCGTCACTGGTTTTCCTAAGTCCAAGAGAGGAAACGATGCCATCTTTGTCACAACCCTAGCTAGCCATGGCTTGTCATTGCATTAACCATCATGGCATCATGTTTAAATTTGCATCAACATGAAATGGGGATTATCAGAAACCCTAGCACCTCACCCTAACTAAACCAATTCAAATGTTGTGAATTTTCAATGAATCCAAAATGCCCTTAAAAATGTTCACTATTTCTGATAAATGTTGGCAACAACATATCAGGGGACATTTTAATTTTCACAACAATTATAGAATTTTAAAATAACCTTTTACTGCTACTGAAATTGACAACTAAAGCACTATTAATATTATAGTCTTGCAAAAATGCTGAAACTTTTTGTGGAGTTTTGAAATATTCAAACTACACTCCATGAAATATGTTGGTATTTTTGTGCTAGGTACTTTGTGCCCAAACAGATATAACACAAAGGACAGAAATATAAAAACAGAAATAAAAATCAAAATGCAGAGAGAGAGGACTAACCTCAGGCCCAGGCCAGGCCGGCCCACCTGGCCCAACTAGGCCGTCGTCCTCCTGGCGGCCAGGAAGCCAGGCGTGTGGCCGCTGCGCGTGCACGGACATGCCGCCACGCCGGCAGCTGCCTGCCTGCCTCTTCCGTCGCACTGGCGACGCGGATTAACTCGCCAGAGCCGTCCCAGTCGCTCTCTCCCCCTTCATTCGCCTCCATGCTCCTCTCCTCGCTTCTGCTCGCCATGGCCGACGGCAGCTGAAGGCCGCCGCCGCCTCCCCAGTGCCTCCCTCTCGCCCCCGATCAGCTCCTAAGCTCCGCCTCGACGCCCTGATCCTCTACGCCGCCGCCGTTCGCCGCCATCAGGCCGTCCCCGAGCCCGCTCTCATAGGCTTCGCCTTCGCGATGAGCTTGCGGACCCGTTCCCCCCCCTCTCCACTGTCGATTGAGCGCCATGGCCCTCAATTCCATTTGAGACCGAGGAGCTCCGCCGCGGACCTCGACGCCGGCGACCTTCTGGTGTCCAGGTGGTCCATCTGAGGCCGCCACTGGGTTCGTGGAGTTCCGTAGGTGCTGTAGGAGCTAAGGCCCCGCTGTTTTGCGCATCGAGTCGTCGACTCCGAGCATGACCGAGCCGCCGCCGCCGCAAAGCACGTCGCTGGCGATGCTCCAGGCCATCTCCGTCCCTGGGATGTGCTCCTTTGGATGCACACGTTTGCGGCCGTTCAAATGAGCCATTCCGCCATCGTTTTGGTCGCCGGAGGTGGGTTTCCGACCCCCTCCGCCGTCTCTGTGGTCGCCGGCGGCTCAACGCCGGCGAGCACGACCTGTTTGACCGCGGGGGTTGACCCCTTGGTCACTTACAGGTGGGGTCCAGCCCCTGGTTAACTTAGTGCTAAGCAGAAATTAATTAATTAGTCTAATCACCCACTGACCAGTGGGCCCTGGTTCACTGATTAAGTTTAAAGATTAATCCAAATCCTTTAATTAGTGAAGGAGTCAATGACATGTAGACCCCACATGTCAGATTTGATTTAAATTAAAATGAATTGGCCTACTGATGTCATGCTGATGCAGTAAATGCTTTTCTGATTTATATTAATTCCAGAAAATGGATAAAACTTAGAAAATTCATAGAAATTAATCTGTAACTCAGATTGAAATAAGTTATATATGAAAAATCATCAGAAAAATCCAAAGAATCCATTGGTGCTATCATCATGCATGTTAGAGCAACCTAAATAGATGAACATTGCCATTTTGCAATAAGGCAATATATGGAATATCACATGGAGAACAATTTTGAACCTATATTCAATCCTACTCCATTTAACTCTAATGCTAGGTGCATTAGCTCATCTGTAACATGTTGCCATGTCATGATCATGCATTATATTGTTGCACTTGCCTGTATTGATTGTACTATGTTGTATCGCGGTAGGTTCTGCTCCCGAGGATACGCGTGAGTATCCAGCTGAAGGGCAGTACCCTGCCACCAACCAGCAAGGCAAGCAACCCCACCTTGAGCATCCCGATAAAATCCTACTCTCTCGCTCCTGCTCTCTTTTACTGCATTAGGACAACAACGATTCAACTGTTACATGTTCTCGGTAGTTGAACCCATTCCTTTGCATGACCTGTCTTTGTCACAATAAATAGTTGAAACCACTTAGCATGAGTAGCAACTGCTTGAGCCTTGTTGTGCTTACTCATCCATGCTTGCTTACCGTGCCTGCTATGCTTAGAGTCGTGTCGAGTCTGATCCATCTGGGCGATGAATCGGAATGGAGTGTTCATGTCCTACTGTGTGAGAGCTAAGTGTGTGAACACGATTTGGTAAAGGTAGCGATGAGAGGCCATGTAGGAGTACATGGTGGGTTGTCTCATTGGGACCGTCCTTAAGAACTGAGTTATGTGTATGTTATCCAAGACAAGATACTACCGCACATTGGGATCCTTAATTGACTCTCTCGGCTTATTAATCGCCTTGATCTCTGTCCAGGAGTTGCAACTAGTTTCTGGTGTTTGTAGGATGTGCTGGCGGCCGTGCATAGCGCTGACCGGAGGGGTAGGCTATGGCGCGGTAGATGCACCGTGGCCCGGTGTACCAAGCGTAGTACCATCCGTCGAGGTGGGCTTGGGAACCCTGCACACATCGTTTGTGGCCGTAATGTAAACTTCGGCCGGACTTCCTTGCGGGTTCAGTCTCAAATAGGTGATAAACCTGGACTAGAGTCTCGTGTGATTAGTCAGGCCGTGGCCGACTCCCTCGCTGGGCTTCCGCTTGAAGGTTGCCGAGGTGCCTTTTTACGTGCACATGGCGGTAAGTGGCGGGAGCGTGTGTGAAGAAGTATACCTCTGCAGGGTGAAGTAATCTGTTCGAATAGCCACGTCCTCGGATATGGACTACTTGGAAACTTATGTGGTACATAGACAAGTGAAATGGATCCTCTAAAATGCGCAAGATAAGCGTGAGTGATATGGATGGCCTTCTCGTAGGGAGACGGGAGTGGATCCATAGTGGTGTATTCATTTGGTGAATATGTGGACTCGTGTGCGTTGTCCCACCTCAAAGATACTACTTGTAGTCGTAGTATAGGTTAGCCAAGAGTCAAAGCTGGCTTGCTGCAATAAACTCCACAACCCCTTTGTTGACAATGATGCATATGTAGATAGTTCTGATGTAAGTCTTGCTTAGTACCTTGTACTCACGGTTGCTTAATTTATGTTCTTGCAGAGGAGACGTCAGTCTCATTAGTGATTCCTATGCCATGAAGTTCGATGTTGACCGGATTAGCTTGGGAATCCCAGACAGAGGTCTGGCTCCTTTGGTAGGGTCGTTGTAGCTTTTCAGGCTCTTCCAGCCACTTTTAGTATATGTCTGTACCCAGACATATAACTTCCACTTGTTGTTTGTATACTCTGAATGATGGGTCATGTGACTCCCCCTGTCTGTAACATTATACTATGTTGGCTCTTCGGAGCCTTCTACATAAATGTTGTGTTGTTGTATGGTTATGTTGTGATGCCATAGTTGTATTTATGCATATCGGACATGTCGTGCGTACGTGTGACGTGTAACGGTATGTATCGGATTCGACACCTAGTTGTGTGCCTCTAGTAGTACTCTTTATGGGGAAATGCCTCTTTGTGCTTCCACCGAGCCTTGGTAGCTTGCTACTGCTCCGGACACATTGATTGACCGGCATGTATCCTTCTTTTCTGCTGTGTCTGTCCCTTAGGGGAAATGTCTTGCAGTGTAATGGAGTCCCTGTAGCCTGCTACGACTCGTCTACGTGCAGTGATGACATTTATGTCCCACGACGTAATGGAGTCCTTGTAGCTTGCTATGACTCGTCTACACACGCTAGAGACCGACACCTGCATTGCTAGGTTACGTATGCATGTCCCTGTACGGATGTGCCGCTTGGGTTCTACGACTAGTCATGTCGACCCGGGTTCTTTGACAATTGAATGCTAGCGACATATTCACATACGTGAGCCAAAAGACGCAAACGGTCCCGGCCCAGGTAAGGTGGCAGCCGTGGAGATAACCGTTCATGAGGCCGCAAAGTGATGTGATGTGTTACATGCTGGATTCTTATGGCTTAGGATCGGGGTCCCGACAATCTTCTTGGTCATCGACAAGCTCACCAAAGTTGCCCACTTCCTTCCGGTCAAAGAATCTATCTCGACAGCTCAGCTAGCAGAGTTGTACACGTCAAGGATAGTTTCTTTGCACGGTATTCCTCAGCTCATATCCTTAGATCGTGGAAGCATCTTCACTTCCAAGTTTTGGGATTCCTTCCAGACTGCAATGGGGACCAATCTCCGTTTCAGTACAGCTTTCCATCCTCAGACTAGTGGTCAAGTTGAGAGAGTCAATCAAATCCTTGAAGATATGCTAAGAGCTTGTGTGATTTCTTTTGGCATGAAGTGGGAAGATTGTCTCCCATTTGCTGAGTTCTCATACAACAATAGCTTCCAAGCAAGTTCCAGCAAGGCTACTTTCGAGATTCTCTATGGCAGGAAGTGCCGTACCCCGCTCAATTGGTCTGAAACCGGTGAGCGTCAAATCCTTGGCAATGACATGATCACTGAAGCAGAAGAAATGTGCCGTGTCATTCATGAAAATCTCAAAGCAGCTCAATCCTGTTAGAAGAGTTATTATGATAGCAAGCATCGTGACATGACCTTCCAGATCGATGATTTTTTTCTATCTCAGAGTGTCTCCCATGAAGGGCACTCAACGCTTTGGCATCAAAGGAAAGCTCGCTCCACGCTTTGTGGGTCCTTTCAAGATTGTGGGCTAGAGGGGTGACCTTGCCTACCAACTCGAGCTTCCTCCCAATTTCTCAAATGTGCATGATGTTTTTCACGTATTTCAAGACTCCCGGGCGCACCGTTGATCTCCAAGAAATTGATCTCCAAGAAGACCTAACCTATCATGAGCATCCAGTTGCTATCCTTGAAGAAACTGAGCGTAAGACTCGCAACAAGTCAATCAAGTTTCTAAAGGTGAAGTGGTCACATCACTCCGACAAAGAAGCCACTTCGGAACGAGAGGACCATCTTCGTTCCGAATTTCCCGAATTCTTCCGTTCCTAGATCTCGGGACGAGATCCTCATGTAGTGGGGGAGAGTTGTAACAGACCAAGTGCATCCATTGCAATTCTTGTAATATATTTCATGTGGAACCTTCTTGTTGTGCCCTTGTGTTTAAGTAATATATTTTGCTTCATGACATTCCTCATGCATCATGGCATCATGGCATCATCACATAAATTATTTGTGCATCATAATTGCTTGGCATATGGTGTTGTGGTTGTGAGTGTGTGTGTTGTGGTATGTGTGTGCAAACTAGTTTTAAACCCCCCCTCCACAATTTCTCTAAAACTATGACACCTCTACTAATTTTTCATATATGCAATATGTGTTGATTTCACTTGCTCTTTTCCCTAGATAAAAATGTTGCCTCACTTCTAAATAATCTGTTAAGGGTTGTTGAGTAGCTCTTGTCCATGTTTGGACGGTGTGGTCTTTTGAATGTTTGAAAATAGGTTCCAATTATAAATATAGGTGAATTATTTAATTGCCCTAAAAAATGCCCAATCCATTTTTAATAAATAGAGCACATTTTTTTGAGATTAAATGTATTTTTATTGCATGTCCAAAACATCTCTCTCTTTCTCTGAATTTTTCTTTGCCTTCTCGTTTTAAAATAAAAGGAAACGCGTCTCTGTGAGAGAGAGAGAGGGAGCTGAGCCACTTGGGCCTTCATCCGCAGCCGGCCCAGTCGCCCCTGTCAGCCCAAGTCAGCGAGCGCTCCCCTGTTCTTCTCCTACCTCTGTACGGCAGAGCATCGGGAGTGTCCACGTCGCCCCTTCCTCTGAGTTGACGGATGGGACATCCTCCCCTCCTCCTATATCTTGCGTCGCTTCCCTAGGGCCTTCCCCCGCATCCATTCCTCCCCTCTCCTCCCTCATCCGCTGCCAGGTAAGGTCGCCTCCTCCCCAAGCTGTCACCATGGCCGAGGGGAGCCCAAGCTCGCCGTCTCCGTTGCAGCCCGGAGAGCGTCGCGGGCGTCCCCGCCCTCGTCCACAACCCCGCGCGCAAGCCCCGAAGCCTCGGTGCAGCTTCCTCCCCTGCTTCCTCTGCTTCAAGGAATAGAGCGCCATCCCTGTCCTCCGCGCATCCTCCCGTCGTCTCCAGACGCCCTCATCCTTGTACGACTCCAGCAGCCCCCGCAGTGAGCAGTCACATCCCCTGGCCACTTTGATTCGCCGTCGTTTCTGTCGTCGACGTAGTGGTCCGCCGCGCCCATGTGACCGTCTGCCATAGCCGGGAGCCCGAGCTCCTCACGCCTAGCCGCATGCCTAGATCCCCGTGCTAGTACCAGGAATGGATCCCCGCGTCCATGCCGCACCCCCACCGGCGATCATTTTCTCCGGGTCGTCGTCGGTGGCCTGCCGGCGTGCCGTCTCGTTCCGGTAGCGAAGCAGAGAGAAAGGTAGAGCCTTTGCCACGTATTAAGGCATAGCACCCTCCTACCGTCAGAGAACCGCGCCTAGCGTAGTGGTAGCAGTGCTGCCGCCCTACGCAGGAGGTCTCGAGTTCGAATCCCCCCCCCCCCCCCGAGCCCCCTTTTATTTCCTCTGTATTGCACTAGTGTGTGGTTGACAGTGGGTCCAGGGCCCACCTGTCATACTTGCAGGGCTCCTGGCTCACTGCCAGGTAGGCCCCCCTTATTTTTCTTCTTTTGTTTTATTTGTTTCTGAGATAATCCGTGTCATTTCCTTTAAAGGAAATATTATGTTTTGTTTTTATTCCATATCTGGCATAAACCTAGTACATGTCATTTTTGGCATATAAGTGTTTTTAAGTGAGTAGTAGAATTTGTGATTGCAATGTTGTGAGATTTATCAACAGCAATATAGGCATGTGACATATGGTTTTGGGGTAAAAATCCAGAGAATCCAATGGTGTGGTTGGTTTTGTCATTTGGACATGTTTGCAAAAATGATGTTTTGTGATAATGTCTCCTTTTGTATTTTTCGCATGATTTAATCCTTGCAATATATGATGAACTTGTCAACATGATATATGCTCATTTGTGTATATGCCATGATAGTTCATGCTAGGAGTGGGAAACTTGATGTTAACATGCCACTAAAAATCTGTTTTCACATGCCCAAAATATTCTAAGTGTTGGAACTCTGTTATTTTGCTGTCATGTTACCTAGATGATTCCCATGTATGTGTTGCTCCTTTGGAGTTGGCACAATGGTATGCGTTGTTGTGCTTGTCATTCTCTGTAGATGTGTGCCAAGATCTTGTGGATTAGACCATTGCATCATATATAAAACTTGATGTCAACATGCTATTCTGTTAACAAGTGCCATGTTTGCCTCTTGTAAATTTTTACTAAGTCTGTGAATCTGCTATTTTCAATATGTCAACTTGTGAGGATGGTAGCCATTGATACATGCATTTTCTGATGTTGCCATAAAGTAATTAATTGAAGTACATGTTGCCCTCGATCACCCTGTTAATTTTCATGCCATGAAAGTTCATGTAGCATATATAAAAGTTGCTGTCAAGTTGCTATCATGTTAAATCAGATTCTGTAAAACTGGAATTTTCACTAAGTCCCTTAAACCAGGTTCAACATGCCATATTGTGAGCTTTATTACCATTGATCTATGCATCCTTTCATGTTGATGTAGATAGATGAAATGTTGTGCATGATGTGTACTTCATGTCCATGCCTTGGTGGTGGTTTAAAACTTTATGTAGCTCTGGATTTGTGTGTTGCAAGATGACATGTTGCTGTTTGTGGACAGATTGTGTGTTTGAGTGTTTTGTGACTTGTGGGAGCTATACTCCATTGTTTTTCTTGTTCTTTAGCTCTATTCTTGATAGATTTTCATTTCCTATCCAGTGGCATCCTTGGAATACCAAGGAATAGCCCATGGCCTCCCTCATCTTGGTTTTTGTCTCCGTTAACATTCGTACCTTGCCGGGAGTGTACCGTGAGCTACGTTACTCCGTTTGCAACGTTCTACATATGCATTTGCATCGATTTTGCATGAAGCATTAATATTTTCCATGATCATGCATGTTCAAATAACTAAACTTGAGGTTCTGTCCAGAATACTAAAGAACTTAATAATTGCATGAGAAACATGACTAGCATAGGGTTGCCATGTCAAATACTTCAACTTGGTCATGCATCATCTTCTTTGTGCATTGCACCTTGTTTGTATGTTTATTTGGTGCTATTTCTCTTCGGGTAGACGCAAGTGTCGAACCTGAGTACGAGGATCCAGGAGAGTACAACTACGAGGACCCAGCTCTTTGTCCCTCTGAAGACCCAACAAGCAAGATGATCATACCCGGATCCCGACTCTATTTTTGCTATGCTAGATGTATCGCATCTACCGTTATGTTTCGTTACCTACCACTTAAACTGTCAGCCTCCTAAATTGCCATGAAAGCCTCTAACCCCTCCACTTCCTAGCAAAACATTGATTGGCTACGTTACCGCTGCTCAGCCCTTATCTTATAGCGTTGCTAGTTGCAGGTGCAAGCTTTTCCATGTGCCAACATGGATATTTGGAGATATCACCTTATTTATTATTATTTAAATGAATGCACATATATATCTGGCAACGGTGGAAGGCTTGGCCTTTTGCCTGGTGTTTTGTTCCGCTTTTGCCGCACTAGTTCCGAGTACCGGTGTTATGTTCCATACTTTTGCGCTCTTAATATGCTCGGGGTTGTTATGGGGACCCCCTTGACCATTCGTTTTAGATTAAAACTTGTCTGGCAAGACCCAACATTGTTACTACATTTTCTAAACAACTTAATAAAATTGCATAGGGCATAGCTACCTCGTGGATAATTAATCAACAACCCGGGCCAGTGCTCCTCATGAGTGTTGGTCCTACCCAGAGCAGCTTATTAACGCCGCCCGGGGCAACTCGGTGATTGGCATGGTAACCATCGCTCATCCGTCGTGTCCTGAGAATGAGATACGCGGCTCCTATCGGGTTCGTTGACACGTCGGGCGGTCTTGCTGGACCCGTTTTACCTTTCATGTCTTGCGCGAGGAATTCCGATAATACTTTGGGCTATCTCGAGGTTGAGGTTTTCCAACGGAATTGCCTAGGAAATCACGGGATTCATGGTCGAGGTTATTCCCGCGGCGTGTGGTTAGTTTGTGATGGATGAGTTGGAGCACCCCTGCAGAGTTAAATCTTTCGGAAAGCCGTGCCTACGATTACGCGGCAACTTGGAAATTTGTTTAACACCCGGTTATTGTTAAATTGAAGTGAACTCAAATAAAATCCTCCAATTGTGTGCATAACCGTGTTTGTCTCTGCTCGTGAACATGAACCGAGAGACAACACGGTGGGGTTGCAATTGACGTAAGTAGGTGTTCAGGATCAGTTAGTAATCATGCTAGTTCACGTTCGTCTTACGTAGGCCACCATATTTACATTCATGTTCTCGTAAGTTAGCATCCAAATACCTGCTTAGTGCTAGCTACATCCTCACCACTTATCCAAATCCTCACCTAATGGCTTACATAGTTTCGGTACCCGGGTTATGAGATTGCTGAGTCCCTATGGCTCACAGATTACAACATTACAGGTACAGGTGTTGACGAGTACGTGCCATATGACTTGTCGCAGCTCCAGTGGGAGTATGATGAAGAACGTAGGCGTATGTATGTTACGTATCCTGATAAGTAGGGAGCTTCGTGGTGGTGATCCTGGGATAGCAAGACAGTTTATCATTGCTTCTTTTATCGTTTGATTTCGTCCGTAGTCGGATCCTGTCTTCTGGATGATGTATGAATAATTTGTGTGGACTTGTAAGATAGCTTGTGGCGAGTGTAAGCCAACTCATATACTCATCTATTCCTACATGTATGCAATGTGTACTGTACTTGCGAAATGACTAGATGCGCTTCTATCCCCGTCGAGGCCCTCATGCCTTAATAGGGATAGGACCGCATCTTGGGCGTGACAAGGTGTGAGCTCTGAGCTCGGGCCCATGGCGGCCGAGCGGCGCGCGGCAACGGCGGCACCCGACGGCACTGGGGACGCGAGGAAGAGGGCGAGACACAATCATTTTAACATGGCAATATGATGATTTTCTGACACAGAAAAGACTTAGTGGTTTTTACCTCGCGGGAAAAACTGGATCCCGCGGTGCAGTGGGACGAGGCGGTTCCGGGCGCCGTTTGGATCACGGGCTTGGGCGACCCGGGACGGGGCCATCCCAATCTGGTCAACGCGGCAGCGTCTACGGGGCCGACTGCGGCGGCGCCACATCTCCGGCAAGGAGGAGCAGAGGGCGCGGGGTGGATGGGGTCGGCGGGGGAGGCGGATCCGGGGGCGAGGTCGGGCGCAACGGCCGGGCGAGGGACACCGGCGGACGGAGGCGGGGCGAGCCGGGGCGGCGCGAGCTCCGAGCTCGGGGCCATGGCGGCCGAGCGGCGCGCGGCAACAGCAGCACCCGACGACGCTGGGGACGCGAGGAAGAGGGCGAGCGGGGTTGGGCGGCGCTCAGCGGCTGCGGTCGCCGGCGGGGGGAGGCCAGGCGCCGGCGGCTGGAGGCGACGGCGGCTCGGCGGCGGGGAGCGCGAGGGCTGCTGGCTCGGGCGGCGCGGGGCTCTGCATGAGGTGGCGCGCGGGCTTCGTTCGGCCCGGATCGGGCCCAGGCGGGCCGGATCTAGGTCCGGGCGGGCCGCAGGGAGGGGAGGCTGGCGGGGGACGCGACGTGACCGTGCTTGGTTGGCCGGGGCGCAGCGGCTGGCCAGCGGGGTGCCACCAAGTGGCACTGGAGGGCTGGCCGGTGCAAAATTGGAGGTGGGCGGCAGCGGTTGCAAGGTGGAGGGCACGGATTCTGTAGGGATATAACTTCACGGAGTAACCCGCCATACTGGGTCGGGTTAAACGTATCAACAACTCTGCAATCAAGACTGAGTGGGTTGTGTCCTGAGTACAAGATAAGTAGGTGGCAGCTCACCAAGACGCTGGGCGGCCCAATATCAAAAGACGGCGGCTTATAGCCCATAAAGCTAAGGCCGCCGGTTCCTTGATGTGCAAGATAAGTTAGAGATGTAGTGGATCACGGGTCATATTATGACCCGAACTCTGTTGTAAAACCTAGAGCTTGACCTGTATATAAAGGCAGGCCCGTAGGACAAAAACTCTCAAGTCACAACCTCTCGATAGCTAGGTTAGCGATTCCGCACCCTTGTAATCGAGATCAATCCATCCATTATACAAAAAGCACGACGTAGGCTATTACCTCCATAGGAGGGGCTGAACCTGGGTAAACCCGACTCTTTCTCTCGCTTAACCCCTTCGAGTCGCCACCAAGCGGCGATGGCCTCACACCTAAGTCCTGTTACGAGGACATCTGCTGGGTTGACAAAATCAGGACAGTTGGCGCCCACTGTGGGGCTCTCACCCGGTGGAGTTGAGTTCTCGAAGGGAGCCCTTCTAGGGTTCGGGAGTTAAGTGGTCGGTCGCATGACCAAGAGCCGCCGCGGCAAGATCTACATCGACGACTCTGGCTGGTGCCCCGACACCGACTCAGTTGAGTATGGTTACCGGTTCCCCTTCGGCAAGATCCAAGTCTTCATCGGCAAGATCAGCGCGACGGTGCCCGAGCCAGACATCAGCTCCAACATTGTCGAGCCGGCTCGGCGTACTCAATCCGGCCGGCGTCGAGCTGGCCGAAGCCATGACGCTGTCAGATCTTCTCAGCGGGTCGATCCTCTGGACGAGCCGACCGTCGAAGAAGCGATCATCATCAGTTCGGAGTCTCACTCGGGACGGGGACTTGCGGGGAACGCCGTGGCCCCCCTCAGTAGGTCCCGGCTCATGCTATGGTAAGCCCGGCGGCACAGCCGCCACTCATACCTCGAGCCCCTGGCAGCTCTGATGAAGCGCGCGGCAACTCAGGAAAGGAGCTCCAGCAGCATGATGAACAAGACATCTTTCAGAAGAATCCGAGGCAACTAAGTTGTGGTCAATACCACGTGTTCACCACCAATACCTGCAAGCGGGACAGCAAGGTCAACAGCAGGGCTGTCAATATGGCTGAGCCAGCGGTCCCTAGGTACCTTAACTTGTCTGAACACGCAATCACCTAGAGCAGAGAGGATCATCCCCCCCGGGTTGACAATCCAGGCGGCTTGGCATTGGTGGTGGCACCGCTAGTTGGAGGATACACTTTGTTCAAGGTTCTCATGGATGGAGGCAGCAGCATAAACATATTATACTACGAGATGTTCCACCTAATGAATCTGGCAGAAAGTACGTTGCTTCCCTCAACGACAGTTTTTCATGGGATTGTCCCTGGAAAGTCTGCTTATCCAATCGGGCGGATTAAGCTCGATGTGGCCTTTGGAGATGAGTCCAACTATAGGCCCGAGTCATTGATGTTTGAAGTGGTCAAGATCAAAAGCCCTTATCATGCTCTTTTTGGGCGGCTGGCTTACGCTCGTTTCATGGCCCGCCCGTGTTACGTTTATCTCAAGCTCAAGATGCCAGGACTTAAAGGGACCATAATTGTGGACAGAAACCGGAAGATAGCCCAGGAGTGCGAGGAAGGAGACGCGGCCTACGGTGAGTCAGCTTGTGCCGCGGAGGAGTTGAAGTTCTACACTGCCAATGTTGACCCGGCTGATATGAGCCCGCTCAAGAAGCCCAATACTGAGTCGGAACCAGAACTCAAGTTCAAGCTAGCTGAAGATACGAAGCAGATTGACTTCACCCCTGGCAACTCGTCCAAGCAGTTCACCATTGGGACCGGTTTGGATCCCAAATAGGAAAGCGCGCTCATCAAGTTCATCCGTGAGAATCAGGACATCTTTGCATTTGCATGGAAGCCATCTGACATGCCTAGAGTCCCGAGAGAACTTGCTAAGCACCACCTTAACGTAGATCCCAAGATGAAACCAGTGCGCCAGTACCTCCGTCATTTCAATGAGGAGAGACACAAGGCCATTGGAGAAGAAGTGGCCCGGCTGCTAGCTGCCGGGTTCATTGTGGAAGTTTTTCATCCCGAGTGGTTGGCTAACCCGGTGCTGGTTTTGAAGAAGAACGGCACTTGGCGCATGTGTGTCGACTACACAGATCTCAACAGAGCCTGTCCCAAGGATCCTTTTGCCCTTCCGCGTATTGATCAGATCATTGATTCTAGGGTGGGTTTTGAGAGTTTATGCTTTTTGGATGCATACTCCGGGTATCATCAGATCAAGATGGTTGTTGAGGACCAAGAGAAGATGGCTTTTATCACTCCCTTTGGGGCTTTTTGCTATGTCTCCATGCCTTTTGGGCTCAAGAGCGCTGGGGCGACTTACCAGCGTTGTGTCCAGAATTGCCTCAAGCCGCAGATCGGGCGTAATGTTCATGCATATGTTGATGACATCGTGGTGAAATCTCAGAAGAAAGAAACACTACTGGACAACATCAAGGAAACCTTTGACAATGTTCGAGTATACAAGATGAAGCTTAACCCGGCGGAATGTCTTTTTGGCGTTCCTGCAGGCAAGTTGTTAGGGTTTCTGGTCTCTGAGCGAGGCATTGAGGCCAACCCGGACAAGATCAAGGCCGTGACGTCATTATCCGAGCCGGCGAACGTGAATCAAGTTCTTTTACTCACAGGACGCATCGCAGCTTTGAGTCGGTTCATAAGCCGCCTGGGGGAGAAGGCGACCCCTTTTTATCAGTTATTGAAAAAATCAGGCGACTTCGAGTGGACGGACGAAGTCAGCAGAGCTTTTGAAGCGCTCAAGCAACAACTTGTTAACCCGCCTGTCGTGGTTTTGTCACGGCAGATGTCCTAGTGTGAGGACTTAGTCGTGAGGTCCGGCGCACGTAACTGGTAGCTTGAGAGGGGTTGAGCGGGACGAGAGACGCGGAGTTTTTACCCAGGTTCGGCCCCTCCGATGGAGGTAAAAGCCTACGTCCTGCTTGTCTGGTATTAATGATGAGGAAGACCTCTTGGTTACAAGGATGATCTCTAGCCTCTAATCTGACTATCTTTTCTGACCTGTCTATGAGACCTGTCTATGAGACGTCTAACCTCCACCCTCTTGGGGTGACCCGCCCCTCCTTATAAAGGCTGAAGGGGCGGTTTACATGTAGAGTCTAAGTCGGATTGATGACTTCCCATCGCGGGCTTCTCTTCATGGGCTTCCGAGTCCTGGGCTTGTAACCCGTCCCGGGCGGCTTACACCGGGCGGGTCACAACCAGGGCTTATCTTTCAGAGACTCGTCTCCGTGACTGTCTGATAACACTGTTCACCTCCTGGCACTGTAGCATCCGGGTTAGCCTCCTGACACTGTAGCCGGCTTAGCCTCCTGACACTGTAGCCGAGTTACCATCCTGACACTGTAGCTGCCGGGTTACACCCTGACACTGTAGCTGCCGGGTTACCATTGTCTGCCGGGTTAGAACTGTAACCAGGTCTGTACTGTTTGCCGGGTCGTCATGTCTGCCGGGTCAGTACTGTTCTCCGGGTCAGTACTGTTTGCCGGGTCAGCATGTCTGCCGGGTTATACCGTGGGGTAATATCCCCGTCATTAGCCCCCAGGTTAGCTTGAATTTATTCATGGTAAGCTCCATCGTCTTGCAGGTATATGTCCTTTGAAATAAAATATTGGGAATACAACACCCATATGCCGTTGAGTCGGCCTTCAATGCTCTTGGCGGGTCTCCTCCGCCGGGTTATAATCATTGATGGTGCCGGGTTATGATTGTTGGTGACGCCGGGTCAAATAACTGGACTCCAGCTGAAATTGACATCTTGAAAACTCTCTCCAATTTTTTGATATATTCATATTACCTGTAGCCCCCAAGCTCCAAGTTGATCCATGATGACTTGGCGCTTTGCAATAATATCTTTGATTGTGTAGCCCCCAAGTACCAGGTTGTCTTGCCTGCAGCAGCCTGGGACTTATAACTGTCTTATACCTTATAAAGCTTCAGCTGGTGTAGCCCCCAAGGGCCGGCTCATCAATATGTGATGCGTCGGGTCTTCAATTTGTACCTTATAATCTGTTTGAACAACTGAATACTGTAGCCCCCAAGTGCCGGGTCGTATGCCTGCAGCGACTTGTCACTTCAGAAAATTTGATCTGAGTGGTGTAGCCCCCAAGTGCCGGGTCAGTAAGAAGTACTGGGCTGGGACTTAGAAAAATATTGAAAGGCTTGCTCATCTCCTTGAGATAACAGGGTCTTGTTGACAATGTAATGCTTTGAAAACTAGCTTGCATTAGCCCCCAAGTGCCGTGATGCATGCTTGCAGCAACATGGGACTTGCATACTTGTTTTAAACTGGACTTTGAATAATGTAGCCCCCAAGTGCCGGGTCGTATGCCTGCAGCGACTCGGGACTATTGTGATAATAATATGACTCATCATAATTTGTTGGATGAATCCTTGGCCGTGGTTGTAATATAACCCGGAATGAATATCCTGGAATAATTCCTTTGTCTTTGATATGAAATCCCTGCTCGTAGTTGCGGTGCAACCCGGCGAGTATGTGAGAAATCCATGATGAAGATCCAGCCATGTTGGCTATTAAAGATCTATTTGTTCTGGCGGCTTATCTTATAAGACAAGACCTGCAAAAATAAACAAAACAGAGTATATTCTGCATTGTTGTAAGGGCGGCTTGAAAAAGCACAACCCGGAGATGTTAAAATCTCATATAGCCTTGCTTCCTCTTTCACAATCTTGCTCTGACCCGGTTTGGCAAACCGGCATGATATGTAAATATGATAAAATGCATGATGTAATGTATGATGTATGATGCAATGTATGATGTTCTTGCTTTGCCTTTTATTCTCAAAATTTCATATGATGGTTCTTCTGGGTGGACTCGATGCTTGAACTTCATACCAGTACAGGGTCTCTAACGAGAGTGGCCGTCAACTCCTTTGAACGGCTCAGGGTCTCTAGGCGAGATTAACTGATAAGAGCGCAACGAACCAGAGAGAGACACAGCAGATGGGAGAGTTTACCTCGCCGCTGTAAGAGGCCCTTGCAGGGGGTAAGTTTTAGAACTCGCTGCACCCCTGACAAAGCGCATCTACTTACAGGCAGGTATAAACCGGAATTGTAGATGTAAGGGGTTGCCTCGCCGCTGTAAGAGGCCTTTGCAGAGGGTGAGTTTTAGAACTCGCTGCACCCCTGACAAAGCGCATCTACTTACAGGCAGGTATAACCCGGAATTGCAGATCGGAAAAGGAGGTAAGTTTTAGAACTCGCTGCACCCCTAGTGATCTTTGTTGACGTAGTCAACGTTTGGGTCCATGACCCGCCTTATAGTGGCTGAAGAGCCTGACCAAGAGGGTTGAAGCTTAACCCGGTGGGTTGAAAGCCCCCAAACGGCCTTGTCGATGATATCAACTGGCGTGCCATCTTGTAAGCCGCCGTCAGTTAGGCCGGCAATTTGTAAGCCGCCGTCAGTTAGGCCGGCAATTTGTAAGCCGCCGTTAAACAGGTATTATTTTGGCTGAAAAGCCTGATCAAGAGGGTTGAAGCTTAACCCGGCGGGTTGAAAGCCCCCAAATGACCTTGTTGAAGTATCAACACTATTGCAGCATCTTGTAATCCGCCATCTTGTATAAAGAAACAGCAGAAACCCCCAAGCTGAACGGTGCATCATGGCGACTCGTCTTCTTGGGTAACTTTTAATCCTTCCGCCAATAATATAGTATCCCCCAAGATCGGGTTTAACTGCCTTGTAATGACCCGGGGTTCTCGTTGAAAACGACCAAGTGTGTCGAGCCATGCCTGTAGCCCCCAAGTCTTAAGTCGACTTCTAAGAGGCGGCTTGAGAGTCTCCACTGAAGGTAGAGGTTGACCGTGGCGGGTTATAGATGACCCCGTATGAATTGTTTCAATAATCCGGTCGATAGTTCGTCCCGGCTGGTTGTTGAAGTTAACCAAACTGCCGTGGGGGCGACTTGTGCGCCTGTCCGTTTGGGCGGTTCGTATAGACAAACACTGCACCGATATGCTGATGTAGATCTGACTGTGGGCGGCGTCTTGCGCTCGTCCGTTGGCGGCTCGTACAGGCGAGCACTGCACCGATATGCTGATGTAGATTGGACCGCAGGGTGGCGTCTCATGAGCGTCTATTGGGCGGCTTGAACAGGCAAACACAGCACCAGTATGTTGTAGATGTAGGAGTCAACCGTGCGTTTTGAAGACAACGCGGTTGTGAGAGACGGCCGCGGCGTTGTAAGCCGGTACGGTCGTGAGAGACGGCCGCGGCATTGTAAGCTGGTGCAGACGACGAGTCGGCCGTGGCGTTGTTGGTGAAAACCATGCCGCGGCTATGGCGGCTTGCCGCACTCATTGGGCGGCTCAGGCTGGCGGGTGAGCGTGCGCAGTACCGGCATGTTGATGTAAACCGGACCACAATAGCGGTGGCTTGCGCGCGTCCAGTCACCGGGTCATGTGGCACGGTCGAACGCTGGTGTGGAATATTGCCAACGCGTGCTCCGTACCCGTGGTATAGACCACGTTTGTATAGAATAACTGTCCTGATTTGTTCGGACGACAAATTATTCGGATATAGCGTCCGTGGATCACCCCCAGTAACGTCAACGGCGGTTTAACCACTCTTTCGAGGCCGCGGCGGAGATGGCGGGCCGATCACGGTAGAAGTGATGAACCATAGCGGCAACAACATCTCGAGGCGAGACCGCAGATGATGAGGTAGAGGCGACTTGCAGCGGACGCGCGGCGGCTCAGAATAAGGCCGAATGGGTGCGGCTCAGCGCGAGGTTGCGACCGCGAGGACGAAAGCGGCGACTCAGCCACGGCGGCTCGGAGACAGCGCCGGGCCGGGGCGGCTCTCAATGAACGCGTGGCGGCATGTTGACCAGGCGGGTCCTCCCCTTTTTTTTTTTTTTTTTCAATTCCCCTTCCTTCAGCAGAATACGCACGGGCGCGGTCAGAGACCAGGGCGGCTCGGAGGCTGAGAGGAGGGGAGGCAGCGGCTCGACCACAACAGGGCCGCGGTAGAAGCGGCGCGGCAGGGCCTGGCGGCTCAGTAGCGTCGGCGGGCGGCTTTAGGGGCCGAGGCGGCTCGCCCGCGGCGGGTCATGGCGACGGTGAAGCCGCACAGCGACTCAGAGCAGAAGTGCGGCGGTGGCTCAGCCGGCCGTGCCAACGAGGGCGGAAGTGGCTTTGCGCGGCGGGTCGCAGCGCTCGAGGCGGGGCCGGCTCGAGACGAGGCCGCGGCGACGAAGTGGCACAAGGCCAAGACGGCGGCAGAGGACACGAGGTCGGGCCCGAGGCCACGGCGGCTTGCGGCAGAGGAGGAAAAGGCCGACCTCGTGGGTGGCGGCTCACGGCGCGGGGGCGCGGCAGTGAAGTGGTAAAACGAGGCCGGTTTGGAGGCTGAGCAGGCCGACTCATCGAGCAGGCGAGGAGCAGTAGGGGTGCGGTCGGCTGGCGATGCAGTGAAGCGAGCGACAGCTCGGTGAGCGGGCCACATCTGCGGGCCGACGCGGCGAGGCGGCGGGTCGACGCAAGGCCGGGCTCGCAACTGTGGTGATTTGTGGCAGAGGAACGAGCCACTGGCAGCTCGAAACAGAGGGACGAGGCGGTGGCGGCCCTCGGTTGACGGCGGCTCTGGCGAGGTCGTCCCGAGGCCGAGGAAACTCGGAGCAGTAGAGGCGACTTGCGGCTCGGAGGCGGCCGGCCATCGGAGGTGGCTCGGACGGCGGAGACGAGGCCAGCGCGACGGCGGCTCGCAGCAGAGGCTGGCGGCTCAGTCGGCCGGCTCAAGGCTGTGACGGCGGCGACTTTGAATCTGGCGGAGGTGGCTCCGGCTTTGGGCGGAGGCGAGGCGTGACGACGACTCGCAGGCGGGGAGCTGCGCCCGAGGCTGGCGACTCGGTGGCGGAAACCGAGGCGAAGACGGCATGAAGCGGTAGGAACGGAGGCGGAGGCCGCGGCGGCGCCTCGGTGGGGCCGGGCATAGGCGGCAGTAAGGTGAGGCGCGCGCGCGGCTGGGAGCCGGCGACACTGGTGACGCGGTGTGGTGGAGCAACGTCCGACGGGCCGGGTGATGCAGCGGGCGCGACGGCGGCTCCAGGCGGGTGCGGTGACTCGCGGAGGCGGGACGCACCCAGGGCGGCTCGGAGTTGACTTGAGACCGCGGCGGCCACTCGGATTGAGGCCGCGGGCGACTCGGGGTGAGTCGAGGCGGGGATTTGCAGCAGATGCTCCGGTGTGGGCGGCTCTCGACGAGGCCGTCGGGGGCGGCTTGCTCGGTGCGGGCGACTCACGGCGAGTGGAGATCGGCGAGTTGTGGCGGGCTGAGCAGACGCAGGCGACTTGTAGATAGGGCGGCTCAACGATGTCGTTTCACGAGGTGACTTGCAGGCTTGTGTTTGTGTTTAACACGGTCTGTCTCCATCCGGACTGACTATTGACTGTAGCATAGAACAATTGCCTCCGGATTGGTATAGCAAGTACTCGTGGTTGTTGATTTTTTGCAGGACTATGAATTTCATCTGTTGTACTCAGCTGCCGACCAAACCACCCTTTAGCTCTGATCTGATTCATATTGTCATCGAAACTTTTTAATCTTGACTGAAGAACTCGGAGTTTGACCTAGATCCTTCCAAAACGGCTCTTCTTCATCCGGAAAAAATTGCTAACTCCTCGATCCCAAAGAGAGATCCCTCCAAGAACTCAACACCACAGCGCGTGGCCCCACGGTGGGCGCCAACTGTCGTGGTTTTGTCACGGCAGATGTCCTAGTGTGAGGACTTAGTCGTGAGGTCCGGCGCACGTAACTGGTAGCTTGAGAGGGGTTGAGCGGGACGAGAGACGCGGAGTTTTTACCCAGGTTCGGCCCCTCCGATGGAGGTAAAAGCCTACGTCCTGCTTGTCTGGTATTAATGATGAGGAAGACCTCTTGGTTACAAGGATGATCTCTAGCCTCTAATCTGACTATCTTTTGTGACCTGTCTATGAGACCTGTCTATGAGACGTCTAACCTCCACCCTCTTGGGGTGACCCGCCCCTCCTTATAAAGGCTGAAGGGGCGGTTTACATGTAGAGTCTAAGTCGGATTGATGACTTCCCATCGCGGGCTTCTCTTCATGGGCTTCCGAGTCCTGGGCTTGTAACCCGTCCCGGGCGGCTTACACCGGGCGGGTCACAACCAGGGCTTATCTTTCAGAGACTCGTCTCCGTGACTGTCTGATAACACTGTTCACCTCCTGACACTGTAGCATCCGGGTTAGCCTCCTGACACTGTAGCCGGCTTAGCCTCCTGACACTGTAGCCGAGTTACCATCCTGACACTGTAGCTGCCGGGTTACACCCTGACACTGTAGCTGCCGGGTTACCATTGTCTGCCGGGTTAGAACTGTAACCAGGTCTGTACTGTTTGCCGGGTCGTCATGTCTGCCGGGTCAGTACTGTTCTCCGGGTCAGTACTGTTTGCCGGGTCAGCATGTCTGCCGGGTTATACCGTGGGGTAATATCCCCGTCACCGCCCGTCTTGGCTGCTCCCATGGAAAAAGAGCCTATGCTCCTATACATTGCTGCCAACTCCAAGGTGGTAAGTGTTGAAGTTGTGGTCGAGCAGAAAGAAGAGGGAAAGGAATATCCGGTTCAGCATCCGGTTTATTTCGTCAGCGAAGTCTTAACCTTATCTAAACAGCGGTACCCACACTGGCAGAAGCTGGTTTTTGGGATCTTCATGGCGAGCCGGAAGTTGAAACATTGTTTCCAGGAACACCCGATAACTGTGGTTAGTTCGGCACCTCTTGGTGATATCATACAAAACTGAGAGGCCACGGGCAGAATAGCTAAGTGGGCCATTGAGCTTGGTGACCACCACTTGAAGTATATGCCCCGAACCGCCATCAAGTCTCAAGCATTGGTGGATTTCATCAACGACTGGACAGAGATACAGGTCTCAGAGGATAGGCCAGATAATACGTATTGGACTATACACTTTGATGGGTCTGGGCAGCTGGAAAGCTCGGGGGCTGGAGTCGTGATATCCTCTCCAAAAGGTGACAAATTTTGTTATGTCTTACGGCTCATGTTCCGTGTACTAACAATGCAGCCGAGTATGAAGCACTCCTACATGGGCTTCGGATAGCCAAAGAGATGAATCTTAGCCGGGTCAGGTGTCTGGGCGATTCAGATCTAGTGGCACAGCAAGTTTCAGGGACTTGGGACTCCAAGGATCCTCTTATGGCGGCTTACCGGCGAGCGGTCTCTGAGGTGGCAGGTCATTTCCAAGGATATCAGGTCGACCATATAGATCGCCGGCTCAATGAGGCGGCTGATGCTTTGTCTAGACTTGGTTCCCAGAGAAAACCGGTGCCACCTAACGTCTTTTTAGACGTCCTTCACAATCCATCCGTCAAGTTACCATCGGAGGAGGACATAGCTATCCCTGACCCAGAAGCACAGCTGGTGGTGGCTCTTCGTGTCACCCCTGATTGGACTGTGCCATATTTGGCTTATCTGACCCGAGGAGAGCTCCCAGAAGACGAAGTCGACGCTCATCAGATCATCCGGCGATCAAAGTCCATGACTATCGTTAATGGCGAGTTACATCGCCGAAGCAGCACTGGCGTGTTCCAACGGTGTGTTTCCCCTGAGGAAGGCCTGGAAATACTTAATGAAATCCATTCTGGCGATTGCGGGCACCACGCCGGCTCACGATTGTTGGTCGCCAAAGCTTTTCGACACGGATTTTATTGGCTGACGGCTCATGCCAACGCTGAGGAAATTGTGCGCAAGTATCATGGGTGCCAAAAGTTTGGTCGACAGACTCATGTACCGGCTCAGGAATTGTGTATGATACCAATTACTTGGCCATTCGCAGTCTGGGGGCTAGATATGGTTGGTCCATTCAAGCCGTCCTCTGATAAAAAGACCCACTTATTGGTGGCGGTTGATAAGTTTACCAAATGGGTTGAGGCAGAGTCGGTCAGCAATTGCGACGCGGAGACCGGAGTCAAATTTCTAAAGAAGCTGATTTTCCGTTTCGGTTACCCTCACAGCATCATTACTGACAATGGTACAAATCTGTCCAAGGGAGTCATGGAGCAATTCTGCCAGCGGGAGCACATCCGGCTCGATTTAGCAGCGGTAGCACATCCGCAGTCCAGCGTGCAAGGTGAAAGAGCCAACCAAGAAATCTTGAGAGGAATCAAACCCTGGCTCATGGTGCCCCATGAGCGAACGCCAGGTTGTTGGGTTGAAGAACTCCCCTCGGTACTTTGGAGTATTCGAACAACGCCCAATAGATCCACAGGATACACTCCTTTCTTCTTGGTTTACGGAGCTGAGGCGGTTCTCCCGAGCGATATTCGTCATGACTCGCCTCGAGTGACTGCTAATGTTGAGGCGGATAATGAGCAAGCATGCCAAGACTCCCTGGATGCCTTGGAGGAGGAGCGTGACTTAGCAGCGGCCGGATCTGCAATATACCAGCAAGACCTATGTCGCTACCACTGCCGTAGAGTCCAAAGCCATACCTTTCAAGAAGGCGACTTAGTTCTCCGACTGATTCAAGACCAAACGGGGATGCACAAGCTCTCCCCGCCCTGGGAGGGCCCTTTCGTTATCAGTCGAAACCTCAACAATGGTTCGTATTACCTGGTCGACTTACGAGAGGATTCATACACTTCTCAGGAGGAAACAACCCGGCCCTGGAATATCACACACCTACGGCCTTATTACACTTAGGAGCCACCGGCTCACCTTTTTGTAATTCTTCCCCCCTGCAATATTCTGTATATACTTCTTTATGTTCAAATATAACAAAGCCGGCATCCACGAAACTTGGGGCCTCTGCCGTTTCAGCCTATAAATTGAGCATGAGTCTTTATTGTTTGAAACATAGGTCACTTGGGGGCTTCCAACTCATCGAGTTTAGCTTTCTCACCCTCTTGACCCGGCAAAGATGCCACTAAAATATGGTTAAACCTGCATGTATGTTTGAGGCGACTCCGATCAGATGACCCCATGTACTCTTGATAGTTGATCCTTTTCCGGACCCTGAACTTTTAAGGTTAAAACATTGGCTTATGTCATGAGAGAGCCGGCATACAGAAAGCTAGGACAAACCATGGGTTATTATGCCCGCTTCATGGAAGCAAGACTTGAGCCTCAAAAGCCAGTCTCCTTTTTCATGTACAATACTATCCTTGCAACCGACTTATATTTGGATGGCCGGGTTACATACCTGAGTTCATATCATGACCTGTTTCCGGATCATCTGTCCTCCTATTATTGAAGGAAAAAATCAATTGACTTACATCTCGAAAGAGCAGGCTATGGTGCCGGCTTACTCCAAATTTGCTTTATGGACAAGAATGGCCAGAAATTAAGCAAGGAAGGTGCGGGAATAAACAGCGCCACGAGCATATTAACAAGAAGCTCGTCAAATCAGAGTTTAGCAATGGCAAAAGGCGCCAGACGTGCACGATGGCACGACAAAGTAAATTCAAAGTTATGAAGAGTACTACTCCTATTACAGGCTCTTAGTGGAGCCACATAAACCATCACAAAAAGTTTGTCTTGCACCCGGGGGCTCGTCTGACAAGGCAACTCATCTAGCTTCTAAGCCGTCTTCAAGATCTATCATCGGCCGCCTCTGAACCTGACCCCCGCCGGCTCGACGTCATCATCAACCTGCTGGCCTTTCTATTGCCAATGAATTGAGAGCAAAGATTCAAAATTTATAGTCCCTTCAACAAGAGCTGACACGTCAATGTCAAGAGCAAAAGTTGTCTTACGGCGAGGCGGCACCAGGTCAGATGGCTCGTCCATGGGCGCACTGATGCGTTCATTATCAGCATTGTAGGGTGGATGATACTTTGACAGATCTACCTCGTCGGCTATCAAAGACGGCAGTGGCCGGGTCTCCAAAAGACACTTGGCGTAATCTTCACGAGTGAAGGCTGGCCCATCAAGTTTAAATTCTGGGAAGCCGCCTTTCAGCTGCTCCACGTCCAATTCTGGCAGATAAGCCTTTGCCCGAGCAAGCGCCATGTTCGCTCCCACACAAGCCGCCGATTTTTTAGTTTCAATCACCCATTGTGGTACCGTAGAGAGCTATTTCAGCATGTCTTTGATGCTTCTCGGAGGATATTTCAAGTTTTTCACAGCCATGATGGAGTATACGGAGCCCGTAAATAGTTGCTCTACATACGTGATAATGGTCTTCAATTTTACAATTGGCAGCTCTACGAGGTTGTGGTTTTTTCGTCCTGCATATAAGAGAAAAGTTCAATAAGTTGCCATCAGGTCTACAAAGCCGGCACATTGATGAAGGCAAGGCAAAACACGTACCAAAGATTGCTGTCAACATGTCATTGATCTGCTTCACCAGAGTGGCATATTTCTCCTTCACTGGGCCCAAGTTTTTCTCGGCTTTCTCTGCACGTTTGGTCAAGATAGTTTTCTCCGCCTCGAACACTTTTACGGCCTGTTCTAGACGTTCGTTGGCCTCACGGGCAGAATTTTCAAAGTGAGCCGCCATGGACTCGGCTTTGGTTTTCAATCTCCTTTCCTCTTTGAGCCATTTCTGCAGACTCACAACAACAGACTCATCATCTTCACAATATCCCTAATGGATAAATAACAAACATCAGCAATTACGGTTTACAAGTCTTAAGGAGATTGCAAGCAAATATCCTTGACACTTCGGGGCTAATGTAATTCAGCTCTTTTCAAAATTAAAGAATGGAGAAGACCAGCTCATCTCAAGAAGATGAGTCGGCCCTTGGGGGCTACAGGTCGAACTTCTTCAGTCTTAAAAGACACGGCTCATCTCAAGAAGATGAGTCGGCCCTTGGGGGCTACGGGTCGAACTTCTTCAGTCTTAAAAGACCCGGCTCATCTCAAGAAGATGAGTCGGCCCTTGGGGGCTACAGGTCGAACTTCTTCAGTCGTAAAAGACCCGGCTCATCTCAAGAAGATGAGTCGGCCCTTGGGGGCTACAGGTTGAAATTCCTTTATCTTAAAAAGACCCGACTCATCTCAAGCAGTTGAGTCGGCCCTTCGGGGATACATGGATATTACAGGCTTTCAGTTATTCTATCAAACCGGCTTATCATAACAAGCTGGTCTTTGGAAGCTAATGGTAGTATGCAAGATAATGGTAAAAGGAGGAGATTACCTCATATTTTTCCTTTATAGCATTTATCATGCTCTTTTCAATTTCTCGGCTCTCAGACAGCCGGGTCAAGTACTCCTGATACAGGTCTTCAACACCAAGTATGGATAAATCCAGGGATTCCATTTTGGCCTTTCCCTTGTCCAAAGTTGCTGATTCATCCTTGCTCACGATTTTAGCTAAGGAAGTGGAAGCAGTGGGGGTTTGCAAATGTTCTTTGACAAACACAATGTTTGGAATGTTGTGGTCAGATGACTCAATCTCTGGAGCAGCATCCATAAAAACTGGCTCGTTTATTCCAGGTATCTCAGTGGCAGCCTCCGGCTCTGCCCTCACATCAAGTTACTTTTCAACTAAAGAGTCAACCATTGGAGTCATCTTCAATTGAATTGGCGACTTTTGGCTTGTTGGTCCAGAGGGTGACCCGCCTTTCCGTTTGGATACAATAGCTTTGGCCCTGGATTATTGGTATAACAGAAGTTATCATAAGATTGAGATCAAAACAGACGAAGAAAATACAACACGGACTTCACAAAAAATAAAAACTTACCCGGTATTGACGTTAAAAGGGGGAAGTTGTGACACGCTTGAGTCACCTGATGATGAAGGAGACTCCTGATAAAGGGAATTTGAAGGACTGAAAGGTTGTTTAAACAAGCCGGCTCTAGGGAAAGAATCAGTTGGACTCTGGGGCACCTCATGGCGTGGTATGCGAGCCGGCGGCGCATAAGATAAACTAGGATTTTCATCATCCCGAGTCTTGCGTTTCGATGAGCCGGTAAATTGTGTCCTCTTCAAAAGAAAGTCAGGAGCCATATGAGCTTCTGGGTGTGACAATTTAACTTTCCGAACGGCTTGTCTTGGTTTCCGAGGAGCAAGCATTTCCGAAGGATTGAGGGAAATTGGAGTTACCTCAGTTTCGCCGGTTTGGCTACATTCCGAGTCGTCCTGACAAGAAGGTGCGTCAGCAAGTTCATTAAACAGGCGTCCGAGAGAATCAAGTTCTACCTCAGATTCCTCCTCTGAAGATGACACGGAGACTGGAACATTCTTTTTTCCCATAGCAGGAAGGGAGGCTTGGGTTTCAACTTTCCAAAAGTTAGAATCCGCCTGCAGATATGTGAAACATATAATGAGTAAATGGCGAGTTGATAGAATGTATAAGTGACAATGAAAGTAGTTAATACGTGAGGTGGCGGGTTGAGAAGGTAAAATGGACCCAAGCCGGTGATGCTGCACAGCTCTTTTGAGACAAAGAAGAACTTCTTTGTTTCTTTGGTAAGAACACTATTGGTAAGATTTTCACGGCAAAATCATTGAGGATCGTTTGAGGCGCCTAAATAATCACACATCAGGTCGCCCCTTAAGCTGACGGGTTGAATTTGCCACTTTAACCAGCAACAAATCAGAATGGAAACAAAGAAAAACAGTGGTATATATGTTCTAGCATGAAGAGGTGCCAAATCCACTCTCCCTTCGTTAGTTGGCCAACTTGGAAGCTCCATTTTACCATGTCTTTCCAATCTGAAACCCGGAAAAGGATTTTCCCCTTCAGGTGAAGTATCACTACAATAAAACCAGGTTTTGTTCCACCCTTTGGGATGACTCGCCAGCTTTGATTCTGGGAAGCCATTCTTCTTTCTCTTCTGAATGGAAACACCACCAAGCTCGCAGGAAGCACCGTTCTTTGTTTCTGTTTGACGGTTAACATAAAAGAACTCTTTGAACAGAGTAACGGACGGCTCAACTTGAAGGTATACTTCACATAACACTTGGAATTGACAAATGTTTGTCATGGAGTTCGGACTGATGTCTTGAGTCCTAAGCTTAAAGAAGTGCAAGAGGTCTCTAAAGAATTTTGAGCCGGGAGGGCGGAAACCCCTGCGCAGATGATCGGTAAATACAACAACCTCTCCTCATTGTGGCTGGGATGCCGCCTCTTCTTCAGGAGCTCACCACTTTACAGTCTTTCGAGCCGGTAGAAGGCCCTGGTCCACAAGGTTGTCCAAGGTAAGCTTGGATTCTTTGCTTTTTGCCCAGTTACAAACTTTGGAGCTCTTTCAAGTCATGGCGGGTTATGCAATAGCTACAAGAGTAGTGAAAAGAATAAGCCAGAGCAAATTATAAGTCACCTATATTAAAATGTTGTTATGAGCCGGTAAAGTGTGAGAAGGTCAAAGGGATATCTTCAACAACTTAGTAGCGACATTGGGTTGCAAATAGGTTTCTATAAAAGTTTCTCTCTTGGCGGATCCAATTAAATGAAGAAAAACAGTGGTATATATGTTCTAGCCGACGGAACAACTGAAACTGCAGCAGTCCAAAGGATAACCTTTGACAATTTGTTTTAGATCTATTTTAAAGGAAAATGGAGCGGAGGATGTTCTAAGAATACACTACAATGAGCGGACGATATGTGGATCAACTAATGGAGTTTCAGATGAACACTATGAGGTCGGCAAGAACACCGAAAATAACAAAATCCTAAATGGCAGGGATTCGTATCGGATGGCGTTGGAGCAATGTCACATCCCTAGTCTCAGCTTTTCTTGTCATTGCATATTCATGCATGCATTTTAATTTTTCAAATGAATTTGAATTGGGGAACTGTCAAGCCTCAGAAATAATTTTGCAAAACAAACAAGACAAAAATTGCTTTAAATCAGTCCAAGAAAATGTTCCTAATATTCTGTGAAAATATTGGCAAGAGGTAAAATGCAAACCAATATTTTTGAAACCACAGAAACATTTTAATTTGGGCATTTGAGTTAATCCAATAATCATTTGACTTCGATATGTATTTATTATACACTAAGTTTATATCCAATAATTCTGGAAATTGTTGTGTGGCACTGGATAAATCCATATAGCTCACATGTCACTTCCCAAGATTTATTAAACTGGTCTGATATTTTTCCAAACCAGAACAAATGACAGAAAATTAGAAAACAGAAGAAAATTAAAAAAGGGAGAAAGACATACTTGTTGGCCCAGCACTGTTGCTAGCGGCCCAACCCACCAGCAACGTGCCAGTCATCTCCTAGCTCGCGCCAGGAGGACGAGCGCGTGGCCGGAGCGCGCGAGCACGCGTCCGCGCCACCTCCTGCCTGTCTGCCTGCCTGTGCGAGGGGATAGGGCTCCCCAGAGCCGTCTGGATCGGGCCATATCCCTCGCCAGTCTCCCTCAAGCCTCCCTCGCTCATCCCTACCATGGCCGAGCGCCATCGTCGCCGCCGCTCGCAGTCGCCGTCGCCTCGCCACCCCAAGCTGACCAACAACTCCGCCGAGCCTCTGCGAACCTCCGCACCGAAGGAAGCGAGCCCGGACGGTCACAATCGTCGCCATCGTCTTCTTCTTCAACCCCGGCCCCGAGGATCGCCGCCGTCAAATTCACCGTCGTCTACGCATCCCCGAGCCGCTGAGCTTCTCTGCAACCTCCCTGTGAGCCTCCGTTCGAAAACCCCTCGCCCCCGTCGTCGATTTCCTCCGCTAGCACCGATGCAAGTGACATCCGAAGCTCGCCATCCGCCATGGCAACTGAGCTTCGTGCTCTCGAGCCCCTCTGCTCAAACCAGAAGCTCAGGCGTGCTCCTCGACCCCTGTAGGTGCCTCCTAGTTGCTTAGCTCGCCGTTTGCAAGCCGCAGTGGCGTGCCCGTGATAACCCGAGCTCCGGCCGCCGCTCAGCTGCTCGCCGTCATCGCTAGAAGCCGCTGCAGCCGCTCCCGGTAGCTCAAATGGACGCGGGTGAGTCCCAGCTCCACGCCGAGCGTCTCAGCCATCGTTTTGGTCAGCGGAGGGCCAATTCCGACGCCCTCCGCCGTCTCGGGCCTCGTCGGCGTTGAGCCGCCGGCGGGTTTGACCCACTCCTGACCAGGTTTGACTCCCTGTAGTCAATGACCTGTGGGGACAGCCCCCTGACTAATTAGGTTAGTATTAGATTAGCACTAATTAACCTTGTTAATTAGTTGGGTCACTGACAGAGGTCCTAGCTGCTAATTAAACCAGTTTAAAATTAATTAACCCTCTGGTTAGCCCAGAGCCACTCACTTGGGGGTCCCACTGGTCAGGTTTGACCTGGACCAGGGCAGTTGACCTGCTGAGGTCATCATGACATAAGGCTGATGCAGTAAATAATTCTTGAATTAAAATAATTCAAGAAATGGCTAATTAATTACAAAAATGCTCAAACTTCTAAAAATCATAGTAATTCAATAGTAACTCAGATGGAAATAAATTATATATGAAAAATGATCAGAAAAATCCAATGAATCTATTTATGTCATGTTCATGCATGTTTGAGCAAGCTAACATCACCAAGTAGGACATTTTATGATTAGGGCTATGTATGAAATACCATTTGGAGTTGGAATTCAAACTTATTTGAATTCCACTTCAATTACCTTGGTTAATTATTCCTCTAGGCCAATTCAGTACCTTAATTTGTCATATCATACATCATGATTGCGCATTGCATGATTGAATGTTGTTTTCTCCTATTGCCGGTATTTGTTCCCCTCCGGTAGACGTTGTTCCAACGTTGAGATCGTTGTCACCGATGAAGAGTCATTGTTATCTTCAGAAGTGCAGGCAAGCAACCCCTACTTGAGCATCCCGATAATATCCTACTCTCTCGCTCCTGCTCTCTTATACTGCATTAGGACAATGACGATTCAACTATTACATGTTTCCGGTAGTTAAACCCATTCCTTTGCACGACCTGTCCTTGTCACATTAAATAGTTGAAACCACTTAGCATGAGTAGCAACTGCTTGAGCCTTGATGTGCCTACTCATCCATGCTTGCTTACTTACTATGCCTGCTATGCTTAGAGTCGTGTCGTGTCGGGTCTGGTCCATCTGGGCGATGAATCGTAATGGCAGTGTTCATGTCCTACCGTGTGAGAGCTAAGTGTGTGAATACGATTTGGTAAAGGTAGCGATGAGAGGCCATGTAGGAGTACATGGCAGGTTGTCTCATTGGGACCATCCTTAAGAACTGAGTTCTAAGTGTGTTATTCAAGACAACATACTACCACGCATTGGGATACTTAATTGACCCTCTCGACTTATTAATCACCTTGATCTCTGTCCAGGAGTTGCAATTAGTTTCTGGTGTTTGTACAAAAAGTGTTGGCGGCCGTGCATAGCGCTGCCCGACGGGGTGGGCTGTGATGCGGTAGATACACAGTGGCACGGTGTACCAAGGGTCACCCGGATGGTGGGCTTGGGAACCCTGCGCACATCGTTTGAGGCCGTAGCGGAAACTTCGGCCGGACTTCCGTACGGGTTCAGTCTCAAATAGGCGATAAACCTGGACTAGGGTCTTGTGTGATTGACGGTCGTGGCCGACTCCCTCGTTGGGCTTCCGCTTGAAGGTTGCCGACGTGCCTTTTTACGTGCACATGGCGATAAGTGGAGGGAGCGTGTGTGAAGAAGTTCACCCCTGCAGGGTTATCAATCTGTTAGAATAGCCGCGTCCTCGGATATGGACTACTTGGAGAACTTGTGTGGTTCATAGACAATTTGAAATGGATACTCTAAAATGCGCAAGATAAGCATGAGTGCTATGGATGGCCTTCTCGTAGGGAGATGGGAGTGGATCCATAGTGGTGTATTGATTTGGTGAATATGTGGACTCATGTACGCTTTCTCCCTTCAAACAAAAGATACCACTTGTAGTCGTAGTACAGGTTAGCCAATAGTCAAAGTTGGCTTGCTGCAATAAACTCCACAACCCCCTTTTGTTGACAATGTTGCATATGTAGCTAGTTCTGATGTAAGTCTTGCTGAGTACCTTTGTACTCACGGTTGCTTCATTTATGTTTCTGCAGAGGAGACGTCAGTCTCATTAGTGATCCTTACAACGCGAAGATCGATGTTGACCGGATTAGCTTGGGAATCCCAGACAGAGGTCTGGTTCCTTTGGTAGGGTCGTTGTAGCTTTTCAGGCTCCTCCAGCCACTTTTAGTAGATGTCTGTACCCAGACATGTTTTGCTTCCGCTTGTTGCTTGTATAACTTGAGTGTCGGGTCATGTGACCCCTACCTATATGAACTTATTATGTAAGGCGCTTCTGAGCCTTCTAAATAAATGTTGTGTTGTTGTATGGTTATGTTGTGATGCCATAGTTGTATCTATGCCTATCGGACATGTCGTGCGTACGTGTGACGTGTAACGGTATGTATGGGATTCGACACCTAGTTGTGTGCCTCTAGTAGTACTCTTTACGGGGAAATGCCTCTTTGTGCTTCCACTGAGCCTTGGTAGCTTGCTATTGCTCTGGACACATTGATTGACCGGCGTGTATCCTTCTTGCTGCTGTGTCTGTCCCTTCGGGGAAATGTCTCGCAGTGTAATGGAGTCCATGTAGCCTACTATGACTCGTCTACGTGGAGTTGATGACACTTATGTCCCACGGTGTAATGGAGTCCCTGTAGCTTGCTATGACTCGTCTACACACGCTGATGACTGACACCTGCATTGTTGGGTTACGTATGCCTGTCCCTGTACGGATGTGCTATTTGGGTTCTACGACTAGTCATGTCGACCCGGGTTCTTGCACATTTGAATGCTAGCGACATATTCACATTCGTGAGCCAAAAGGCGCAAACGGTCCCGGCCCAGGTAAGGTGGCAGCCGTGGAGATAACCGTGCGTGAGGCCGCAAAGTTATGTGAAGTGTTACATGCTGGATTCTTATGGCTTAGGATCGGGGTCCCGACAGCGTTAGTATCAGAGCTTGACTGCCTGTAGGATTACCAAGCCAAAGTGGTCGATGTTTGAGTCTAGAACTGCTTTAGTTATATAAGGGAATTGATTGTGGAAGGGAACGTAAGATTCTTTTTATTCCTTTCCTCGTGTCATTCTAATTCTGAGTCACCCTCTTCCTTATTCTACGGGGTTAAAGAATTAGGCTTCTCATCTATCTATCAGGATGACGAGTTGCCATGATGGAGACTTATAGGAAAGTTGTTGTGTTCCTGGATTGATGTCTCTATAAGAATTCAGTTGTTTTGTTGTCAGTTTTCATGCAGGTTGTCTCATATTTCATGCCCGTACAGCCGTTATGCTGTCCGAGTTATCCAAGGTCTATAAAAGTCTGATGCAATTACAAATCCTTTCACCCTGAGTTAATGTCTTTTGGCCAGTCAAAGCACACTAATTGTGCGTTGAGGTACTCTACTACCTCGACATATATGTTAAAGGTGTTTAGCAAACCATGTTATTCAAGTGAACCACCCAACAGTCTAGTTGTGTTTTGAGTTCCGAGTGTCATAATTCTGGCCATCGTTATCGAAAGCATGTTGTGATGCTACTTAGTCAATAGGTATTCTGTTTCTGGGTTCGTGAACCCAAGGATCATTCCGCTCGCTCCCGTTGATAGCATTTGCTCGTTCCTTTAGGATATTAGTAACCTTGCTCTTGTCTTCAAGGTTTGTGGTACATCATTCTTCCAATACCATGAACCAGTTATGGCAGAAGTTCCTTGTGAACGAAAGATCACAACATGAGTGCTCATGATGAGTTCTCCATTCCATAATCGTGACTCTGCCAATCCTACCTTTCTGCATGGGTTATCTGGAAGAAACATGTTGAGCTCGTTCGACGTGCCAACCTATGCATCCACAACTCAGGAAAAATCAGGTGCTCTTGGGTTGCCCCTCTTTAATTGTATTCCGACCTTCAGTTGTCTATGGATAGTCAAGAGTAGTGGGGCCTTCATTTCATCGATGCCTATTATTCTTGTGGTCTGTCAAGCCATTCTATTCTAGAATGACTAGGAGAAACAAACTCCAGTACCTCATCCATTTCTTGAATTGGGTCAAAGCAGTTGTATTCCGCAGATCAAAATGCCAATCCAGCTTTTGTTCTGTTCTACCTCGAAGTATTACCCTCTTCATGTCAAGATTGTCATGAGAATTGCACAACCTCTTATGAATTCTTGGTGCAGTGATACTTCTCGCCATCATCATTCATTCCTCGGTCTCTGTGTTGTTTGTAACCAGAGTACCGACAAGTGAACCGTGATGTGTGAAATCGTTACTCCTAGCAACTTCCTTGCTTGGTAGTTAATGGACGATAAATTCATCCTTAGTGTGTTGGTTCTCGAATCACCACTCAGAGATTGATTGTGCCACCTAGTCCATCTTTCATTGTGCACTGTTCGATCAACGAGTTGGGATTGTGTCAATCCTTCGCTCTTGTGATCATATCGTCTTGCCCTGAAAAGCGAGATTGTTCTCGAGCCCAATAACATATCGGTGGATCGTGATTTTCCGAATATCTTCTCGGAAGTATTACCAGGTTGTTCCTTGACCGTTATGTTGAGTTCGTGATCAAGTTGGTTTAATTATAAACCACACATTCTCCAAGAATCTGTGTTGGATACCCTTGAGCTAGTTGGTTGAGCTGAACAACAACCTGGAGAGTTGGAAGATGACAGCTTGATCTAACTTAGTTCGTTCCGAAGGGATATCCTTGTGTGTGTATGTGTGTATTGGAGAAAGATGATGTCTTCATCGATTGATTCTTGTGATCAATTGTTGCATCCATCGTCTTGTCAATCTTTGATTCCAATATGGGCTATTGTCAAATCAAACTCAGAACCAAGGGTTATCGTACTGTTGTCTTACTCGTGGATAATTCCCCGAGCTTACATCATTACATCCTTGGGCCTAACCAATGCTATTATCTTGCTCACATAGTTGTGGAACTCCATCTATATGGATATCTGGATGAATTGTTGTTGAGCCCATCGGCAACATTGTCACCTTTCCCATGACTCATGATGAACATAAAGTTAGCGTTGGAAACTTATGTAAGCATCATCTTCGTGTTAGCGCATGAAGTATATGTTAGGTGTAGGACGTGACTTTCTCTAATTCACGTGTACTTGATGCAAGTTGTCACCATAATTCGAGAAAAGTTATTTTGCTTCCTTTGGAATCATCCCAAGTCATTCATGCATGTGTGAATGTATGCTATGGTCTGGCAGATTAATTACCTCCATCCCATATGTATTCCCTAGCACCAAGCCACTGATTGATTTGTTCAAGGAAAAGAAGTTATGTATTATTCCTGAAGGGCCCAGACGGACTTGCACCGGGCTTCGCTATCCACAATGATGGTTTCCACCCAGAACTCGGTAGTGTTTTGTTGTAAGGTCTCCAGATGACCACATTCGTCTTGAACAGTGTGTTCACATGTGCCCTGCAATCCAGCTCATGTTTTGGAGTTGACTCCCGTAGTTCATTTCCTGAGAATCTCGCAACGTCATCTCGTCGACTTGTGTTGCAAACTTTCTCCTTCAGACATGCTGAGTCCGAAACATCTTATCACCAACCATATCTGAATCTCAGGCAGATATGAAGGTTGGGACGCTTCCCAAGTATTATAATATGGTCTCGCTGTAACCCGGTAAAGTGATGTTGTGGCTAACACACCTATCCGAAAGACCTACTATTATAATATCTTGTATCAGCAACATTAGCCATTTCCCCATGAGGACCTTGTATGACTTGCTCTAGGACTTAGTCCTCATGGACCCTTGCATTCCCCGAAGTCTGACCTTTACCTGGTGTTTTAGCTACCAAACGTTACCTATAACTGGGGTATGCTAGTACAACAAGGAGAACATTAGAAGCGGAGTGCTAAATGTCTCTCGGTCGATCATCCAGATTTCGCTCCCTTGGCGTAGCTAAGGTGAAATTTGAGAAAGTGTTGTCTTCCTTTGCATTTGCATTCTCCATCGCTATTCATCATAGTAGTATGATGTGTTGCCAGAATCATTGGCATGGATGCTGGTAAAACTCTGATGAATATGGAAATGCTCAAGTTCTTGAGAGCACGCTCAGACACTGGGTTATATCTTCGGTATTTAACGGAATGTGTTTTCCGTTTATTGAGTTGTTCTATAACTCTAGTTTCCTTCCAATCTGAGTATGCCATTCTTTGAATTCCTTCCAACGATCGTTTGTAAATTGCCTTAGGCTGTCATGAAGAGTTTCAATGATCTCTGTATCAAAAGTAATTCTTTTTGCCACTTAAGGGATAATCCTACGAGACACCTTCCCTAAGGTGCCCGTTATGGTATGAAGGGCAACTAACTCCTCGCTACTTTGAAACCCATGCTCCATCCTAGATAAGCGTGGAATTACTGCCTACCAATTGAAATCTCCGTCATCTGCCTCATTCCATCGCTCTCGCTGTGTTTGATGTCTCAGCTCAAGAGACGTTCTTATGTTTCATTCCATGAGTTGATCATGAGTTGCTCGATCTCGAGGAGATCGATTCTAGTAGAGCTTTTCATTCTTTTGTTGTCGTGTTGGATGAAGATCCCAAAGGAAAAGAAGTCAAGACCACCATGATGCAAAGAATCAACATCTTCGAAAAGAGCAATTGGGTCGTGAAGATTGTGATAGTTGTGTCCCCTCTGTCCTCTTACCCTACGCCTGAATCTCGGGACGAGATTCTTGTTTAGTGGGGGTGAGTTGTCACATCCCTAGTCTTAGCTTTTCTGGTCATTGCATATTCATGCATGCATTTTAATTTTTCAAATGAATTTGAATTGGGGAACTGTCAAGACTCTAAAATAATTTTGCAAAACAAGCAAGATAAAAATTGCTTTAAATCAGTCCAAGAAAATGTTCCTAATATTCTGTGAAAATATTGGCAAGAGGTAAAATGCAAACCAATATTTTTGAAACCACAGAAACATTTTTTTTGGGCATTTGAGTTAATGCAATAATCATTTGACTTGGATATGTATTTATTATACACTAAGTTTATATCCAATAATTCTGGAAATTGTTGTGTGGCACTGGATAAATCCATATAGCTCACATGCCACTTCCCAAGATTTATTAAAGTGGTTTGATATTTTTCCAAACCAGAACAAATGACAAAAAATTAGAAAACAGAAGAAAAATAAAAAAGGGAGAAAGACTTACTTGTTGGCCCGGCACTATTGCTGGCGGCCCAGCCCACCAGCAACGTGCCAGTCATCTCCTAGCTCGTGCCAGGAGGACGAGCGCGTGGCCGGAGCGCGCGAGCACACGTCCGCGCCACCTCCTGCCTGTCTGCCTGCCTGTGCGAGGGGATAGGGCTCCCGAAAGCCGTCTGGATTGGGCCTTCTCCCTCTCGAGTCTCCCTCTCGCCTCCCTCGCTCATCCCTGCCATGGTCGAGCGCCATCGTCGCCACCGCTCGCAGTCGCCATGCCCAACGACGTCGCCTCGCCACCCCAAGCTGACCAACAGCTCCGCTGAGCCTCTGCGAACCTCCGCATCGAAGGAAGCGAGCCCGGACGGCCACAATCGTCGCCATCGTCTTCTTCTTCAACCCCGGCCCCGAGGATCGCCACCGTCAAATTTGGCGTCGTCTGCGCATCCCCGAGCCGCTGAGCTTCTCTGCAACCTCCCTGTGAGCCTCCGTTCAAAAACCCCTCGCCCCCGTCGTCGATTTCCTCCGCTAGCACCGATGCCAGTGACATCCGAAGCTCGCCGTCCGCCATGGCCACTGAGCTTCGTGCTCTCGAGCCCCTCTGCTCAAACCAGTAGCTCAGGCGTGCTCCTCGACCCCTGTAGGTGCCTCCTAGCCGCTTAGCCCGCCGCTTGCAAGCCGCAGCCGCGTGCCCGTGATAACCCGAGCTCCGGCCGCCGCTCAACTGCTCGCCGTCATCGCCACAAGCCGCTGCAGCCCCTCCCGATAGCTCAAATGGACGCGGGTGAGTCCCAGCTCCACGCTGAGCGTCTCGGCCGTCGTTTTGGTCACCGGAGGGCCAATTCCGACGCCCTCCGCCCTCTCGGGCCTCGCCGGCGTTGAGCCGCCAGCGGGTTAAACCCCCTCCTGACCAGGTTTGACTCCCTGGAGTCAATGACGTGTGGGGACAGTCCCCCCTGACTAATTAGGTTAGTATTAGATTAGCACTAATTAACATTGTTAATTAGTTGGGTCACTGACAGTGGGCCCAGCTGCTAATTAAACCAGTTTAAAATTAATTAACCCTCTGGTTAGCCCAGAGCCACTCACTTGGGGGTCCCACTGGTCAGGTTTGACCTGGACCAGGGCAGTTGACCTGCTGAGGTCATCATGACATAAGGCTGATGCAGTAAATAATTCTTGAATTAAAATAATTCAAGAAATGGTTTATCAATTACAGAAAATGCTCAAAACTTCTAAAAATCATAGTAATTCAACAGTAACTCACATGGAAATAAATTATATATGAAAAATGATCAGAAAAATCCAATGAATCTGTTTATGCCATGTTCATGCATGTTTGAGCAAGCTAACATCACCAAGTAAGCGGCTCGCCGCTTCCAAGCCGGAGTCGCGTGCCCGTCATAACCCGAGCTCCGGCCGCTGCTCAGCTGCTCGCAGTCATCGCCACAAGCCGCTGCAGCCGTTCCCGATAGCTCAAATGGATGCGGGTGAGTCCCAACTCCACGCCGAGCGTCTCAGTCATTGTTTTGGTCACCGGAGGGCCAATTCCGACGCCCTTCGCCGTCTCGGGCCTCGCCGGCGTTGAGCCGCCGGCGGGATTAACCCACTCCTGACCAGGTTTGACTCCCTGGAGTCAATGACGTGTGGGGACAGCCCCCCTGACTAATTAGGTTAGTATTAGATTAGCACTAATTAACCTTGTTAATTAGTTGGGTCACTGACAGAGGTCCTAGCTGCTAATTAAACCAGTTTAAAATTAATTAACCCTCTGGTTAGCCCAGAGCCACTCACTTGGGGGTCCCACTGGTCAGGTTTGACCTGGACCAGGGCAGTTGACCTGCTGAGGTCATCATGACATAAGGCTGATGCAGTAAATAATTCTTGAATTAAAATAATTCAAGAAATGGCTAATTAATTACAAAAATGCTCAAACTTCTAAAAATCATAGTAATTCAATAGTAACTCAGATGGAAATAAATTATATATGAAAAATGATCAGAAAAATCCAATGAATCTATTTATGCCATGTTCATGCATGTTTGAGCAAGCTAACATCACCAAGTAGGACATTTTATGATTACGGCTATGTATGAAATACCATTTGGAGTTGGAATTCAAACTTATTTGAATTCCACTTCAATTAACTTGGTTAATTATTCCTCTAGGTCAATTCAGTACCTTAATTTGTCATATCATACATCATGATTGCGCATTGCATGATTGAATGTTGTTTTCTCCTATTGCCGGTATTTGTTCCCCTCCGGTAGACGTTGTTCCAACGTTGAGATCGTTGTCACCGATGAAGACTCATTGTTATCTTCAGAAGTGTTAGGCAAGCAACCCCTCCTTGAGCATCCCGATAATATCCTACTCTCTCGCTCCTGCTCTCTTATACTGCATTAGGACAATGACGATTCAACTGTTACATGTTTCCGGTAGTTAAACCCATTCCTTTGCATGACCTTTCATTGTCACAGTAAATAGTTGAAACCACTTAGCATGAGTACAAACTGCTTGAGACTTGATGTGCCAACTCATCCATGCTTGCTTACTTACTGTGCCTGCTATGCTTAGAGTCGTGTCGTGTCAGGTCTGGTCCATCTGGGCGATGAATCAGAATGGCAGTGTTCATGTCCTACCGTGTGAGAGCTAAGTGTGTGAATACGATTTGGTAAAGGTAGCGATGAGAGGCCATGTAGGAGTACATGGCGGCTTGTCTCATTGGGACCGTCCTTAAGAACTGAGTTTTATGTTTGTTATCCAAGACAAGATACTACCACGAATTGGGATACTTAATTGACCCTCTCGACTTATTAATTACCTTGATCTCTGTCCAGGAGTTGCAATTAGTTTCTGGTGTTTGTAGGAAAAGTGTTGGCGGCCGTGCAAAGCACTGCCCGACGGGGTGGGCTGTGATGCGGTAGATACATTGTGGCACGGTGTACCAAGGGTCACCCGGATGGTGGGCTTGGGAACCCTGCGCACATCGTTTGAGGCCGTAGCGGAAACTTCGGCCGGACTTCCCTGTGGGTTCAGTCTAAAATAGGCGATAAACCTGGACTAGGGTCTTGTGTGATTGACAGTCATGGCCGCTCCCTCGCTGGGCTTCCGCTTGAAGGTTGCCGAGGTGCCTTTTTACGTGCACATGGCGATAAGTGGCGGGAGCGTGTGTGAAGAAGTTCACCCCTGCAGGGTTATCAATCTGTTCGAATAGCCGCGTCCTCGGATATGGACTACTTGGAGAACTTATGTGGTTCATAGACAATTTGAAATGGATACTCTAAAATTCGCAAGATAAGCGTGAGTGCTATGGATGGCCTTCTCGTAGGGAGACGGGAGTGTATCCATAGTGGTGTATTGATTTGGTGAATATGTGGACTCGTGTACGCTTTCTCCCTTCAAACAAAATATACCACTTGTAGTCGTAGTACAGGTTTGCCAAGAGTCAAAGCTGGCTTGCTGCAGTAAACTCCACAACCCCCTTTTGTTGACAATGTTGCATATGTAGCTAGTTCTGATGTAAGTCTTGCTGAGTACCTTTATACTCACAGTTGCTTCATTTATGTTTTTGTAGAGGAGACGTCAGTCTCATTAGTGATCCTTACAACGTGAAGATCGATGTTGACCGGATTAGCTTGGGAATCCCAGACAGAGGTCTGGTTCCTTTGGTAGGGCCGTTGTAGCTTTTCAGGCTCCTCCAGCCACTTTTAGTAGATGTCTGTACCCAGACATGTTTTGCTTCCGCTTGTTGCTTGTATGACTTGAGTGTCGGTCATGTGACCCCTACCTGTATGAACTTATTATGTAAGGCTCTTCTGAGCCTTCTAAATAAATGTTGTGTTGTTGTATGGTTATGTTGTGATGCCATAGTTGTATCTATGCATATCGGACATGTCATGCGTACGTGTGACGTGTAACGGTATGTATGGGATTCGACACCTAGTTGTGTGCCTCTAGTAGTACTCTTTACGGGGAAATGTCTCTTTGTGCTTCCACTGAGCCTTGGTAGCTTGCTACTGCTCTGGACACATTGATTGACCGGCGTGTATCCTTCTTGCTATTGTGTCTGTCCCTTCGGGGAAATGTCTCGCAGTGTAATGGAGTCCATGTAGCCTGCTATGACTCGTCTACGCGCAGTTGATGACATTTATGTACCATGGCGTAATGGAGTCCCTATAGCTTGCTATGACTCATCTACACATGGTGATGACCGACACCTGCATTGTTGGGCTACGTATGCATGTCCCTGTGCGGATGTGCTATTTGGGTTCTACGACAAGTCATGTCGACACGAGTTCTTGAACATTTGAATGCTAGCGACATATTCACATTCGTAAGCCAAAAGGCGCAAACGGTCCCGGCCCAGGTAAGGTGGCAGCCGTGGAGATAACCGTGCGTGAGGCCGCAAAGTAATGTGAAGTGTTACATGCTGGATTCTTATGGCTTAGGATTGGGGTCCCAACAAGCAAGGACGAAGACGATCGAGTTCACTCCAACGGTCGCGAGAGGACTTGACGATGCCAGCGATGGAGTCGAAGAACCTCGAAGTCGCCCTAGGAGCTTTGCTGGTATTCGGTCAATGGAGAAGCAGGAGGAGGAAGACGATGAAGAAAGGTTCCAGTGGGGTCCAGCGGGGCCTATTTATAAGAAGAAGTAAGTGAAGCGGCAACGCAAAAAACGAAGCGACCGTGGTAAATTTGTGGCTACAAGCGTGCCTTGATTTTCGCTTCCACCTAGATTTGGCGCGGTCTTCGAGGAGATACGTTATGATAAATTTTGAAGAACAGCGGTCAGCAAAGATGACGTCATAATAAGTGTGGGAGCGGAACAAGCCAGTATTATGGAATCTATTGAAGATACAAATTCAAATATGAGCCGCCGCGGGAAGGAAAGATCTATTGACATGAATGAATTCAAGTCAATCTGGGGCCTAATGTCGGGGATATAACTTCACAGAGTAACCCGCCATACTAGGCCGGGTTAAACGTATCAACAACTCTGCAATCAAGACTGAGTGGGTCGTGTCCTGAGTACAAGATAAGTAAGGTGGCAGCTCACCAAGACGCTGGGCGGCCCAATATCAGAAGACGACAGCATATAGCCCATGAAGCTAAGGATGTCGGTTAAAGTTTCCTTAATGTGCAAGATAAGTTAGAGATGTAGTGGATCATGGGTCATATTATGACCCGGACTCTGTTGTAAAACCTAGAGCTTGACATGTATATAAAGGCAGACCCCTAGGACAAAAACTCTCAAGTCACAACCTCTCGATAGCTTGGTTAGTGATTCCGTACCCTTGTAATCGAGATCAATCCATCCAATATACAAAAAGCAGGACGTAGGCTATTACCTCCATAGGAGGGGCCGAACCTGGGTAAACCCGACTCTTTCTCTCGCTTAACCCCTTCGAGTCGCCACCAAGCGGCGATGGCATCATACCAAAGTCTTGTTATGAGGACATCTGCTGGGTTGACAAAGCCACGACATATTCCGAGGGAGGAGGTGGAAGAAGGCCAAAATGGAAGGGGGAGGCGTTTATATAGGGAAGGGGGCTAGGGTTAGGTGTTTTAGGGGGGGGTTTCGACCCTCCGATTGCGATCAGATGGTCCGATCGGAGAGGTGGGTTAGGGTTAGCTTAGGTGGGTTGGTTCGACCGTGTGGAGTGGTTGGGCTGAGAGAAGAGAGAAAAGAGCAGCCCGTGACATGAGTTTTTCAAACACCGAAAACGTCCGACGATAACCGACTGTGGTGCCGCTATAGTTGTTCGTTCGGGTATCAAATGACCTCCGATTGCGACGAAATTTGGCAGGCGGTCTTACTACAATAAAATAAGACCACACGCCAACTTTCGACCCAATCAGAGGATATTTTTCATGCACATTTACAAACAATATTTTATCGATGCCGCGGGCGCGTGCCTGTGTGGTTGGACTCGAAACGGTCATCGACGAGAACGGAGAGAACCGGCAACTACGAACGGATGCAAGTTTTGAAAACTGATAGCAACTGAGTGCCGATGCAATGCGGATGATGCGAATGATGCGAAGATGAATGCGACAACCAAACGAATCACACGACAACAATGGAATAACATGGGAATCTTCTGGACCGTCGGTCTCGGGCTGTTACAGTTGGGTGCAAGTTGTTTGTTCATTTGTGTGCACCCGCTGAAGACGATTGAGGATTGATATTCATATTGGTTCGATAAACCTTGGTTTCATAACTGAGGGAAATACTTACCCACTTTGTGCCGCAATAACTCGTTCCTCTTCACGAAAAACCCAACGCAGATCACAAGTATCAAGTTTTCATCGTGTTTCACGAGACGGAGCCACCGCCACCTCCTGTTCTTCCTCGGGAGGGCTGATCTAGAGTCTGTTTGGGGCTCCGGAGAGGGGAAATCGCCGTCGTCGTCATCACCAACCCTTCTCCATCAACATTGCCATGATGCTCACCACCGGGAGTGAGTAATTCCTTTGTAGGCTTGCTGGACGGTGATGGGATTGGATGAGAATTATCACGTAATTGAGTTAAGTTTGATAAGGCTTGACCCTAGTATCCACTATGTTCTGAGATTGATGTTGCTATGACTCTGCTATGCTTCACACTTGTCACTAGGGCCTGAGTGCCATGATTTCAGATCTGAACATATTATATTATCTCTGAATATAAGATTGGTTTGGATCCTATCTTGCAAGTTGTATGCACCTATTACGTGTCTTGATCCGCATACCCCAAGGTGACAATAATTGGGATTATTTCCGGTGATTGCCGTAGTTTGAGGAGTTCATGTATTCACCATACACTACTGTGGGATGATCCAAAGGCGACACATCAATTAGAGACCCTTCGACAAAATTGTGTGTGATCCACTAATCGCAAACGGTATTGTTCAAGCTCCATCGCAAATGGCACGAACTGTGTGCGATGCTGGATCCATCAAATATGATTCCGAAAATAGTTGCATGTGCGATCCACGGCAGACAGTTTATTCTTATGAACTGTTTGGGATTAGCTAAGATAACAGAAACAGTTAACAAAACTACGTACGTGTGCGAAGTACGGCACATAGTTCACTCGGATAAACTGTTTGCGTTGATCGAGCAGAACACAAATGGGTTAGCGTAAGAAGGTGTGTGTGATATGCAGCAATCGGTTCATTCATCAGAATTGTGTGGGAAGACCAATAATAACCGAAACGATTCGTCCGGACAAGTTGTGTGTGTTGTGGGAAGATGGTTATTGCCAAACAATTGTCAGCAATTGATGAAAACATTACCGACGGCACGTACGAAAGTGCCGTTTGCCCATATTAATATCGCAGACGTTTTATTATTATTACCAGTCTGACTGCGCATCACCTCTTCTTCCTCTCTCACGTCTTGTCACCGCTTTCGCTCGAGGATTCTAGTGCACGCTTCGGCACCGCACCGGCATTTCTTTTGGCCACGTTCCCGCGTGGAACCGCGCATGTTCCCGCGCAAGCTTCCCGATTGGTTTCTCGCCAGAAGCGAATAAGCATAAGAGCCTGCGCGCGTCACACGCGGATGCACACCTAGTGCAGTCTAGCCCATCTACAAAGCATGCCAACCCGACCAAGCGCCGCCTCTGCCATCAACCTCCTCGACGATGAAAAGGATCCGGTGCAGGAGCAACGTCCTGTCGAGGCCGATGGCGTGTCCGGCGACGCGCCGGACAACGTTGTGTTGCGCATCATCGCAAGGGTTGAGCAGACCCTTGGCGCAGGGCGCGGCATTGCCGCCGAGCAACATAGCCGCCTCACCGCCGAGAGGCTGCAGCACGCCGCACAAGAAGATCATCGGTGGTGCTCCGTAGAGCAAAACATGCGTGTCCGCGGCGAGAGGGCAAGGCGCGCCGCACAGCAAGACCGATGAAGGGCCGCAGAGCGAGAGGCCCGGCGCGCGGCAGAGCAAGAGCGGTTCCATCCCCGCTTGCCTGCTATCCCACCCGACATGACGTTGCAGCTGTGTCCAAGGCACGTGAGTAGCCCTATTTCTCGCCAGGAATGGGCAGTGGTCGTCTGCGCCGTACTTGCACCAGAGCCCGGCCGCACCGTCCTTGCACCGGACGCCGGCTGCGCCGTTCACCTTGTCTGCGGCCCCCTCGATGCTAACGGGCTCGTCGGTAGGCTCGATCGCCTCCTTGGCCCAGGTGTCCAGCGGGGAGCAGTAGAAGAAAATGGTCGCCGCATCCTAGAGATGGTAATCTCCATGAAATAGCCAGCTTGGAGCTCGAGATCGCGCTACAGCTGTACCGCGAGCGTGTAAACCGCATGGACGAACGCCTGACAGATTTCATGCACAACCAAGAGCTTCCGTAGGTTAGGGTGTAGTCATGGACGCGTTTTATTTTGTTGAATCATTTAGATGTCGATCCCAATGTTTGGACAACAATCACAATATTGATATGTTTCGATATATGAATGATTTATGTTCTATTGTTATGTTTCAATATGTGTAAAAGGCTAACAGTTAGAGCCAGAAAATCAGTATGAAAGCAGATAGAAATGTGAAACTAATAATATATATTAATTGTTGAATAGCTCATTGACGACATGATACATATACAGTATATATCATCACATATACGTGATAATAGTACTTAACTAATACGTACAATGAATAAAAACTAAACTAATAATAACCCCTCCTTGAGCGGGGAGCAGTAAAATGGCAGCCTCTCGCCAGCAGCTCCCTGGTGCGCGGTGGCTTCCCAACGCGGAGGGAGTTCGCTGCCTCCTCCGCCTCGCAGCGCTCGACGTGCCGATCAGCCTCTTGCTGGCGGAGGCGCGTGACCATGCAGGACAGTTAGGTGGGCGCCCACTAGAGCTCTTTGGCGGTGGCACGCTCGAGCTTATCGGCCCACACCCACGAAGCGGTGAGGCGCCTAGTGCCTATGGCTTTCATTGCGTGGTACCGGCCGTCTTCGTACACCTCCACCGCTCATTGACTCGCCCGCCGCCAAACCTCCAGCTCCTCCTTTTCCCATGCGGCACTAAGGGCATTCCAGGCCGTGAGGTTCCTGGCGCGCTCCTCAGCCCGCTCCTTCTTGAATGCCACCTGCCTGGCTCTCTCAGCCGGCGGCAGCGCCTTCCACAAAGCCAAATTGTACTGGCCCCAAAAGCAATCTTCAGTTGGGGTGTCTCGCGCGACCTCGTCTGTGTAACACCCCTGGTTTCAGCTACAGTGATGCTTGTGTTTAAGCTACAGTAACCATGAGGATTAAGCTGATGCTTTTGCTAAACCATGATTGATCACGATGGAATCGTATCTCATTTCAATCCCTAATGATTTTCAATATTCTTTTAAAAAGTGGTTTAAATAGTTTTGCAAACGTGAAAACTAAAATCATGCTTAGGTTGCAAATAATCCCCTGGTATTTGTAAAATATGAACCAACATTTTATAAAGTATTTAAGTGCCTCTAAAGCAAATAAAACAGAGGCCAAAATACTGTTTAATTGCCCTTTTGAATTATGAAATTTTCAAAACACTTACTTTGGTCCTCAAACTTTTATGGTACTGTCTATTATTTCCTTTGTAATAATGGGACAAAGTCCATATTTTTACAAAAGTAAATTGATGTTGTTTTAAAATCAAACAGGAGCAATTATTAAGAAAAAACAGAAATAAACATAAAGGAAAGCCCCTCCCCCCTGCCCTGGGCCTTAGGCCACAGTGGCAGGCCCAGGCCGGCCCAGGCCGGCCCAGCCAACCCCTTCGGTCGTCCCCAACCTCGCTACATGAGGGGGCGACCGAGGCACGCGTGTGACCGAGCGCATCCCAGTCGGACCGCGTCGCCAGCGACGCCCCGGAGGGGATAAGGGCGCCACGCCGCGTCCCCCTAACCCTATCTGCTCCCCCATTTTCCCTCTCCCTCGTTGCTCTCTTCTCCCCGCACGAAGAGCCGCCGCTGTCACCATGGCCGTCATCGTCGTCGTGGCCACCGTGCTCCCCGGCACCCGTGGATACGTCGAGGAGGACCGCCACCCTCAGCTTCGTCCATTCAGAGCATCGAATTGAGCCGAGGCAGACCGCAAGCTCGCCATCGGGCTCGTCTTCCCCGCGTACATCGTCGGCCGCCGTCATCGATTGCCTCGTCTTCTATCCATCTCCGGCCTCCCCGTCGCCTCCGTTGGAACCGCTGTGAGCTCCTCTCCCAAATCCCCCTTGTCCCCCCTTCGATTCGTCGCCGTATGTCGTTGTCCGGAGCTCCCCCGTGACCATGCCCGTGCTGCACGCGCGCGCACTCCAACCGCGCCCATAGCCGTGCACCCCTGCGCCTCTGGCCGCCCCAGGCTGCACCCTCGCGCGCGCGTGTTCCCCCTTGCCGCGCCGCAGCCTGTTGCCGCAGCTGCGTGCCACAGGTTGCTCCTGCGCTGCTGCCCCGCTGTTTGCTGTTGCTGATGCTTGCCGCTCGCTGCTGCTGTCTGCGCCTGCTACTGCTAGTTGCTAGGAACTGCCGCGCTTCGCTTCGCTCGGTTGTGCCCAGCCGCTGCTCACCGCGGCCGTGCCGGCTGGCCACAACCCCGCGCCGTGCCTGCTGCATCTTGGCCACGGTCATGGCCATGCGTGTGTGTGTGTGCGCGCGCTTGTGCGTGATGCACAGCCACACACTGGCCGGTTTGTGCCTCTCCGTGAGCCAGCCAATTAGCTAGGGACTAATTAAAGGTTAGTCAGGTGTGATTAGAGCTAGGTTAGCTAGTAGCCTATGACATGTGGACCCACTGCTAAATTAAAGAAAAATCAGCTGAAAACTATCTAAGTCAATGACAGCCGAGACCCGCCTACACTATTCATCTTTGACCGGTCAAATGTTGACTGGGTCAACCCAGCCTCACTGGCCCCACTGTCATACACTGTGGCTAGAATAGCACTAGGTGACAAGAGTATTTCATTGTTTATTTTTCGAATTAAATAAATTCAGAAAATCTATAAAACTTTAGAAAATCATATAAAATAAATTATAACTCGGATGAAAATATTTTATATATGAAAGTTGATCAGAAAAATCCTACGAATCCAAATACGCCGTCCGTTCGTCTGTCGCGTGCTCCTATCATAACGAACATGGAATTTTTTCATCGTTTTCATCTGTCCGGTAGTAGCCCGAGACCCGAAAAATATCGTCAGACACTAATAGAAAACAGACCTTTTGTCCAAAGCATTAGTCCCGGTCTGGTTTTGAACCGGCACTAATGTGACCATTAGTCCCGGTTCGGGACGGGCATCATTAGTCGCAGTTCGTTCCGGACCTTTAGTCCCGGTTCGTAACACGAACCGGGACTAAAGGGGTTGTGCCAGGCTGGTGTCAGCCTGGGGCCCCACGATTACCTTTAGTCCCGGTTCGTGGCACGAACCGAGACTATAGGCTCACCTTTAGTCCCGGTTCATGCCACGAACCGGGACTAAAGATCCCCTATATGAATTCGGCCAGCCCGAGCACAGTACTCCTCCCTGTTTTTCCCCTTCTTCCCCTCCTTTGTTCTTCCTCTTCCTCGAGCTCATCCTCCATTTTTGCCAAAATTTGTCAAGATTTGGAGGCACCGCATCCATCCAAGTGTTCACAAAGGTTAGCAACTTTGTCCTTTCATCTCTCTTTGCTAGATTAGCTCTTGCAATGCTCTATAAGTATAGTGATTTGTGGGTTTTAGTTTGGGAGTATTTATATGTGGTAGTTCATTTGATTTATATGCAATTTGAGCTCAAATTAACTTCTTACTTTGCATGTGTAGGTGTGGTTTACTTAGTGCCTTCCCGTCCCCGTCCAAACCACCGTCGATCGCTCGCACCGTCCCGTCGCCGGCACCACCTTGGTGAGCCTCTTGTTCTTATCCTTTTTATAATAAAAAATCATGTTTGTAAGATTTAGATAGTTACTTGTATAGTTTTCTTACCTATATGGTTGTTTGTTATACATAGTGGCATGGTTTTGATATCCGTCCCCGTCGGCCCTCGTCCGGTTTATGATTCGGATGTGGTATATACTCTCTTTTATAACTGTTTGTTTCATTTCGTGTTTATGACAATTATGCCCATCAAGTTAACATAGATATTTTTATCTAGGAGGTATGTGAACCGGAAATTGCAACCGACATAGATATTCTTGTCAAGAAGTTAAATTTAGTTGAAAAAGAAAACGAGTATTTGAAAGAAAAATTGAAAAGAGTTGAAGAAGAGAAGATGAAACTGGAGTTGTATGTTGCCGATGTCGTCGATGATCACAAGATCAAGATGGATGCAATGCGCTTGAAGATTAAAAAATTTAAAAAATATGCCATTGATAGTGAGACTTGGTATCACTATGCTGTTGGATCAATTGTTACCTTAGTTGCGATCTTGATCGCATTTGTTGTTGCATTTAAATGCTTTTGCTAGAGAGTTTGTATGTTGCTTTATGAGAACAAGTGTGTATGAACTTTATGTATGAACTTATATTAATTTGATCTTTTTCGGTGTTGTGTAATGAAGATGAGCCGGCAATGGATGTACGATGACCGATGCTCTCCCCAGTTCATTAATGGCGTGCATACTTTTCTGGTTGCGGCTGAGGCCAACAAGCAGGCGGATGGTTTTATGTATTGTTCATGTGCTGGCTATAAGAATGATCGAAATTACTCTAACTCAAGAACCATTCACGTCCACCTGTTTGAGTCCGGTTTCATGTCCGGCTATAACTGTTGGACCAAGCACGGAGAAAGAGGGGTCCTAATGGAAGAGAATGAAGAAGAAGAGGATGACGACAGCTATCCTGGCCATGGGTTCCATGAATACGATGGTACAACAATGGGGGAAGAAGCTGAGCCGGCAATGCAGGAAGGAGCTGAAAAAGAGGCATCAGATGAGCCCGCTGATGATCTTGGTCGGGCCATTGCCGATGCAAAGAGAAACTGCGCAAGTGAAAAGGAGAAGCTGAAGTTGCAGCGCATGTTAGAGGATCACAAGAAATTATTGTACCCAAATTGCGAAGATGACAAGAAAAAGCTGGGTACCACACTGGAATTGCTGCAATGGAAGGCAGAGAATGGTGTACCTGACAAGGCATTTGAAAAGTTGCTGAAAATAATGAAGAATAAGCTACCAAAGGACAACGAATTGCCCGACAGTACGTACGAAACAAAGAAGGCCGTCTGCCCTCTAGGATTAGAGGTGCAGAAGATACATGCATGCCCTAATGACTGCATCCTCTACCGCGGTGAGTACGAGGATTTGAATGCATGCCCGGTATGCTGTGCATTGCGCTATAAGATCGGCCACGATGACCCTGGTGATGTTGCGGGCGAGCGCCCCAGGAAGAAGATTCCTGCCAAGGTGATGTGATATGCTCCTATAATACCACGGTTGAAATGTTTGTTCCAAAACAAAGAGCATGCCAAGTTGATGCGATGGCACAAAGATGACCGTAGGAAAGACGGGAAGTTGAGAGTACCCGTTAACGGATCACAGTGGAGAAAAATCGAGAGAAAGTGGAAGGACTTTGCAGATGACGCAAGGAACGTATGGTTTGGTTTAAGTGCAGATGGCATCAATCCTTTTGGGGAGCAGAGCAGCAATCATAGCACCTGGCCTGTGACTATGTATCTATAACCTTCCTCCTTGGTTGTGCATGAAGCGGAAGTTCATTATGATGCCAGTGCTCATCCAAGGCCCCAAGCAACCCGGCAACGACATTGATGTGTACCTAAGGCCATTAGTCGAAGAACTTTTAGAGCTGTGGAATGGAAAAGGTGTACGTGCGTGGGATGAGCACAAACAGCAGGAATTTGACCTGCAAGCGTTGCTGTTTGTAACCATCAATGATTGGCCTGCTCTCAGTAACCTTTCAGGACAGACAAACAAGAGATACCACGCATGCACGCACTGTTTAGATGATACCGACAGTATATATTTGGATAAATGTAAGAAGAATGTGTACCTGGGGCATCGTCGATTTCTTCAGAGCAGGCATCCCGTAAGAAAGAAAGGCAAGCATTTCAAAGGTGAGGCAGATCACCGGAAGAAGCCTCGCTACCGTACTGGTGATGATATACTTGATATGGTCAAGGATTTAAAAGTAATCTTTGGAAAGGGTCCTGGCGGACAATCTGTTCCGAATGACGCTGACGGACGCGCACCCATGTGGAAGAAGAAATCTATATTTTGGGACCTACCCTATTGGAAAGACCTAGAGGTCCGCTCTGCAATCGACGTGATGCACGTGACGAAGAATCTTTGCGTGAACCTGCTAGGCTTCTTGGGCGTGTATGGGAAGACAAAAGATACACCGGAGGCACGGGAGGACCAGCAACGTATGCACGGAGAAGACGGCATGGATCCAAAGCAGTTTCAGGGTCATGCCAGCTACGCTCTTACCAAAGAAGAGAAGGAAATCTTCTTCGAGTGCCTGCTCAGTATGAAGGTCCCGTCTGGCTTCTCGTCGAATATAAAGGGAATAATAAATATGGCAGAGAAAAAGTTCCAGAACCTAAAGTCTCATGACTGCCACGTGATTATGACGCAACTGCTTCCGGTTGCATTGAGGGGGCTTCTACCGGAAAACGTTCGATTAGCCATTGTGAAGCTATGTGCATTCCTCAATGGAATCTCTCAGAAGGTAATCGATCCAGAAATCCTACCAAGGTTAGAGAATGATTTGGTGCAATGTCTTGTCAGTTTCGAGTTGGTGTTCCCACCATCCTTCAATATCATGACACACGTCCTAGTTCACCAAGTCGACGAGATTGCCATTCTGGGTCCTGTATTTCTACACAATATGTTCCCCTTTGAGAGGTTCATGGGAGTCTTAAAGAAATATGTTCGTAATCGTGCTAGGCCAGAAGGAAGCATCTCCAAGGGCCATGAAACAGAGGAGGTCATTGAGTTTTGTGTTGACTTTATTCCTGACATTAAGCCGATTGGTGTTCCTGAATCGCGGCATGAGGGCAGACTGGGTGGAAAAGGCACGCTAGGAAAGAATTCAGTAATATGCCTGGACGGGCATTCTTTGGCGCAAGCACACTACACAGTTCTACAAAGTTCCGCCTTGGTGGCTCCGTATATCGAGCAACACAAGAATATTCTACGCTCCAAACACCCGGAGCAGTCTGACGGCTGGATTACACATGAACAAACTGTGACTTTCGCCGGTTGGTTGCAGACACGTCTCATGCATGACGACACTGTTGCAGATGACCTGTACTTGTTGTCCAAGTTACCATCTTCGACTATATTGACTTTCAAAGGGTACGAGATAAATGGGAATACATTTTACACGATCGCCCAAGATAAAAAGAGCGCCAACCAAAACAGTGGTGTCCGCTTTGATGCAGCAAACACCAATAGGCCAAAGGACACATATTATGGTTACATAGAGGAGATATGGGAACTTGACTATGGACTTGGTTTGAAGGTCCCTTTGTTTCGGTGCAAATGGGTCAATTTGAGAGGAGGCGGGGTAAAGGAAGACCCGCAGTACGGAATGACAACAGTGGATCTCAACAATCTTGGGTACACTGACGAACCATTCGTCCTAGCCAATGATGTGGCGCAGGTTTTCAATGTGAAGGACATGTCTACCAAGCCGAGAAAAAGAAAAGATAAGGAAGCGAATACATCATACGATGAGCCAAAGCGCCACATAGTTCTTTCAGGGAAAAGAAACACCGTGGGAGTGGAGGACAAGACAGACATGTCAGAAGATTATGAAAAGTTTCATGACATTGCTCCCTTCACAGTGAATGTTGACCCGAGCATCAAGTTAAACGATGAAGATTGTCCATGGTTACGGCGCAAAGGGACACACGCGAAGAAAAAGTTTTATACCCAAAGATCCCACTCTGGGACGTGACCGGCTTCTCTAGTTAGTTTCCGGACTTATATATCCGGAAAGTCCCACTTCGGACAAACCGGAGGGAATCTTTGTAATAGAACTCCGACTTATGTGTTTTGGCATTTGAAACGCGAAGAAATATTATGTCCAAAGCCACGTCATCAATTTTCAACCCTTTCTGACTTCATTTGCTATTTTTCATGCATTTACTGATTTTTTTGAGCTTAATGACCCTGAAATTGAAAAGCACTACAAATGAACTCTGAAAAGGTTGAAAGTTGGCATGGTATGATCATTGCACCCACATAGCATGTGCTAAAAAGTTGAGAGGGTTACGGCAAAAACTGGATCCACTTCGTGTACAAAATGGACAATCTCTTTCGAAGTATCAGGGTTTCAGACGAAAACTCGTCTGTTACAAAGGCATTTCATTTTTTTAAACTTATTTCAACTCCAGACTTTTTGTGTGTTCAGTATGCACCATTCGAAGCCACGTCATCAATTTTCAACCCTTTCTGACTTCATTTGCTATTTTTCATTCATTTACTGATTTTTTGAGCTAAATGACCCTGAAATTGAAAAGCACTACAAATCACAATCAGAAAAGGTTGAAACTTGGCATGGTATCATCATTTCACCCACATAGCATGTGCTAAAAAGTTGAGAGGGTTACGGCAAAAACTGGATGCACTTCGTGTACAAAATGGACAATCTCTTTCGAAGTATCAGGGTTTCAGACGAAAACTCGTCTGTTACAAAGGCATTTCATTTTTTTAAACTTATTTCAACTCAAGACTTTTTGTCTGTTCAGTATGCACCATTCGAAGCCACGTCATCAATTTTCAACCCTTTCTGACTTCATTTGCTATTTTTCATACATTTACTGATTTTTTGAGCTAAATGACCCTGAAATTGAAAAGCACTACAAATCACAATCAGAAAAGTTTGAAAGTTGGCATGGTATCATCATTTCACCCAAATAGTATGTGCTAAAAAGTTGAGAGGGTTACGGCAAAAACTGGATGCACTTCGTGTACAAAATGGACAATCTCTTTCGAAGTATCAGGGTTTCAGACGAAAACTCGTCTGTTACAAAGGCATTTCATTTTTTAAACTTATTTCAACTCCAGACTTTTTGTGTGTTCAGTATGCACCATTCGAAGCCACGTCATCAATTTTCAACCCTTTCTGACTTCATTTGCTATTTTTCATGCATTTACTGATTTTTTTGAGCTAAATGACCCTAAAATTGAAAAGCACTACAAATGAACTCTGAAAATGTTGAAAGTTGGCATGGTATGATCATTTCACCCACATAGCATGTGCTAAAAAGTTGAGAGGGTTACGGCAAAAACTGGATCCACTTCGTGTACAAAATGGACAATCTCTTTCGAAGTATCAGGGTTTTAGACGAAAACTCGTCTGTTACAAAGGCATTTCATTTTTTTAAACTTATTTCAACTCCAGACTTTTTGTGTGTTCAGTATGCACCATTCGAAGCCACGTCATCAATTTTCAACCCTTTCTGACTTCATTTGCTATTTTTCATGCATTTACTGATTTTTTTGAGCTAAATGACCCTAAAATTGAAAAGCACTACAAATGAACTCTGAAAATGTTGAAAGTTGGCATGGTATCATCATTTCACCCACATAGCTTGTGCTAAAAATTTGAGAGGGTTACGGCAAAAAATGGATGCACTTCGTGTACAAAATGGACAATCTCTGTCGAAGTATCAGGGTTTCAGACGAAAACTCGTCTGTTACAAAGGCATTTCATTTTTTAAATAACCTAAGAATTACCAAATTGAATATGATGATAAAACACACTAATATTAAACAGCAGAAAAAAGAATCACTGCAAAATCTATTTTTAAAGTAAAGTTATTCACAAACTAGTGATTCACACAAATTTCAAATAATTCGAATTTAAACTATTCAAATTTGAAAACTACTGCTACTAACAGAAAGTTTATAAATTTTTTGACCTAACGCAAAAAGATTCACTCATTAATTCTAAATAAAGCAAAAAAAAACTCAGAAACAAAAGAAAATAAATAAAACAGAAATAAAAAAAACTGAAAAGTAAATAAAAAAATGCCCGCCTACTGGGCCACCACGGCGTATTGGGCCAGGATGCAGGCCCAGTAGGCCCAACGGGGCAGCACAGGTGCGGTAGGCCCAGAAGGCCTGCATTAGAGAGGAGCTCGACACGGTAGCCGCGGCGGGGCTTATAAACCGGTTCGAGCTCCTCTCAACTAGCGAGGTGGGACTAAACATTCGACACGGGAAGCCAGACCTCTAGTCGCGGTTGGTGGTTCCAACCGCGACTAAAGGCCCCCCTTTAGTCGCGGTTGGAGGCACCAACCGCGACTAAAGGCCTGCGCTTCCCGCCGCTTCGGCTGGGTGAATTCACCTTTAGTCGCGGTTGGTGGCTCCAACCGCGACTAAAGGGGGGTCTTTAGTCGCGGTTGGAGCCACCAACCGCGACTATAGGTGTTTCTATATAAGCGGCAGTTTGCAAAATTTTAGAACTCATCGCTTTTCCCCCCTCGACGACGCCGAACAGGACGCCGCCAGGCTGCCGGATCAGCACCCCGCCGCCGTCGCCGTCGACTCGCCTCGCCGTCGCCATCGCCGTCGAATCGCCTCGCCGTCGCCTCCCCGCGCCATCGCCATCGCCGTCGCGCGTTGACCTCGCCGCTCCCCTCGATCTCCTCCTCGACCTCTCGCGCGCCGTCGCCGTTGTCGTCGCCGTCGCAGTCGCAGTCGACTCGCCTCGCCTCGCCGTCGCCCCGCTGTGAGCCCCTCCCCCCTCTCCTCTCCCTGCCGCGCGCCATGGCCGCCCCTCCCCGAGAGCCCACACACACACACACATGATGCATGAACACACACACACACACACATGTTAGAATGAGGTATATTTGTGTAGATGAATGTTATGTTAGAATGAATGATATGTCAGAATGATGTATTTTTGTGTAGATGATGTATTTTTGCAAATTTATATGTATATTTGTGTAGATGAATGTTATGTTAGAATGATGTATATATGTAGAATGATTATGGATAAGTTATAATTAGATGGACAAAAGTAGATTGGATGATGGATATATGTAGAATGATGTATATATTGGATGATGTAGAATTACAAAAATCATAATCAAGCATTTAAAAAATGTTAAATTTGCATAGAATTTGTTATCGACGTCTACGATGCCCGGCCCGCATCCTCATCGTCGGATCAGTGGCGAGGACCTACTTCAGAGGCGCCATGTCCGGGACTGGGCTCCGCCGGGCTGGCACTGGGAGGTGCTACCTTCCGGGGCGCGCAGTTTGGTGAGGAACCGGGCTCCCGTCGTCGACCCGGAGCTTCTTTGGTGGCGTTCGCGTGGGCCACTTTCGGTGCGGAGGCAGCCGGCCCCGTCGGAGGTGGTACGTCGCCGTGTCAGGGAGGAGGATGAGCACGTCCGTCGCTACATGGATGCGTTGGACGTCAGGTTCTCCAATACCTGGCAGGTTCTTCAGGGATCTCACCCGAGCTATGATCCTGTGATGGTTCCTTCTCTTTGGGTGTTCACCGCCCGCGCCTCAGGAACCGCGAGTGAACTAGATTCTTCGATAATATTCGATATGTATTAGCTAGTGATGATACTCGAGATGTATTCGAGATTATATTCGATAATATTCGAGACGATTTAATCGAGATTATATTCGATGATGCATATTATATGAATTATTCGAGATGCATATTATGTACTATGATTCAGTTTTTCCTTATTGATTGCATGCATTCTAATTTGAATACTAAATTGTTTTATCTTTCTTCTGGATTAGTTAAATAAAAGCTATGGACAATACCGGCAGAGAAGGAGAAGAGGCTCTGTTCGACATCATACGCTCCACGAGTCCAGAGCATGAACCTGAAGATGATGACGGCTCGCAATATCTGAACAATTCCGGTGAGGGTTGTATGATATTTGGTGAAGACGAACGAATAGATGAAGGTGACGACAACGATGTTGACGAAGAAAATGTTCTTCAAATAACAAAGACCGGCGAGGTATATTTAATATATAAGCCATCCGGTGATCATTACATGTCTTAATTGATTTGTATGTATTAACGAATCGATCTTTCTTCTTTTAGGCCTCCGGATCGAGCAAATCTTCTACAAGTGACAGGGTAGTTCAAGGCCCGGCCAAAAAGTTGGACAAAGGCGTAAAGTTCAACATCGATTCCATCAAAACATCAACTGGCGAACCGCTTGAACCTAGGAAAAATGTGACCAAGTTCAAGAATCAATGCGGAGTTATTGTCAGGGACCAAATCCTGATCTCCGTTCAAGAATGGAAAAAGCCAGCAAAGGGAGATCGAGCAGGAGTTACTTTTGTCGACGAAAGAGCAAAAGATGTGCTTTGGACTACGCTCATGGAACATTTCACCCTACCAGATAATTTGACAGATGCAGATCTGAAGAAAGTCAGAAACTATGCTCTTAAAAAGATGGCGATCGCATTCAACACCTTCAAGAAAAATGCATGGACTAAGTACGTCAAATCAAAAAAGAAGACTCCAGAATTCACGGGAGCACTGGTGAAGGCAAAAGATCACTGGGACGCTTTCGTGAAGTTCAAGGAATCGGAAGAAGCTAAGGAACGGTCGAGAAAAAACAAGATTAATGCTGCGAAAAAGAAGTGGCACCATCATCTGGGGCCAGGTGGCTACCAGGTGGCCCTGCCTAAGTGGGATCAATCTGAGCAAGAGATGATTAGTAAAGGGGTCAGTCCAGTTACATTGACATGGCCCCCCAGGTGCAGGACATGGTTTTATGCGCATGGGGGGAAGTTGGACCCAGAGACAGGGCTGGTTATGGTGAAGGCAAGTCTTAAAGAAGCGACAGACGAAATACTTATTGCAATAGAAGAAGCTCGAATGGGGGTGTTCACGCCCAATAGAGAGAACGACGAGCTTACGCGCACCCTGAAGAATGTTGAACACCCGGGAAGAACACGAGGCAAAGGCGTTGTTCCGTGGTATGAGGGGTTTGCGGATTGGAACGACGACTATAGAAGCTGTGCGAGAAAGAAGAAGCAGGAGGAGCAGAAGAAGAAGGAGGAAGCAGTCCGCCTTGAAGGCCTAGAATCAAAGCACCTGGAGTTGGAACGATTTGTCAGGCGGCAGCAGGAGCAGATCGACTCACTCAGCCAGGAAAGGGCGTCTCAGCGGCAGCATGAGCAGATCGATCCAGCATTGGATAGCACCGTCCCATCTATGCCGAGAAGCAGCATGGGTTCCGCCCCGGCCGATATCGATAATGCACTGCTAGCTAGCTACCCTGTGGATGATGTCAAAGACAGGACTAACTGTGAGCTACACATGAAAGTGAAGAACTTATCCATGAAGGTGGTGGACGGCTATGCTTTAGCAAATACCCCTGAAGCAACCTTCCATTGCAATCCCATTCCAGCTGGCTATGCTCGTGTCAGGGTTGATGAAGTGATGTCAGGATATCACGAGCTAAAACTTGACATTCTTGGAGGTGACGAGGAGAGAACACTGGGAGAGGCCATACATCGTATCATTCTATGGAAAAAGGATTGCATCGTCTTTCCAAGGCCACTGACTCCTCCTCCTCCAAGTCCGCCGCCGTGTCAGTCGACTCCTCCTGCTCCAAGTCCGGCATCGCGTCACCCGACTCCTCCTCCAAGTCCGGCACGGCGTCAGCCAACTCCTCCTCCTCCAAGTCCGCCGGCACCGCGTCAGCCGACTCCTCCTCCAAGTCCGGCACGACGTCAGCCTAAGCAACAGCGGAAGAGAGAGGCAGCAGCTACGACGGCTAGCGGTACAACAGACAAGAAATTCAAATATGGTCCAAGCCTCAAGCCTCTTCCGAAGTTGTCTTACCACCTGACTCAGGAGGAACTCGATGACGCATGTGATGCCCAATTGAAGGCCCATTTTGCACCGAAACCGCCCGCGCCGCCAAAGGAGAAAGTACCTGAGCATGTCTCACAACACTTTATTGATATGGCTCGACCGGCTGACAATCAGAAGGACTCCGACTATGTGCGGTCTATCAAGAAGTCATATTTAGCAGGGCAAAAGGAGTCGAGCTCGAGCTCGAGCCAAGCAGTTGGCAAAAAAAGCGGGAAAACTGTTCCCCAGCTGGGAGAACAGGCAGTGCAATCGATCCCCCCGCTCATTGTACAAGCACATGTGAGTACCGCCGATCGGCTGGTAATAACCGACGATCTTAGAAGGCAGGTTAAAGAGGCCGGTGTCACTGTTGAACAACTCCTAGGCCTTGAGGAAATCCCCGGGATTACAGAGGAGGAAGTAAAATACCAATATGTCCGCGGCAAACCTCTGGTCAAGCCTGACGATGTCAAGCTTCTACCAACGAGAATGTACAATTTGCATACGTGGTACATGCAAGAAACAACAAATACCAATCAAGAGTCCCTCATGGTGAAAGTTAAGAGAAAGCATTACTTCCATAAAAAAGATTTGTGGATTCATTATTCAGAGTTGTTTCAGTTATTCCAACAAGACGCACTCTACAAATCTATCGTCAGTTGCTATTGTCTGTAAGTGATTTCTTTCTGTAATTTAAGTCTCTAGCTAGCTAGCTAGATGTGCTCTCGTTCATTACCTGTAATTATCCTCACTATATTCTTTTCTGTGGTATTATACAGAATGAAGATGTATGAAATGAAAAAAGGTGGACGCTATGGCATTGGGTTCATTGACCCAAATACGGTTAATCAGGCGATATGGGAAGATCAATATTCGAGAAAAGACACAGAGAGATTCCTGCTAGAGTTTCTGAAGCAACTAAACACCCAACCAGAAATACTACTTCCTTACAACTTCGGGTGAGTGTTACTATATCTTGTACTACAAATTCTATTTTTTGCTTACTAGATGTTAATAAGTGTAGTTGATGAGTTATGCACATACCCGCTTATTTATAAAAAACGTGTGCGCATGCAGTTACCACTGGATCTTGTTAATCATTGAAGTTGATAAGGGAAAAGTTGAAGTACTGGACTCACTATATAAGAATCCATCCGAATACGCAACCGTGAGGGGGATGGTCGACAGGTAATTTCAATCATTATCGCACTATGTCGGCCTCTTTACTTCATTTCCTGATATCAACTAGTTAATAACTCCTTTATTCATTTTCTTTGCCGGCGGGCAGGGCTTGGCAAAAGTTCATCAAAGAGGTCCCCGGCGAATAGAAACAACAGCTGAAATGGGTGCGACCCAAGGTAATTAAGTAGTACTAGCTAGCTACGTCCGTGCATCTCTTTAATTCTAGTTTCAATACCATTATCATGCTTGATTAATTATTACCTGATTGAATTTTATTCTCGTAAAGTGCATGAAGCAGGAGCAGGGGAATGCTTTATGCGCATACTACGTTTGCGAGAACATTCGCATGATCACGTCTGAAAGGAGCAGAGATGAAAGAAATCTTTGGGTACGTTTGCCAGAACACTATCCATAATTTTTTTATCATGATCTAGCTAATATATATACACACAACTAATATATTCATCTTGATCTCCTGATTATAGCTGATGGAGATGCGGGGCCAGCTCCTACCAACGGCTCGCGTACGAGCAATTCAAGAGGAAATAGCTGGATTTCTGCTCGACCAGGTCATAGATCCCAAAGGAGAATACCATTACAAGATCAAGCACTAATGCCCTGCATATGTAATGATCCGCAAAATGTAGGACAAATTGTATATACCAAATTGTATATATATATGTATGTGAATGGTCGTCGTACGAGAAATTCGATGATATATATATATATATATATGATCGGTTCTACGAGAAATTCTATTTATATATATATGCACAACGTGTACAGTATGTAGTAGCGTAATATATGTTTGAAATGAAAAATAATTAAATGGAAAACACAAAATTAAAAGGAAAAATAAACCATAATTAATTCATAAACCCCTAAAGGATTAAAAGGAAAAATAAACCAAAATTAAAAGAATTAAATACTTTTAGTCCTGGTAGGTGTTACCAACCGGGACTAAACGTCCCCCTAGCCCACGGCGCCGGCAGGTGCCACGTGGTGGGCCTTTAGTGCCGGTTGGTGTTACCAACCGGGACTAAACGTCCCCCTAGCCCACGGCGCCGGCAGGTGCCACGTGGTGGGCCTTTAGTGCCGGTTGGTGTTACCAACCGGGACTAAAGGTCCCCCAGCCCACGGCGCCGGCAGGTGCCACGTGGTGGGCCTTTAGTGCCGGGCCGTGTTGAACTGGGACTAAAGGGGGGGGCTTTAGTCCCCACCCTTTAGTGCTGGTTAGAGAACCGGCACTAAAGGCCCTTACGAACCGGCACTATAGGCCGATTCTGCACTAGTGAGATATTCTTCCGATCCGTCTGCGACGTGTAGTACTGCGTTAGTACATGCCTTGCTCTGCATATTGTCATGTCATGCAAGTAATGCATCTGTTTGCTTTATATTTATTGCTTCTCCCCCCTCTTCTTACCGATAGACCCCGAGACTGACGCTACTGCCGGGTACGACTACACTGTTGACGATCAGCCTTTTGCCGCAGAGCAGCAAGGCAAGCAACCCCCCCTTGAGCATTCCGATATCGCCCATTTATTTCCCTCTCATTCTCGCATTAGATTTTTGCTACTGTATTAGCTAGCTCCTATTTCTGATGCATAGACTGTTTTTGATAAACTGCTACTATACCTGCTGTTATATCAACTGCTTAGTATAGGTTGATCAATGAATCCCCTGTGACCCCCTTAGTCCCAGTTGCCCCTGCTTCTTCATCGATGACTCGACGACTCGAAGACTCGAAGACTCGGTCAACCGACCGACAAGCCATGCCCGTCACATTCACCGCACACCCCTTAGTTGTACGACTCTGCAAAGCTACTATCGAGTACCGAGGGTGAAACCTCGTGAAGTACTCATGATGCTAACTCTGTAGTGCAGCTAGTTGGTCATGGTTATCGAGGCTGATTCCTCCTTCACCACTCCCGACGATGACTCTGTCATGCAACCCCTCAAGTGTGGGACCCTCGAGGGTGATTCCTCTAAGTCCACCTTGACGGTTTCATCGAGCGGGACCCTTTGAGGGTGATTCCTCAGGTTCCGTCTTGATGTTTTATACACACAGTTACTATGACCTGGTTACAGAAACATGTTGGTGATGGGTCGGCCCTGAGGGGTACCCACGGTTTGATGATGATGAGGCGTTGCCGGGCAGGAGAGGCCCTTGCCACACATCCTCGAGACGGGGCGACAGGACCGCACTTCATGGGTCGCGCTTGCCCCACATTAATAAAATGCTAATGGGTTGGGTATTTGATCTGAGTTGGTCGATTGGACCTTTTTACGCACCAAACCTTCACGTGGGACAAGTTATGGGTACTCAGCGTCGTTGTATCAGTCGAAGCTCTTCGGACGTCAGCAATGGAGCGGCGCGCGCCCGAGTGGTCTGGAAGGCACATATCTTGGATTAGAGTGTGCTAGGACTGACCTCGGCCGCCCACACATCGTGCAGGAGTGCAAAGGGCGAGTGGGCCCATGACCCCTGCACGCTTAGGATTTAGACCGGCGGGCTGGCCTCTCTATTGAGCCTAGGTGGGGCGACGGCGTGTTGATATCCCGAGGCCGGGCATGACCCAGGAAAGTGTGTCCGACCGGAGGTGATCAAGCGTGTTGGAAATGCGGTGCACCCCTGCAAGGATGAATTCATATATTCGAATAGCCGTGTCCACGGTAACAGGACGACTTGGAGTTGTACCTCGATCTACTACAACTAAAATTGTGACTTAAAATTGAAATGAATGTTGGCTCCGAGATTGCTTTCCCGCAGGGAGTCATGGAAGAATCTCCGGGCATGGTTACTTAATAAAATTTGCTACAATAATATTGCTATATATGAGATGCCAGGCTACTCTCTTCTAATGCTGCAAGATGTTGAAGATGCTAGTGTTCGATAGGACTAGGCCTTCCCCCTTTTCTTGCTATCTGCAGTCAGCCCAGATATAACCCCATTCCTTGATACTGATGCATACTTAGCATTGTTCTGATGTCAGTCTTGCGAGTACTTTCGACGAGTACTCACCGCTGCTTTGCTTTCTCTTTCCCCCTCGATACGATTCTGCGTTCAGACGATGGAGCCCAGGAGATGGAGTTTGCCGGAGACGACTACTACACCTCCGTCAGAGCCTACTACTAAGTGGAGGCTGCCCCCGGCCAGTAGTAGGATAGGAGGTTCCCAGGCAGGAGGCCTCGCCTCGTTCGATCCGTTGTTATGTTTGTGCTAGCCTTCTTAAGGCAAACTTGTTTAACTTATGTATGTACTCAGATATTAATTGCTTCCGCTAACTCGTGCTTGTCGAGCTTTGTATTCGAGCCCTCGAGGCCCCTGGCTTGTAATATGACGCTGTATGACTTTAATTTGTGTCTAGTGTTGTGTTGTGATATCGATCAGTGAGTCCCTAATCTTGGTCGTACGCATTGCGTGTATGTTTAGCGTACGGTCGAAATTGGGGGCGTCACAAGTTGGTATCAGAGCCAACTGCCTATAGGTAGCCCCTTTTCCAACACCTTGGACGAAGTTGAGTCTAGTCATTGAAAAACTTTTACTAACATAGTTATGTGGCTTACGGGCCCACATCTCAATCGGGTGGTATTAGGATCTTTTATTCCTCGTTTATACTCTGGGTTCTGATCTCTCTTCTATTCGGGTTAAAGATTTTACTAACTCTAACTCTAGGTTCTCGTAACTACTTCCTCCCGGAGAGCCCCTCATACCAGATGATGGCTTGATTCATCAGAAGACTCCGAAGATACTCTCCGATGTCCTCTCGAGAACTTGTGTTCATCGCTCTAGCGATTCCCTTCTTCCGTCAACTCCCCCTATGCTTACCGGGGATTCATTTGTCCTCAGTTGTCATGGGTTTCACAAAATCCTTCCAATTGCTATTTGATCTTCCGAAAATCCTCATTGGCCTTTTGTTCTTGACCTTTCTCATCTGCTTGCATTATGGTTAATTCCATATGTCTAGCAATATTCTTTAAATCCTTTGTGATTGTCATTTGATTTTAGTAATTCCACCTATGTGTGAATGCACATAGTCATCAGTTGTTTCTCATAAATTATCTGTCCGGCTCAGACGTCTTTCCAAACATGAATTGGTTCTCGACAAATTAACCTTGATTGATTGTCCATCTAAGTCCATTCATCTTACTTGTATTTGATCGGAGCATCTGATTCTGATACACAATTGGGATGTCTTAATTCCTTTGGTTATTTAAGCATCGAATTATTTGGATGTTCTATAATCGGATGCCTTGCTTTCTTTCTTCCCCTGATTGAGTTCCGACACTCACATCAGGTCCTTTATGGACCGCCAGGCCCATTGTTGGGTTATTATCCAATAGCATCCTTCGCATTAAAAATTCTTGTGAGTTCTTCCCATGATACATGACTCCATTGGTAAATGGTGTCTTCTCCCTCTGATAAGTTGTATCATATGCTTTTTTTAACCATGCTGTGTTGTCAAGCATGTGTTATTACTCTTGAAGTTTGTGGTATAAGTTCCTAAGATGCCCCGATGGGTTGAACCTATGCCTTCTTTACTCCATGTGAACCCGAGAGTTTTCACGAGCCTTACTCTTCTGGTGTTTTGCCAGATAATCTTTCAAAGCTACAACTTCATCAAAGGCGAGGAGTAAATGGAAGGTGATGCATTGATGAAGTGGGAGTCAACCTTGAACCTTGTGTTCATGCCCATGGAAACGATGTTGATCTTACCATAGAAGCTTCTCGTAAAAATAATCTTTCACTTTGTATGATTTGATCTTGTATCTGTGATTTGGTACTTGGCAACCGTGGTTCCGACCATGATTGTTCTTCCTTGATCCCATTTTAGACAAGTTAAATTACTTGTCATCTGCAGATCAATACATGGGTCCAAGCTTTAATTCTGATCTGCCTCTGAGTATTATCCTTGGTATATCGAGAATATCGTGGAGCAACATAGCTTCTTATGAGCTCCTCATCAGCTTGGTTTTCTTTCGCTCGTTCTAGTTTCCTCGTGTTCTGAGTTGTTGGACACTTAGGGACACCAATACCTGAATCGAGTATGCATTGTGATTCATCAAATCTTAGTGATCTTCTTTGCTTATGAGTTTGTACTCGATCTTGTCATTCCAAGCTGTTAGGCTGCATCATCAGCGTCATGCTAGAGATTGATCATACCATCTGTGTCCTTCATCTCCGGAACACAATTCCAATAGTGCACTAAGCTTACATCGAGCTTTCAACGTCATGTTGGTTGTCTTGAAAGGCTATCTCGATTTTGAGCTAGCACCCTCATCTGTGGTTCCGACAACTTTTCGCTTCACCATTTCCTTGCTTGATGTCGTCGTTGATCGATTACCTCTTCATGAGACTTCTCGACAAATGTGTCGTGATCCTCATCAGCATTCTGGGCTCTTCCAGGATATCAATTAAATTCATGATGAGAGTAGCATCCTTGTCCTTGGTAATTGGTGTTGTCGTTGGCGACATCCTTGCCTACCTTCCACGCGCTGACTTGGTCTTGTTTTGGTTGAACCTTAAGTTCCTTGTTAGCCATCTCGTGTTATGTTCTATCTTGGAGTATTACCATCTTTTGTCGAGAATGTCGTGAGAATTGCACGTGTCTTAAGAATTCTTGATATAGTGATACTCCTTACCATCACCTTTCATTTCTTGGTCCCCGTGTTGCTTCTAACCGGGATACCGACAAAAGGACTGTGATGTGTAAATTCAACACTTATGGCATAGCAACTCTTTTACCTTGGAGTTAATGAACAATACGTCCATCCTTAGTGTGTTGGCTGTTGAATCAACATTCTAACGTTGGTCGTACTACTTAGTCCGGATTTTGGTTGCACCTTTCGATTAATGTTTAATTGTGGGTGTTTCCCTCGGGCATACCTCGTGGTATCATCTGGTTTGACCAATGCTATCACCTTGTTCACTCTATCATGGAAATCCATCTTTGTGGAAATCTCGACGAATTGTTGCTGAGCCCATCAGCCACATCCTCATCTTCTTCGTGGTACATGATGAACATTTAAGCTAGTGTTGGAAACCTTGAAAGCATTATCTTTGTGCCTAGATCATGAAGAATATGTTTGTTACAAGAAGTGTTTTTCTCTAAGTTCACGTGCATCTTGCCGTTGTGATTATGAGAAAGTTTTGCTTCGCTTCCTCTGGAATCGTTCCAATTCATTCATGCATATGCAAAGCATTCTACGGTTTGATAGATTTGCTACCTTCACTCCATATGTATTTCCTAGCACGCCAAGCCACTGATTGATTTGATATGGGAAAAGAAGTCCTACATAAAAGCTAGTCCGGACTTACACAAGGACTTTGATATCCTCGATGATGGTCCCCAACCCGAACTCAGTTACATTTCATTGTAAGATTTCCATGTGGTCACGATTGTCTTGGAAAATGTGTTCACGTGTGTCTTGCAATCTAGCTCATGTTTCAGAGCTTGCTTTCGTAGTTCATCCCCCGAGAATCTTGCAATGTTATCTCGTCGAATTATGATACACCCTTGTCTTCTCAGACATCCTGAGTCTGAGGTATCCTGACACCAATCAGATCTGAATCTCGGGCATATATGATGGTTATAACTTTTTCAAGAATTATGACATTGGCCCTTATGTAACCCGGTAAGATGAATTCATGCATAGCACACTTGGCCGGAGGACCTATTGTTGTAGTATCTTGTTCAACAAGATTAGCCTTTCTTCCATGAGGAAATGGTAAGGCTTATGTTATAAGTTGTTCCTGATGGATCCCTTGCGTCCCCAACGTCTGATCTTACCTGATGACCATGTCGATGCTTCCCCGAAGCATGCTTGTGATACTCCAATCATCAACAAGAACATAGGAAGCGCAATGCTAAATGTTTCTTGATCAATTATCCAAACGCCATGGTATGGGTAACCTCATAAATTCCTTGCCCCTTTGTCTAAAGGAGTACATGCTTGGTTCCCTATCATGCCATTATGCTCCGCTTGTCCTTGGGAAGGCTATACTCCTGAGATTTGTGTTTAGAACACATTTTCCTTTCCATTGGTCTGGTTGATCTAATAATCACATTTTCCTTCCATTGGTCTGTTTAACCTTACTTGAGATTATATGATCTAAGTAGTAATAATTCTCTCCTTAGGTAAACACCTCGGTGAACAAGTCTGTCAGTAAGATCCTGTTATTATTGTTGATAACATTCCGGTAACCGCCGGTGGACGAGAACTTTGCCTATTGGTCCGCCTCGTTTCACGAGCAGGAAAATGGTTCTATTCGTCCCCCGCCCTTGGTACCGACGTTGTTGCCAACATAACTGACAAGCTATCCTCTAACACATCTTCATTCATGACCGTGCAAGATGTCACCGCTCTTCCTACTCCTATCCCACATGGTGGTCCCATAACCCACAGTTCCACGGGATCGAAACCTGACTCTCTTGTACGTCTTTGTTTTCAAAGTATCCCTTGCACTTGGCTTCGTATGTAATTCCCGAGCCACTGTCCAAGGGATGAAATATTCTAGCATCAGACGCAATAATTATTTCGTTGCTCAGGCCCCCTTTCACCTTCTGATCAGGCATCGAATGATTGCCTACCTCCTTTTTTTGGAGCCTTTCTACCATCGCGTATTACTCTAATGATTTCCCTGTATTACAACTCGAGAAATAATTCATGTCTTCTTCCCTGAGTTTATCGTCAGATGCCCAACCTCGTGTAGCTACGTTCTTCCAGAGTTTTCCCTTTTATCGCACTCGTAGGATGATGAAGATCCCGAAGAAAAGATGTCGACTTATTCAAGATGACCTGAAACAGAGAATTGAAGACATCGACGAAAGGGATCAACTTCTTCGGGAAGAGTAACCAAGAACGTGAAGATCCGTTAGAGTGTCGTAACCAAACTTCCCCCTTGCTTCTACCTCTTAATTCTCGGGACGAGAATTTCTTTTAGTATGGGAGAGTTGTAAGACCCCTGGTTTCAGCTACAGTGATGCTTGTGTTTAAGCTACAGTAACCATGAGGATTAAGCTGATGCTTTTGCTAAACCATGATTGATCACGATGGAATCGTATCTCATTTCAATCCCTAATGATTTTCAATATTATTTTAAAAAATGGTTTAAATAGTTTTGCAAACGTGAAAACTAAAATCATGCTTAGGTTGCAAATAATCCCCTGGTATTTGTAAAATATGAACCAACATTTTATAAAGTATTTAAGTGCCTCTAAAGCAAATAAAACAGAGGCCAAAATATTGTTTAATTGCCCTTTTGAATTATGAAATTTTCAAAACACTTACTTTGGTCCTCAAACTTTTATGGTACTGCCTATTATTTCCTTTGTAATAATGGGACAAAGTCCATATTTTTACAAAAGTATATTGATGTTGTTTTAAAATCAAACAGGAGCAATTATTAAGAAAAAACATAAATAAACATAAAGGAAAGCCCCTCCCCCTGCCCTGGGCCTTAGGCCACAGTGGCAGGCCCAGGCCGGCCCAGCCAACCCCTTCGGTCGTCCCCAACCTCGCTACAGGAGGGGGCGACCGAGGCACGCGTGCGACCGAGCGCGTCCCAGCCAGACCGCGTCGCCGGCGACGCCCCGGAGGGGATAAGGGCGCCACGCCGCGTCCCCCTAACCCTATATGCTCCCCCATTTCCCCTCTCCCTCGTTGCTCTCTTCTCCCCGCACGAAGCGCCGCCGCTGTCACCATGGCCATCGTCGTCGTCGTGGCCACCGTGCTCCCCGGCACCCGTGGAAACGTCGAGGAGGACCGCCACCCTCAGCTTCGTCCATTCAGAGCATCGAATCAAGCCGAGGCAGACCGCAAGCTCGCCATCGGGCTCGTCTTCCCCGCGTACATCGTCGGCCGCTGTCGTCGATTGCCTCGTCTTCTGTCCATCTCCGGCCTCCCCGTCGCCTCCGTTGGAACCGCTATGAGCTCCTTTCCCAAATCCCCCTTGTCCCCCCTTCGATTCGTCTCGCCCGTGACCATTCCCGTGCTGCACGTGCGCGCACTCCAACCGCGCCCATAGCCGTGCACCCCTGTGCCTTTGGCCGCCCCAGGCTGCACCCTCGCGCGCGCGCGTTCCCCCTTGCCGCGCCGCAGCTGCTGCCGCAGCTGCGTGCCACAGGTTGCTCCTGCGCTGTTGCCCCGCTGTTTGCTGTTGCTGATGCTTGCCGCTCGCTGCTGCTGTCTGTGCCTGCTGCTGCTAGTTGCTAGGAACTGCCGCGCTTCGCTTCGCTCAGTTGTGCCCAGCCGCTGCTCACCGCGGCCGTGCCGGCTGGCCACAACCCCGCGCCGTGCCGGCTGCATCTTGGCCACGGTCATGGCCATGCGCGTGTGTGTGTGTGCTTGTGCGTGATGCACAGCCACACACTGGCCGGTTTGTGCCTCTCCGTGAGCCAGCCAATTATCTAGGGACTAATTAAAGGTTAGTCAGGTGTGATTAGAGCTAGGTTAGTTAGAAGCCTATGACATGTGGACCCACTGCTAAATTAAAGAAAAATCAGCTGAAAACTATCTAAGTCAATGACAGCCAGGACCCGCCTACACTATTCACCTTGGACCGGTCAAATGTTGACTGGGTCAACCCAGCCTCACTGGCCCCACTGTCATACACTGTGGCTAGAATAGCACTAGGTGACAAGAGTATTTCATTGTTTATTTTTCGAATTAAATAAATTCAGAAAATCTATAAAACTTTAGAAAATCATATAAAATAAATTATAACTCGGATGAAAATATTTTATATATGAAAGTTGATCAGAAAAATCCTACGAATCCAAATACGCCGTCCATTCGTCTGTCGCGTGCTCCTATCATAACGAATATGGAACTTTTCCATCGTTTTCATCTGTCCGGTAGTAGCCCGAGACCCGAAAAATATCGTCAGATATTCTTCCGATCCGTCTGCGACGTGTAGTACTGTGTTAGTGCATGCCTAGCTCTGCATATTGTCTTGTCATGCATGTGATGCATCTGTTTGCTTTATATTTATTGCTTCTCCCCCCTCTTCTTACCGATTGACCCCGAGACTGACGCTACTGCCGGGTACGACTACACTGTTGACGATCAGCCTTTTGCCGTAGAGCAGCAAGGCAAGCAACCCCCCCTTGAGCATTCCGATATCGCCCATTTCTTTCCCTCTCATTCTCGCATTAGATTTTGCTACTGTATTAGCTAGTTCCTATTTCTGATGCATAGCCTGTTTTTGATAAACTGCTACTATACCTGCTGTTATATCAACTGCTTAGTATAGGTTGATCAATGAATCCCCTGTGACCCCCTTAGTCCCAGTTGCCCCTGCTTCTTCATCGATGACTCGAAGACTCGGTCAACCGACCGACAAGCCATGCCCGTCACATTCACCACACACCCCTTAGTTGTACGACTCTGCAGAACTACTATCGAGTACCGAGGGTGACACCTCGTGAAGTACTCATGATGCTAACTCTGTAGTGCAGCTAGTCGGTCATGGTTATCGAGGGTGATTCCTCCTTCACCACTCCCGACGATGACTCTGTCGTGCAACCCCTCAAGTGTGGGACCCTCGAGGGTGATTCCTCTAAGTCCACCTTGACGGTTTCATCGAGCGGGACCCTTTGAGGGTGATTCCTCAGGTTCCGTCTTGATGTTTTATACACACAGTTACTATGACCTGGTTACAGAAACATGTTGGTGATGGGTCGGCCCTGAGGGGTACCCACGGTTTGATGATGATGAGGCGTGGCCGGGCAGGAGAGGCCCTTGCCACACATCCTCGAGACGGGGCGACGGGACCGCACTTCATGGGTCGCACTTGCCCCACATTAATAAAATGCTAATGGGTTGGGTATTTGATCTGAGTTGGTCGATTGGACCTTTTTACGCACCAAACCTTCACGTGGGGCAAGTTATGGGTACTCAGCGTCGTTGTATCAGCCGAAGCTCTTCGGACGTCAGCAATGGAGCGGCGCGCGCCCGAGTGGTCTGGAAGGCACGGATCTTTGATTAGAGTGTGCTAGGACTGACCTCGGCCGCCCACGCATCGTGCAGGAGTGCAAAGGGCGAGTGGGCCCATGACCCCTGCGCGCTTAGGATTTAGACTGGCGGGCTGGCCTCTCTGTTGAGCCTAGGTGGGGCGACGACGTGTTGATATCCCGAGGCCGGGCATGACCCAGGAAAGTGTGTCTGGCCGGAGGTGATCAAGCATGTTGGAAAAGTGGTGCACCCCTGCAGGGATGAATTCATATATTCGAATAGCCGTGTCCACGGTAACAGGACGACTTGGAGTTGTACCTCGATCTACTACAACTAAAATTGTGACTTAAAATTGAAATGAATGTTGGCTCCGAGATTGCTTTCCCGCAGGGAGTCGTGGAAGAATCTCTGGGCGTGGTTACTTAATAAAATTTGCTACAATAATATTGCTATATATGAGATGCCAGTCTACTCTCTTCTAATGCTGCAAGATGTTGAAGATGCTAGTCTTCGATAGGACTAGGCCTTCCCCCTTTTCTTGCTATCTGCAGTCAGCCCAGATATAACCCCATTCCTTGATACTGATGCATACTTAGCATAGTTCTGATGTCAGTCTTGCGAGTACTTTGGATGAGTACTCACCGCTGCTTTCCTCCTCTTTCCCCCTCGATACGATTCTGTGTTCAGACGATGGAGCCCAGGAGATGGAGTACGCCGGAGACGACTACTACACCTCCGCCGGAGCCTACTACTACGTGGTGGTTGCCCCCGACCAGTAGTAGGATAGGAGGTTCCCAAGCAGGATGCCTCACCTTGTTCGATCCGTTGTTATGTTTGTCCTAGCCTTCTTAAGGCAAAACTTGTTTAACTTATGTTTGTACTCAGATATTAATTGCTTCCGCTGACTCGTGCTTGTCGAGCTTTGTATTCAAGCCCTCGAGGCCCCTGGCTTGTAATATGAAGCTGTATGACTTTAATTTGTGTCTTGTGTTGTGTTGTGATATCGATCAGTGAGTCCCTAATCTTGGTCGTATGCAGTACGTGTATGTTTAGCGTACGGTCGAAATTGGGGGCGTCACAAGTTGGTATCAGAGCCAACTGCCTGTAGGTAGCCCCCTTTCCAACTCCTTGGACGAAGTTGAGTCTAGTCATTGAAATTTTTTTACTAACATAGTTGTGTGGCTTACGGGCCCACATCTCAATCGGGTGGTATTAGGATCTTTTATTCCTCGTCTATACTCTGGGTTCTGATCTCTCTTCTATTCGGGTTAAAGATTTTACTAACTCTAACTCTAGGTTCTCGTAACTACTTCCTCCCGGAGAGCCCCTCATACCAGATGATGGCTTGATTCATCAGAAGACTCCGAAGATACTCTCCGATGTTCTCTCAAGAACTTGTGTTCATCGCTCTTGCGATTCCCTTCTTCCGTCAACCCCCCTATGCTTACCGGGGATTTGTTTGTCCTCAGTTGTCATGGGTTTCACAAAATCCTTCCAATTGCTATTTGATCTTCCGAAAATCCTCATTGGCCTTTTGCTCTTGACCTTTCTCATCTGCTTGCATTATGGTTAATTCCATATGTCTAGCAATATTCTTTAAATCCTTTGTGATTGTCATTTGATTTTAGTAATTCCACTTATGTGTGAATGCACACAGTCATCAGTTGTTTCTCATAAATTATCTGTCCGGCTCAGACGTCTTTCCAAACATGACTTGATTCTCGACAAATTAACCTTGATTGATTGTCCATCTAAGTCCATTCATCTTACTTGTATTTGATCGGAGCATCTGATTCTGATACACAATTGGGATGTCTTAATTCCTTTGGTTATTTAAGCATCGAATTATTTGGATGTTCTATAATCTGATGCCTTGCTTTCTTTCTTCCACTGATTGAGTTCCGACGCTCACATCAAGTCCTTTATGGACCGCCAGGCCCATTGTTGGGTTATTATCCAATAGCATCCTTCGCATTAAAAATTCTTGTGAGTTCTTCCCCTGATACATGACGCCATTGGTAAATGGTATCTTCTCCCTCTGATAAGTTGTATCATATGCTTTTTTTTAACCATGCTCTGTTGTCAAGCATGTGTTATTACTCTTGAAGTTTGTGGTATAAGTTCCTAAGATGCCCCGATGGGTTGAACCTATGCCTTCTTTACTCCGTGTGAACCCGAGAGTTTTCACGAGCCTTACTCTTCTGGTGTTTTGCCAGATAATCTTTCAAAGCTACAACTTCATCAAAGGCGAGGAGTAAATGGAAGGTGATGCATTGATGAAGTGGGAGTCCTACACGCTCGGTAAGGTATTTGACCCACCAACTTCCAGATGGGCATTCCAGCTGGCACCCGTGCCCTAATAGATCAATTAGCCATGGGGACGCGGATAACAGTTAACCATGCATTGCCAGCTTGACATGTGTCAAAGCTTATCTCGAACAAGTCGTTACTTTGATCACGACATCTTGGCCCCATGTCGGGAAATCATGCATATATTCATGTACTTCCGCGCATTTTTCATTTTTTGACTTTAAAAAAGTAGATTCACAATGCTTTTGTGTCAAAACCGTAACTCAAGGTGTTTAGAACTCCTTCAAATTTATTGCACGTGGCATATATACGGAAGCAAGTAGTACATGAATATGATTTTCCAGCGTTTTTTGCTTCATCTTGCTTGTTCATGTGTTTCAGTTTTGAACTATGGCCATTAAATTTCTGGAAACTAACTTCATGTATAAAAATGCCAATTGAACCCCGAATATTTCCTAATTTTAGGATGACGGTCGTATTCGTACATTGTAACGATGAAAACAAACTAGGCTGAATGAGGCAGCGATCTGGTTCGTCATCACACAACGCCCCACGTTCCCTCTTGGAACTATATGAGCCCGCGTGTGATGCTCCGGTTTGTGAGAGGCATGTGCCAAAGCTTATCTCGAACAAGTCGTTACTTTGACCACGACATCTTGGACCCATGGCGGAAAATCATGCTAATTTTCGTGTACTTCATAGCATTTTTATTTATTTTTTGAATTTAAAAACCTTGATTATTCTCAATGCTTGTGTCCTAACCATTACTCAAGATGTCTAGAACTCCTTCAAATTTATTGCAAGTGGCATATAGACGGAAGCACTAGTACATATATAAATATGATTTTTTCCTGCAGTTTTTGCTTCATCTTGCACATGTCCATGTGTTTTAGTTTTGAATTATGGCCACTAGATATCTATAAACTAACTTCATGTATAAAATGCTCATTGAACCCCAAAAATGTCCAAGTTTTAGGATGACGGACGTATTCGTGCATTGTAACGAATTAAAAAAAGCTAGGCCAAATGAGACAATGACTAGCAGTTCGTCATCAAACAAGACTCTCATGTTCCCTCTTGAAACCACGACCCTTCGTGTGATGCTCCGTTTTGTGAGAGGCATGTGTCAAAGCTTATCTCAAACAAGCCGTTACTTTGACCACGACATCTTGGCCCCATGTGGGGAAATCATGCAGATTATTATCATGTACTTCAGAGCATTTTTTCATTTTTTTCAATTTTAAAACCTAGATTCCCAATGCGTGCACGTGTGTCCAAACCGTTACCCAAGATGTTTGGAACTCCTTAAAATTTATTGCAAGCGGCATATATAGGGAAGCAAGTAGTACATAAATATGATTTTTCCAGCAGTTTTTGCTTCATCTTGCATGTTCGTGTGTTACACTTTTGAATTATGGCCGTAAAATTTGTACAAACTAACTTAATGTATAAAATGCCAATTTAACCCCGAATATTTCCTAATTTTAGGATGCAGATAGTGGATTTTGACGGTAGGGATCTTTTTCTTACAAAAAAAACAATATACGTTACCGCTGTACCCCAAAATAGTTTTACAATTCAATACAAAAAGTGAACTGCGTACACACCGTTCCATACAGGAACCGTTTGCGATGAAAATTCATGGATCTATTTATGTATTACGAGGGAAGCTTCGTTGGCTTCATCTAACTCGGATTCTGTTAACCCTCGATCTGCATTCCCCAACAAACCCTCTCTGCAAAGAATGACGCCGTGGGAACGCTTCATAAGGGTGCGTACGACCGCCCCCTTGGCCCCGAGCGCTCCCGCCTCTGCCAAGAACGCGGCTGCCTCGGTCGAGAGCACGGCCGCATTTGCCTTAAGCGTGGCCGCATCCGCCGAAAGGGCCTCTGCGGCGGCCGACAGGGTCTCTGCGCCGGCCGAAAGGGCGTCTGTAGCCGCGGAGACGGTGGCTGCAGCTGCTACGACGGCGTCTGCAAATGCCAAGAGCGCTCGAGCAGCGTGTCGTGCCGCGGAGGCTGCCCTGGCCCGGGCCAAGGCCATCCAGGCCTATATCATCGAGAACGCCCATGCCAAGATACTCCAAGCTTCGCCGGAATCCAGCATGCACCACACGTCCGAAGAGGCGGCTGCTGAGGATGCCGAGATGCATGCCGACGATGCGGTAGCGGAGGCCATGGAGCCCCTTCCGCACGAGATCTCTGAGCAAGAGCTGGAGATGCGGGAGCCGTCCGAGAGCGCTGAGTGCTGGGAGGAGTTGCGCGTGGCTCAGGAGGAGGTTGAGAAGCGCTTGTCCATCGAGGAATCGGCGCTGGAGTACCAACGCGAGCTATGGCGGCGCCACTACTACGAGTACTACGAAGATGAGGGCGACGCCGATGACGAGGACAACGTCGAGGATGAGCAGATCACCGCGGTCAAAGTCAGCCTGGAGGATGCGGAGTCCAGCACCGACGGAATGTCGCCCGGACAAGTCGTCGACATCTCATCAAACAGCGGCGAGGCATAGGGCGGCTGCTCATCGGCGTCCTTGTTAAAATTATGCGTATTACTAATAGCCTTTGTTCAGAGAGCCGGTCTTTTGTAAGAGCTATGTCTAGTTCAAGCAGCTTGATTATTTAGTGAACTTGCTCGGTTTAGTAACTGTGAGCTATGTGTGTCCGCTAATTTGTATACCCAAGTTAGCAGTTGATGTTACATTATGCAATGACGTGGATGTGCACTATAACCAGGGAATACGTGGGGAGGGGCAAATTTTGTATGTTATGTATCATCGCACACGATAAAAATAGAAACATTGTGTCTGATGAATCTTTGCGCGTCAAGACTCCCTGCAACGAGCGAAAAATTCCGACGACCGCCGAAATATCTGTCTCCCCCCTTTCCCCTCAAAGGGCCACATTTCCCCTGCAACCCCCACCCACCCCACCCCACACCACCCCCGCACCGCCGCCCACATCTCTCCCTCTAGCTTCCGACCGCTGCGGACATGCCATGGTCTCCTCGAGTGACCCCTCAAGCGGTATCTCCGACGAAGACGAATCTCTCACCAGCCAGGTATTCGTCTCTCTTCTCTCTGGCTCAACTAGGCTTAGGGTTTTGTTTTGGAATTGGGGATTTTAAAGTTGCAGGCCCATTTGCGCCATTTCTTTCTCTTGTAGCTCCCTGGGACAATCACTTCCAAGGAATGGAGATGGGTAGCTGAAGACCTACCTGTTCATGGTCAACATCAATTTCAATCCGTGAAGTTACGAGCTTTTCAATCTAGGTACAGTGGGAGGAAGTTTATGGGACGTGCAAAGAAGGTAAGCCTAACTCTCGTTGTTAGAAATCATTTGTTATATTATGTGTGATTCAGACACTTCTCGTGTGCTATTTGATTCTGGATGTGATTAAGACACTGTCATAGTTTTAACCTGAAGGCATATTGATAGCAAGAAAACTATGTGCCACACGAGTTATCATTGCATGAAAATTTACAGCAAGTTAGTACACATGAAGCACTTCATTTCATTTAGCACGAGCAAGGTCTAATTATGCACAGAAACATGGCTAGCATCAACACTGTTCGAGCGTACACACACCTCGGTTGTTGATACGTCCATTTTGCATCATGATTTCCTACTGTTATTTATTATGTTTTGTCAAATAATAATGCTTTAAGGAGTGATTCTAATGCCTTTTCTCTCATAATATGCAAGGTTTACACAAAGAGGGAGAATACCGACAGCTGGAATTCTGGACCTGAAAAAAGCACATCAGAGATACCTATTCTGCACAACTCCAATGAAGCTGAAATTTTACGGAGATTATTTTTGGATTAAATAAAAAATACTGGAGCAGAAAACTACCGGAGGGGGCAAACCTGGTGGGCACAACCCACCAGGGCGCGCCCTGATGGGTTGTGGCCTCCTCGGCCCACCTCCGGTGCCCATCTTCTGGTATATAGTCACATTTGACCTAGAAAAAAAATAAAGGGAGGACTTTTGGGATGAAGCGCCACTGCCTCGAGGCGGAACTTGGGCAGGAGCACTTTTGCCCTCCGGCGGAGCGATTCCGCCGGGGGAACTTCCCTCCCAGAGGGGGAAATCGAAGCCATCGTCATCACCAACACCCCTCTCATCTTTGGGAGGCCAATCTTAATCAACATCTTCAACAGCACCATCTCCTCTCAAACCCTAGTTCATCTCTTGTGTTCAATCTTTGTACCGGAACCTCAGATTGATACCTATGGGTGACTAGTAGTGTTGATTACCTTGCGTAGTTGATTACTATATGGTTTATTTGGTGGAAGATTATATTTTCAGATCCATTATGCTATTCAATACCCCTCTGATCTTGAGCATGATTATTATTTGTGAGTAGTTACCTTTGTTCTTGAGGTCACGGGAGATGTCATGTTACAAGTAATCATGTGAATTTGATATGTGTTCGATATTTTGATGATATGTATGTTGTGATTCCCTTAGTGGTGTCATGTGAACGTCGACTACATGACACTTCTCCATTCATGGGCCTAGGGGAATGCATTGTGGAGTAGTTATTAGTTGATGGGTTGCTAGAGTGACGGAAGCTTAAACCCTAGTTTATGCGCTACTTCGTAAGGGGCTGATTTGGATCCAAACGTTTAATGCTATGGTTAGATTTTATCTTAATACTTTTCTCGTAGTTGCGGATGCTTGCGAGGGGGTTAATCAGTTGTCAGGTGGCTGAACCACCTGAAACATGGCAATCCAAAAAAAAGAGATTCTCAGACTTAGTGAAAAAAACATGGTGCAAGACAGTAGTTTTTAACAGATTGGAATGTTTGACAGCATAATGTACGTAGTTGTCACTATTAATTTGATATCATTCAAACACTGCTGATGTGCATCCTGTACTACAAAGACTGTTGCATTTATATTTAGCTTCCTGGTAAAATTGGCAATTTTTTATTACACATGATAGAAACAGAGGAGGGATGAGTACCAGAGCATCCTACTACGAAGACTCTTCGAGCAGAACCATAGCATGGCCGATGAAGACCCATGTAATCCTGGTTCTGGCCACATGTCTGAAGCAGACCTTGAAAAGCAACTTTCTAGTAAGGAAGTAGACTCATTTGAGAAACGCAAGTACAAGCACGGCCAGCCATTCCTTGTTGGCGAATACTTTGACGAGTGCAGTTCCAGTTGTCGCAAGTTACATAAATATTGCATGGACATAATGTCAGAAGGAGAAGATTCTAACAATCTGCAAGTGCACTACGACAGCTGGCATTTCTCTCACGATGCAGGTATCATCAGTGTGGAATTCGAGGACTTTCATCTCTTCTTCAACTTCAATGAGCTTGCTGCCACTCTTGTCAAATGCTTGATGTTGTAAGTACTTCATAAACTCTGATCAACTTATCCATACAAGGCTGTAAATGACAAAAAAGCTAACTGTATTGTATTCCTCTCAGGGGATTGAATACGCAGAGAACATCAAGGGTGCATGCATATTTCATAGATCCTGATTTAGCAAACGGTGTTTTGTTACGAGATAGTCGCTCATGCAAGGCTTCCATTGATTATGTCGCCAAGATCTTGTTCAACTTACAGATAGGAGAATTCTTCATGTGGCCATACCATGAATGGTAAGTTAAATATACAACCACGCATACATTGATCGTCTTTAAGTTTTAGACATAGTTCATACGTTCATGGTTTTCTTAAACTATAGAGGTCACTGGATCTTGGTGGTCATTGTTCCAAAACGCAACACAGTTTGCTACATGGATTCTCTCAGAGAGTCAAATGCGCCTTAGGATCTGAGTCATCTTCAGGATTTCATGGATAGGTATTGAATTCTTTGATGTTAATGCGTTGTGTTCATATCTGGTTCCAGAATTGAGTGTGTGAAAATTCATCTTCATTTGCAGTGTATTGTCAATGAACATAACTTTAGGAGGGAATCGGTTCGACCGCCAACTACCTTTGCTGCACGTGGTCGTTTCTCCGGTAAGACAACGAAATCCGTTATTTTCAGAAAATGCTAGTCAGATGTTCAAGTTTCTAAGTAAACATCTTTCTATTTCTCTCCATAGAAAAAAGAAGAAACAACTTACACCGGTTAGGTTTTGTTCCTAACAGGGCAAATACATGACTAATATTGTACAAAAAAATTCAGTGTCCTCTGCAACAACAAGGTACCCGCCTATGTGGATACTACGTTTATGCACACATGATGAACCTATGCAAACGTGTTGAATGTGGTATTGATGCTGACAGGATAAAACAAGTAAGTATGATTTTTAATTACTATCTTCTACTCCACACGTATGTCATATTCTGATCTAAAAGTCTTGCAGTTGATCTTCGGACCGATGACCTCTTCACCGCTTGCCACAGATGAATTGCTGTCTCTTAGGAAATTTATCAGCACCTTCTTTGTGAAACACTATATCAAGCCCGATGATGGCATCGAAGATTTCCGAGTTCATATCCCCTAATAATAAGTACGCATTCATATAGTGTTATCAGCTAAACATATACACATGGATGCATTATTTTCCATGTGATCATGTCTTCGTATTTTGTACACTATGATTATGTACTGCATATGATGGTTTAACAGCTGTGGAATTTAGCTAGCATTTGCACAATTGCATATTGTCGTGAATTATGATGAATCCTCTGCTTGTGGACACTATTCATTGAATTGCACATTGTGGCGAATTATGATGAATGTTCTTCATGTGGACACTATTTGTCGATTGCATATTGTGACGAATTTGCTATTTGCAGGGTGAATTAAATGTGATATTTTACAATAACCTGGCAATTTCAGCGCACACGGTTCAAGCAACTAAGCGTGTGCGGGCCATAACGGAAAGCACACGCAACTCATAGTGCAACCGCCTGTGATCCACAGGAAAAGCACACGAGATATAATCTAAAACGTCGGTGATACATAAGTAATCGCAAATGGTTTGCGGCATTCGTACGTGTGCGTAGGAGCTCCTCAATGTTTGCGATAGCACCGTATCTCACACGTGAGCCAACAAGAAACCATGCCCGATGCAAAGATGATCCCACGCGTACTTTTCTCGGGAAACGTGTCCGATGACGCCATGCATGGCAGACGGTTTCCAGAGAAATCTTGTGTGCGATGATGAACATATCACACACAGTTTATAAAATGGCCCGTGTGGATTAGGTAACGTTTCACAAACGGTAAAAGGTCAAACTCCGTTTGTTTTCCATGAGCAATTAGACGTGTTTGACTCGTCTTGCACGTGTGTGATTGATCCCAAATCCCACACGTAAGCCCAAAACATTATGTGTGCGATATGTTCCTGCACCGCACACGATTATATTTGCAGATCGTTTGCATTCGTTGGTCACCATCGCCAACGGGTTTTCCATGTCGTGTGGAATGGACCCCACCCCTATTGCCCACACATGCAAGGCGACGGTTTAGAACTACGTCGCGGAAAGGGGTTAAAAATTGTTTGTATAGCACGTCGCTACACCAGTGATATGTTAATGCTTTGTTCTGGTTCTATATTAAAAGAAGGCCTTAATATCCCTTAGTTTCTAATAGGACCGCGCTGCCACGGGAGGGTAGGACAAAAGATGTCATGCAAGTTCTTATCGCAAGCACGTATGACTATATACGGAATACATGCCTATATTATATTGACGAATTGGAGCTAGTTCTGTGTCGCCCTAGTGTGTAAATGTTACATGATTGATGTCATCTAAATCATTATCCATCACCGATCCACGTGTCTATCCTTTACATATGTTGAATCTTGCTAAGTTACTATTACTACTGCTACCGTCACAACTGCTACAAAATTGCTACTGTCACTATTACTGTTACTTTTGCTACTACTATTTGACGTGCTACTAAACCTTTGCTACAGAGAGATATCCCAGGTGTGGTTGAATTGACAACTCAACTGTCAAGGCCAATAAATATTCTTTGGCTCCCCTTTTGTTGAATCAATAAATTAGGGTGAAATACTGCCCGTGAAGACTGTCGCGATCCCCTATACTTGTGGGTTATCAAGACCTTTTTCGGGCGCTGTTGTCGGGGAGCAAAGCTCTATTTATCGTGTTAACTTGAGGATATCCAATTGCCACTATGAAGAATCTGAAAGATTATCGAACTAAGATCATCCCCTCTCGCACGAGAGGAGGTAAGGAACTACCATCTAGCTCTCCTTTTGATTCACCTACTATTTTGAATCGGCTTGTTACACCACCACCCGTTGATCATCCTGATATGTCACATGAACTTGATGATGCTACCTCTGAAATTAATGATGATACTATTGCTACACATGTTGAAACTGAAACTGTGCCACTGAATGAATTACTTGATGCTCATATTGCTAAAGCTAGAGAACTGGTAAATGCTAAAACTGATGAGGACTTTGAATCACCTATTACACCTCGCTCTCCTAATAGATATGAATTGCCTCATGTACGTGAAGGTTATGTTATGGATAAGGAAACAGCTAGGGATTTCTTTGCTTGTGAAAATAGAGATGACTTGAAGAAACTACTATGCAAACTGAAAGAAAAATGTATGATGGAAAAAATGAAATACGATCCTAAATTTGCTACTTCTCCCATATTTGTTATTGATAAGGATTATGAGTTCTCTGTGGACCTTGACTTAATTCCTATAGCAGAGTCTAATCCTTTCCTATAGTAGAGTCTAATCCTTTCCACGGTATTGAAAATGAAACTGTTGTCGAACACCTTATGAAACTAAATGATATTGTTGCACTATTTACCAATGATGAAAAGATACGCTACTATTATATACTTAAGCTTTTTCCTTTCTCGCTAAAAGGCGAGGCCAAGGAATGGTTCCTTTCTCTTGCCCCTGGTTGTATGTGTAGTCCCCAGGATATGCTTCATTACTTTTCTGAAAAATATTTTCCTGCTCATAAGAAACAAGCTGCCTTACAGGAAATATTTAACTTTGTGCAAATTGAAGAAGAGAATCTCCCTCAAGCTTGGCGGAGGCTTCTCCGGTTACTTAGAGCTTTGCCTGATTGTCCTCTTAAGAAAAATGAAATTCTTGATATATTTTATAATGGACTAACCGATGCTTCTAGGGACTTCCTAGATAGTTGTGCTGGTTGTGTTTTCAGGGAAAGAACTGTCAGTCAAGTTGAAGAACTATTGACTAACATATTGCAAAATGCCGATGATTGGATGCTTCCTGGACCACCTCCGGAATCTATTCAAAAGAAAAGAGGTATTCTATTTCTCAACCCTGAAGATATCCAAGAAGCAAAAAAGATCTATGAAGGAGAAAGGTATTAAAATTGAGGATATAAAGAAACTACCACCTATTGAAGAAATACCTTACACTAAGACTCCTGAACAATGCATGGATGAATATGATAATTACGTTATTAAGCAAGAACACTTCAATAATTATGTTAAGGATCAATTGAGACATAATGCCATGATGATAGACCGATTAAGTGACTTGATGTTCAGAATTGCTAATGATGTAAAAGGTCTAGGTAAACATGCTTCTATGGTTCACACTCAACTAGACCAAGTTGCTAAGTCACAAAATGATTTGCTTGCTGAAGTAAATAATAATATGAATGATCATGCCGTTAGAGTAATGACTAGGGGAGGTCGTATGACCCAGGAACCTCTTTATCCGGAAGGTCATCCTAAAAGAATAGAACAGGACTCTCAGAAAATTAATGTTGATGCGCCTGGTTCCTCTAATAAGAAAAAGAAAAAGGAAAATGATAGGAACTTGCATGCTCCTAGTGAACCTGTCACAAGAACACCCACTGAGAACCATGATGATGTTTCTATTTCTGATGCCGAGACCCGGTCTGGTAGTGAACATGCACCTAGTGATAATGAAAAGGAGGATGAAAATAACACTGTGCATGTAGATGCTCCACCAGATGGTAATAAAGAACATGATAACGATGTAGAAATAGAACCTGCCGAGGATCTTGATAACCCACCTACTAAAAATAAACGTTATGATAAAAGAGATTTTGTTGCTAGAAAACATGGAAAGGAAAGAGTGTCATGGGTTCAAAAACCCAAGACATTCCCTCGTAAGTCTTCTCAGAGTAGGGACGATGAAGCATTTGAGTGCTTTACCGAAATGATTAGACCCGTCCTTTTGCGTACTCGTTTGACTGATATACTGAAAATGCCCCCATATGCTAAGTATATGAAAGGTATAATCCCCCCCAGAACTATGTTTTCTACCAACAAAAGAAAAATACCTGAAACTGAAATTGCTACTATGCTTGCCAATTATTCTTTTGATGGAGGAATACCTAAGAAGCTAGGAGATCCTGGCATACCCACATTACTTTACTCTATTAAAACAAATTATGTTAAAACTGCTCTATGTGATTTAGGGGCCGGTGTTAGTGTTATGCCTTTCTCCCTTTATAAAAGACTTGATTTGAGTAAGCTTACACCTACTGAGATATTTTGCAAATGGCTGATAAATCCACTACTCTACCTATTGGAATTTGCGAGGACGTTCCTGTTGTGGTTGCAAATGTTAATATCTTGACAGATTTTGTTATTCTTGATATGCCCGAGGACGACAATATGTCGATCATCCTTGGTAGACCCTTTTTAAATACTGTAGGGGCTTTTATTGATTGCAACAAAAGCAAGGTCACATTTCATGTCAATGGCAAACAACATACCGTGCATTTCCCGAAGAAGCAAATTTTGGTTAAAATAGTAATGTCATTGAGCCTACTCCCATGGTTATATTGGAAGTTTTGCAATTCCTCTACCTACTGTCAAGAAGAAATAATATAATCTTATTGTTGGGGAGTTGCAAATCCCCATTGAGGTAATGACGTGGCTTGAGACTGCGTCGGTATTTCCCCAAAGAGGAAGGGATGATGCAGCACAGCGACAGTAAGTATTTCCCTCAGTTATGAAACCAAGGTTATCGAACCAGTAGGAGGATCACCAACACCCAATAAGCAACACCTGCACACAAACAACAAATACTTGCAACCCGAGGCGAAAGAGAGGTTGTCAATCTCTCTACGGTAATAAGATAGATTAGATAGTGATAGATAGGAGAGATAGATCTCTCAAGAACACAAAATAAAAAGAGTAAATATGCAGCAATATATTTTTGGGTTTTTAGTTTTGTAGATCTGAAAACAAAGATTGCAAAAAACGTAGATCGGAAAGCAATATCATGGAAAAGTAGACCCGGGGGCCATAGGGTTCACTAGTGGCTTCTCTCATGAGTATAGCGCACGGTGGGTGAACAAATTACTATTGGGCAATTGATAGAAAATCGAATAGTCATGACGATATCCAAGGCGATGATCATTATATAGGCATCACGTCCAAGATAGATAGACCGACTCCTGCCTGCATCTACCTCTATTACTCCACACATCGACTGCTATCCAGCATGCATCTAGTGTATTAAGTTCATGGAAAAACGGAGTAATGCAATAAGAACGATGACATGATGTAGACAAGATCTATTCATGTAGGAATAGACCCCATCTTGTTATCCTTAATAGCAACGATACATGCGTGTCTTGCTGCCCCTTCTGTCACTGGGAAGGAACACCGCAAGATCGAACCCATCACAAAGCACCTCTTCCTTGGCCTAACTAAACCAAAGATTCGAAGAAGAAATACGAGGCTATAAGCAATCATGCATATAAGAGATCAAAGAAGACTCAAATAATATTCATGGATAGAAACTGATCATGAACTCAAAATTCATCGGATCCCAACAAACACACCGCAAAAGTTTACATCAAATAGATCTCCAAGAGACCATTGTATTGAGAATCATAAGAGAGAGAGAGAGAAGAAGCCATCTAACTACTGCCTACGGACCCGTAGATCTATGGTGGACTACTCACGCATCATCGGAGAGGCACCTATGAAGAAGATGAACCCCTCCGTGATGGTGTTTAGATTGGATCTCGCGGTTCTGGAACTTGCGGCGGCTGGAATTGTGTTTCATCGACTCCCCTAGGGTTTTCCGAATATTTGAGAATTTATAGGCATCGGAGGCGGTGCGGAAGGGGTCCGAGGAGGGCATAACCCATCAGGGCGCGCCGGGGCCCCCCTGGCGCGCCCTGGTGGGTTGTGCTCTCCACAGCCCACCTCTCCGGCAGTTGTTTGGCCCACTGGGTGTCTTCTTGTCCAGAAAAAATCTCCAAAAAGTTTCATCGCGATTGGACTCCAATTGGTATTGATTTTCTACGAAGTAAAAAACAAGCAAAAACAACAACTGGCACTTTGGCACTATGTCAATAGGTTAGTCCCAAAAAATGATATAAAGTGGTAATAAAATGATGGTAAAACATCCAAGAATGATAATATAACAGCATGGAACAAGCAAAAATTATAGATAAGTTGGAGACGTATCAGGTAACCTAGTGATATACAAAAATTCTTCGGTTGCATGTTGACCGGAAACGGTTGTTAATAAGACTTTATCAACCTTATTAATGGATCCTTTTCGGAAGGCATGTGATTGATGAATTTAGTACTCACAACTCCCTGTATTAAAAGTTTATCCTCTGTTATTTGTAGTTTAGATAAAATAAATTAGCATGATTTTTCATTTTTCTATTTTTCCCGTGCAAAGAAAAATGACCAAAAAAAGTCTCAGATTGCCACAAAATTTTAACATGAATTTTTCTGGAATATATAAGAATTTTTGGCACGAAAATTGCAGCAGGGAGGTGCACCTGTGGGCCACAAGCCAACAGGGCGCCCCCCTAGGTCGCGCCATGATGGCTTGTGGGGCCCACAGGGGCCCCCTGCCTTATCCCTTCATCCCACTCCTTCCCCTAGCTGCAGGAAAAATTCCCTAGCTCGCTCTCTCCCGTGTTCTTCCCCTGGAAACTGAAATTTTTGATCTCTTTGCTCGGAACTCCGTTTCCGAAACTATTTTGAGGAATTGTTCCTGGGTATGTGACTCCTCCATTCCTCCAATTAATTTTTGTTTTAGTGGTTTACATTTTGCATAATGTGCTGCACTTGGTGCTACAGAAAATGAGCTTCCATGTTGAATTCTTTGAGTTCCAAGTAGTATGAATGCTTGATATGGCGTCTAGGCATCACTTTGACTAGTTGCTATCAATCTTGCAAAGTTTTATTGACATAAATTTGTGGCTCAAAAATTTCAGAAATTTGTGCTTAGGAAAATGAATTTCTTAAGGAAAGGTTCTTCAAGCCGGAGTCCCAAGGGAGTTGTTAGGAGAACTCAGGACCGTGACATCAACATTGTTCGCAACACGGAGGTTAGGCCATGTGAATGGCCACATACGCCCTTTATGAATGAAGCGGTTTTCTATGAAGAATTCATGCAATTCATTGCAAATGCCGGGCTTCAGACTTCCTCGCAGATGAGTGTGACCAATACTATCTCCTTACTAATTCCTTCATGCAAAAATTTTACTTCACAAATACGCCCGGTGCTCCCATAGTACATTTTGATCTTTATGCCACAAAATATAAATTGCCTCTACATGAATTTTGTGAAATATGTTTGCTTCCTTCTGACGGGGGAATGCATGAGCTTAAGCCCGAGGAGTTTCAGGACTTCCTCCAAACCTTAACTATGGGAGAAACTAGGGGCATGTCAAACGCTAGAGCTACTAGTTTGCAATTTCCATCCGTGCACTATTTTTCTCTGTTTATAGGGAAATGCATAACTGCCATGGAACAGGGTGGTGGCCTCAGTGCTCCTACCCTGACTATTCTATGCCGTGCACTTTATGGTGATAATACTTACAACATAGGAGCTATTGTTGCGCGTCGATTAAATCTTAACCGAAACAAGGGCAAGGTTCATGGTGGTATTTATGCCACTCGCTTGGCAAAGCGTTTTGAAATTGCTATACGCCCTACTAATTACTTATTGCCTAAGGTTTATCTTGATCACCAGTCTATGATGGAACACCAATTCATTGAGGAACCACAACCACCGCAAACATCTTCCTTATAGCTTGGTATTTAGCGAGAAGACTTGCGATATTATTCCTTTGCCTGCACCCTCTTTGTTTAACTATCATTCAAGGAACGGATACAAAAAATGCGAGAAGATATAATTGCTTACCGGAATGAGCTGGCTGCTGCGGAGGCCGAGGTCCAGGCGTGGGATGCTCAGGTGCCCCAGCCGGAACACTTTCCCGGACCTGATGGCTATTATTAGTGGTGATCACCAAGCTAGGCAAACCCTAAGCTTGGGGGAGTACGTATTTCTCACCGACATTATATTCATGTTCACACACTTCATATAAATTGTCGGTGTTCATCCTCTTTCATTGTATATCCATATTAGTTTTATTTTTCCGCTTTCGTCTTGTGTGTTTGAAAAAACTTTGGCAAACCCAAATATATTTCTCGCTTCTTTTTAGTTTTCTTTCCCCGTTTAATTATCACTAGTACTAAAAAGAAAACCCAAAAAGATTTCATTTGCATGTTGGGAGCTTTCCCGTTTAAATAGGTTTTCTCGTTTTTGTTTTTCCCTTAGTTTATTTTCTTGTTTGAGAAAAACAAAAACTCCAAAAATATTTCAATGTGTTTCTCTGAATTTCTTTTCTTTTTATTGAGCCTTTCAAATGAGAGGACCACGATGAAAATGTTTAGTGGCTCTTATATGCTTTATTGTTGATCTAATAGAGAGCCAGTATTATCCTGTCTTCTCCTTTGTCTAAAACTGCCCTGCAGATTCCAGCTTAGTCCATGGTATTATTGCACTATTATTATCACATCATTCGGTCATGCAACTGAAAGGAAATAATGATGATATTTGACGAAGTGGTCGTGTGAAGGGAAGCTGGTATGAACTCTTCTTGTTTTCCGTTTTTGTAAATATGTTTAGCTCGTTCGATCTTGATTCAGTATATTATGAGTGAACATGTTCAGGATGACAATTAGAGATTATAGCCTCTCATGCCATGCTTAAATAGCTAGTAGTGAATAATGATTTATCTTATAGGTCAACATGCATTAAAATGGTTATGATGTGGCATGGTAGTATGGTATTTCCCTCTAAGAAATTCAAGCGGCTTGACTTGGCCCATGTGCAAACATGTAGTTGATTCAAAACCAATACAGCCTTCATGATGTTTAAATTCAGAGTGTTCATATCCTACTCATGCTATGTCCAATGTTAATTATTCATAATGCATACCTACGACCATTTTCTCTCTCTAGTTGGTCGCTTCCCAACCAATTGCTATCCTTCGCCTATACTAAGCGGGAATGCTGCTTGTGCATCCAAACCCTTTAAACCAAGTTATTTCACATGAGTCCACCATACCTACCTATATGCAGTATTACCCTGCTGTTCCAAGTAAATTTGCATGTGCCATCTCTAAATATTCAAATAAACATCCATTTTGTGCACTCGTCTCGCTCATGGAGCGACGAGGTGGTCGGTATCTACCATGCTAAGTGAGTTATTCTCAAGACGGTCGTTTATTCGCCGTCATTGCACGAGAGAGGCTGGTAAAAAGGATGCCCAGTACTACATAATCAAAATTAATTAAACAAAACTCCTTGGGAAATTTGATATGTTGGCAGGCATCCGTGGATTCGGTCAGCCATGGTTTGTGTATGGATGGCGGATAGGAGTAAACTTTACTGTTCTATTTGGGAACCGCCAATAATGAGTTTAGCATGGAAGGTATTGAAAACCTTTGTCGTAACGTTGACAAGAAAAAGGCACCCCCCCCTAAAACTATATTTCAATCCTGTTTTAAAACTTGAGCTCTGGCACCTCTGCAAATCAATGATTCCCTCTGTGAAGGGCCTATCTATTTATTTTTATGTTGAGTCATCACCCTCTTACTAAAAGCACTAGACCAGAGAGCACTATTGTCATTCTTATGCATTGAGTCTAGTTAATGTTGGATGTGAGCATGACTGGATCTTTTCTACTCTAAATTATAATGTTTACTCGCTGCTTGAACCTCAAAGGTGCTCTGCATTTATGTTTTGCGGTCTCAGAAAGGGCTAGTGAAATACCATGTCACCATATTATATCATGATGGTTTTGATAAATTGTTGGCATGTGAAATATCTTATTATTACTTGCTAGTTGGTTATGTATTGTCATGAGATAATATGATGTTTAGTTGTTATCATGGATGTGGTTATTTATAATTTATGCTGAAAACTTGAGCACTAGCTAAGCATGTGTATAACGACGAGAACGAAAGAGTTTGTAAAAGTTTTCTTTATCACTTTTAGTTTGTCAACTGAATTGCTTGAGGACAAGCAATGAGTTAAGCTTGGGGGAGTTGATACGTCTCCAACGTATCTACTTTTCCAAACACTTTTGCTCTGGTTTTGACCTCTAATTTGCATGATTTGAATGGAACTAACCCGGACTGACGCTGTTTTCAGCAGAACTACCTTGGTGTTATTTTTGTGCAGAAATAAAAGTTCTCGGTATTGGACGAAACTTTTTGTGGATTTTTTCTGGGATTTATAATGAACTATGGAGCGAAGACCTGCCGGAGGGAGGCCACCTGTGGGCCACAAGCCAACATGGCGCGGCCCCCCTAGGTCGCGCCCTGATGGCTTGTGGGGCCCACGAGGCTCCTCCGCCCCTGATTCCAGTCCTATAAAATCACATCTTCAAAGAAAAAAATCAGAGAGAAGTTTTCATCGCGTTTCATGAGACGGAGCCGTCACCACCTCCTGTTCTTCCTCGGGGGGGCTGATCTAGAGTGTGTTTGGGGATCCGGAGAGGGGATATCATCGCCGTCATCATCACCAACCCTTCCCCATCAACACCGCCATGATGCTCACCATCGGGAGTGAGTAATTCCTTTGTAGGCTTGCTGGACGGTGGTGGGATTGGATGAGATTAATCATGTAATCGAGTTAAGTTTGATAGGTCTTGATCCCTAGTATCCACTATGTTCTGAGATTGATGTTGCTATGACTTTGCTATGCTTAATGCGTTTCACTAGGGCCCGAGTGCCATGATTTCAGATCTGAACATATTATAGTATCTCTGAATATAAGATTGATTTGGATCCTATCTTGCAAGTTGTATGCACCTATTATGTGTCTTGATCTGCATACCCCAAGGTGACAATAATTGGGATTCTTTCCGGTGATTGTCGTAGTTTGAGGAGTTCATGTATTCACCATATGTTAATGCTTTGTTCCAGTTCTCTATAAAAAGGAGGCCTTAATATCCTTTAGTTTCCAATAGGACCCTGACGTGGCTTGAGACTATGTCGGTATTTCCCCAAAGAGGAAGGGGTGATGCAGCACAGCGACAGTAAGTATTTCCCTCAGTTATGAAACCAAGGTTATCGAACCAGTAGGAGGATCACCACCACCCAATAAGCAGCACCTGCACACAAACAACAAATACTTGCAACCCAACGTGAAAGAGAGGTTGTCAATCTCTCTACGGTAAAAAGATAGATTAGGTAGTGATAGATAGGAGAGATAGATCTCTCAAGAACACAAAATAAAAAGAGCAAATATGCAGCAATATGTTTTTGGGTTTTTGGTTTTGTAGATCTGAAAACAAAGATTGCAAAAAAGTAGATCGGAAAGCAATATGTTGGAAAAGTAGACCCGGGGGCTGTAGGGTTCACTAGTGGCTTCTCTCATGAGTATAGCGCACGGTGGGTGAACAATTTACTGTTGGGCAATTGATAGAAAATCGAATAGTCATGACGATATCCAAGGCGATGATCATTATATAGGCATCACGTCCAAGATAAGTAGACTGACTCCTGCCTGCATCTACCACTATTACTCCACACATCGACCGCTATCCAGCATGCATCTAGTGTATTAAGTTCATGGAAAAACGGAGTAATGCAATAAGAACGATGACACGATGTAGACAAGATCTATTCATGTAGGAATAGACCCCATCTTGTTATCCTTAATAGCAACGATACATGTGTGTCTTGCTGCCCCTTCTGTCACTGGGAAAGAACGCCGCAAGATCGAACCCATCACAAAGCACCTCTTCCCATGGCAAGAAAAATCGATCTAGTCGGCCTAACTAAACCAAAGATTCGGAGAAGAAATACGATGCTATAAGTAATCATGCATATAAGAGATCAAAGAAGACTCAAATAATATTCATGGATAGAAACTGATCATGAACTCAAAATTCATCGGATCCCAAAAAACACGCCGCAAAAGTTTACATCAAATAGATCTCCAAGAGACCATTGTATTGAGAATCATAAGAGAGAGAGAGAGGAAGCCATCTAGCTACTGCCTACGGACCCGTAGGTCTTTGGTGGACTACTCACGCATCATCGGAGAGGCACCTATTAGGAAGATGAACCCCTCCGTGATGGTGTTTAGATTGGATCTCGACGTTCTGGAACTTGCGGCGGTTGGAATTGTGTTTCATCGACTCCCCTAGGGTTTTTGGAATATTTGGGAATTTATAGGCATCAGAGGCGGTGGAGAGGGGCCCCGAGGAGGGCACAACCCATCAGGGCGCGCCGGGGCCCCCCTGGCGCGCCCTGGTGGGTTGTGGTCTCCTCGGCCCACTCCCCCAGCACTTCTTTGGCCCACTGGGTGTCTTCTGGTCCAGAAATATCTCCAAAAAGTTTCGTCGCGATTGGACTCCGTTTGGTATTGATTTTCTATGAAGTAAAAAACAAGCAAAAACAGCAACTGGCACTTTGGCACTATGTCAATAGGTTAGTCCCAAAAAATGATATAAAGTTGTTATAAAATGATTGTAAAACATCCAAGAATGATAATATAACAACATGGAACAAGCAAAAATTATAGATACGTTGGAGATGTATCAGCATCCCCAAGCTTAATTACTACTCGTCCTCGAGTAGGTAAATGATAAAAACATAATTTTTGATGTGGAATGTTGCCTAACATGTTCATCATATTCTTTTCTTTTGTATAGCATGGGCATTTGGACTTGTAAATGATTCAAAGCAATAGTCTAGTTTTAACATAATGACTTCAATACTCAAGCATGTCAACAAGCAACCATGTCTTTCAAAATATCAACACTAAAGAAAGTTATCCCTAGCCCATCATGCTCAATCATTGATCCATTCATGAAACACACTCAAATATTAGCTATGCACAATGCTCAAGTACGATCATAGTGCCCCCTAGTTGGTACTTTATAAGAGAAGATGGAGACTCAAAGTAAAAATAAAAATTGCATAAAGTAAATAGATAGGCCCTTCGCAGAGGGAAGTAGGGATTTGTAGAGGTGCTAGAGCTCAAGGTTTAAATTGAGAGAGAAAAAATATTTTGGGTGGCATTCTTTTCCTGTCAACGAAAACGACAAAGTAGCTCACAATACTTTCCATGCTAGATATATCATAGGCGGTTCCCAAACAGAAAATAAAGTTTATTCCATTTTCCACCAAACTTTCACTTTCCATGGCGGGCCGTATCCACGGTTGCCTTCCATACCAACACTTTCCAAGGAATTTATTATTTGACAACATAAAGTAAATATTTATTTTTCTTTTCCATTTCGGGAATGGGCATCCCTATTAATGCCGCACTCTCGTGCAATGAAAAGTGAATAAACACTCATCTTGAGAATAACACATCTAGCATGGAAACATATTGGACACTCCCCACCGTTTCATGAGCGGTACGGGCACACAAAAGAGAAAATTTATTTTGAAAATTTAGAGATGGCACATACAAATTTGCTTGGAACGGCATGGGAATACCGTATATAGGTAGGTATGGTGGACTCATAAGGCAAAACTTGGTTTAAGGATTTTGGATGCACAAGTAGTATTTCTACTTAGTACAAATGGAGGCTACAAATAGATTGGGAAGCAACCAAACCAAGAAACGAAAATTCACATGAGCGAGCATTGAGCATAACTAACACCGAATAATGCTCCACAAGTAGGATGTAACTTCATTGCATAACTATTGACTTTCGTGCATGCATAGGGAATCACAAACCTTAACACCAATATTCCTACTAAGCATAATTACTCACTAACATGACTCACATATTACTATCATCATGTTTCAAAACTATTACAAGGAATAAAGTTTAATTTGCCCAATGATCTTCATGAAATTTTTTATTATATCCTCCTTGGATATCTATCACTTTGGGACTAGTTTTCATATATTGCCATTACTTTTTGGCAAGCTCAAACAAATTTAAGTGAAGCAGATGAGCGTAAAGATTTCATCTCTCAAAAAGGTATAAGTGAAGCATGAGAGGATTTCTCCAAAATTTACCTACTCTCAAATTAATCTAAGTGAAGCATGAGAGTATGTCTAAAAAAATTTCCAAGCACACCGTGCTCAAAAAGATATAAGTGAAGCACTAGAGCAATTCTATAGCTCAAAAAGTTTAAGTGAAGCACATAGAGTAATTCTAACAAATCATAGCATGATTTTGGCTTTCCCAAATAGGTGTGTATAGAAAGGATACGAGTGACAAACTAACAAACAAATCAAGCAAAGATACAAGACGCTCCACGCAAAACTCATGATATGTGACGAATAAAAATATAGCTCCAAGTAAAATACCGATGGTCGTTAGAAGAAAGAGGGGATGCCACTCGGGGGCATCCCCAAGCTTAGTTGCTTGTTTCTATTTGGATATATCTTTGGGGTGCGGTAGAATCCCCAGGCTTAGGCTTTTATCACTACTTATTCCTTCATCCATCGTGATCTCACCCAAAAGTTGAAAACTTCAACACACAAAACTCAACAAAATCTTCGTGAGATCCGTTAGTATAATAAAGCAAATCACTACTTTAGGTACTGTTTAAAACCCATTCATATTTTATTATTGCATTATACCTACTGTATTTTAACTTTACCATGGCTCATACCCTTCAATACAACCCATAGATTCATCAAAACAAGCACACAATGCAACGAAAACAGAATCTGTCTTAAACAGAACAGTATGTAGTAATCTGTACTCTAACCATACTTCTACAACTCTAAAAATTCTGAAAAATTAAGATAATGTAAGGAATTTGTATAGAAACACTGTGTTAAAATTTCAGCTCAAGATCACGTTCCAAAAAAAATGAAAATTCAAATACTGGACGCAAAGTTTCTGTTTCAGATTCAGCATCGCTTCTACTCATCCTATGAATCATCCTAAAGGATTTACTTGGCACAAACACTAAATAAACCATAAAAACACAATCATAACAGAGGCATAATTGTGTCAACACACAAAAACAGAAAGGGAAAAGCAAAATTTTATTTATTCATTGGGTTGCCTCCCAACAAGCGCTATCGTTTTACGCCCCTAGCTAGACATAACGCATAGATTCAAGTATTGTCATCCTTGGTTTTCAATTCTTCAATCACACAACTAGATTTCTTTCAGGATTTAGCAAGCATATTTTTGATGACAACACTCCTAGGAAGAAACCCAAAAAATTCATTCTTGTAAATAGGGTCCCTTATTATTTCAACAAAGTCGGGATGAATACTAATCATTTTAAGATCCCCCTTGTGACTAATAGGTGTAGCAACTTTGTTCTTTATGACTTGTGTTGTCTTGCTAATTTTTACGGGAGTTTTTTCAATAGTTTTGATAGAAGAAAAAGCCAAACCCAAGTTATAAAAAAATTCTTCCAACTTTTCAATCCGGTACGGGCTCTCCTCTACCCTTTCATTAACTACGGGTTCCTTTTCCTTTAACAATTTAAAAGCATCTCCCGCCTTAGCCCCAATTTTATTAGCAAGATCATGCATTCTCTTATCCAAATTTTCAAGATGTTCTTTACTAATCATCTTTTTTTCAATAGCATCTAATCTCTCCATAACGTGTTCGAGAGTTAAAGTTGTTTCATTGATCATGATAGGTGGTGATCCCACTAAACTTTCCAAAGCATTAAAAGCATCCAAAGATGGACACATCAATAAATTCCCACCGGTCATCATATCAAGGACAAATCTATACCAAGTGGTGATGCCCACATAAAAACTACGAAGAAGAACAACGGTAGATTGCTTATGGATAGATCTATTATGAGCATTGCAAATCGTATACCAAGCATCTTTTAAGTTCTCCCCTCCCCTTTGTTTAAAATTAAGAACCTCATTATCTGGAGTGCACGCAATAAAGGAAGGACTAGCCATAATGACAAGACAAGAGATCTGACGAGAAAAAGGCAAACGAAAAAGAGGGCGAATAAAACGGCAAATTGGTGAAGTGGGGGAGAGGAAAACGAGAGGCAAATGGCAAATAATGTAATTGCAAGGAGATGAGATTTGTGATTAGGAACCAGGTAGATGATGATGGAGTCCCCTCGACGCCTACGATAGGCACGTAGAAGAGACCGCTTCCTCCCCGGCAACGGCGCCAGAAATTCCTTTGACGTGGCTTGAGACTACGTCGGTATTTCCCCAAAGAGGAAGGGATGATGCAGCACAGCGACGGTAAGTATTTCCCTCAGTTATGAAACAAAGGTTATCGAACTAGTAGGAGGATCACCACCACCCAATAAGCAGCACCTGCACACAAACAACAAATACTTGCAACCCGACGCGAAAGAGAGGTTGTCAATCTCTCTACGGTAAAAAGATAGATTACGTAGTGATAGATAGGAGAGATAGATCTCTCAAGAACACAAAATAAAAAGAGCAAATATGCAGCAATATGTTTTTGGGTTTTTGGTTTTGTAGATCTGAAAACAAAGATTGCAAAAAAGTAGATCGGAAAGCAATATGTTGGAAAAGTAGACCCGGGGGCCGTAGGGTTCACTAGTGGCTTCTCTCATGAGTATAGCGCACGATGGGTGAACAAATTATTGTTGGGCAATTGATAGAAAATCGAATAGTCATGGTGTTATCCAAGGCAATGATCATTATATAGGCATCACGTCCAAGATAAGTAGACCGACTCCTGCCTGCATCTACCACTATTACTCCACACATCGACCGCTATCTAGCATGCATCTAGTGCATTAAGTTCATGGAAAAACGGAGTAATGCAATAAGAACGATGACATGATGTAGACAAGATCTATTCATGTAGGAATAGACCCCATCTTGTTATCCTTAATAGCAACGATACATGCGTGTCTTGCTGCCCCTTCTGTCACTGGGAAAGAACGCCGCAAGATCGGACCCATCACAAAGCACCTCTTCCCATGGCAAGAAAAATCGATCTAGTCGGCCTAACTAAACCAAAGATTCGGAGAAGAAATACGAGGCTATAAGTAATCGTGCATATAAGAGATCAAAGATGACTCAAATAATATTCATGGATAGAAACTGATCATGAACTCAAAATTCATCAGATCCCAACAAACACACCGCAAAAGTTTACATCAAATAGATCTCCAAGAGACCATTGTATTGAGAATCATAAGAGAGAGAGAGAGGAAGCCATCTAGCTACTGCCTACGGACCCGTAGGTCTATGGTGGACTACTCACGCATCATCAGAGAGGCACCTATGAGGAAGATGAACCCCTCCGTGATGGTGTTTAGATTGGATCTCGAGGTTCTGGAACTTGTGGCGGCTGGAATTGGGTTTCGTCGACTCCCCTAGGTTATTTGGAATATTTGGGAATTTATAGGCATCAGAGGCAGTGGAGAGGGGCCCCAAGGAGGGCACAACCCATCAGGGCATGTCGGGGGCCCCCTGGCGCGCCCTGGTGGGTTGTGGTCTCCTCGGCCCACTCCCCCGGCACTTCTTTGGCCCACTGGGTGTCTTCTGGTCAGAAAAAATCTCCAAAAAGTTTCGTCGCGATTGGACTCCGTTTGGTATTGATTTTCTGCGAAGTAAAAAAGAAGCAAAAACAGCAACTTGCACTTTGGCAATGTCAATAGGTTAGTCCAAAAAAATGATATAAAGTTGTTATAAAATGATTGTAAAACATCCAAGAATGATAATATAACAGCAGGTAACAAGCAAAAATTATAGATACGTTGGAGACGTATCAGACCCCGCTGCCACGGGACGGTAGGACAAAAGATGTCATGCAAATTCTTATCGCAAGCACGTATGACTGTTACATGATTAATGCCATCTAAATCATTATCCATCACCGATCCACGTGCCGACGCTTTACATATACTGAATCTTGCTAAGTTACTATTACTATTGCTTTTGTCACAACTTCTACAAAATTGCTGCTGTCACTCTTACTGTTACTTTTGCTACTACTATTTGTCGTGCTACTAAACCTTTGCTGCCGAAAGATATCCCAGGTGTGGTTGAATTGACAACTCAACTGTCAAGGCCAATAAATATTCTTTGACTCCCCTTGTGTCGAATCAATAAATTAGGGTGAAATATTACTCGTGAAGACTGTCGCGATCCCCTATACTTGTGGGTTATCAAGTGCCGAAGACATCAGAGAGCTTAAATAAGAGGAAGTAGGGCCGGAAGTGGAGGACGGTAGTACCGCCTGTCGGGGATATAACCCCACGGTGTGACCCACCCTATTGGGCCGGGTCAGTAGAATGGCGGCTCTGGAAATATGTTCAAGATGGGCTGCATTTTAAAGATAAGACAAGTAAGGCGGCTGCTAAGTGAACCGCCGGGCGGCCCAAGCATGTGGAGATGGTGACTCAAGGCCCACGGGGCCGAAGAGGCTGGAAGATTTCTTGCTTGAGAGGTAAGGCGTGTTAGAGACATGATAGGTTACGAGTCATAATATGACCCGGACTCTGTTGTAAACCTTAGGGTCTTGACCTGTATATAAAGGCAAGCCCCTAGGGCCGAAAGACTCAAGTTAGTCACCCTCGAAAGCTAGGTTAGCGATTCTACACCCTTGTAATCGAGATCACCATCAATATAGACACAAAGCAGGACGTAGGCTATTACCTCCATCGGAGGGGTCGAACCTGGGTAAAATCGCCTCCTGTTCCCGTTTAACCCCTTTGAGTCGCCACCTAGCGTTGATGGCCTCACACCTAAGTCCTTGCACGAGGACATCTGCCGTGACAAAACCACGACATTTGGCGCCCACCGTGGGGCTCTCGCCCGATGGATTTAAGTTCTCAAAGGGAGCCCTTGCAGATTTCGGGAGCTACGTGGCGGGTCGCATGACCAAGAGTCGCCGGAGCAAGATCTACATCGACGACTCAGGCTGGGGCCCCGAGGCCGACTCAATTGAGTACGGGTACCGGGTCCCCTTCGACAAGATCCACGTCTTCATCGGACAGATTGGCAGGTCGGTGCCCGAGTCGAACATCTGCACCAACCTCGTCGAGCCGGCTCGGCGTGCCCAACCTGGCCGGCCTCTACCCGGCCGGCGTCACGAGACCAAGGTCCTCGGTAAGATTCATGAGTCGCCTCATCTGGTTGTTGTTTCTACAACAGGGATCACGATGGCTCGAGCCCCGCCCGCGGTTAGAGGATCAGGCGGATCAGGCCTGTCACGGGGTGTTTCGGGGGCTGAGTTTTGATGTCACCACAGTAACCAGGCTCCTCAAAGCAAACCTAAGCAGTTGAGTCACGGCTAGTATCATGTCTTCACCACTAGTACCTGCAAACGACACAATAAGGTCAGGAGCAGGGCTGTCAACATAGCAGAGCCGGCAGTGCCCAGGTATCTCAACTGGTCTGAGCACCCGATCACCTGGAGCAGGGAGGACCATCCTCCACGGATTGACAACCCTGGTGAGTTAGCTTTGGTGTTGGCACCATAAGTCGGCGGATATACTTTGACCAAGGTCCTTATGGATGGAGGCAGTAGCATAAATATTCTATACTACGAAACTTTCCGCCGGATGAACCTGCCTGAGAGCTCGCTGCTTCCTTCCACGACGGTTTTTCACGGGATTGTTCCTGGAAAATCGTCTTATCCGATCGGGCGGATAAAACTCGATGTTGCTTTCGGTGATGAGAATAATTTCAAATGTGAACCTTTTATGTTTGAGGTAGTCAAGATAAAGAGCCCCTATCACGCCCTCTTTGGGCGGCCGGCTGATGCTCATTTCATGGCCCGGCCTTGTTAAATTGTTCTCAAGCTCAAGATGCCTGGACCGAAAGGTACTATTACCGTGAGTGGAAGTCGGAAGATAGCCTAGGAGTGCGAAGAAGGAGACGCAGCTTATGCCGAGTTAGCTTGCGCGGCTGAGGAATTGAGGTTCTATACCGCCAATGTTGACCCGGCTGACATGAGTCCCCTCAAAAACCCAATACTGAGTCGGAGCCTTCACTCAAGTTTAAGCCGGCTGAAGATATAAAGCAGATAGATTTCACGCCAGGCAACTCGTCCAAGCATTTCACTATAGGGACCGGCTTGGATCCCAAATAGGAAAGCGCGCTCATCGAGTTTATCCGTGAGAATCGGGACATCTTTGCATGGAAACCTTATGACATGCCTGGAGTCCCGAGAAAACTCGCTGAGCACCACCTTAACGTAGACCCAAAGATGAAGCTAGTACACCAATATCTTCGTCGTTTTAACGAGGAGAGACGCAAGGCTATTGGAGAAGAGGTAGCCCGGCTCCTAGTTGTCGGGTTTATCATTGAAGTTTTTCACCCTGAGTGGTTGGCTAACCCGGTGCTTGTTCTAAAGAAGAACGGCACTTGGCACATGTGTGTCGACTACACGGATCTTAACAAAGCCTATCCGAAGGATCCTTTTGCTCTCCCACGTATCGATCAGATCATTGATTCTACGGCGGGTTGTGAGCATTTGTGCTTTCTAGATGCATACTCCGCCTATCACCAGATCAAGATGGCTGTTGAGGATCAAGAAAAGACGGCTTTCATCACTCCCTTTGGTGCTTTCTGCTATCTCTCTATGCCCTTTGGGATTAAGAGCGCAAGGGCGACTTATCAGCGCTGCGTCCAGAATTGCCTTCGGCCACAGATTGGGTGTAATGTTCACACCTATGTTGATGACATCGTGGTGAAATCTCAAAAGAAAGAGACGCTCTTGGAAGACATCAAGGAAGCATTTGGTAATCTTCGAGTGTACCAAATGAAACTTAACCCAGCAAAGTGTGTTTTTGGTGTTCCCGCAGGCAAACTTTCGGGTTTCCTAGTTTCTGAGCGAGGCATTGAAGCTAACCAGAACAAGATCAAGGCAGTAACTTCGCTGGCTGAGCCGGCAAATATAAACCAGGTTCAGCGCTTGGCAGGTCGCATCGCTGCCTTAAGTCGTTTCATAAGCCACCTGGGCTGAAAAGATTTCCCTTTTTATCAAGTATTGAAGAAAACAAGTGACTTTAAGTGGACTGACGCCGCTAATGAGGCCTTTGAAGCACTCAAGAAGCAGCTTGTTAATTCGCCCGTCTTAGCCGCCCCTGCTGAGAAAGAGCCGATGCTTCTGTACATTGCCGCTAATTCCAAAGTGGTGAGTGTAGCAGTTGTCGTCGAGCGGAAAGAGGAAGGGAAGGAATATCCAGTTCAGCACCCAGTTTACTTCATCAGTGAAGTTTTAACTTTGTCCAAGCAGTGTTACCCGCATTGGCAAAAGTTAGTCTTCCGAATTTTTATGGCGAGCCGGAAGCTGAAACACTATTTCCAGGAGCATCCAATCACGGTGGTCAGTTCGGCACCTCTTGGTGATATCATACAAAACCGGGAGGCCACTGGACGGATTGCTAAGTGGGCGATTGAACTTGGTGGTCACCATCTAAAGTATGTACCTCGAACCGCCATCAAGTCCCAGGCACTGGTAGATTTCATCAACGACTGGACAGAGTTGCAGATTCTAGAGGATAGGCCAGACAATACCTACTGGACTACACACTTTGATGGATCTAGACGGTTGGAGGGCTCGGGGGCTAGAGTCATATTGTCTTCTCCATGAGGTGAGAAATTTTGCTATGTTTTGCGGCTCATGTTTCCTTGTACTAACAATGCAGCCGAATATGAGGCCCTCCTACACGGACTCAGAATAGCTAAAGAGATGAATCTGAGCCGGCTCAGGTGTTTCGGCGACTCAGACTTGGTGGCTCGACAAGTATCAGGGACTTGGGATTCTAAGGACCCCCTGATGGCGGCTTACCGACGGGCAATTTCTGATGTGGCGGGTCATTTTCAAGGCTATCAGGTCGATCATATAGATCGCCGGCTCAATGAGGCGACTGATGCCCTGTCACGACTCGGCTCACAGAGGAAGCCGGTTCCCCCCCCCCCCCCCCCCCCAATGTGTTTTTAGACGTCCTTCATAATCCGTCTGTCAAACTACCGTCTGAGGAGGATATAGTTGTCCCTAACCCGGAGGCACAGTTGGTGGCGACTCTCCACGCTATTCCGGACTGGACTATTCCATATCTAGCTTATCTGACTCGAGGCGTGCTCCCAGCTGAGGAAACCATGGCTCAACAGATAATTCGACGGTCCAAATCAATGACTATCGTTAATGGCGAGTTACACTGACGAAGCAGCATTGGCGTGTTTCAACGTTGTGTTTCCCCTAAGGAAGGCCAGGAAATTATTAATGAAATTCATGCTGGTGATTATGGGCATCATGTCGGCTCACGGTCCTTGGTGCTAAAAGCTTTTCAACATGGGTTCTACTGGCTGACGGCTCACGCAGATGCAGAAGAGATTGTGCGCAAGTGCGATGGATGTCAAAAGTTTGGTCGTCGGGCCCATGTCCCGGCTCAGGAATTGCGTATGATCCCAATTACTTGGCCATTTGTAGTTTGGGGGCTCGACATGGTTGGCCCGTTCAAGCCATCTTCTGACAAGAAGACCCACCTCTTGGTGGTGGTTGATAAGTTCACCAAGTGGGTTGAAGCAGAGCCAGTTAGTAGCTGTGATGCAGAGACTGCGGTCAAGTTCTTGAAAAAGTTAATTTTTCATTTTGGCTACCCCCATAGCATTATCACTGATAATGGTACCAATTTATCCAAGGGAGCCATGGAACAGTTTTGTCAACGAGAACACATCCGGCTTGACCTGGCAGCAGTTGCCCATCCACAGTCCAACGGACAAGCCGAACGAGCCAATCAGGAGATCCTCAGAGGGATCAAACCACGTCTTATGGTACCACTTGAGCGTACTTTGGGCTGTTGGGTTGAAGAACTCCCGGCAGTACTTTGGAGTATTCGCACAACTCCAAATAGATCCACTGGATACACGCCTTTCTTCTTGGTGTACGGAGCCGAGGCAGTTCTACCAAGTGATATTCGCCATGACTCGCCCCGGGTTGCTGCTTATGTTGAGGCGGATAATGAGCTAGCACGTCAAGACTCCCTAGATGCCTTGGAAGAAGAGCGCGATTTAGCAGCTTCCAGGTCTGCTATTTATCAGCAAGACCTACGCCACTATCATAACCGTAGAGACCGAAGCCGTACTTTTCAAGAGGGCGACTTAGTGCTACGTCTGATTCAATATCAGACAGGAATGCATAAACTTTCTCCACCTTGGGAAGGTCCTTTTGTCATCAGCAGAAACCTTAACAACGGGTCATATTATCTGGTGGACTTAAGGGAAGGATCATACACTTCTGAGGAGGAAACAACCCGGCCCTGGAACATCGCTCACCTATGGCCTTATTATACTTAGAAGAGCCACCGGCTCCCTTTTTGTAATTTCATCCCCCCCTGCAAATTCAGTATATACTTCTTTATGTTCAAATATAATAAAGCCGACACCCTCGAAACTCGGGGTCTATGTCGTTTCAGCCTATAAATTGAGCATGAGTCTTTATTGTTTGCAACATAGGTCACTTGGGGGCTTCCAACTCATCAAATTTAGCTTTCTCACCCTTTTGACCCAGCAAAAACACCACAATATATGGTTAAACCTGCGTGTATGCTTGATGTGACTCCAATCAGGTGACCCCATGTACTCTTGCAAGTCAATCCTTTCTAGGACCCTGAACTTCTCAAGGTTAAAACATTGGCTGGAGTCATGTGAGAGCCGGCATACAGAAAGCTAGGATAAACCATGGGTTATCATACCCGCTTCATTGAAGCAAGACTTGAGCCTCGAAAGCCAATCTCTTTTTTGTCGAGTCTCATTGACCCGGCTTACTAATAAAATCTATATGATTTTCTATCACAATTTCAGGCACGATATTGTCCCTATTCCGGCTCAAACCTGAGTAACCGGGTTAACAACTACGGTCATATTATGGCTGGGTTCAAAGACCTATATCTTCGATACTATTGAAGAAAGATTCAATAGACTTGTCTTGAAAACCAAGTTCTTTTGCCGGCTTATTTCTTGACCTGTTTTTCTATCTCAATCAGTAAACTCATTGAGCACAACAACAGAGACATACAGGGGAAGGTAAAAAGAGTGGCATAATCATATCAAAGCAACGAGCTCAAAATATTGGAGTTCTGCACCAACAAAGGTGCACGCATGCATGATGGCATGACCAGGGATTTCGAGGAAGTTTTCAAACTACCACTATTAGAGGCCCACAATGGAGCTCCAAAATACTCAAGTTTTTCTAATTACTTGGAGGCTAACTCAGTATGGCGACTCATTCATCTTCAGGGATGCTTTCATGATTTTTCCTCACCAGCCGTCTCTGGATTTGCATCCGCCGGCTCATCAACCTCGTCAACCTGTTGGCCCTTCTGTTGCCATCGAATTGAGTTCAATGATTCAAAATTTGATGTTCCCTCAATAAGAGATGATGCGTCAACATCAGGAGCAAAAGATCTCTTGCGTCGGGGGGGAACCAATTCCGCCGGATCATCCTTGGGCGGGTTAATACGCTCATTATCATTGGTATATGCAGCATGATATTTCACGAGGTCAATTTCTTCAGCTATCAGAGTCGCCAAAGGACACGTCTCTGTGATGCACTTCGCATAGTCTAAATGACTGAATGAGGAGCCATCGAGTTTGAACTCGGGGAAGCCACCCTTCAACAACTCCACATCCAATTCAGGCAAATATGCCTTTGCTCGAGCCAGTGCCATGTTTGCCCCTTGATGACCCACAAGTATAGGGGATCTATCGTAGTCCTTTCGATAAGTAAGAGTGTCGAACCCAACGAGGAGCAGAAGGAAATGACAAGCGGTTTTCAGTAAGGTATTCTCTGCCAGCCCTGAAATTACCAGCAACAGATAGTTTTGTGATAAGATAATTCGTAACGAGTAGCAAGTAACAAATGTAGCAAAGGTGCAGCAAGGTGGCCCAATCCTTTTTGTAGCAGAGGAAAAGCCTGGACAAACTCTTATATAAAGCAAAGCGCTCCCGAGGACACATGGGAATTTCTGTCAAGCTAGTTTTCATCATGCTCATATGATTCGCGTTCGTTACTTTGATAATTTGATATGTGGGTGGACCGGTGCTTGGGTGCTGCCCTTACTTGAACAAGCCTCCCACTTATGATTAACCTCTCTCGCAAGCATTCGCAACTACGAAAGAAGAATTAAGATAAATCTAACCATAGCATGAAACATATGGATCTAAATCAGCCCCTTACGAAGCAACTCATAAACTAGGGTTTAAGCTTCTGTCCCTCTAGCAACCCATCATCTACTTATTACTTCCCAATGCCTTCCCCTAGGCCCAACCAATGGTGAAGTGTCATGTAGTCGACGTTGACATAACACCACTAGAGGAGAGACAACATACATCTTATCAAAATATCGAACGAATACCAAATTCAAATGATTACTTATAACAAGACTTATCCCATGTCCTCAGGAACAAACATAACTACTCACAAAGCATATCCATATTCATGATCAGAGAAGTATTAATTATCATTAAGGATCTGAACATATGATCTTCCACCAAGTAAACCAACTAGCATCAACTACAAGGAGTAATCAACACTACTAGCAACCCACAGGTACCAATCTGAGGTTTTGAGACTAAGATCAGATACAAGAGATGAACTAGGGTTTGGAGAGGAGATGGTCCTGGTGAAGATGTTGATGGAGATTGACCCCCTCTCGATGAGAGGATCGTTGGTGATGACGATGGCTTCGATTTCCCCCTTCGGGAGGGAAGTTTCCCCGGCAGAACAGCTTCGCCGGAGCCCTAGATTGCTTCTGCCCAGGTTCCGCCTCGAGAGGCGGCGCTTCGTCTCGAAAGCTCTCTTCTGATTTTTTCTAGGTCAAAACCCTCCATATAGCAGAAGATGGGCACCGGAGGGCCGCCAGGGGGCCCACAAGCCACAGGGGCGCGCCCTGGGGGGTAGGGCGCGCCCCCCAGGCTTGTGGCCTCCTGGTGGGTCCCCTCTGGTATTTCTTTCGCCCAATATTTTTTATATATTCCAAAATAATTCTCCGTAACTTTTCAGGACTTTTGGAGTTGTGCAGAATAGGTCTCTCATATTTGCTCCTTTTCCAGTCCAGAATTCCAGCTACCAGCATTCTCCCTCTTCATGTAAACCTTGTAAAATAAGAGAGAAAAGGCATAAGTATTGTACCATAATGTGTAATAACAGCCCATAATGCAATAAATATCAATATAAAAGCATGATGCAAAATGGACGTATCAACTGCCCCAAGCTTAGACCTCGCTTGTCCTCAAGCGAAAGCCGAAATCGATAAATATGTCCACATGTTTAGAGATAGAGGTGTCGATAAAATAAAATACGGACATGAAGGCATCATGATCATCTTTAGAACAGCAACATATATTGACATATAATTTCTTATGCTAAAGTGACAGTTCATTCACAAGGTAAAGTATGAATCAGAAACTTTATTGAAAACTAACAAACTATGATCTCGGTCATTGAAGCAATCACAATTTATCATAACATCGGAAAGAGTCAATATAAGAGCTTTTCAGCAAGTTCACATACTCAACCATCATTTAGTCTTTTACAATTGCTAACACTCACGCGATACTTATGAGATCAAAGTTTCAATCGGACACAGAGAAAGATAGGGGCTTATAGTTTCGCCTCCTAACTATTTACCTCAAGGGTAATGTCAACAGAAATAACTCATGATCACCCACATCCTAGTGGATATATGTGTCTAGATCATTCCCCAACACATGACGCTTGCCAAGAGAGAAAGGCGAAATATAGGAAGTGGTGAAGATCACCATGACTCTTGCATAAAGGTAAGTACTAGAAAGTAAAAGTAACAGATAGGCCCTTCGCAGAGGGAAGCAGAGGTTTTCATGCGCTTTTATAGTTGGATGCGCAATCTCTTAATGCAAAAGAACGTCACTTTATATTGCCGCTTGTGATAAAGAACTTTATTATGCAGTCTGTCGCTTTTATTTCTTACATATCACAAGTTCGTATAAAGTTTGTTTTCCTCACACTAATAGATCATACATATTTAGGGAGCAAAATTTTTTATTGCCTGCACCGATGATAACTTACTTGAAGGATCTTACTCAATCCATAGGTAGGTATGGTGGAGTCTCATGGCAAAACTGGTTTAAGGGTGTTTGGATGCACAAGTAGTATCTCTACTTGGTGCGGAAATTTTGGCTAGTATGAGGTGGAAGCAAGCGTCACATGTTAGAGGATCCATGACAATATAACTTCTATTCGGAAATAAGCAAACATAACTCATTATGTTGTCTTCCTTGTCCAACATCAACCTTTTAGCATATAATATTTTGATGAGTGCTCACAATCACAAAAGATGTCCAAGATAGTATATTTATATGTGAGACCTCTCCCTCTTTATTACTTCCTATTAATTGCAACAATGACCAAAACTATGTTTGTCAACTAACAACAATTTTCATGCGACATACTTCTTATATGTGAAGTCATCACTCCCCATAAGGTCATCATATATACTCTTTGCTTTTATTCTATTCTTCTTTTTATTTCTTTTTCCCAAGATCATAGCAAGCAAGCAAAGCCCTTAACTTAAAACTACTTTTTATTATATAACTCTCGGACTCGATTACATAGGGGGAACATAAAGCAAAACTCAAAGCTAGATCACACTAAAACTTTATTCCACTAGATCAAGATATAACCAAAAGGATCGAACTAAGAAAAACGATAAAAGTAAAAGATGTGATGATGATACGATACCGGGACACCTCCCCCAAGCTTGGCACAAGCCAAGGGGAGTGCACATACCCATGTGTTTAGTTGTCTTTCTTCGGAGGTGGTGATGGTGGAGAAGGGTCTTTAAGCTTGTTCAGTTTCCTCTTAAGCATAAAATTCGGTTCCCTCAGATCGTCAACTTCCTGCTCGAGCTTCAATATCCTTTGACATAATTCTTGCTTGCTCTCCTGCAGAAAACGAGAAGGGATAAATAGAACCTTGGGTTTTCTCCTTGTGTTTGGGAGGCTCGATTTCCTGAACTCCACGTGCATATCTCCTGGTTGAGGCAGAGGGATCTCTTCTTCATCCGAGCTTTCTTCCTCATACTTGCCTTCTTGTTCCTCCTCCGAGAACAATCCATAAGGATCTAAGTCCCCATAGAGCTTGGGATTGGCAAGCTAATGCGATACATAGCTCTCCCCATCGGACTCTTGGGACGACATATTTTCAGATCTGTCCGGAAAAACAACAACAAACAAGAACAGAGGATTTTTCCGTGGTACGGTGGTCAAAACCTTCGAGAGATTATATAATGAATTTTTACCGACCTAAAGGAGTATACCACAAGAAAACGGAGTCCGGAGGGTACACGGGGTGGCCACAAGCCACAGGGGCGCGCCCAGGGGGGTAGGACGCGTCCCCCTGGCTTGTCGCCTCCTCGTGCACTTTTCGGACTACTTTAAATTTTCCTAATTTATTAAATATTCCAAAACGGAGAAAAATTGCTATTGGAAAAGTTTTGGAGTCGGTTTACTTACCGTACCACATACCTACTCCTTTTCGGAGTCTGAAACGTTCTGGTAGACATCCCTTATGTACTCCTCCGGGGTTATGGTATTAATAATATTGGTTTCTACATTTACGGGAGTACCTGAGATATAATGTTTGATTCTTTGCCCGTTTACCACCTTCGGATTTGTGCCTTCGGTGTTGTTGATCTTGATGGCACCGGAACGATATACTTCCTCGACAATGTAAGGCCCTTCCCATTTAGAGAGAAGATTTCCTGCAAAAAATCTTAAACGAGAATTGTATAGCAAGACATGGTCACCTACACTGAATTCACGCTTTTGTATCCTTTTATCATGCCATCTCTTAACCTTTTCTTTAAACAACTTGGCATTCTCATAGGCCTGGGTTCTCCATTCATCAAGTGAGCTAATATCAAATAACCTCTTCTCACCAGCAAGTTTGAAATCATAGTTGAGCTCCTTGATTGCCCAATAAGCTTTATGTTCTAGTTCTAGAGGTAAGTGGCATGCTTTACCATTGACCATTTTATACGGAGACATACCCATAGGGTTTTTGTAAGCAGTTCTATAAGCCCATAATGCATCATCAAGTTTCTTAGACCAATTCTTTCTAGATCTATTAACAGTCTTTTGCAAGATCAATTTAATTTCTCTATTGCCTAATTCTACTTGACCACTAGACTGAGGATGATATGGAGATGCAATTCTATGATTAACATCATACTTAGCAAGAAATTTACGGAAAGCACCATGAATAAAGTGTGAACCACCATCAGTCATTAAATATCTAGGGACTCCAAATCTAGGGAAAATAACTTCTTTAAGCATTTTAATAGAAGTGTTATGATCAGCACTACTAGTTGGAATAGCTTCTACCCACTTAGTAACATAATCAACAGCAACTAGAATATGAGTATACCCGTTGGACTTTGGAAAAGGTCCCATATAATCAAAACCCCAAACATCAAATGGTTCAATAACAAGTGAGTAATTCATAGGGATTTCCTGACGTCTACTAATATTACCAATTCTTTGACATTCATCACAAGACAAGACAAACTTACGAGCATCCTTGAAGAGAGTAGGCCAATAAAAAACAGATTGTAATACCTTGTGTGCAGTTCTATCTCCAGCGTGGTGTCCTCCGTAGGCCTCGGAGTGACACTTGTGTAGGATCTGTGCATGTTCATGCTCAGGTACACAACGTCTAATAACACCATCTACTCCTTCTTTATAAAGGTGTGGATCATCCCAAAAGTAATGTCTTAAATCATAGAAGAACTTTTTCTTTTGTTGGTATGTGAAACTAGGTGGTATAAATTTAGCAACAATGTAATTAGCATAATCAGCATACCATGGAGAATTACGTGAAGCATTTATGACAGCTAATTGTTCATCAGGATAGCTATCATCAATAGGTAGTGGGTCATCAAGAACATTCTCTAACCTAGACAAGTTATCTGCTACGGGGTTCTCAGCACCCTTTCTATCAACAATATGCAAATCAAATTCTTGTAACAAGAGAACCCATCTAATAAGCCTAGGTTTAGCATCTTTCTTTTCCATAAGGTATTTAATAGCAGCATGATCAGTGTGAACAGTAACTTTGGAATCGACAATATAAGATCTGAACTTATCACATGCAAACACAACAGCTAAAAATTCCTTTTCAGTAGTAGCATAGTTTCTTTGAGCACTGTCTAGAGTTTTACTAGCATAATGGATAACATTCGATTTCTTATCAACTCTTTGTCCTAGAACAGCACCAACAGCATAATCACTAGCATCACACATGATTTCAAAGGGTAGGTTCCAATTAGGTGGTTGAACAACAGGTGCAGTGATCAAGGCTTTCTTAAGAATTTCAAATGCTTCTACACAATCATCATCAAAAATGAATGGAACATCTTTTTGCAAGAGATTAGTGAGAGGCCTAGAAATCTTAGAGAAGTCTTTAATAAACCTCCTATAGAAACCAGCATGACCAAGGAAACTTCTTATACCTTTGATATCCGTAGGACACGGCATTTTTTCAATAGCATCAACTTTAGCTTTATCAACTTCAATACCTCTTTCGGAGATTTTGTGTCCCAAGACAATACCCTCATTAACCATAAAGTGGCACTTTTCCCAATTCAAGACAAGATTAGTTTCTTCACATCTCTGCAAAACTTGATCAAGGTTGCTTAAGCAATCATCAAAAGAAGTTCCGTAAACGGAGAAATCATCCATGAAAACCTCAACAATCTTTTCACAAAAGCCAGAGAATATAGCAGTCATACATCTTTGAAAGGTAGCAGGTGCATTGCATAAACCAAAAGGCATACGTCTATAAGCAAAGGTACCAAAAGGACAAGTAAAAGTGGTCTTCTCTTGGTCCTCTTTTGACACAGGTATTTGAGAGAAACCAGAATAACCATCTAGAAAGCAAAAGTGTGTGTGTTTGGATAGTCTTTCTAGCATTTGATCAATAAAAGGTAGAGGGTAATTATCTTTCCTAGTAGCTTTATTTAATTTCCTAAAATCAATTACCATTCTATATCCTGTAACAATTCTTTGCGGGATCAATTCATTTTTATCATTGGGAACAACGGTAATACCTCCCTTCTTAGGGACACAATGAACGGGACTAACCCATCTACTATCAGCAATAGGATAAATTATACCTGCCTCCAGAAGCTTTAATATTTTATTTCTTACCACTTCTTTCATTTTAGGGTTTAATCGTCGTTGGTGATCAACAACTGGTTTAGCACCAGGCTCCATATTAATTTTATGCTGACATAGAGTGGGACTAATGCCCTTAAAATCATCAAGAGTATATCCAATAGCAGCACGGTGCTTCTTCAGAGTTTTCAATAATCTCTTTTCTTCATGCTCTGAAAGGTTAGCACTAATAATAACAGGATATATCTTCTTTTCATCAAGATAAGCATATTTCAGAGTATCCGGTAATTGTTTAAGCTCAAACACGGGATCACCCTTGGGTGGAGGAGGATCCCCAAGTATTTCAACAGGCAAGTTGTGTTTCAAAACAGGCATTTGATCAAAGAAAATATTACCTAATTCCCTTCTTTCATTCATGAACATATCATTTTCATGGTCTTGCAAATATTGTTCTAAAGAATCAGTAGGAGGCACAGTAATAGAAGCAAGACCAATAATTTCATCCTTACTAGGCAATTCTTTATCATGGGGTTGTCTACGAAATTTAGAGAAATTAAACTCATGGGACACATCCCCAAAACTTACAGTAACAGTTTCTTTCTCACAATCTATCTTAGCATTAACAGTATTCAAGAAAGACCTACCAAATATAATGGGACAAAAATCATCTTGTGGGGAACCAAGAACAAGAAAATCAGTGGGATATTTTATTTTCCCACACAAGACTTCAACATCTCTAACAATCCCAATTGGTGATATAGTATCTCTATTAGCAAGCTTGATAGTAACATCAATATCTTCTATTTCAGCAGGTGCAATATCATTCATAATTTCTTGGTATAAAGTAAAGGGAATTGCACTCACACTAGCACCCACATCACATAAGCCATGATAACAATGATCTCCTATTTTAACAAAAAGAACAGGCATGCCAACAACAGGTCTATGTTTATCTTTAGTATCAGGTTTAGCAATTCTAGCAGCTTCATCACGGAAATGAATAACATGCCCATCAATATTATCAACCAAGAGATCTTTAACCATAGCAATACTAGGTTCAACTTTAATTTGTTCAGGGGGTGTAGGTGTTCTAACATAGCTCTTACGAACCATAGTTGAAGCTTTAGCATATTCCTTTATTCTAACAGCGAAAGGTGGTTTCTCAATATAAGCAGCAGGAATAACAGGATCAACATTATAAGTAATAGTTTCTTCTTCAACTTTAATAGGTTCAACTACTTTCACTTCAAAGGGAGGATGATATTTAAACCACTTCTCCTTAGGGAGATCAACATGAGTAGCAAATGATTCATAGAAGGAAGCTACTATCTCAGAGTCAAGTCCATATTTAGTGCTAAATTCACGAAAAGCATCGGTGTCTATAAAGGATTTAACACAATCAAACTAAAGGTTTATACCTGACTCCTTACCTTCGTCGAGTTCCCAATCTTTAGAGTTGCGTTTAATTCTTTCCAATAAATCCCATTTGAATTCAATATCTTTCTTCATAAAGGAACCAGTACAAGAAGTATCGAGCATGGATTGATCATTACGAGAGAGCCGAGCATAAAAATTCTGAATAATAATTTCTCTTGAGAGCTCATGATTGGGGCATGAATATAACATTGACTTAAGCCTCCCCCAAGCTTGAGCGATACTTTATCCTTCACGAGGCCAAAAATTATAAATATAATTCCGATCACGATGAACCAGATGCATAGGATAAAACTTCTGATGAAATTCCAATTTCAATCGGTTGTAGTTCCATGATCCAATATCATCACATAGCCCATACCATGTCAATGCCTTCTCCTTCAAAGATAAAGGGAAGACCTTCTTCTTGACATCATCCTCGGGAAAACCTGCAAGCTTAAATAATCCACAAACTTCATACACATAGATTAGATGCAAATCAGGATGTAGTGTTCCATCTCCTGCATAAGGATTAGCTAGCAGTTTCTCTATCATACCCGAAGGAATTTCATAATAAATATTTTCAGTAGGTTCAGTAGGTTGAGGAGAAACTCTTTGTGCTTCCAGTCGAGGTGAAGATACCCCGAACAAGCCCCTCAAAGGATTATTTTCCATAGTAACAAGTGACAGTAAATTTCAGCACACTATATAAATTTTTCCTTACCAAATTCCACTCACCAAAGGCGCTTCACTCCCCGGCAACGGCGCCAGAAAAGAGTCTTGATGACCCACAAGTATAGGGGATCAATCGTAGTCCTTTCGATAAGTAAGAGTGTCAAACCCAACGAGGAGCAGAAGGAAATGGCAAGCGGTTTTCAGTAAGGTATTCTCTGCAAGCCATGAAATTACCAGCAACAGATAGTTTTGTGATAAGATAATTCGTAACGAGTAGCAAGTAACAAATGTAGCAAAGGTGCAGCAAGGTGGCCCAATCCTTTTTGTAGAAAAGGACAAGCCTGGACAAACTCTTATATAAAGCAAAGCGCTCCTGAGGACACATGGGAATTTCTGTCAAGCTAGTTTTCATCATGCTCATATGATTCGCGTTCGTTACTTTGATAATTTGATATGTGGGTGGACCGGTGCTTGGGTGCTGCCCTTACTTGAACAAGCCTCCCACTTATGATTAACCTCTCTCGCAACCATCCGCAACTACGAAAGAAGAATTAAGATAAATCTAACCATAGCATGAAACATATGGATCCAAATCAGCCCCTTACGAAGCAACTCATAAACTAGGGTTTAAGCTTCTGTCACTCTAGCAACCCATCATCTACTTATTACTTCCCAATGCCTTCCCCTAGGCCCAAACAATGGTGAAGTATCATGTAGTCGACGTTGACATAACACCACTAGAGGAGAGACAACATACATCTTATCAAAATATCGAACGAATACCAAATTCACATGATTACTTATAACAAGACTTATCCCATGTCCTCAGGAACAAACGTAACTACTCACAAAGCATATTCATATTCATGATCAGAGAAGTATTAATTATCATTAAGGATCTGAACATATGATCTTCCACCAAGTAAACCAACTAGCATCAACTACAAGGAGTGATCAACACTACTAGCAACCCACAGGTACCAATCTGAGGTTTTGAGACTAAGATCGGATACAAGAGATGAACTAGGGTTTGGAGAGGAGATGGTGCTGGTGAAGATGTTGATGGAGATTGACCCCCTCTCGATGAGAGGATCGTTGGTGATGACGATGGCTTCGATTTCCCCCTCCGGGAGGGAATTTTCCCCGACAGATTAGCTCCGCCGGAGCCCTAGATTGCTTCTGCCCAGGTTCCGCCTCGAGACGGCGGCGCTTCATCCCGAAAGCTCTCTTCTGATATTTTTTTTCAGGTCAAAACCCTCCATATAGCAGAAGATGGGCACCGGAGGGCCGCCAGGGGGCCCACAAGCCATAGGGACGCGCCCTGGGGGGTAGGGCGCGCCCCCCAGGCTTGTGGCCTCCTGGTGGGTCCCCTATGGTATTTCTTTCGCCCAATATTTTTTATATATTCCAAAATAATTCTCCGTAACTTTTCAGGACTTTTGGAGTTGTGCAGAATAGGTCTCTCATATTTGCTCCTTTTCCAGTCCAGAATTCCAGCTGCCGGCATTCTCCCTCTTCATGTAAACCTTGTAAAATAAGAGAGAAAAGGCATAAGTATTGTACCATAATGTGTAATAACAGCCCATAATGCAATAAATATCAATATAAAAGCATGATGCAAAATGGACGTATCACCCCTCCTCGAGCCGCTGATCTCCAGGTCTCGGTCACCCATTGGGGCACGATAGAAAGCTGCTTCAACATGTCCTCGATGCTTCTTGGCGGATGCTTTAGATTCTTCACCGCCATAATGGAGTACACAGAACCGGTGAACAGCTACTCTACATATGTGAAAATGGCTTTCAATTTCACAATAGGAAGCTCTACAAGATTATGGTCTTTCCGCCCTGCAAGTAAAGAGAGAGAAAGTGAAACACCATTCAATCGAAAGCCAATAAACTACAAAAGAGAAGTAGAATACATACCAAAGATTGCTGTCAACATTTCATTGATTTGTTTTACAAGAGTGGCATATTTTTCCTTCAAAGGATCAAGTTTCTTTTCTGCTTTTTCTGCACGTCTCACAAGAGTAGCCTTTTCTGCTTCAAACAGTTTTACAGCTTGCTCCCGACGTTCGTTTGCCTGACGTGCAGAATCCTCAAAATGAGTCACCATGAGCTCAGCATTGGCTTTTAGCCATCTTTCTTCTTTGAGCCGTTTGTGCAGTTTTATAGCAACTGACTCAGCATCCTCAACATACTCCTGGTAGATGTACAAGCAGTATCAGCAAGTATTTCTACAACAGCTTCAAACCACCTTATGACGAATTACTTTTTCCTATCAAAGTCCCAAGCAGTTTGCAAGCAATATCCTTGACACTTGGGGGCTAATCCATGCCAGTTTTTTTCTTCTTAAAAATCTTAGCATGGAAAGACTCGGCTCATCTCAAGAAGATGAGCTGGCCCTTGGGGGCTACAGGTCGAATTCCAAGTATTAACAAGACCCGCCTCATCTCAAGAAGATGAGTTGGACCTTGGGGACTATAGGTCGAATTCCAAGTATTAACAAGACCCGCCTCATCTCAAGAAGATGAGCCGGTCCTTGGGGGCTACAAGTCGAATTCCAAGTATTAACAAGACCCGACTCATCTCAAGAAGATGAGCCGGCCCTTGGGGGCTACAGGTCGAATTCTTCAACAGTATTAACAAGACCCGATTTATTTCAAGGAAATGAGCCGGCTCTTGGGGGCTACATCTACAGATCAAATATTATTTAACGAACCAGCTTATTTCAATATACTGGTCCTCGGAGGCTAATGATAGTATAGAGATAATAGTAAAACAAGAAGTTTACCTCATACTTCTCCTTCATAGCATTTATCATGCTCATTTCAATCTCCCGGCTCTCAGACAGCCGGGTCAAGTATTGCTGGTGTAAATCTTCAATACCAAGTGCGGACAGCTCTGGAATCTCTAGTTTGGCTTTTCCCTTGTCCAAGCTAACCGGTTCACCCTTAGCCACAATCTTAGCCAAGGAAGTGGAAGCAGTGGGAACTTGAAAGGCCTCCTTCACGATAATAACTTCTGGAAGGTTTGCTTCGATTGGCACCTTGGGGTCATCCAAATGAGTCGCCGGACTGGAAGGACGAACCGGGCTCGGCAGCTGGACAGATGGCTCATCTGATGCGTCCTGGGTTTCAGGTGGTATATCCATAAAAACCGGCTCATCTGGCCTAGGCGTCTCAATGTTGATTGCCGCCTCAGGACTCACGTCTGTATCTTTCTCTACAAAGGGGTCAGCTCCTGTCGTTGTTTTTACTGGCGGGGGGTTTGACATGTTTTGGTGAACAGTGCCAGAAGATGACCCACCAGCCCGCTTTGACGACGTGGCCTTGGCCCTACAAAGTGCAGATATCAAATATTATGCTAAGAAATATAGCTCAAAGTCTAAAATAGCATAAGTCCACAAGCGCAAGTTCAGGGGCTTACCCATGGTTGACATTGAAAGAGGGAAGTTGCGTTGCAGTTGAGTCGTCCGAAGATGAAGGAGAGGCATGATAAAGCGAATTCGAAGGACTAAGAGGTTGCTCAAACAAACCGGCTCTAGGATGAGAATTGTTTGGACTATGAGGCACCTCGAAGCGTGGTTTGTGAGTCGGTGGTGCATCAGTCAAATCATGGTCTAAGTCGCCCGAACCACTTCGGGTCTTGCGTTTTGATGAGCCAGCAAATTGTGCTTTCTTCAAAAGAAAATCGGGAGCCAAGTGAGCATCTGGGTGTGTCAATTTAACCTTCCGGATGACTCGTCTTGGTTTTCTGGGAACAAACGTTTCTAAACTGGAGGATGTAGGAGTTACCTCGATTTTGCCGGCTTGGCTAGATTCCAAGTCATCCTGATAAGAGGGCGCGTCAGCAAGCTCAATAAACAGACGGCCAAGATAATCAAGTTCTACCTCGGATTCCTCTCCAGAATATGACATGGTGGTCGGGTTATCTTTTCTACCCGATGAAGGAACAGGGGCTTGAGGTGTAACTTTCCAGAAGATAGAGTTCTCCTGCAAAAAGCTTGTAGTAAGGAACGGCGAGTCACAATAAATTAATGAAGACAGAAAAATAATCAGTACCGGAGGTGGCGGGTTGCGTAGATAAAATGGACCCAATCCGGTAACACTGCACTGCTCCTTAGTATCGGAAAAGAATCTCTTCGTTTCCTTGTTAAGAGCATCATCAGTCAAGTTCTCACGTGAGAAACGCTGAGGTCAGATAAGGCGCCTGAGTACTCGCACATCAAGCCGCCTCCTACACTGATAGGCTGGATCCGCCACTTTAGCCAGCAACGGATCAGATCAATACCAGTTAAGCCATCAGCAGTCAGAGCTCTCAATTTTGTATGAAGAGGCGCTAATGGAGCCCTCTCTTCATCTGTTGGCCAACCCGGAAAATCCACTTTGCTGCTAAGTCTTTCCAATCTAAAACCCGGCAGGGGGTGTTCTCCCTCAGGTGCAGTAAAACCAGGTCTTGTTCCATCCTTTGGGGTGACTTGCCAGTTTGGATTCAGGAAAGGCACTGTTTTTCCTCTTCTGAATGGAAACCCCGCCAAGTTCACAGGCAGCGCCATTCTTCACTTCAGTTTGACGGTTGAGATAAAAGAATTCCCTAAAAAGGGGCATGGACGGCTCAACCTGGAGATATACCTCACATAGCACCTGGAATTGACAAATGTTGGTCATAGAATTTGGGCCAATGTGTTGAGGCCTGAGTTTGAAAAAGTGCAAAAGGTCCCTGAAGACTTTGAGCCAGGGGGACGGAAACCTCTACGTAGATGATCAGTAAAAACAACAACTTCTCCTTGCCGTGGTTGTGGGTACGGCTCTTCTTTTGGAAATAAGGCGGAGATCGCACTGAAGCTATGAACTAATGAGAAATAGTGAGTGCATGGATCTATGGGCTACGTCTCGGACGAACACGGCGAACATGGCATATATGCCAGAAGTAACGAACCCTAAAATGGAGGGGATTCATTCCATATTGCGTCGGGACGAAGGCAGAGATGATCGCGCCTGTCTTGACGGCTGCAAAAGGTCTTGATGGCGTCGACGACGGAGCTGGGAACCCTGGCGACGCCTTCGCAGCTCCGGTGGTGTTCGGCCGAAGAAGAAGCGAGAGGAAGAAGATGACGGAAAGGTTATTGCGGAAGCTCAGTGGATTTATTTATAAGGAGGGAAAGCGGAACGGCGCCAGGAAAAATGAAACGGTAGCAGTAAATTTGTGGCTAGGGAGACGCCTCGATTTTCGCATCAGCCTAGATTTGGCGAAATTTTAAAAGATACGTTATGATGACTTTGGAAAACAACGGTCAACAGGATGACGTCATCACCAGACTGGCACTGGAGAAATGACAGGTCTGGAAGGACTGTGAGCCGGCGCCTTAAGGATCACGAAGAACAGATGCAAGCAGATGGTAAGCCGCCAAGGGAAGATAAGAAAAATTGACATGAATGAATTCAAATCAATCTGGGGCCTAATGTCGGGGATATAACCCCACGGTGTGACCCGCCCTATTGGTACGGGTCAGTAGAATGGCGGCTCTGGAAATATGTTCAAGATGGGCCGCGTTGTAAAGATAAGACAAGTAAGGCGGCTGCTAAGTCAACCGCCGGGCGGCCCAAGCGCGTGGAGATGGCGACTCAAGGCCCACGGGGCCAAAGAGGCTGGAAGATTCCTCGCTTGAGAGGCAAGGCGTGTTAGAGACATGATAGGTTACGAGTCATAATATGACTCAGACTATGTTGTAAACCCTAGGGTCTTGACTTGTATAGAAAGGCAAGCCCCTAGGGCCGAAAGACTCAAGTTAGTCACCCTCAAAAGCTAGGTTAGCGATTCCACACCCTTGTAATCGAGATCACCATCAATATAGACACAAAGCAGGATGTAGGCTATTACCTCCATCGGAGGGGCCGAACCTGGGTAAACTCACCTCCCGTTCCCGTTTAACCCCTTTGAGTCGCCACCTAGCGGCGATGGCCTCACACCTAAGTCCTTGCACGAGGACATCTGCCGTGACAAAACCACAACACCGCCCAAGCGGTACTTCCGCTCCGCTCCCAGCGGGACTTCCGCTAACTATGGGAAACGACACCGAAGGCTCCAGAGAGGAAAAATAAGCAGTAGTGACCCTAGTACCGCTGGGGCGGTACTACCGCTTTGCAGCACGGTACTTCCGATTATATACAACTGAGGGGCCTTTGGGGCAGAACAGAAGCTCCGAAGCGCCAGGAAATGGAAGGGGTGCAAATGTGTACATGATAGTTCCTCCCAACCTTTCCAAAAGTGGATCCCCTCTTAATAGTACGGATTTTCCTACGACTCAAGTCCACCAAGACTAAATCGATAGAAAAACACCATCTTGTCTTTTAACCACTGAGGGGAAATAACCGTCTCGTGCTATCTGATGATCTCTAAAAGCTTAATGCACATGATTAGTCCGCAAAAGCATTGCCATCAATCACCAAAACCACTAGGGCAGAAACATGCCCTTACAATCTTCACTTATATTTGTTTGAGAGTTAATAAATAGTGACGGTAATTGCATGGGTCATAAGACTAGTCCAAAAATAATAGGTATTTGTTTGAGGCATCATGATTAGGCAAACAAGATTGCAAGCAAACAAGAGATCTGACGAGAAAAAAGACAAACAAAAAAGTGGCCGAATAAAACGGCAAATTTGTGAAGTGGGGGAGAGTAAAACGAGAGGCAAATGGCAAATAATGTAATTGCAAGGAGATGAGATTTGTGATTAGGAACCTAATAGATGTTGATGATGTCTCCCCGGCAACGGCGCCAGAAATTCCTTTTGACGTGGCTTGAGACTGCGTCGGTATTTCCCCAAAGAGGAAGGGATGATGCAGCCCGGCGACTGTAAGTATTTCCCTCACTTATGAAACCAAGATTATCGAACCAGTAGGAGAACCACACAACACTATGTAAACGGTACCTGCACACAAAGAACAAATACTTGCAACCCGACGTGAAAGAGAGGTTGTCAATCTCTCCAAGGTAAAAAGATAGATTAGATTGTAATAGATTGGATAGATAGATCGCACAAGAACACAAAAGAAAAGAGGCAAATAAAAAGTGCAGCAAGGTATTTTTGGGTTTTTGGAATAATAGATCTGAAAACAAAAAGCGGCAAAAGATAGATCGGAAAGCAATATGTTGGAAAAGTAGATCCGGGGGCAGTAGGTTTCACTAGTGGCTTCTCTCATGAGTATAGCACATGGTGGGTAAACAAATTACTGTTGGGAAATTTATAGAAGATCAAATAATCATGACGATATCCAAGGCGATGATCATTATATAGGCATCACGTCCAATATTAGTAGACCGAAACGATTCTGCATCTACTACTATTACTCCACACATCGACCGCTATCCAGCATGCATCTAGTGTATTAAGTTCATGGAAAATGGAGTAATGCAATAAGAACGGTGACATGATGTAGACAAGATCTATTCATGTAGGAATAGACCCCATCTTGTTATCCTTAATAGCAACGATACATGCGTGCCTCGATGCCCCTTCTGTCACTGGGAGAGGACACCGCAAGATCGAACCCATCACAAAGCACCTCTTCCCATGGCAAGAAAATTTGATCTAGTTGGCCTAACTAAACCAAAGATTCGAAGAAGAAATACGAGGCTATAAGTAATCATGCATATAAGATCAAAGAAGACTCAAATAATATTCATGGATAGAAACTGATCATGAACTCAAAATTCATCGGATCCCAACAAACACATCGCAAAAAGTCATTACATCAAATAGATCTCCAAGATACCATTGTATTGAGAATCAAAAGAGAGAGAGAAAGCCATCTAGCTACTGCCTACGGACCCGTAGGTCTATGGTGGACTACTCACGCATCATCGGAGAAGCACCGATGAGGATGATGAACCCCTCTGTGATGGTGTTAGATTGGATCTCGCGGTTCTGGAACTTGCGGCGGCTGGAAGTATTTTTCATCGACTCCTCTAGGGTTTCTGGAATATTTGGGTATTAATAGAGTTTAGAGGCGGCGGAGGGGGTTCCCGAGGCGTCCACAACCCACCAGTGCGCGCCCGGGGCCTCTGGCGCGCCCTGGTGTCTTGTGGGCCGCCTGAGCTCCCTCCTGGTTACTTCTTTGGCCCATTGGCTTCCTTCTGGTCCAAAAAATCTCCAAAAAGTTTCGTCACGATTGGACTCCGTTTGGTAGTGATATTCTGCGAAGTAAAAAACAAGCAAAAAATAGCAACTGGCACTTGGCACTATGTCAATAGGTTAGTCCCAAAAATGATATAAAGTTGCTATAAAATGGTTGTAAAACATCCAAGAATGATAATATAACAGCATGGAACAATCAAAAATTATAGATACGTTGGAGACGTATCAGCGCGCGATGGTTAACTCCTCCCAACCTCCTCCCTCGGGGCATGCGAGTAGTACTTTGATTTGTGATAAAACTAATAAAACTTTGCAATAAGTATATGAGTTTTCTATGACTAATGTGAACCCGTGGACATACGTAATCTTACCACCTCATATTTTGCAAGCCTCTTCGGTACTGTGCATTGCACATTCTCACCTCAAGGATCGGTGCAAACTTCGTCGGTGCATCCAAACCCCGTGACATGATACGCTCTGTCACACATAAGCCTTCTTATATCTTCCTCAAAACAGCCACCATACCTACCTATTATGGCATTTCCATAGCCATTCCGAGATATATTGCCATGCAAATTCCACAGTTACATCATATGACTAGTTCGTTCATTATCATATTGCTTTGCATGATCATATAGAGCTGACATAGTATTTGTGGCAAAACCACTGTTCACCATATTTTTGATACATGTCACGCTAGATCATTGCACATCCTGGTACACTGCTAGAGCCATTCATATTGAGTCATATTGTTTCATAGTTCTTCATATCAAATTTTCATGTTGAGTTGTAAGTAAATAAAAGTGTGATGATCATCATTATTAGAGCATTGTTCCAGTGAGGAAATAAAAATGGGGGAGGCCAAATGAGCCCACCATAATAAAAAAATGATGAGAGAAAAAGAGAGAAGGGACTTTGCTACTATCCTTTACCACACTTGTGCCTCAAAGTGGCACATTGTTATTCATATAGAGAGTCTCATGTTATGTCATTTTCATATGCTAGTGGGAATTACTTTTTCGTTATTATAAACTTGGCTTGTATATTCTGATGACGGGCTTCCTCAAATGCCTGAGGTCTTCATGAGTAAGCAAGTTGGATGCACACCCCCACTTAGCTTCAGTTGAGCTTTCATACACTTATAGCTCTTGTGCAGCATTTGCATGGCAATCCCTACTCCTTGCATTGACTGCTATCGATGGGCATCTACATAGCCCCTTGATACGCCTAGTTGATGCAAGAATTTCTTCTCCACTTTTTACCCCTTTGATATCTACCACCATATTCTATTCCACCCTTATACTATGTCCATGGTTCACGCTCATGTATTTCGTGAAGAATAAAAAGTTGATGCATATTGAAAAAGTACGATCCAATTGCCTGACTTGGACACCGTGGTGCTTGACATTTGTATTAATGTGGTGAAGACGGAGCCATGCCTTGCTAATATGATAAAATGAATGGGGGTAAACATTCTTTTAGGATCGTATACTTTGAAACATTGATGATTTTGTTGCTTGTGTTTATAAATCTTACTATGTTGATGTTTGTTAATTCATCATTTCTCAATAAGAATGCATGCAAAAGATTACATATTGGGTAGCATGTCACATCAAAAATTCTGTTTTTATCATTTACCTACTCGAGGACGAGCATGAATTAAGCTTGGGGATGCTAATATGTCTCCAACGTATCTATAATTTTTTATTGTTCCATGCTGGCATATTATCATTCTAGGATACTTTTTGAGTAATGATTTACCAATTTATATTATTTTTGAGCACTAACCTATTGACCCAGTGCCTAGTGCCACTTGTTGTTTTCTGTGTGTGTTTTTACTTTTCAGGTTACAGTACCAAACGAAGTCCAATTGCCCCGAAACATTTTTCTGATTTTTTCTGGACCAAAAGAAGACCTGGAAGCTTCGAGAGAATACCGGAGGCCGCACGAGGGAGGCACACGCCAACAGGGCACGCCCAGATGGCTTGTCCCTCCCTGGTGGCCCTCCTGGCCCCGTTCTTTGGCCTACAAATTCACATATATTCCAAAAACCCTAGAGGGCATCCCGAAACACTTTTTCCACCGCCGCAAGTCTCTATTCTGCTGCGATCTCATCTGGAGCTCCCTTCCGGCACCCTGCCGGAGGGGGGTCGATCACGGAGGGCCTCTTCATCAACCTTGCTGCCCTCATGATGATGTGCGAGTAGTTCACCATAGACCTATGGGTCCGTAGTTAGTACCTATATGGTTATCTCTCTCTCTCTTGATCCTCAATACAATGATCATCGCATCTTTGCTTTGATCTATCCAATGTAATTATTTTGTACGGTGCGTTTGTTGGGATCCAATGAATTGTGGGTTTATGTTTCAGATTATTCATGAAAAGTATTTGAGTCACCTCTGAGTATTATGATTCTTATTTGCATGATCATTATAGCTTCGTAAATCTCTCTGATCTATTGAAATAGTTTGGCCAACTAGATTAATATTTCTTCAATGAGAGGGGTGCGTTGTAGTGGGTTCAATCTTGCGGTGCTCTATATCCCAGTGACAGAAGGGGACAAGACACGGCTTTGTATTGTTGCCACTAAGGATAAAACGATGGGGTTAGTTCATATTAATTAAATTCTCTTTGTCTACATCATGTCAATGTTCTCCAAGCATTACTTTGTTTTACTTAATACTCTAGATGCATGCTGGATAGCGGTCGATGGATGGAGTAATAGTAATAGGTGCAGGCAGGAGTCGGCCTATTTGCTTATGGACGTGATGCCTATATATACATGATCATTGTCGTGAATATCAGATAACTATGCGCTTTTCTATCAATTGCCCAACAGTAATTTGTTTACCCACTGTATGTTGCCTACATGAGAGATGCCGCTAGGGAAAACTATGGCCCCAGGTCTATTCACTTATATATTTACAAATCCTATCTTTACCTTGCTGCCATTATTTACTTTTTATTTTATTTTGCAATTTACAATTATCTACTATTATCTACACACTTCACTTGCTTGCAAATAACGAGATCAAGGGGATTGACAACCCTCTTGCCGCGTTGGGTGCAAGTTGTTTGCTATTTTGTGTGCAGCCACTGAAGACGGTTCTGGATCGATATTCCTATTGCTTCGGTACACCTTGGTTTCTTAACTGAGGGAAATACTTGCCCGTATTGTGCTGCAATTACTTGTTCCTCTTCACAGAAAACCCAAAGCAGATCACAAGTATTAGCTATCGTAATCTCCTCACGCCCTCGCACAATGCAAGATGTCGTGATTCCACGAAGGGGCCCTTGTGTAACACCCTGATTTTCGCTCCTGTTTTTTTTCATTCGCGGGATTTGACTCCCGTCTTTTTTTTCTTGGTGTTATCGGATTTCTCTAGTTCTTGGGTAGATGGTCATTTAGCCTTGCCTTCCCTATCCAACCAGAGATTCTCTCCAGTCCAACCTTGCCACCCAAGATCTTTGGCCCAGGGTTTTGCCGTCGAAACCCTACCTTCCGAGTTGCCGGAAGGGAAACCCTGATCCTTGCAGTTACAAAGGAACCCCATTTTCCTTTGATCTGTTGCCTCCCAAACTTTTGCCAGTGATCATCCTATCTTTGTAAACCCTGGATATGCAAAAATATTGCCAAGTCAGTTGCAATATTTTTCATCTATAATTAATTCCTTTTTCTGCCAGTTAAAGGAATTAAATCCAGGAAAATATCTATCCATCTCCAGAGTTCATGAAAACTTGTGGAGATATTCTTTGTGATCATATTGAGCTCCCATAAAAATATTGGCCATAATTAAATAGGGGAAATTGCATTTTCCTATTTAAAGCCAATATTGCATTTTGGGCCCTTTCTAAAGGAGCTACCATTTTGGTAGCCAGGAAAAATCCCAAATAATTTGTGGAGCTTATCATATCTATATCTTCACCATTTCCATCAAGACCCCAAGTTCCATAGTTCAAATTTTGAGCACCACATCCATTTGCAAAATTCTGTCCAGTTGGGCAAATTGCAAAGGAAGTGCCTGAACCCTTGATCTATTTGAGCTGAAATTTTTCATGGTGGTTAACATTGCCAAATAACCCATGGAAACCAAAAATCAGCTCAATTTATCCATCCATTCTCCCACAGCATTTTTCCTAAGTTTTTGTCCATTTGGAAGCTTTGTGAAGCAAGTACCATTTTGGTATTTCTAAATGGCATGAAACTTTTACAGGGTCTTAGTATCATCAAACCATTGGTCTCCACCAAATTCCAGCTGTTTTCATCTAGCGAATTTTCCCCAGCACCCTCTTTTGCATTTCTAGCCAGTTTACCAAGTTGCAAAGGAAGTGCCATCTAGATTGATCCATTTGATCTGAAACTTTGCTAGATCATTCACCTTAGTGGATCACCACTGTATGTCAAAATCCAGCTCATCACCCCAAGCCAATCTTCTCTGGTACTCTACAAACATCTTCTTGTCAGAAACTTCTTCTGCAAGATTTGCTCTCCTCAGAGCTATCCGGCTGATTCCAGCTACTCCTCTTATCCATTTGACCAGAGAGGCACATATGAGACAAGGTTTGGGAACCGGACGCGAGCCCGAACGTGTGGTGCCCGTGGTGACCACGCATTGAGCATCCAGAAACTGCGCTCTGCACTCTGTTGTCTCCGTGCCGTCGCCTCCGGCCAGCCCCCGCTTGTCCGAGCATGTCCACTGGCTCCCCGGCGTCCACGCGACCCTCTCTAGACCCTTCTCCTCTCCCCATTCCTTCTCCTCGCGCCACGGCGATCGCCGCCAAGGTTCTGTGCCGCCCGTGAGCATCGTCGTCTTCCCCTCCTCTTGGCTCCTTCCTCCCTGAGCCGTCCCCTCCCTCTGGCGTCGTCAAGTCGGCAACTCCTCCTCGCGCGCCGCCTCGCCGGAGCTCCAGTGCGGAGATAAGGCCGCCACGGCGGCCGTGCTTATCCCCCTCGCCAGCCGGCTATAAAAGTCGTGGCCCCGAGCCTCCCCGAGCACCTGCAACCTCCCCCTTTGTCCCTCTAGTCCTCCCTAACGCCTGCGCCTGGCCGAATCCCCTGCCGGAGCCCGGCAATTTAGCCGGAGCTCGCCCACGGCCTCCGCGCCGATTCCCTCTCTCCGGCCGTCCCCGGCCTCGTCCGAGCCCTCCACCGCGCGCGCCTCACTTCGGCGACCCTCCCCGGTTCGCCGCCTGCCTCGTTCCACCACTGGAGCCGCCTAGCCACCTGACCTCGCCGCCCTCTGCCTCCAGCCGTCGCCGCGCCTCCCGTCATCCCCGCCGCCCATGCTGGCCGCAGATGGACGCGGTGGACGCCGGCGACCCCGTCCGCGCTGTCCCTGGCCGGCTAACTCGTCGGAGCGGCCGCAGCTCGCCGGAGCCGAAGCTCCCAGTGGCGGCGTCGGGGGAGAGGAGGGAGGAGGAAGAAGAGAAGGAGGGAGGAGAGAGAAGACCCGACAGGTGGGGTCGGGGCCCAACTGTCGGCGACTGGAGGTCTGCCAGGCTGGATAAGTGGAGGCGCATTCGAGCTTTTACGCTTTCCTCGCTGGAAAGCGCATTTCCATCAAAGGCGCCACCAGTTTTTTCCCAGGGACCCAGAAGTAAATAATTTCCTTATAAAAAGGTTCCTCCCACTTCCGACAACCATATCATTTCATCCGTAACTCCGATCCAGGTGAATCCAATGCCCACATCTTCAGTTCGTTGAGCCCGTCCCGATGGTATCATTTTCATAATGTTTCCACACTGTGAAAATTACCATTTTGCCCTTGCCCTTCATTCAGCCCTCTCCGAGAGAGAACGATTTCCGGCGATCCTTTCCGCGGACTCTCCGCACTTCTTCCCGGAGTATTCTTCGACCCCAGGCAAGCCGACCATCTGATATATGCCCTAAAGCATTGCTCTGTGTTATTCTTGCGTGTTTAATTAGTAATTATGCCCGTGATGGAAATAATTAAACCTCTGTTAGATTGCACTTACTATTTGCATTACTTGCATAGTTTGCTATGTAGTTTACTTAAGTGCATAATTGTTGCCACTTCAACTTGTTGTGATATATAACCATACTTGCTAAGTGATGGCTAAAGCTAAACTTAGTCGGTTGATCTAGAGTCACCTGTCCGAACTTATCCGTGCAGCCACATTTGCCGGTATGGGACGGCCTTGACTTGGTCTGATCGCGTGCTCTTTCACCGGTACCTCCAGACAGGGAAGGTTATGCGCGCACGCTACCCTGGCCCGGTAGGCGGCGATAACCTTGTGAGCCCAGTTGAGTTTTGTGCCGGCGTCCCCGTTTGGGATAGTTTAGTTGGCCACGACGGTGGCAGGTGTCACGAGGTGACACAGGGGCCACCCAGGGCAGGACTCCGGGGGAGGATGAATGCCGGTGGTACGATGGGAGAGTCACGGGTCAGGCGGGTTTCGTTGGAGCAACGCTGGTCCACCTGAATGGGACCACGAGGCCAGGTGCTCCATGGTGTGGGTAAAGTGCGCAACCTCTGCAGAGTGAAGAATCTATTCGAATAGCCGCGTCCACGGTATTGGACAGTCCGTCCAGGCCTCACCAGGTGGTCAACCGCAATAATGATAATAATGATGGAAGAACTCGTCTTGTGCAGACATCAGATGATGTCAGGAATACGATATGTTAGCCATGGGATGGCTATGAGATGAGTGGTAGGATGACCACATGATTTGGATTGGATTTGGATCAGATTCAGATTGGATCGTGAGAATGTTCGGAGTATGGAATATTTACTTAGTATGCTTTACTTTACTGTATTTACTTCAGTAGCTATCTTGCTAGATAAACTTGTTACAACATGATAATTAATATTGCTAGATAGGTATGCTATGTCATGATGATTAATATTGCTCTAATAACAAATGCATGCTTGAATGCCATGGATTACATTGCTTGGTGTATATGTTAGTTTGGTTTGCTTGCGAGTACATTCAAAAGTACTCAGCGGCCTTTAACATGGCCAGGTTCACATAAGGATCCATCGTCCGTCGTCGAGGAGCCGGAGTGTTCGCGGGCGAGGAGAGTAACCCAGTCAGATCCCTGTGGATTGGAGCCGCACCAAGACCATGCTGCCTTAGATATAGCTTTTCCGCTGCCATCACTCTTGTAATCGATCATGTAAGATTCATATATCCATTAATAGAAATGCATGTGTTCATGATACTTGTTGTAAACGCGCATGCCAGAGTGATTTCCTGGGCTGGTATGTGTGGCGACCGTCTGGCTACAGTGGTAATCAGGCGGGGTGCCACACCTTGAGGGCGGTCACTGAACCCGTATAAATGGCAACCCTTGGGGGCGGTCATCGAACCCATACACTTTGGTAACCCTTGGGGGCGGTCACCGGAACCTGTACAAATTGCTCGGGGCAATCTCCACAACCTAATTGGAGACCCCGACGCTTGCCCGGAGTTTTACACCACAATGATTGAGCTCCAAGGCACCACCAACCGTCTAGGCCGCCAAAGCACCCAAGAGGCACAAGCTCTAGGGTGCCCAAACACCCAAGAGTAATAAGCTTCTCAAACTACTTCCACATATCACCGTGGAGAACTCAAACCCATCCTATATTTACTAATTTGATGCACCGTACGAGTCCTCGTGTTAATCCACATCAGCAAAATTAATGTAGCCATTAGATTAAAAAATTAATGGTCAAGATATATTAGAAGACCCTACAAAATTTAAGAGAAAAAAATAGCACGTACATCAAAACAATTAAACCAGCACGTACATTGAATAGTCCTCAACAACAGCGTCAAGCTTAAACCTACCCAATATCCACGTGCCTTCCTTTGTGATGGAAAAAAGATGCCCACATCAAAGAGTCTTTAACACCTACGTTTCCCTAAAGAATACCCACCATTCAGTTTTAACCTATAAAAAGTCCACGTACCCATGATTCAGTTTCAACCTATACAAAGTCCACATGCCTTCTCCCTTTGTGATAGAAAAAATATGTACAATGATTTAATGCACTAGTGCAACTAATGCAATGGCAAGGGCACACGGAGTGCCCAAGTCACTCACTCTCAAATCCCACGAAAGCAATGAAAGCTATGGAGGAATATGAGAGGAAGAACAAGAATGAGAACACAAAGAACTCCAAGATCTAGATCCAAGGGGTTCCCCTCACATAGAGGAGAAAGTGATTGGTGGAAACATAGACCTAGATCTCCTCTCTCTTTTCCCTTAAGAACTAGCAAGAATCATTGGAGGGGTTGAGAGTTAGCAAGCTCGAAGAAGGTCAACAATGGGAGAAGAACACGAGCTCAAGAGATAAGATACTTTGGGGAAGAAGGGCCCCTTTTATAGGTGGGGAAAAATCCAACTGTTACCCCCTCAGCCCGCACATGAGCGGTACTACCACTCCGGAGAGTGGTACTACCGCTCGGGCGGCAGTACATGTAGAGCAGGGCCATGGCAAGGAGCCACGAGGAGATAGTGCCGCCGGAGCGGTAAGTCCGCTCGCCCTGGCAGTACTACCCCTTATAAGCGGAAGTGGAGCGATAGAGACGGGCGGTACTACCACTCCGTACTACCGTGCCACTACCGCCCAGTTTGACACGAAAAGTCGAGACCGCACAGAGGCAGCGGTAGTACCAGCGGAACTGGATAGGGGTACTACCGCTTGCTTAGAGCGGTACTACCGCTAATAGGTGGTACTACCACTTGCCAAGAGCGGTACTACCGCAGGGGAGCAACAAAGAAGCCCAAGCAAACATATGGATACAATAAAACCCGAACTGCCATAACTTTCGCATACAGGCTCCGAATTGAGCAAACTCAAGCTTGTTGGATAGAGGACGACAAGAGATATCCAACATCTATGAATGATATAGAGATGTGAAACCTCTGTGAATGAAGAACTAGCAAAGACTCCAACATCAAAAACATCATAGAAGATGCATATGAACTCCATTTTCGATGAACTCAAGCTTGTCATGAAGATGACCATAAGCTCTAAAACTCACAAAGAGAAAAGCCATACAAGAACCAAGAAAGATGATGATGCCAAGAATGCAATGGTTTGAGCTCTCAACGAAGGATATGATCAAGCTACTCACTCGAGAGCCTCCCTTGATAGTATGGCTATCGATCCTATAACCCGGTCTCCCAACTACCACCATGAGACCGGTAAAATAGAAAAGCCTATTAGGGTCAAACCATTGCCTTGCGCATAGTCCACTTGATCTAGATGATGACAAACTTGTCCTCCTAAAGATGGACCATATTTCTTGATTGCGTCGGCTCGATGAGGACTAGTAGATTGCTTACCCATACTTCACATGTCCATTATCACCATAATGAACGGCAAGCTTCAAGCATGTGATCTCTTCATGATGCTCCACTTGAACTTGCACACCTCAAATGTGATGACGATCACAACTTGATGTCATCCTCCATGGGTTGTATGAGATCTTTCTTTTGATGCATGCCCATGGAAACATACCTAACCCCACAAAGAACACTCACAAAGATCATGGGTTAGTACACAAAGCGTAATGGACAATACTTACCATACCATGAGATCACTTGATCCCACTTGGTACATCTTCTACGCTTTGTGTGTTGATCAACTTGAATCACTCTTTGCCTTAGTCTTGATCAACCCTGTATCTTATCTTCTCTATTCATAAAGATGATGTCTTGAAGGTAACCATGAGTGTTCCCACAATCTTCTTCTTCAATACATGCTTGTAATAAGCTCAACTCTCACATGACCAATCTTTGGATAAATCCTTGAATACCACCTTGGTCATCACATAAACTCCTTGAAACCAACAAATGGACTTCAAGAAATGCCTATGGACAAATCCTTTAAGTAAAACTCAAAGCAACCATTAGTCCATAGGGATGTCATCAATTACCAAAACCACACATGGGGAAATGTGCTCTAACAACGGTGGTTCCTAAGACTCAAGAAAGAAGAAAATGAAACTACCAAAAGAAAAAGTCTTCACGTCTCATTATCTTCATGCGATTATCTTCGCGCACCACCATTGACTTCAATTTTCATCAATGTCTTCAGGCATTTTTAGGGGTTGTCTTCGACAGTTAAACCGAATCTCCAGGGACTTCTATCTGTGTTGTCATGTGAACTCTCACAAACATATTAGTCCCTCAACCACGTTTGTCTTCAATACTTCAAAAGCAATAAGGGGTGGCACTAGATGCACTTACAGTGCCATTTCATGACACCATGCCAATTTTCATGAATTTCAGACGAGTTTTGGATTTACAGGAATTTAAAACCCAAGCTTCTCAATGTTTGCGGCCGCCATGACGTCGAGGTGTTTGAAATCCATTACCGTTTCTTGCCTGGGAACTAAACATGCACCTAGGAACACATATATGATTTTTCAACCCATTTTGGTGCACTCGAGCATGTGCATGTAGTTCAAATTTGAATTATGCACACTAAATGCCTAGAAAACTCAGTTAATGTACAAAAAATGTCCAAACGGACCCTGGATAATTCCAAATTTTAACATGACACTCCTATAGTTGCATGTTGCGTCTGTAAAAATATTCAAGGCGAGAAGAGATAATGAATGTCATTTCGTCCACAAAGGTGACACGTTCCCTACCGGAACCACGAGGCTTCTAGTGAGATGCTATGGTTTGTAAGAAGCTTATGCCAAAACTTTACCCAAATTGGACAAAAAAATTACCACGGTATGTTGGTATCATTTCATGACACCATGCCAAGTTTCATGAATTTCAGATGAGTTTTGGATTTACAGGAATTTAAAAACCAAGCTTCTCAATGTTTGCGACTGATCCACGACGTTGAAGTGTTTGAAATTCATTCCCGTTTCTTGCCTGGGAAATAAACATGCACCCAGGGACATATATATGATTTTTCAACCCATTTTTGTGCGCTGGAGCATGTGCCTACAGTTCAAATTTGAATTATGCACACTAAATGCCTAGAAAACTCAGTTAATGTATAAAAATGTCCAAACGAACCCTACCTAATTCTGAATTTAACACGACACTCCTATAGTTGCATGTTCACCGAAGATAAATGTTCTGGCAATTAAAACACCGTCCTTTTCCGCCATAACCCCATTTTGTCTTTCAATTCAAAATGGAAAATCAAGTACACTTCAAATAGTTCATTAGCAAGAATCGTGTGTGATGCAGTATAAAATATCTTGGGGTCTAGTTTACTCTGGAAGCTTGGCCGACTAGAGTCCAATGCCCGCGTGTCAACCACACTTGCACGCCAGTTTTTCAATTTTCACCGTACCGAGTGAAAAAATTTGGCAACCGCGGAAATATCTACTTCGCCCCTACCAAAAGCCACCATACCACTATTTCCTCCTTGTTTTCCCAAGTCCAGACATGCATTGCTTGCTTGCAGTGCTGCCTCCTCACCGGCGACGCTCCTTCCTGCTGCGCGACCTCGTCGATCTAGTCAGGTAATCCACACCCCCACATCCTCCTCCTCCTCCTTCTCCACCCCAGATGCCCCAACAGCCGGTGCAACACCTTCCACCAAAATTGCTACCCCATCCTCCAAATAAGCGCCGCCCTAAGCCATGGTGCACGCAGTATAGCCAGGAGCTCAAGGAGCATCTGGCAGCGGAGAAGCAAATCAAGGCCTCATGAGCGAATAAGGTCGCGAGGGCTGTCATGCGTGCCGACTGCCAGATCTTTGAGGAACACCTCGCCGTAGACCCCACCATCGACGCCTCGTGCACGGATGCCATGACGCAGTTGGCTGCTTTAACCGACAGTTCATGTTGTTTTCTCCAGGCCACCGTCGGTGCCTTCTTGTGATATTAATATGCAATCTAGTATTCTAGTATAAATTTTATATATAATGTGCAATGTGGTGCTCAGTTAACTGTTTGGTTCATTTGTTGTGATGTTCAGTTAACTGTTTGGTTCAATTCTGAAATGCGATGTTCATTTCTTGTGGGTTCAATTTTGTATTGTTATGCAGTGAGAAATAAATTGAATTTGTCTATACTAAATAGATGAGAAACATATCTAATTGCTATATTTCCAAGTTCTTAAGCATATTTGGTTTGGATAATTGTCTTTTCCATGTGGCTTGACTTAATCTTCTGGATCTGCAATGTGTTCATTTTTCATCAACATATTTTACTTATAGTATGTCAACTCTCACTTAAACTGATCAATAACTACCTTATATGTGTTACACGGAAACAATGGGAGGCACTAAGGTTTACCATCGAGGTTTGCACATGCATGGTGATGTCTACTACGCAACTTTATTCTTGTACACTTTGTTGGGCCTCCAAGCGCAGAGTTTTGTAGGACAGTAGCAATTTTCCCTCAAGTGGATGACCTAAGGTTTATCAATCCGTGGGAGGTGTAGGATGAAGATGGTCTCTCTCAAACAACCTTGCAATCAAATACAAGAAATCTCTTGTGTCCCCAACACACCCAATACAATGGCAAATCTCTTGTGAAACCACCTTAAAGTTTTCCTTTCCGATCGATCTATCCAAGAGTTTGTACTAAAATAACACTAAGTTATCCTTTCCGATCAATCTATCTAGAGTTCGTACTAAAATAACACCACATGATACGCATCAACCAACTCTAATGTCACCTAGATACTCCAATGTCACCACACGTATCCATGAGTTAATTATACGATACGCATCAAACAATTTCAGATTCATAATACTCAATCCAACACAAAGAACCTCAAAGAGTGCCCCACGATTTCTATCAGAGAATGTAGGACAAGAACGTGCATCAACCCCTATGCATAGATTACCCTAATGTCACCTCGGGAATCCGCAAGTTGAGTACCAAAACATACATCAAGTGAATCAATAGGACACCCCATTGTCACCACGGGTATCCATATGCAAGACATATATCAAGTGTTCTCAAATCCAATATTCAATCCAACATAATGATATCTCAAAGGGAAAGATTCAATTCAGCACAACATGATAGCAAGGGAATAACATCATATGATCCGACTATATTAACAAAGCCCATGATACATCAAGATCGTGACATCTCAAGAACACGAGAGAGAGAGAGATTGAACACATAGCTACTGGTACATACCCTCAGCCCCGAGGGTGGACTACTCCCTCCTCGTCATGGCCTCCGCCGGGATGATGAAGATGGCCACCGAAGATGATCTACCCTCGACAGCAGGGTACTGGAACGCCTCCAGATTGGTTTTTCGTTGATACAGAGAGTTGCGGCGGCGGAACTTCTCGTCTAGGGTTATTTCTGGGGGGTTCTGAATATATAGGATTTTTGGGCGTCGGTTTCACGCGGAGATGGGCCACGAGTGGACCACAAGACACCAGGGCACGCCAGAGGGGCCTGGCGCGCCCTGGTGGGTTGTGCCCACCTCGTGGCTCTTCCGGCCCTCCAACGAAGCTTCTAGTGCCTCTTTTGTTCCAAAAAAATCGTCAAAAAGTTTCGTTGCATTTGGAGAACTTTGATTTCTGCACAAAAAACAACACCACAGTAGTTGTGCTGAAAACAGCGTCAGTCCGGGTTAGTTCTAAATAAATCATGTAAAGTGCATCAAAACCATATAAAAGTATTGTAAACATAGGTGAATATGGCATGAATACTTCATAAATTATCGATACATTGGAGATGTATCAGCATCCCCAAGCTTAATTCCTACTCGTCCTCGAGTAGGTAAATGATAAAAGAACTAATTTATGAAGTGTGAATGCTATCATAATATATAAGTTTGATCATTGATAATTTTAGTCAATTTTCTAGCATCATAACCAGCAACTTTTTCTCATAAAGTAGCAACCAATTCACATGTTATGGTTCAAACAATGAATTCTCTTGAAACTTAATAACCTATGTTCTTAGTCACCAAACAATTGCAATTCAACTTATTCTTAACAAAGTCTAACTAAGAGCTCCACATACTCAATCATCATATAGTCTTCTATGATTGCTAGTACTCAAAGCATATTTTTAGAACAAATGGCATCCATCGAACACAGAGAAAGATAGGGGCTCAATGTTTCGCCTCCCAACTAATTTATCATAGAGATAATTGTCAACAATAATAAATCATGATCAAATATATTTGACTAGATATATATGTTTGGATCTTTCCCCACCACATGATGCTTGCCAACTAATAGACTGAGGTTGGAATAAGAAGTTGACTCAACATGAATAGTAAATAACATGAAAGTAAATAGATTGTCCCTTCGTAGAGGGAAGCAGGGATTTGCAAAGGTGCCAGAGCTCATTGTTTAAATAAAAGATAAATATAATTTTGGGAGGTGCACCCTTCCTGTCAACGTTACGACCAAGAGTTATCAATATCTTCCATGTTAAACACATTAGCGGCGGTTCCCGAGAGTTAAAAGTAAAGGTTTACTCCCCCTCCACCAACAAACACACTCCACGGCTAGCCAAATCCATGGGTACCGTCCATACCAACAACATTCCTAGGGGAGTTTTGTTTAATTATTTGCATTTTTTTTATTTCAGGACTGGGAATCCCTATTACCGCCCCTCTCGTGCAAGGACGAGTGAATAAACACTCATCATGAGAATAACCCGCTTAACATGGAAGATATTGACCGCCCCCCGTCGCTCCATGAGCGGTCCAGGCATAAAAACAGATGTTTATTTGAATGTTTACAGGTGGCACATGCAAATTTACTTGGAATGGCAGTGAAATACCATATATAGGTAGGTATGGTGGACTCTTATGGAAGAAACTTGGCTCAAGGATTTGGATGCACAAGTAGTATCTCTACTTAGTACGAAGTGTTGGCTAGCAAAAGGTTCTAAACAAGCACCACATGTTGGAGGATCCATAACAATATAACGTCTATGCAAATATACACAACCATAACTCATTACATTGTCTTCCTTGTCCAACTTCAACTAATTTGCTCAAGTTTGAAAATAATTAATGGGTAATCACAATCATATAAGATGTCCAAGATAATATATTTGTATGTGAAAGTTCTCTTCCTTATACTAATCATTCACGAATTACTTGTATGACCAATATTGTGATTGTCAAGCTTCAAAAGATTTCACTTTCTAAACCCAATGTGAAGCTACTACTAGGCATGATATGAACATATAATTTCAACTTCATGGTATTCAATTCATTCAACAATTTGCTCATAGGATGTAAGTGAAGCACAAGAGTAAATGACAAGCTACTCTCAAAAGACATAAGTGAAGATCAATGAGTAGTCAAACAATTAAGTAGCTATGTGAGGACTCTCTCTCTCTCTCTCTCAATGAAGATTTTCATATCTGAGTATTTTATTCAAACAGCAAACTAAACAAAAATAGAACTCCAGGAATAGCACATATCATGTGGACAAATAAAAATTTAGGCTCAACATAGGCTAACCGATACTTGACAAAGAGAGGTGGGATGCGTAGCATCCCCAAGCTTAGATGCTTGAGACTTCTTGAAATATTTACTTGGGGTGCCTTGGGCATCCCCAAGCTTGAGCTTTTGTATCTCGTTCAATCCTCTCATATCCCGGTTTCACCTAAGTCTCAAAAACTTCATCCACACAAAACTCAAAAAGACTCATGAGATAGGTTAGTACACATAAGAACAAATCAACACTTCATGTACTGCCAAGACAAGTTGCACAATAATTTTCAAACATGATCTACTGTTTACTATCATTTCCATAATTTATATCTACCAATATGGGCTATGGAAACTATAGGATAAGTAGATAACAAAACTATGACAACAATCTGTCTCCTTTCCGATCAATCTATCTAGAGTTCGTACTAAAATAACACCACATGATATGCATCAACCAACTCTAATGTCACCTAGATACTCCAATGTCACCACAAGTATCCATGAGTTAATTATATGATACGCATCAAACAATTTCAGATTCATAATACTCAATCCAACACAAAGAACCTCAAAGAGTGCCCCAAGATTTCTATCGAAGATTGTAGGACAAGAACGTGCATCAACCCCTATGCATAGATTAACCCAATGTCACCTCGGGAATCCGCAAGTTGAGTACCAAAACATACATCAAGTGAATCAATAGAACACCCATTGTCACCACGAGTATCCATATGCAAGACATATATCAAGTGTTCTCAAATCCAATATTCAATCCAACATAACGATATCTCAAAGGGAAAGATTCAATTCATCACAATATGATAGCAAGGGAATAACATCATATGATCCGACTATATTAACAAAGCCCGTGATACATCAAGATCGTGACATCTCAAGAACATGAGAGAGAGAGAGAGATTGAACACATAGCTACTGGTACATACCCTCAGCCCCGAGGGTGGACTACTCCCTCCTCGTCATGGCCTCCGCCGGGATGATGAAGATGGCCACCGGAGATGACCTACCCTCTCCGACAGGGTACTGGAACGCCTCCAGATTGGTTTTCCGTCGATACAGAGAGTTGCGGCGGCGGAACTTCTCGTCTAGGGTTATTTCTGGGGGTTTCTGAATATATAGGATTTTTGGGCGTCGGTTTCACGCGGAGATGGGCCACGAGTGGACCACAAGACACCAGGGCACGCCAGAGGAGCCCTGCGCGCCCTGGTGGGTTGTGCCCACCTCGTGGCTCTTCTGGCCCTCCAACAAAGCTTCTAGTGCCTCTTTTGTTCCAAAAAAAATCGTCAAAAAGTTTTGTTGCATTTGGAGAACTTTGATTTCTGCACAAAAAACAACACCACGGTAGTTCTGCTGAAAACAGTGTCAATCCGGGTTAGTTCTAAATAAATCATGTAAAGTGCATCAAAACCATATAAAAGTATTGTAAACATAGGTAAATATGGCATGAATAATTCAGAAATTATCGATACGTTGGAGACGCATCACATGGTCCTTTGTCTAATAGCATATTATTGTGCAATTGCAGGAACCATTCTAATATCTAGGTTTTTAACTTTTTGGTCTTGCACGTGTAGGTCCTGCTGTCAGAGGTTTAGACCCATTGTTCGAGCCATTTTGCATATGGGGAAACGAGATGCCCATGAATATCAGTCAAGTCAAGAAACTCAGAAAGATTGTTAGGATAAAGAAACTAGCGATTAATAACAACAAGATCTTTGTTTGTACAATGAAGAAGACATCAGTCAACTATAGGATGGTACTAACTCTTTTACCTAGGTTTTTTTCCTTTGCACCATTTCAAAATTTAGAACAGATATTTATGCATATCTTTGTTTTCAGTCCTTTACAAAGCAGTTCAGCGATGATTACCTCTCAGACCACCTGCATGGTCAAGAGACGAAGAAGGTATTCATTCAGCACCCACGGTACACTATTGAAGTCTTCCTCAAGAGGACGAAGGTTGGGCAGGCAATCATGCATAGCCACTGGCCTAAAGTTGCAAGGACATTCAACATCACTGAAGTCTCAATATTCACCTTCAGATTAAGCAGTTTTCCAGATGAGATTCATCTGTCTATTTACCGAATATGATGCTACTTTCCAAAGGTTTTAAATGTTGCACGTGAAACTTGATGATGTTGAGTAATGTCCTAGCTAGCTATATGCCTATATGATGTAACTGATTCCTGAAGCTATCTGATGTATTCAGTTGTGAAATCCAGGTTGCCGTAATATGAATATGAAATATATGGTGTGTTTGATCTGAAATGTCAATTTGATTACTAAATGGAGTATCAATAATAGGCCAATTAGCCTGCTTATCGTGGTTTTCTATTGCATATGGTTTCTCAGACAGAATCGTCGGCAATGACCTAATACAACCCACACGGTTTCTAGAAAGTACGTGTGTTGGAACAATGAACAATCACACACGACTTCCACCCGACAAATGTTTGCGTTAGGCCACCTTGCACAAACGTTTCCACAAAACAAACGTGTGTGATGGACAGTCTATGCCATACAATTTTTTTTATTCACCGTGCATGATGCTAATAAAATCTCACACGATTTGTCCCATATAATTGTTTGCGATTGCTCACCAGATAGCACACGTGCTCTTTTTGCTCAGCGTGTGTGACTGGAGGACCTATCGCCGACGGTTTCTGGGTCGTGTGGGATGGACCCCCCCCCCCCCCTATCGCACACACAGGCAAGGCGACGGTTAAAAACTCCATCGTGAAAAGGGGGTTTAAACCGTTTGTATAGGACGTGTCTCCAGCAGTGCCTTTACCTCGGCTTGAGTGGGAGCTTGCGTTGGACTTGATGTGGAGTAATTATTGAAATTGGTTCGGGAGTCAACTTGCCCGGGACACCAGAATCAACTTCCTCGGTTTCCTCCATAAACAGGTGAGGCCCCAAGTTGAAACTATGTTTGTCACACTCCACGGGGTTCTCGACTAAGCAATGGACGGTGATGACAAGTATAGGTCATGTAATCTTCAACATCATGCGGGCGTAACTCGGTACACTCGTGCATTGCACAAGGTGTGCTTGGACGATGAGGGTGTTGTAGACCATCTTGAAATCAACCACCTCAAACGTGAAACGTTCCATCCAGTAACTGTTCTTCTGCCCGAAGACCACTTCAAGAATGATTCGACCTATGGTCTTGTGAGTCGTCCCTACAACTATCCCATCAAAAGACTTTGAGACTCGTTTGGTCTCAGAGTGAGGGATTTTCATTTGCCATAGGGTCTTGGTGATTATAATGTTGAACGAGCTCCCTTCGTCGACTAGGATGCGGAGAACTCAAGTGTTGTCGGTTATAAGCGATGCCACCAAAGAGTACGGCCCAGAGCAGGGCCAGTTTTGCACGCATCGCCCTTGTCAAAGAGATTAACTCATGAATACTTCAACCTATAAGATGGAAGTTGTGGTTGAATGACCATGAAGTCCCTAGCTCTAATCTTGGTGTCATTCTTTGACCCATAGCGGATTGAACCTCCCCACATGTGGTTGATCTAGATTAGCTCGAGCAACTCGTCGTTCAGTGCCTCATCCTAGATTCCATCTGCTCCATCATATAGGGCAATCCCTACGAGTGTCCCAATTTGGAAGTGGATTTGAGGGGATCTCAAAGAACAGAAAGGAAATACAAAGAGGAAACTCACATGAACAAGGTTCACAACACAAGTTTACTCAACTCATCCAAGGGAAGATACACCTCAAGATCCATAAGCAACAAAAGGATAACTAGTTATGGTACTTACCAAATCTCTAGGAGAGATGGGGTCTTCAGATGTACATCCTTCCCGGTCCAAAGGATATGGATGTCTTGGTTAACTAGAGGGTTCTTCTCCTATAGGAGGCCTTGATCTCCAAAGGAGAGGATAGATGAGCAAAGCTCTCTCAAGATTTAGTCTAAATGCTTTGCAAATCCTAGAAAATGAAGGAGGTAGAAATTTTATAGGTCCGAGGAGGTGGGGGATAAGTCAGGGGTGCAAGGGGTATTTGCCATCTTTTGCAGACATGCAAGCCGGGGGCCCCGAGGTTATGGAGTCCGGGGACCGGAGTAACCCGAGTGGTAGGCCTTGGTGGTTCGGGGATACCAGGTGGCCAAGGAGTTCAGACATGTGTAGCAAGCATGCGAGTTATAGGATTTGAAGGATGAGTTCCTTGCGGAGACCGACGCGTGGCAGCTCCGCCACATAAACGCCAAAGCCTCCGGCTCGCCATGGAGCAGCCAGAACACGAGGCGGCGGAGAATGTGGCGGCCAAAGCAAACGCCACCTAAGTGGTGAAAGCACAGGCAGGCGCGGTACGGAGGATGTCTGGTGTCATCTCCTCCTCCGACGGCTCCCGCGTCCATGACTTCGTCCCTCCCGCCGCCGACGCCTTCACGGAAGGGTACAACCGCACTGATGACCATAAGGGGAAGGAGTCAGCGAGTAAATGGTGGTTTCCTCCTCCCTTCTTTGTCTATGTTTATCTAGTATTTTTAGTGTGAATTAGTACTGTTGGCGATGAACTATGAGATCTTTTGGTTGTATGATGACTATGTCAGTTTGCGTAGCATGTGAATTATGTTTGTTTGTTGATAAGTGTGTTGATCTACGTATTTGCTAGTACGTTGCATGACTTTGAGGTTGGATATGAGAAGGACGGCTGAAATGAATGTTGATTGGTCACTGTCCGCGGCAGATTAGTTAGGTGCGGTTGTAGATGCTTTCATGCTCCAAATAGTAAAAAGAAAAAAAGGGACGAAGAGAAACCATTCTTTCTTTACTAATAGGTATAGTTGCATTTATGCACCGATAAAGGAGGGGCCGCTAGGTGCAGCCTGAACAAACGTGCCGGGCAGGTTAATCCTGAGTTGACTAGTTTGTACACACTAATAACAAGGTTGTGTACAATCCCTCAGGCTGACCATAGTGGGGAGTATCATATACTAGTATCATACATATGATACTAGTGTATGATACTACCTTCATAGTACATAGTATCATAGAACGGTACTCTAAGTTATTGTGTATGATCATATTTATTGTCATGCATGACACAAAGTAGCATAGCATTTAACATGATACGGTATCTACCTATGTTACTCTAACCCTCTCTCTTCTTTAATTCTCTGCCACATCAGCATGTTTGCTATTTACAAGTACATGATATCACCTAAGTTACCTCACTATGGCCAGCCTCAAAAACTAGGCTCTGTACTACTACAAAGTAGTGCAAGCCAGCGGGTCGTTTTGTCGTTCAGCTGTGTTATTGCGTAGATGTGGGCCTACTGGCCTTATCAGTTTCCATTTCTGAGACCAGGTAACATTGCACACTACTGATTCCTCTTTCCTTCTGCTGTGAGGGATCGTGTGTGCAATTCCAGCCTACGTTTTCTCTGTGGAGCTACCACCACAGTCGTTTTTTGGGATAAAAAGCCAAGCCTAGCCTAATCATCATCGCCAACGTCCGGCGTCCAGCTACCGGAGCGCCAAAGTCTTGACCGGTTAGCGTCAACCACCCGTCCACCCCGGCCCTCCTCCGCTTGCTGGCTGGCTTGGCTATATAGGCAGCCATCCAGGAGCTTCTCGTCTCCGCAACAAACCAGCAAAAATCCATCTGCAGCTAGTTAGGCTAGGGTCTTGCTTGCTCGTGTGGTCAAGTCATGGACATCTACAGCGCGACGTTCGTCTTCTGTGTCTACGCGGTGGGCACGATGGAGGTGCAGGTGCTCGCCGCCATGGCCCTGGCGCGGCGGAAGGCCGCCCCGGCGCCGAGGGCGTCCAAGCTCGGGCGGATGCTGGGCAGCTCCCTCTGCGTGTTCGTCGCCACCTACCTCCTGGCCCACGGCACCCTGAGCACTCTCGCGCCGTGCATGTTCCAGTGCTACGGCCGTGAGCGGATCGCCGCTGCCGGCGCCGGCGCCGTGAACCTCGCCGTCACCGCCATCATCATCCCGGTACGTACGTTCTTGCGCCGCCCGTGTTGGTCTGCACTTCGATCTCAAGTTGGGGTTTACCGTAGTTTTCAGATGCGCCTTACTAACCCTAGTATTTCTCATCGATCTTGTCAGCGTCCCGTGGAAGGTTAGCTGCATGTATGCCGCGGGTGCATGTGCATGCGGATGCGCCGGAGGAAGCAAGACGAAGCATTTCGGAATCTGGAGAGACTCGTAGGAGGCCAGCCTTATCCTACTAGTAAATAAGTAAATAACAAGGCCCCTTGCGTCGTGTGTTACTTTTTCTGTCCTTGTGTTGATCCCCTGGTGTTGATCCGTGGTGTTACCATGGGATTTCCCCACTTGTCTGGGTACTCTTGGAAAAGATTTTACTTTATTCAGTACTAGTACTATAGAAGCCCCATGAGACTCGAACTCTACTACTTCGTGAACAGCTTCCTGATCGAAGGGTTTATCTATGCATGATCATGCCTTGGTTATCTCCTCTTGGTACAAAAAAATTGCTAGTATCAGTTTTGCCTTGCACGCTCGTGTACAGGGCCATGTAGTCACACGGGCTACTCTTGCCTCCCCGCTCTCCTTGCGACGGATTGCTCGCTTGTCTCACGGCCATAGATAGAGGCACCACGTTGTTCATCAAGAAATTAGGCCGTCGTTCTGCCTGGAGCACGGTCGCGCGCGCCCGATGTGGTGGCTCGAGCTCTCTAGGATCTCAAATGTGTTGACTGCAACATAGTTTTTTTTTTCTGATAAAAAAACAATCAGTTCCAGCCGAGTTTTTTATTCGAAACTGGAACACTTGTGATTCTAGATTTGCAATACAGCGTAATTGTAAAACGAGTGTACGTACAAACGAGCCGTGAGTCGTGACTCGTAGTCGGCCTTTGGAGCAATGGACCGTACGTAGGTGTAGGTCGCTTTGCAGAAATGCCACAGAGCACATTAATACGGGCATATACAGTGGGTGTACGAGCTCAAGAAAGCAAAGATAATTGGAGGTGTGTGGCCATCTGGGTACGCAAATACCGCCAAATTCACCTGCCTGTCCTCGGCACCGCAACCACAGGCTTTGCATGCATCCATGCGTTAACTGGCATTCATTCATGGCCGTCCTCCTCTTTACACAAAAAAGGTCGGAGGTAGGCGGTGGGTGCATTGATGAAAGTGAAACCGCAGCCAGCCAGTCGTACAACTTTCCCTCGGTGGTTAAATGCTTGGTCACACAACCAGACAACCTCCTCCGCGGACTCCGGCCATTCACTCAAGTCGCGTGCTCGTCGTTGCAGTTTTAAGCGGCTTTTGCCAAACATCTCTTGGACAAAGTTGAAGAAGAGAAGGCGATGAGGCCTCTCCCGGTGACCCTGGCCCTCCTGGCCCTCTTCCTCGTCGCCTCGTGCCAGGACCTCGCCGTGGCCGCTGCAGGTAACTTCACCGGACACAGACACGCTTTGATCTGTTCTTCATACCACTCCGACTCCGGCACTCCCTGATGACAACTAGGAGTACTTTTCTTTGCCTTGTGGTGGGTGGACATGCAGATGCAGATGGAGATACAGGTGGAGATGTCGGCGGCGCTCCGGTTCCGGACGGCGTGGGCGAGGCCAAGTGCAAGAACCGGTGCTCGCAGAAGGTGGCCGGGCGCTGCATGGGTCTGTGCATGATGTGCTGTGGCAAGTGCGCCGGGTGCGTGCCTTCGGGCCCGCTGGCCAGCAAGGACGAGTGCCCCTGCTACCGGGACATGAAATCCCCCAAGAGCGGCCGCCCCAAATGCCCCTAGGGCTCTTCAGATTCATTTTTTTTTTCAGATGAATGTCAAGGTAGGAGATGGATCGTGACGAGACGAGTGCGTGGCGCTTGTTTGTAAGCTTAATTTGTTCGGAACAAGAGTTACTACTACTACTACTACTACAGATCTGTACTTTGGAGTAGCTTTGTAGTGTGTGTTTTGATGCAGAATCTGCTCAGGGTTCATGCTTTGTTCAGGCACAGATTTGCTGATTTCTGCAAAACTCGGTGCTTATTCAGGAGAGAGATCTAGACAGTAAGACCATCTTACCGTGTGATTATGAAGGAATTGTAGTGCTCACCCTAAAATGCAAACCGGGATAAATACTTGTAGAAATGGGGAGTGGTGCGGAGTGCGGATTGTGGAGCACTTTTTCAAAACAAATTCAGAAATGATATTTCCTAATTTCAATAGAAATAAAAAAAACTGTGAAAAATTATACATATTCACAACGGATCCGTAAACTTCATTCAAAAATATTATGATTTGCAAGCTTCGCAAAAACAAAAGAAAGTCTCAGGCCAACAGCAACAAAAAATTGGCCCATTCCCATGTATGTAATTGTCTTTTTTGTCTACGCCACGTATGAAAGTATTTTCTTATAAATTTTTCTCAAACAAGATATACATGTATTTCTGTATTTATAATTGTTTCAGTTTTTTCTACTATTAAAATAGATGCTTCAAAAACGGGTTCCTCAAGTCCCTCCTCTATTGATCATTTTTTCAGAGGGGTTGGCCTTTGAAAAGGAGCAAGCGAGTGATCGACAGCTTTAAGCAAACTCAATTATCCGGACATTTTTTATCATCCAACGACGATCATCAAATTTGTGTGCCGACGTGCTCCCACCGTTCCCGGCCCATTCCATCATCTACCGCCACGATGGAGCCATCGAAGGACCCAATGACGATGTTCATTGTCCCGCCGCCAACCCGGAGGAGGCCGCCCGCAAGGTTTAGTCCGCGGAACGCAATACCCAACGCGTCAATCCGAAAAAGAAGTCGGAGGATGTGGAACCGGCGACCCGTCGGTGTGGACCTCCTAAGCTAAAGCAGAACGCCAAGCCGGTGCCTCCCATCAACTCAGCAAAAAACCCGGTGCCACTCGGGCAATCATAGGCCTTGTGAGCCGACAATCGCGAGCCAATACTTCGATGATTTTGTCCCCTCTAAGGCCCCATTCGGTTTGGAGGATTTTTCATAGAAAAACATATAATTCCATAAGAAAATTGCCTATAGATGCATTGAGTTTGTACGAAGTGCGTACAGGAATGTCATAGGAATAATATTCATTTTATGTGTCTTTGAAGAAAACTACACATCCACTCAAAGTTTATTTTTTGCGTAGGAACGAGACGAAGTGTCATTCTATCAAATTCATGTACTACTACTCCTAATTCCTACGTTTCGGTTTCCTGCAAACCAACCGAGACAAGTGTCATTCTATCAAATTCTTGTACTACTCCCCTGATTCCTAGGTTTCAGTTTCCTCCAAACGGAATGAGCCCTGAGCCCCTGACCATATGCTATGGAACACGTGATCTACCGACGGAGACCCTCACAAACTGAACCAATGTGCTCGTGTTGTTGCCTGAACCGGATCATGGTCAAGCATAAATCATCGCCCTAAATTATCAGATTCCGTACCAAATACGCACACGAGAAATCCACAAATCAGATTATCAATTATGTAACCAAATACGCAGCTATATTGCCCCAAACTGAACCAATGTGCTCGTGTTGTTGCCTGAACCGGATCATCGGTCAAGCATAAATCATCGCCCTAAATTATCAGATTCCGTAACCAAATACGCACACGAGAAATCCACGAATCAGATTATCAATTATGTAACCAAATACGCAGCTATATTGCCCCCAAAGTGAACCAATGTGCTCGTGTTGTTGCCTGAACCGGATCATCGGTCAAGCATAAATTATCGCCCTAAATTATCAGATTCCGTAACCAAATACGCACACGAGAAATCAACGAATCAGATTATCAATTATGTAACCAAATACGCAGCTATATTGCCCCCAAACTGAACCAATGTGCTCGTGTTGTTGCCTGAACCGGATCATCGGTCAAGCATAAATCATCGCCCTAAATTATCAGATTCCGTAACCAAATACGCACACGGAGAAATCCACGAATCAGATTATCAATTATGTAACCAAGATACGCAAGCTATATTGCGCCCAAACCAAATCCAAGCTCCACACTAGTAGCACTAGTACTGTTTATCAACACCCGACCCATCGTACGACTACGATGAACACAACCGCCATTTCCTTCCCAGCAGCAGCACACGCGCCACCATCAGATCCTGCGAACCGACGACTGCGAGCCAACCCTCCTGCCCTTGGCCGCGGAGGGCTTGGCGGCGGTGGCGCAGGACGACGCAGCGGAGGGCTTTTTCATCTCCTTGCTGCTCCTCAGGGAGGACCTCATGGCTCTCAGGCCTCCGCCGGCCCTGTAGCTCTGCGAGAACTCTGCCGGTGCTGCTGCCGGCATCGACCTCCTCAGCATGGACTCGGGGGGGCCGGCCGCCTTCTTGGCGCCCCGCCGCTTGGACAGCTCCACGGCCACGCAAGGGTCCTCGGCCATCGCCCCCGCCTCCTCCTCGCCGGCGGCGTACCAGCCGTGCTTGCGCTTGAGCCGCTCGTTGCGCCGCGCGGAGTAGAGGTCGTACAGCCTGCCCCTCTCGAACAGAGGGCTGGTCGGCGCCACCCCCGCCGCTGTCCAGTCGCCCGTGGTCGCGTCGGCGAGGTTGAAAGGCGCCTCCTCCTCCTCGTCGTCGTGGAAGTGGAGGTTCTCCTTCCCCGCAGCCCTTGTCGCTACGGTGAAGTCCGGCTTCGGGCGCGGGTTGGTCTCGAGGTAGGAGTAGGACGACGGCGGCAGAGCGCAGATGGACGAGCGCATCGGTGTCTGAGCTTTCTTGCTAAATCCTGCACAACACGGGAACAAATCTGTGAGAATTCAAAAATTAACAATCCTATTCTACGGTCGTACCAAAAAGCAGAATCGAATCGTGTTCTTGTCATCATCAGAGAAACAGAACTGGTTGCTGAACCAGGGAGGATTTCTGAACAGATCTGAGAAGGAAACAATCTGGTTGCTGATGGAGACCGTATAAATAATAAAACTAAATAAAACAGCAGGATGAACAACAGGATCTAAACGCGAACAGAAGGAACTCCACCAGAGAAAGATCAAGAGAAACGGAGCGAAACCAAAGAAACTCGACGCGGGGATCCGAGCGCAACGACGTGGTACCTGGCGAGGGGATGTGGGCGGAAGACGCCAAGGGCGGGCGGCCGGCGGCGGCGTGGCTCGGCCGCGGGCGGAGACGGCGCGGAGAGACGGCGAGCGGCGGCCGGCGGTCCATGGATCGAGCGGCCAACCAAGACGAAGGAAAGGCGGATCTGAAGGGGGCAAACAAGAAGACGAGTTGTGAGAACCGAAATGAACCACCCAGAAGGCCGAGAAGACGCCGCCAAGGAACCCGTCGGGAAAGCGAGGTATCGAAACCTACCCGGTGCGGCGGCGGCGGCGGCGGCAGTGGCGTGGTGGATTCTCTCTCCTCGGGTGGATGACGAGGTTTTAATAAGGGGAGGGGGGAGAGGTGGAAGGGCGCAGGGGAGGCTCCAACGGTCTGATTTGGTCTTTTGAATTGTGCCGACCCGAACGTTGTCGCTCACATCACAGCCTCGCCTACATGGGCAGGCCTAGGGTGCAACGGCGGGGCGAGGCTCCTATTTTTTTCTTGGACGCGTCTAGTGGGCGGCCGGCTGCCCAGTAGCGCGATGGAGCGGCCAGCCATAAAAGGAAAGTTTTGGTCCCCCGTTACCAAAAAGGTCGTCGGTCCCCCCACCCAGACGCGCACCAGCAGGGCGTCCTGGAGCGGCCAGCTCCTCCCACCGATCGCGTCTCCCCTCCAGCGCTACAAAAAGCTGTCTCTCCTCCTCTCCTGTCCTTTCCTCCTTCCCATCTGCCCCAAAGTTCTTCTTCTTCCCCACGAAAACTCCTTGTCTGCTGAGGAAGAACCCCAGAACGCCATGGCAAGGAGAAGAAGCTGAGATCCAGATTGAGAAAATCAAGGGGAAAAGCTGCAAAAAAAACTGTGAGTTTCCCCTTCTCATATCCCTCCCCTTCCCTGTATGCATGCTGATCCTCCTACCTGCTGTTCTCTCAACCTCCATCTGGTATTCTTCCCCCCAGAGAAAACAAATTCCCCAGGCCATAAAAAGAGGCAATTCTCTGAATTTTGTGTTGAGCCTGGAGCCAACAGGCCCCCCTTTACTATGTGTTATGTATGAACTGCTGTACCAACTTTTGCATACTATGTGCAATCCTGGGGCGGAAAATGAAAAAACAGAAGACTGGGGACACATAAAACCAGCAAAACATGTGCAACTAGAAAAAGCCTTGCTGTACCAACTTTTGCATACTATGTGCAACTAGAAAAGCCTTGCTGTACCAACTATACTAGCAAACATGTGCAACTGTGATGGCTGGGGGTGCCAACTTTTATAGTGTTATGTGCAAAAATAGTAAAAATGAAAACAAAACTGTTCTGATAAGAAAATGTGCAACTAGAAAGCATTGTTGTACCAACTTTACTGGTAACTACGTGCAACTGTGATGGTTTGCTGTACCAACTTTCACCTGGATGTGTGCAACAAACACACACAGGGATGAGTTGCAGATAGCAAAAAAACTGCTGCAGTATCTGTGCAAATAAGATCAATAATTTTGCAACTGATCATGGATTCTAGCCAACTTGGGCCTAGATGTGGGCAAATTGCAGATAGCAAAAAAACTGCTGTAGCATCTGTGCAAAATAAGACCAATAATTGTGCCTGGATGTGTGCAAATAAACACAATAAATCTGGGTGTGCCTGTGCAAAAACACCAGATGCTTTGTGCTACCACACATGGATCCATGCCAACTTTTCCAGCGAATGTGTGCAACAGAAAACCATACCAGGCTAATGAAACCATAAACCTTGGTAATCGTCACGCATATATTCTTGTCCCACACAAATTGCAAGCCTATAGTGTCTAAACATTAACAACTAAATGATTAGCTGAAAATGCAAAAATAGACATGAAGTAGTTGCTGTGCAAATAGACATGCAAGTAGACATGGATGCAAAGTCACCTCTTGCCTGGATTTGTGCAACTAAACACAAGTCAGTAGGTTTAGTTGCACGAAATTACCAGGATGTTGTGCTTGTGCAAAAAAAGGCACAAATCTGTGCAACTAGACTGGCAAACAGAACCCTAATAAGCAAGAGGTGACTACCTGTGCAACATCTGCTACAATGTATGCAACTAAACAAAAGTCCCTAGGTTCACATATGAAAAGTAAACAGGATGTACTGCCTGTGCAAGAAAAGAAGATATCTGTGCAACTGAACTGTGATAGAAACCAAGTTTTGTTGCAATGTGTGCAGCAAACTGACCACACTAGAGAAAACATAGTCTTGTCTCTCACACAATGCAGAAATGAAAAAGTGTTCAATATACTAATGTAAATCACGAACAGATATAAACTAGTAATTGTCATCTAAATCTTCCTTGTTCTTCAATGGACTTCCGGGTAAGAATCGAAGCATCAAATTATGTGCAGAATGTATCTAAATTTTCATTGTTCTTCAGTGGACTTCCGTGTAAGAATCGAAGCATCAAATTATGTGCAGAATATACATCAGCTCCTCGACCAAATAAACCTGGTCAAGATTAAACACAATTTGTGAGAAAAAGACTTGACCATACAAGTGTTTTTTATCTATGCAATTATTTAGTACAAAAATGTGCAACTGTTTAGTTCAAAGTGTGCAACATACATAACTACTCTGTGCAAAAAATAAATAACTAGTATAAACTGTGCAACAAACAGAACTGTTCTGGTGCATTTGCTAAACATTTTGTTTGTAACACATGATCTGAATGAAAACTGATGTACAACTACAATTGTAGGGTGTGTGCAGCCGTGCCAAGAACAAGATGATTGATCTCAATGAGTTTCCTACTGACCTCAATGAACTCCCTCAAGAACTGAATTACCTGCAACCCAACATACCACCAGGACCTGAAGCTGTTCATGGGGCAAGGAATTGCACACAGCAAGGCCTCGGGCATAATCCTAATGGCCATGACGATGTGCTAGGGCACTCATCAGCCCGTACTGTCCCTGTAGTGGTATCTTTATAGTCAGAGAGTCATACTCTAGCCGACACGGGCACTGCGGCAGATGTTGCTGGACCAACTAGGACTGAAATGGGATCTGGGGCTGCTGACGGTACTGTACAGGGAGAAGAAGGAGATGATGAGGCTAGGTCTCAGCCCATGAAACCATATGTTGGCATGAGATTTGATAGCCTGCAAGTTGCCAAGGAACATTACAACAGCTATGCCCTACGTTTGGGTTTCTCTATCAAGATGAACACCTCGAGGCGGGAGGCTCGCACAAATCAGTTGGTAAAACAGCAGTTTTGTTGCAACAAATTTAAGAAGGAAAAAGTTGATGATGGAGGAGCGGAGACTGCTCCTGTCCTGGATCCTATACCAGATTGCACAAGAGTTGTTGGTGAGGAAGAATTGGAAGATGAGCCACCGATCTTTAATGATGAGGCTGGTCCCAAGAAGAAAAGGAAGAAACGGAAACGCGAGACAATAAAACAGACTGAATGCAAAGCAAAGATGTTGGTGAAGCTGAAGGATGGGCGATGGGAGGTGACACACTTTGTTCGTGAGCATAACCATCCCCTGGTTAACAAGCCTTCGTTATCGAAATACTTGAGATCTCATCAAGGCATTTCTCCGGATGAAAAAGAATTTCTGCGCATCTTGTATAACTGCAACTTGACTACAGGTTTGTTTTTTGTCTATTCTTTACAAACATCCTCATATGTCTTTGCTGTGCAACTAAATATGTCCTCTGTGCAACTTGAAATGCTATTAGGCAGCGGCCATGTGTGGTTGTGCAACTACCCCTATGTGCCAAACACATGTTCTTTTGCTGTGCAACTGCAAGCTAGTAAATGTGCAACTGCTGTGTGTATCGATGCAACTAACAAGTGTGATGTTTTCTTTGTGTTGTGTAGGACGTATGATGCATATAATGTCAGAATTCTATGGCTCTAAGTTGATGGTCCCATTTGGACCAAAAGCAATAACAAATCTTTGTACAACTTTTCGCAAAGACGACACGAAGGAGGGAGACATGATCGAGACAATTGCACACTTCAAGGATATTCAAAAGACGGATCCAGATTTCTTCTATAAGGTGCTCTATGATGAAGAGGAAAGAGTTGTCAACATTTTCTGGGTGGATGGCTTAGCTCGAAAAGCTTATGCTGAGGCGTACCATGATTGTATATCGTTTGACACCACCTACATGACCAACATGTATAACATGCCTTTCGCGCCGTTCATTGGAATCAACCGCCATGGCCAATCCTTCATGCTGGGTTGTGCGTTTGTGAGACAGGAGTTGGCATCAAGCTTTGATTGGGTCTTCCAAACATTCCTAGAGGCTATGGATGGCAAACCTCCTGATAACTTCATAACCGATCAGGATGTTGCAATGAAGCAGTCAATAGAGAGCATCTTTCCCACCACCGTGCATCGTTGTTGTCATTGGCACATCATGAAAAAGGCTCAAGAAAAGGTTGGTTGGCTGCTGTGCCGGAATCCAGGGCTGTCTGCTGATTTCAACTACTGTGTTGATTTCAGCTTCACTCCAGAAGAGTTTGAGTAGAATTGGGCTGGGTTAATGATGAAGTACGAGGCAATTACACACACACACTTTGAGAAGTTTTACACACACACACTTTGAGAAGTTGTATGAATACAGGTCAACTTGGGTGTCGTGCTACTTCAAACACAGGTTCTTCCCCTTCCTGCAGTCTACACAGCGGAGTGAGGGGTTCAACGTTGTCCTAAAAAGATATGTGAACCCACACAACTCAATCCTGAACTTTGTCAAGCAATATGAAAAAATTCAGACCCACATCCTTGCCAAAGAAGGCTGCAACGATTACAGGACAGAACACCTTGAGATTGAGCTATGGTCAAAATTCCCAATAGAGAGGCAAGCTTACAAAACCTACACTAGAGACCTTTATGGCAAGTTCCGAGAAGAGTTTGAGCTGATTGGACGTTATAATGCATTCCAAGTTGGTGCTGAGATTTTTGAGCTCAGACCGAACCAGGAACTAGTTGCCAAATATGGTTCTAGAAACTACTTGGTGCAGGCAAAGGTGCAGGAGGGTTCCTATTTGTGTGAGTGCTGCAAGATGGACAAAGATGGCATGCTCTGTTGCCACATCCTCAAGGTGTTCAACCATCTTGGAGTTGACATTATACCAGATCGGTACATGCTCCGCCGGTGGACGCCTACTGCTGTCCCTAGTGCACCAGCTGCCGGGTATCAGCCACCGGATGAAATGCCTCCTCAATCAAAGAGGCAGATAAGGGAGAGAAACATGACATTTGATTTTCAAAAGCTAGCCAAGTTTGCGAGTGGCTCTGATGCAGCACATGCCATTGTCTACAAGCATATGCGCGGAGCGCGTACAGAAATCAGTCACCTCAACAAGTCCAAGAAGAAGAAAAAAACGGCTACTGCTGCGGGGCCATCTGATGATGGAAACCCTCGAGGACCTCCTCCGCTTCCAGGCCCTACAGGCCATGCCCCACCACCACCTCCTCCCCCACATGGCCCTACAGGACATGCCCCACCACCGCCTCCTCCCAGTGGGCATACAAGCAATGCTCAAACACCTCCTGCAATAGGTAATAATCTGCTCCAACTTACCCCTCCCCCCTATAAAGCATTGGACATCTAGTGTAAATTTTCAATGTTTCAGTTGCACACAGAAAATGTACCAGTTGCACAGAATCATTAAGTTAGTTGGCACATGCACGAAAACTTCGTCGAACCGTCCTGTTTTGCGCACTCTGTTTATTGCACAAAAAAGGCAGGCACCACTAACTTATGTATTATCCTTTCCGTGTAGGCCATTGGCAGCCAACTGGCACGATAGGCCGCGCTCCTACAGGTTTTTTGTTCATCTACAGTTTGCACATGATCACTCAATTAGTTGCACAGCACAAGCTGTTAGGTTGCACAAATCACCACTCCTTGTTGCACACACTAACTGTTTTATTAAAATTTGCCTACAGGGCATTATCCACAACCTACCCACGCAGGTCGTGCTCCAACACATACAGCCCAAGCTGCAGCACCTGGGCATACTACCCCAATGGAGCCTACATCCCCATCACAAGGCTCTGATGATATAGTGCCCAGGGATCCACCTAGGTCGACTACGAAAGGAAGGGCAAAAAGTAAGCGGTACAAATCAGCGCTCGAGCTTCACCCCAAGAGGAAGAACAAATGCAGCCACTGCCAATCTATAGAGCACACTGCTGCTACTTGCCAGCAGAGGTTGCTGTGATCCCTCTTGAAAAAAGTTGAATGGGAAAAATAGAAAAATAGTGAGGGTTTTTGCGCAATGTTGGCTCCAGGGGACCTATTCTTTTTCCTAGTTTTGGTTTATGGACTGTGTAATGGCTCAAATGTTTATGCCTTTGTTAGCAAAGAGTTTAAATGTTAGTAATTGCCAGTCATTATACTATGCTTGCAAAGTATGCCAACAGATTCTGCCTGGATGTGCAACTGTTTTAGTATTACTGTGCAATTTTCTGTTCACTTTGTGCAACCAAAAAAACATATTATTATACTTCCATACAAAATGAATTCTGCACATGTGTCACATTCCCAGGGATCTTAAAGTTTGTGCAACAACAGAAAAAAGGAGAAAAAGCTACTGACCTAATCCTTTTCATATCTGAGCAACTTCTTCCACTGGGCGGAGTTGAACCGACTTGTGGCCCAGTCATGCGCCAATACCTTCCTAATGTTCCCCACTTCTTTTGGATCGTAGTTGGGCAGTAGGCTTCCATACCATTCAGTAGTGTTCAACAGCATAAGCAGACCACACTCATTGCTGCATAAAAAAAGTGCCATGCATATTAAAGATCGAATAAACTAATGACGAAATCCTACCCAGGAACTTGACTGGTGTTTTTGTGCAACTAATCAACTTCCACTGTGCATCTGACTACATAACCCTAACCAGTAACTACAATGAGAATATATCTGTGCAACTAATTAAGAGAATAAACGAATGCTAGTTATCTTACTTCCCACGCTGTTTTGGTACATCAATGTCAATAATCTGGAAGTGCTCGATGCTATGCTTTGGATAGTGTTTCCTCCATAGCTGACGTATTGCACCCGCGATGGTGGATGCGGTGTTCATCAACTCAATGTCTTCAAGCTTCCTGTTTGAATCAAGCACTTCGAATCGTTGGTCCCTAAGGTTGATGTTGAACAGCCAATAGTGCCTGCCTCCATCAGGGTGGTTTGGATCAGCGCACTCGAGCACTGGCACCATGACCTATACACATGAACAAATACAAACAGAGAAAACACTTAGGTGAAAGAAAAATGCTGGAGTCAACAAAACATTAAATTTTAAAAAAGGAACAGGTTGACAAAATTCATGTTGGGGCCACTTTATGCCAACTACTAGTTGTATGCCAACTACTAGATGTATTCTGTGCAATTGTACATGCTGTGAGTGCCAACTTAGAAAAATGATCATGTGCAGACAAACTGACCATGTCTTGTCTGTCAAGTCGGTTCTTGTACTCAAATCTTGTATTTATCTCAGAAACATTGTGGATTCCTTGCTGTAATCTCCCCTGGAAAAAAGGAAAAATGTGTGGCAACTCAATATTAGAGGAAAACAAACTACAAAAAAGCGGTTAATGGAAAGTCTTTGCTATTGGTTTGAAGTTTGCATGCATGAAAAAAAGGTACAGGAAAAAAGAGAGGAAAGTTAAACAGAAACTTACAGCTAGCCTAAGAGGCAAAATGACCTTCTTTGATCCTGGAGGCAAGTTCTTGATAATGTATTTGATTCCAGCCTCGACAACCACGCTTGACAACCATTTAACGGGCTTCATGGACTCCACCAACTCCAACAATGATACGTAGAAACCATAATAGTTGATGATCTCGGGGCTGGAAACTCAAAAATAAAAAATGAAAAAGCAAAATTAAAAAGCTCAGTGGAATTTGTTGACTGCTCACATTAAGAATGAATGTGCAACTAAAACTGATGTTCTGTGCAACATGCTGAGCTTTGTTGTGCAACTAACTGAATGCTGTTGTGCAACTGGTAGATGGAAAGAATGTGTTGGTTGATTTTACCTGGTCTCAGGGTCATTTGCTCCTGGATGATGTCTAACCCAATACAGCAGGTTGGCATACAGCTTGTTAACTGGTTCAGTGCACTTGAATGTCTTGTTTCTGTTGTAATCAATGAATGGTGACCTTTGACATGCTGCGGGCCTAATTGCCCTCCTCTGTCTTTTTGCGACAGGTGGCCCTGAAGAACTTGGTCCTGAAGTGCCCGTGCCAACTGCTGCTCCTCCGCAGATCGGTGTGTGGAAACTGTCTGGTGAAGCAGCGTCTGGTGGGTGAGCTATGCCCTTACCGGCGTCAGCCCTGTCTGTAGCAGCACATGCTTCCTTCACTGTTGCTGAACCCGAGTCATCCTCGTCTATGACAATAGTAGTAACTTCTTCTGGTGGTGCCAACTCTGCTGCTGGAGCAGTTGCTCCATCTTGCTCGATCACATCATCTATGCCCAAGTCAAAAGTTGGTGCATCGCAGAACCCATCGCCATGATAGCTATACGAGCTTGATCTACGTATGGGTTGATGGCCAGAGGCACCTGCTTGCGACACATTTGCTGCTGCATCATTGGCTGACTTGGTTCGCAAAAGCGTTGAAGTTGGCGGTCTAGGAGGTAAGCACTTGCTTAAAATATTGAACACCTCCTCTTGTGTCAATGTGCTCTGAAGATAAGGTGCTGGTGCTACAGGTTTGTTGGGCTGCTGTGTGGCTATCGCTACAGGCAAATCACCCCCGGGCAGTGTGCTAGCACTCGGATATGGCAGTTTGGCAGATTGATCAACACCGGTAGGGGGTTTTGGCTGTGATGTAGCTGGAGTAGGCACCTTGGGCTCTGAGGATGCAACGGAAACTTTCTGAACAACATTTGGGGGTTTGGTTGTGACCTCGCTTCTAAAAGACATTTCAGTTGGCATAGTAGTAGGTGGAGTTGGCATCTTTTCATCTTCAGTTGACAACTTACTCTCTGAACTTGGCACTCCTGCAGCAACAGTTGTGGCAGGTTGTGTTGCCTCCTGTCCGAAACCAACAGTTTCTGTGGCATCTTCCCCCTTTGTGCCCTTGGCAAACTTTACAACCTTCTTCTGCTGCTCATCTTTATGCGGTTGTGACATTGGCAGCTGGGTCTTCCTCTTGGATTTTGGAACTCCTGTAAGTGTTTTAGGCTGAACATGCACAGTTGTCTCCTGCTCAGTGCTGCTTGGCTCTCTGTTCACAGCAGTTGACGCCAAGGGAGCTCCAGATGAAGCTTGGTTCTCCACAATTACTGGAGCATTTTTCCCCATGGCATGTTGCTTGGTTTCAGCCAGCTTCAAGTTCTTCTTCAACACAACTGTTTTGCGCTTCTGTGCCACAGTAGGATGTGGCGGCAGTGTTGACCTGCTCTTGCTACAGCCTAGATCAGGAATGCTATCCAATAACTGCTTGTATTTTTCTTTTGACTTTGTGCCAAACCACTCAAGACCCTTTGTTGCTTCCTTCACATATGCTTCGCTCTTTTCGGCCTCACTTAAATAAAACAGCCTTTTATCAACGTAATTATCGCACTTCGCAAACATCTCGTCACGATCAAAGTCAGGAACAAGGATAGTAGTCGGAAAAGCAGGCTCCAAATTGCAAAGCTTGAGCATATCAATGCTCTCCTGAGACGGAGCTTCATCCTTTTTCTTTTCAGCTATCTCATCATCTGTCCAGAGGTCTTTCTCCATCCACATGTGTAGTGTGGTGTTACCTGAGGTGCTGCTGCTGCCACAATAGTTAGTGGGGTTACCCCCACTAGTTGTGTTGGCTGTTGCACCTCCAGAACCAGCGCCCTTGTCATCATCGTCGTCGCTGCTCTCACTTTCTCCATTGGACCCGCCCCCTCCACCTTGATCATCAAGACCAACATCAACTTCTACATCATCATTGCCATCAACTCCCACATTCTCTTGCTCCTCTCCATCCTTGTCATCGTCATCATCATCCCCCTCCTCTTCTTTGTCATCTTCCTCTCTGTCCTCATCTTCTTTTTCCTCCTCTTCTTCCTCCTCCTCTTCCTCCTCCTCTTCTTCCTCCTCCTCTTCCTCTTCCTCTTCTTGTTCCTCCTCTTCTTCATCCTCGTCTTCATCATCTTCTTCAACATCAACTACGTTCATTTCAGCATCCTCTTCCGACTCCTCTTCAACAAACTCTTCTTCTTCTCTAGCTGCACCCCCTCTCTTCTTTCTGGGTCCTTGTCGGCGAGACCTACCAGTTTCCGCTGCTGGCTGCTGTATGGGGGGGTCATTATCTGGTTCTTCCTCATCAATCTTGGCAAATTATTCAATGAAGTTGCCCATCTGTTCAGTTACTGATTTGCACATATCATGAACCAGTTTTGCAATCTTTGCCTTTTTCTGCATGATTGAAAACACAATCAGATGACGCAAAAAACAAAAGAAAACTGTATTGTTCAATCAAAACATCTGATATGGTGCAACTGGATGTACTCCTTTATGCAACTAAAAAAAGGAAGGCCAACTCTGAAACCTACCTGAGGGTTGTAGGTTTGTGGTAACTTTGAGGCCACAAATGCTTCAGCTTGCAACAAACCGCCAAGCAGTGGTGTCTGCTCTGTGCCTCTATACTCCTCTTTAAGCTGATACAAAAAAGAAAAAGGAAATGGTCATCATCTGTGCAAAACAGGCAAACATTTTCTGCCAACTGATAAGAAAACATGTGCAACTAATAACATTGTTGTGCCAACTGGTAGGAACACATGTGCAACTGGTTACATATTTGTGCAAATGATAACAATTTTGTGCCAACTGATAACATTCTTAGCTGATACAAAAAAAGAAAAAGGAAATGGTCATCATTTGTGCAACATACAAAAACATTTTTCTGCCAACTGATAGGTACACATGTGCAACTACTAACATTGTTGTGCCGACTGGTAGGAACACATGTGCAGATGCCAAAAAGCATAAACTGGTCAACCTCAAGAAAACACAAGTGATGTAAAAAAAGAAAATTGAGCTCACTTTTAACTTGCCGAACACACCAGGGAAGATCAAGTCCTTCTTGATGACCTTGGCAATTAGATTGCTGTCCCATGCATTCGCTCGTATGGGGCAATTGCTTATAGGGACATCGTGAACAAGCGCATCAAGGTATAGAACCTGCCACGGGCCAAAAAGGAAAACTCAAGTTTTTGCAAAGCAAATCCTCTAAACAATAACTGCAAAAGGAGAAAAAACACATGGAGCTATTTGATTTGACTCACCACCAAGTGATATAAGCAGCAGCAAACAGTTTGGGATGAGCCCATGTTGCGGAAAGCTTCATTGATGTGTTCTGCTACAAACAGGCAAATGTTTGTGTTCTTCAGCATTTCATGTTCTAAAACAAGTACATAACACTTTGGGCTGAGCTTCAGGCCGGTTGTTGGGGCTAGAAAGGTGGTAAACGCAACTGCAAGCCAGGCAATGAAAAATGTGTCATCAACTTTTCCCTTCATAGCCTCAATGGTCTTGATCCATGAATCTAACTTGGGGTGAGAATTTTCAGTGATGTTGAATCTCTCGAAGAATCTCCTGGTTGCATCCTTATCAACTACATAACTGACTTTTTGACCCCTGTTTGGAAGATCAAATATCCTGTGCACACTGTCAGCATCGACACGAATCCTACCCCTCCCTGGGAACACCATTTCAGAACTTTCCGGCTTGTAGCACCCCACTAGGTATTTCGTGAGATCCGCAGGCAGTGTCTCTGTTAGGTTCAAAATATCACCAAACAACCTTGTACAGAGGTCAGACTTCTGCAATGGAGATAGAGATTTGTTCAACCTAGCAAACCGCCCCGGTGATGCCCTTATCCTGCCCGCTTGTGACGGCCGATTTGGATCCTCCCCTGCAACCCCATGAACCCCTTCACCACCACTACCCTGTGGATAAGAAGAAACACAATAAACACATATGAAAAAGCCTGGTAAAAAACATATAACATACTAGTGAACATATTAAATGAGTATAGCGAATGTAAAAAAAAGTGGGGAGGGGGCAACTGCTTTGATAAAATTGTGTACACAAAAAAATGGATGATGCCAACTACAGACTGATAGTGTGCAAACTGCCAACTACATGATAGTTTTTGTGCAACTACAGAAAAAGATATGGCCAACAACAACCTAATTTTTTTTCCAAAACATTCAGAAAAATCATAAAACCTGATACCTCAGCAACTGCTGTAGAAGATGAGGCAGCTCCACCAGTACCTATTGCCTGCACATGGTGGTTAATAAAAAAACTTGATCATGTCAACTACAGGCTTGTTCTTGTGCAACTGCAACAATTGGTGATGCCAACAGCTACCTAGTTCATGTGCAACTATGTGGCACAAAACACATATTCAAGCAGGTTACCTCTATTGCGGAAGATGATGCACCTCCCCTTGCACTTGCAGCACGTTTCCTCCGCTTTACAACACGAAAATGATCAACAGCCTGAATATTATGCATACAAAAAAATGTTAAGTCATTAAGACACACAAAAAACATGGTTATGACTTGAGCATGACCCTTGCATCATCTCCATCTGCCCCAACATCACTGCGGGCAGGGCATGGGTCACGAACAGCAGAACGTTTGGAGTTCCGGCGAAGGGGGCGGTTTTCAGAACCCTAAATTAAGCAAGCAAAACAAGGACAAAACAAAACCACATAAAAACCATGAAGCATACATGGACAGAATGTAACAAACAAAATACTAAAATATAATCAAAGAGACAAGACATAAAAAGAGGAAACAATTACATCTTCTTCATCCCCATCCGCATCCCGTATTATAACCATTTTTAGCCTGCAAAAAAAACAAGCAAACCTAATAGTTAGAAGAAACGCAGTCAGACTAAGAAAAACAAAAATAACTGGACTAACATGTCAATCAGGTACAAACTGAATTTAATAACTTGTACAACTCTAAAAATGACTAGCCAGATAGTTCAGACAGGAAGCCAACTGGGTACAACACCTTGTGCAACTGGACTAAAACAACTAAACAGATAGATCAATCAGGTAGCCAACTAGGTACATCAACTTGTGCAACTGGACTAAAGATGCCTAGCCAACTAGTTCAAACATATAGCCAACTGAGAACAGCAACTTGTGCAACTGGAACACAAGTGTCTACCAACTACACAACAACTTGTGCAACTAGAACACAACTAAGAACAGCAACTTGTGCAACTTGTACAACTGAGAACAACAACTTGCGCCGCCGCAGCGGGAACCAGAACATGGTATATTGGGCGCACCCGTACCTCAGCCTCAACCGCAAAAATCCCAACCACCACTCCGCCATGACCAACGAACCACTCGAAGCATACGAAGGTCAAATCGAAGCATATGAAGGTCAAAATCGAAGCAAGCACAGCAAGGAACCCCTATGAATCCCAGCCCGCCACATCCGCCACCGTCGACCTGGACACGACCTCGCCCCCGGCGACGAGACAGAGAGAGGGAGGACAGCAGAAGGCCGCCGCGGACGTCTGCCTCAATCGCAAATCCCAACAACCACTCCACCAACACACCAAACGCACCCTCCCCCATGAATCCCCACCACCACTAACCCTTGTTGCCGCACAAATCCAAGGACACGAGAGTCGAACGGAAGCACACACGACACGTCTACACCAAATCGACCATACGAGGCAGTTGATGCCATAGGAACCCTAGGAATCCCAGCCCGCCATTTCCGCCACCGACGACCTCGACACGACCTAGACCCGGCGACGAGACAGAGAAAGGGAGGACAGCAGAGGGTACCTGCAACGCCGACGAGGGCCAGCAGCGAACCCCCCCCCCCCCCCCCCCCCCCGCGGTCCAGCAGCGAATCCCGCCGGCGATTTGAGAGCCGTGGCGCGATTTCGCCGCGGTTGCGGGTGCGAGAGCGAGAGCGAGAAGGGAGGAGAGGAACGGAAGCGGAGAAAATGGGGAGATAACGGCTCGCGTTTCGAAACCGCCGCGCACTATCTCCCACGACCGCGCGGTGCGAGGCCTCCCGACCAGGCGGCACCTGGCGCTCGCACGAGATGATCGCGACGCGATCGTGCGGCTAGGAAGCGGCCGCTCGTTTCTACCAGATGGTGCGCGTGCACTCGGAAGGATTTGGGTTTTTTCTTTCCAATTTCTTTTCACAACATCTTTTTATTTCGGACGGTTGTTTCTGACTTTTTTAAAAAAACTGAAAATTAAAAAAAATGTAGGCTTGAAAACTGTTCACGAATTCAAAAAATGGTTACTTCAAAAAACATTTCAAGTACAAAATACATCATGAATTTGGAACATGTTCATGAATTCAAAAACATGTGTGGATTTCAAAAATGAATGCAAATTAAAAACATATTCATGAATCAAAAAATGTTCACGAGCTCATGACTTTGAAATATTATTGTTAATTCTGAAATATAAATAAATTTGGAAATATGTTTGTGGATTAGAAAAATGTTCACATGTTTCAAACATTCACGCAATTAAAAAAACTGCGGATGCTAAAAAATTATCACGCATTTGAAATCAAAAAATTATGAATTCAAAACATGTTTACGAGTCCGAAAAATGAACTTTAAAAAGATAAAGGAAAGAAAAATGAAAGAAATGGAAGGAAATCAGATAAAACCAAATAAACGAAACAAAAAGAAGAAAAAACAGGAAAACATAGAAAAAAGGAAAAACGGCGTAGAAGCTTCCCAAAATTGGATGAGAATCTCCTGGAACCTTTCGAAAACCGCTCGCAGGAATGCTCCGAGCATTTGGTGGGCATGACTAGGTCGACATGCATGTGGGCCGATCGCAACGATATTTAGCGAACTGCCAAATTTGGTGGTAATAGCACCTTCAGTGTACAAATTTGGAACGCATGTTAGCCATTCAACCACAAACTCGCAAATCGCAGAGCCTCCATCATTAAACTTGCTAAGGCGGGACAAAAAACTCACCGCCAATTTGAACGCGTCATTTAAACTCCATCGGGGTAGCAGCTTCTATGATTTTGGTGGATGTTGCAGTGTGACTCGCGTCGGTGCGAAGTGAAGGGGGCCAAATCCACGTCGAGAGATGGGTGGCCCCAAACGGACGCGTCGGTAGTGTAGAGTGGGAAGGCCTCCCACCCTTTTTAAATGATATGTGCTCAAGATGTTGATTAGAAAACCACCTCATGTTCGGGATGAAAATTCTTGTCCTGACATTTATTGGCCGAGATTAGCATCCTCAAACTTACATTGTTACCGTGTTGAAGATGTTGTTTCTTTTCTTTTTTTGTGCTGGTCTCGACAAATAGAATGAAAACCTTTGTCCATACCATGCCAGTTGGATGTGGTGACGATGACACGAGGATGTTCATTTCTTGTTCAGAATGTTGCTATGAAATAATTCTTTAACTTAGTTATAGGTGGTCGCCTGCTTGTCGTAGCCGGTCGAAGCCGACGGGCAAAGCCTGTGCGGTCGACGGTGGTGGCGGGCCATATCTAGCCATGCGTCCATTAGGTTTATGGAAGCAGATCACTTCCCGTTCATCTGTAAAGTACTGACTTGTCCTTCGCCGTGGCTCGTGATGACATCTATGTTAACTGATAAATAGTTACCGTAGTTGTAATCGAAGCTATATTCGACGCGTACGCGGTACAGGTTGTGTTGCATGGCTTGCAATGTCCGACAACTGCGTCCGAACGTTTTTGCTGGGTCTCAAGGGTTCGCGTTGGAGATGCCGTAAATCCATTTCTCCGACAAGTAATTTCGGACGAAGAAAACACTAGTTCTAGTAAATGCTTAAAAAAATACATAAATTTCTCAAAAAAAAAAAGTCAACAGCCCACATCACTCTCCTGTCTACGCAGTCACAGCACCACCTGCCCTGCACTAGGCAGCAACCATTCTTGTTTCCGCTCGTTTATTAACCTGTGCGCGACGTCGGCCGCCGTGTCAAAGTAGAACTTGAACGAAGTGATCGTTCTGGATACGCTGCCCGTCCACACAAGGCGCGTCGGTTGAAAACATGAGTTGTTGGGGGCAGAAACAGAGACAGTCGGTGACCTAGACCAACGGGTGAGAGAACGTGGCGATGCCGTCGCCGGTGGCGTTATCTGCTGAGCAGCCGTAACATTAACACCAAGCCGACAGCAACATGAGCAGCCGTAAGAGAGCGGTTCCTAATTTAATTTACTAATATGAACTGGACAGACCGGGCACAGCAACGATGCGAACAAGACAAGGTCTATAATAACTCAGAGCAGATCTCTCGGCTCAGTCACAGCTCGGAGGTCAACTTCGCTCAGGGAGATCGAAGCTCGGTACGGCGTCTGCTATAATGCTCGGAGCAATGAAGAGCAGAGCTGCGGGGACGTCGCTGCGTGGCTTGGCCAGGAACTTGTCGACGGCGTCCAGCTGCCAGAGGCTGGCCGGCAAGGTCGCCGTGATCACCGGCGCGGCCAGCGGCATCGGCAAGGCGACGGCCGCCGAGTTCATCCGGAACGGCACCAAGGTCATCCTCGCGGACATCCAGGACGACGCGGGCCGCTCCGTGGCGGCCGCGCTCGGCCCGGGCGCGGAGTACACCCGCTGCGACGTGACCGACGAGGCGCAGATCGCCGCGGCGGTGGACCTCGCCGTGGCGCGCCACGGCCGGCTCGACGTCCTCTACAGCAACGCCGGCGTCTCTGGGTCCTCGGCGCCGGCGCCCCTGGCCGCCCTCGACCTCGCCGACTTCGACCGCGTCATGGCCGCCAACGCGCGCTCCGCGGTGGCCGCCGTCAAGCACGCCGCGCGCGTCATGGTGCCCCGGCGCAGCGGCTGCATCCTCTGCACGGGGAGCACCACGGGGATGATGGGCGGGGTCGCCGCGCTCCCGTACAGCCTCTCCAAGGCGGCGGTGGTGGGCGTAGTGCGGCTGGTGGCGGAGGAGCTGGCGCGCGACGGCGTGCGCGTCAACGCCATCTCGCCGCACGCCATCGCGACGCCGCTGCTGGTCCGGTCGCTGGCGAGGGCGTACCCGGGCGTCGGCGACGAGGCGCTGAAGCGGATGGTGGAGAGGGGCATGAGCGAGCTCCATGGGGCGGTTCTGGAGCCGGAGGACGTGGCGAGGGCTGCCGTCTACCTGGCGTCCGACGAGGCCAAGTATGTCACTGGCCATAACCTAGTCGTGGACGGCGGGTTCACAGTCGGGAAGCCGATCAATGTGCAGGCGGCGGCAAGCTGATCGATCTAGTTCAGACGTTTTGCAAGTTGATTCTCTTTTCTTTTCTTTCTTGAGTGCAAACAACCTGCATGCGAATTAAGCTCAAGGTGAGCAAGTTGATTCTCCAAAATAACGGTTTTGTAAACGTGGGTCTCCACGGAAGGCAAAATGAAAATATATTAGAGTACGGTTTTGCTAAATCACATCTAGATGTGACATAAGTATTGCACATCTAATTCTTATATCATAGATCTTATGTGAAGATTCGTGCGGGTATTTTCTTTTCATTTTTCTTTTCCTTTTTATACTTTACGTAGTCATTTAGATATGCAATAACTATGTCATATCTAGATATGTCCTAGACACACTCATTAGAGTATATGCTACCCACTTGTAGGACCTGGATGCTCCACACCACTATATCAATATTATGTTCAAAAATACCGGGAAATTTCAAAAAAAAAAATCTCGGGTTTTCGGATGTGAAGCCTGGGTGTCCAATCTACCTTGGTATGAAATTTTGTGAATAAATACCAAGAAACGTATCCTTGGCAAAAAGAAACAGAAAATTCCTATGTATAGGAAAAACAACTGTTTGGATGGATTTTAGTTCGGATTGTATTTTCTTCGCCACGGATACATTACCTGATATTTTTCTACAAAACTTCATACGATAGTAGATTGGATGCCCAAGTTTGAGATACAAGATTTCAGTTTTTTTTATTTTTATGGTATTTTTGAATTTAATTTTCGTATAAGGGGTGGAGCACCCAGATGCTCATGTGTAATTCCCACCCACCTTGCTCTTTCTACGCCTAAAAAATATGGTACTTTGTTTTTTTAAGATGTGGTTATTAGTACTTACGATGCTTTGCATGGAGTAAAATTTGGGCAAACCTCGGGCAAGTTATCGTCGGCATAAAAAAACGACGATCTTTTCTTGTTGGGACCGCATTGAATCGGTTGAATTTTTCGCGTGCCCATTTTTCTGCCTCCTATGTCGCTGATGCCTTCTCCTTCATTGGATGCCCACCTTTTTGCTCCACCTGCTCACCTACGCTACCTAACCGCCTGCCGACACCACTCATGACCGACGACGCTGACACACACTGTCTCTGTCGTGCCACAACCGCCCTCGCCATCCCTTTAGCCTTCCCATGCCGCAACCACCCATGGCTGGCAACGCTACCGTGCACCGTCTTCATCGTGCCACAACTATCCTCGACCATCCCTCCCCTCCCCTCACCCACCATCTCCAACACTAGCACCCCGCATTCGAGCCTACAACTCCATGCCTCTCTTCCCCGTCGTCATCAATTCCTAGCGACCCTTGTCATCCCTCCTCCAGTGAGTGAAAAGGCATTATTTGCTTTAAGTGTTTTGGTGTTGATGACAATATAATTTGTGGATTAACCGCGTGTTTGAGCTACACAGGCATATTTATATTACACAAGACGGTTAGGACCCCTCTGGAAGGAAAAGATCAAAGACGACATTTCCGACGCTTTTAATTTTTTGGTCGTAGGAAATATGTACTATTAAGAGGGGATCCGCACTGAAAGGTATGGATGGAATCAAATCATGCACACAAAATACATATTGCACCCACATATACCTTCCATTTCGTATCAAGGAGAGACTCCAAGTTTAACTAGTGCTAAAACCACCCAAACGGTTGTACCGCAGATGCAAGCAGTTATACCGCCCATTCATGTAGTGCAATCACCTTGTCATGGCCAGGCGGTTGTACCGCTGCTCAGTGTGATTGTACCGCTCCCCCTACGAGCGGTACTACCGGACCAAGCACCGATCCAACTACCGCCCGAGGGGTGATTCCCTCGGGTATGGAAGCGGTACTCGGACGGTGGCCAAGAGGTTATTTCGGTTGTTGAAAAATAATCGGTAAAACCAGGTGACGAGGCGGTTGTACCTCTCTTGATTTCCATGGCCACCCATGATGCTTGCGGGCGGTTGTATCACCCCTTGTTCCGCCCCAACAACGGCCTGAGGGATGATTCCCTCGGGCCTGAGTGCGGTGACAGGGCGGTGCTGGCGAGGTTGTTTCGGTTGTTAATTAATAACCAGTACAACATGAGGGTAGAGCAGTTGTACCGCTCTCGCCTCTACAAGCACATTATACAGCCTAGAGCGGTTGTACCTCTAACCTGAGCGGTTGTATCGCTCATGTGCGCTTTTACACATAACAGTTAGATTTGGAGGTGGGACTATTTGAGGAGGGTTCTTCCTCCTTCGACCTACCTCTTGCCTCCCTATCTCCTCCATTAAATCCTTTGAGCTCAATCTTGCCTGATCCTCTTTCCTAGCCAACCAAACATGTTGATTTGCCCGGGAAGGAGTCTCCAATTAAGTTATGAAGATTGCCTCAGCCTTGTTTGTAAAGGTTCAGGTCGCCGTCTTCCAAGGCACCGCTAGTGGATTCGCGACACCTTTCATCTTGCAAGGGTGTGAGGAGAATAGGGTGAGCCATTGTGGCTATTGTGGTGCATCGTGTCTCCACACCTCTTCAACGAAAATGTACCTCCCCAAATGAGGGAATTCGGAAACACATCCTCATCTCCACTTGCAAGTTACTTATATCCTTTACATTGTGCAAGCTTATTATCTTGTGTTTATTTTAGCTTGCACTTGTTGTTTGTTGTGCTTGTCATATATGTTGTCCACCTAATTGCATATCTAGACACTCTATTTTATTGTTGAGCCTAAAATTTACAAAAGGAGTTAAAAAATTATTAGTCGCCTATTCACCCTCCCATCTAGATGGCCATACCGATCCTTTCAATAAGGTTGTAGTGAGTCCTTGTAGGCAACGCCACGGCCTCGAGCTTCGGGCTGCGGTGCTCTACTCTCAGTAAAATCGACTATCTCCAGGAAATTTCTTAGACAATAAAGGAATAGCAAATCAAATTATTCTCTTTTCGAACTTTTTAGATGAAGACGGGTAGTGATCATAGTGCAACCAAGAATCCAAATCCCATATTCATTGAGGCCAATGTTGATGCCGCATTTGAGGATGAAGGATCAGATGCTACGACAGTCGTACTTTCTAATGATAAAGGTCAATTCCTAGTTGTACAGTGTAGGTTTGTTCCTTTTGTTGCAAATGTGATGACCATGGAAGCTATGGCAATGAAAGAGGGCTTGATGTTTGCCGTTTCACTAGGATTCAGTCGGGGTAGAAGTTGAATCTGATTCACTTAATGTGATTGACTTTTGAACTGGCCAAAATCAATGTGGATGCAGTTGCGTCAATTTTTAGATTGTGTTGACACGACGTCTTTAATTGGAAAGGTCATCTTGAAACATTGTTTTCGTTCGGCAAATTTTGTAGCTCGTGAGGAATCCCAAGGTTGCATTGTTCATAACATATAGTTATTATAAATAAGTGCTCTATTAGTTGGGTTGAGGACCCCCAGATTGCATTGTCGATAAACTATTGAACCATGTGATTTTCTTTTAAATTAATATAAAGCTAGTCATTACGGCCTTCCAAAAATAACAGTAATGAGCGAAAAGCAGGCCATAGTCTCCCTCCATGCAACAAAAAATAACAAATGAAATTAGCGCCACCATGCGTATAAGGTGTTGTGTCTAGATCGTCACCCTAAGCCGATGTCTCCACTGAGATTCGTGCAAAAATGAGGGTAATCAAGATTACATAAGATGGCTTAGCATCTACGATGTTCCTGCTTGCTATGACAGGCTGAGCAAACGGAATGATTCTGTCATACAAATTGATAAGAAAACCAGCCCTGCTTGGATTACCGTTTTGATTGTATTCAGCCGGTTAAGGATACACGCCTGGACTGGTCGTTTTGTTTCCAAGCGGAAAATTAGCTATGGCCGGTAATTTACATCTGTAGAATAAATACAGGTGTAGAAATTTACACCCATTCCAACTTTCCAAGCAGGGTGGCAATAATTTGTCAGTTCTACACCAGTATCCTCAAGCTGAACACCACACACCCAAGGAACGTGAAACCTTCGTCGTAGAAATTACTTACTGAAGAAGCAAAAAGGTCTTCGGCCCTTATCAAATAGATATTACAACATTGCGTCCACCAGTGCGATTTGTGTATGGTCTATTCTATTTAATCTACATTACATGAACAAAACCTTCTTCTACTGTAAGCCTCAAGAGGGAGCTCTTGATCTGAATCGCTAGATAGTTTATGAACTAATTCTCTAAGTTTTGAACCGACACGTCATGTAATCATGTGCTTCTTCTGTAAGCTAGATGCTTTGTGTTACATACAAAGGAAAAGGGCTACTCCAACAGCAGATGTGTACAGCCGCAATATGGTAGCCCACATAGTAGTATCTCTACCAAAGAATTACCTATTTGTTGCCCAGTCAAAGAGCTCCAATATTATAGCGGTTATAGCGGTTGGAGTTCTTGCTCAGGCCCCACTGAGCCCACAGGTCTATATGCAGCTTGACCTCTAAGTTTCTTTCTCCAGAGATACAGTCCTAAAAAGGCCGATAAAGACAGGAAAACTACTAGCAACACTCCAACCAGTATGGAGGCAACATGTTCTTGCAACCATGACCTGTAGCAAAGTTTGATGGAATGTCAAATGTTTGTAAGAGACAATAAAATGTAAATCATATACCACCATCAAAACACCATTCAAGGAAATCGGTCATATAGAATGTTAATGCAGACAAAAGATACTATTTGGGAACATATAAAATGAGGATGTAGTACAAAATATCACCATTAGGCTTGTTTGAAAGAGGGGTTTCTTGGTGAAAAAATGGTATTTAGTTTGAATTAACTTAAATATCGGAACTTCACCGACAAATACCCTTCTTCCAAACAGTCCCGCAGTTAAGTCCTTAAATAAGCAGTGCCAATGGTATTTGGCAATCCTCAGCAACTTTGCCAGGCAGGCTTTCATATTCACCACTGCAGAACAATATTATGCACTAGAGCTATCTTCCAAGAAAAGAAGAATGACAATGGTACAGAACTACAGATTAATGTTATGATAGCTGCAATGTAGTACCAAATGTTGAAGCCATTACAGACATTATCTAACGTTATTTTTGTGACTCGTTAACTTCCATTATGTGTTCCGGTAACTTCCTTTTTGTGTTTTTTTTTGTGACCTTTTAAGCCTCGATACATCTTAAAGAGATCTTGCATGGTCATTTCAGGTAAGGTGTTATATTCATTTTAAATGAACTAAAATTCTTCTGGATTAAGGGATGGCCGAATTAGAAAATGTGAATGTATGTCGGGCATGATATGAATAGCACACATTAAGCATTTTCTCACCTTCTCGATACAGGTTGCTGCACATTCCACTCGAGTAACTGATAACTGCCAAGATGTTCAGGCAACTGAACATGATGTTGCAGCCGATAAATGATACCCTATCATAATATCAAAGCAAATTATTAATCGTTTTAAAAAGAAGAAAATTGAAATAGTCCACAAGAGTGGATGATACCATTGCTGTTGCATTAGACATAGAATCAGAAGATCCAGCTGGGAAAATATCCCATCTGATTAGAGTAGAGTTTCCTTGCCCAGTAACATTCATAACTCGTACCTATAAGAATAAAAGAGTAACTTCAGCCAAATCACCATAAAGAACTATCAAGGTAGAGCAAAATCAAGTAAATTCGAAGAATAGTTGTTCTTACTCCTTCAAAAAGGAAGCATTCTGCAAACATAACTAGCACAATCATAGCATTGTCATACTATGTTTCATCCTTACCTGACTGGAATCTATCTCCAGCTCTTTAGCTAACAGCTCAGCCAACTCATGTAGGTGAGGTTTCAGGTTTGGATACGTAACATTTATCGACATATAAACAGTGATGAGACCAACATCAAATTCTGCAAGCAAAAAAAATCACAAATATGATAAATCACGTGTACATACAATATCAGAAAACCTTTAGAAAGGCAGGTTGAGCAACTGCCTCATTTATCACAAAATATAAAGCCCTATAAAATTTGGGACTTGGAAGCATCAAAGAGCTTCCCAACCATACAAGCAAAAAAATGATACTCCCAAGTTACCACCTATGAGTCGACAAACAACTAATATACACTCATCATTCATCGAGTAAGACATGCAAAATAAACAGAGAGTAAGAAGGCAAAACCTGGCAAACCACTTGGAGCAGGAGCTGGCGATAAATCTGCTTGAGAACCTGGATCACTTGAAGGTGCTGGTGAAGGAGCCCCACCACTCTGGAGTCTCTCCCACAACTCTGAACAGTTAGTTTTCCAAAATCCAATCTTTTCATTGTGGCGGTCATAGGTTACAAGAGTATTACGAACGACGATTCCTGCCAGAGAACATTGTTTTAGCTATTCATAAGGGCAGGTTTCCAAATGAACAAAAATGAAGTATGTTAGAATGTTCCTAACGATACAAACAAACAAAACTGTCTAAAAAATGGATGTACTTTCACTTATGAGTGAATCAAGATGCATATCACTTACAATGAAGATTCACTGTAGAAAAAAAAGAGTGACTAACATGAGAACATATAGCAGCTAAGTTCTATTATATCAGCTATTATTCCAGTCATTAGACATATTGGTCCCATGTTTTGTGTCAGTTTCAACCACCAACGACCATTCAGGAAGCTTCACCCACAGGCTCAACTTCTGCATGTTCACTCCATAAACCCATAGCTCTAAGTTCGCTGAAATCTGGAAGTAACACTGTCCTAGCTTGTTTCTGGTTTCCATGTGAGCATAATAAGTTAAGAAGAATCACATGTTCCCTTTCTTTGAGGAAACAGGGCTTGTGTGCCTTATTATTCACGAAAGGAGTTTTTATGATCACCAGATATTTTGCTACAAATTTCAGCTAGAGTGAGTAGACTACTGAATGAATTGAAGAAGTGATGCCAAGAAAAGCTAGCACAAAAAGGCAGGTCAGATCGTAACTGTCAATCATTTATATAACATTCAAATAAATAAAAAAGCACAAGTAACTGGAACTGGGGAAGTAATATGTTATACAATTCCCCCGAGTTAATAATTTAGTTCATGAATCGAATTTTCATCGCACACAAGTGCATAAGCTAGTTAGAATACATGTGCCATTTAGTTAATCATTTCATTATTCAGCATATACTACTAATCATTTCTATGTAAAAGAAGACAAGATCAGAATGGAACTACTCTGTCTGTGTGTACAACAGTTGATGTCTGATTTAGTTACAACACCAACTTTGAACAGCACTGATCAGGAATATGATGGGAATCTAACAGTAATTTGATCTATCGTACCAAAATCGGATGGAAAAGTGTCGTATGCATAGCAGTGCTTAGATAGTGTTACATATGGATGGCATCAAAATAATCATTTATAATACACAATTCCCCAAGTTTCAAATCAAAATCTCATCACACATAAGTGCATAAACTGGTTATAGTACCCGTCCACGTGCCTTTTATTATTCAGAATATACTACTAATCATTTTCATGCCCAGGATGACAAAATCAGAAAGTGCTACAGATGGATGGCATCAAATGTTTTCCAGTTGTAATCCTAATGCACGAATCTAGTAAGCTCGTGTACTTTTAAGTCAACACGGCAATAGGAAATACATTATTTAACTATCCAGTAGCAAACTAGCAATATGGGTGGGATCTGATAGAAAGATACACACTAGAAACAAACGATGGATAACCTACGCACAGTAATTTGTCCAAGAGGACCAACAACAAAGTGCACGATAAGTCATGCGGGTGCAAATGATACGAATAAGAAATGTAGAGGGATTGTAAGGCAAATGTTCTTGAAACTCCTACTAGAGTTTAGCGCCTTACCACCTAATAGAGTTGTTGGATCTTTCCCATTTTGGAACACACCCAAGCAATAAGCCCCCTCGACTTTGGAGTGCTTTATTTCAAAATTGGAGAGACACAGAATCAGAGGACAGCACCAACAGGCAAAGTAAACAAATGCTGCCTAATTGAATTAAAATATTATAACTCCGTGATTTACCCGGAATAAATAATTTTCAGGTGAAAGTGAGAGCTTCTGTCCATTTCCAAATACCATGTCAACCTTTGGAAATACCTCTGATAACTGGGAGACGTTCCTGGAAGTAAAGTGACACATATTACAGCTCTATATGAATGTTGCTGAGAACATCAGAAGAGTTGCTAACGAAAATAAATAATTGTTATGATCATCCGGAAGTCACCTTCCAGCACCTGCAAAGCAGATGTCCTTGTAATTTGGGTCAGGTCCACGGATTTTCTTGAGGGGATGGACCTTGCTTGTCACCTATTGATTAAGAATATAATCATTACATCATGTTTTACCAAGAGTAGAATAAACAGTTGTTTGTTTCCAAAACTGTTAACATAGGACCAAAACAGAAAACTGCTTGCATGAGGTAAGAAACAAGATGAAAACACAAGGTGTGCACATGTGTTCATTGCAATTGTTAGAATTAATCTTGTCATTATTTTAAACATATGCATGCATATCAGAGAGGAGTAGCTAACTAGCTATGCTAGCTTGCCTGAAGTTTCTAGTCCAGTTATATCATAGCTGCATGACAGTAAGAGCAGTCAAAAGGTAAAGGAAGTTTGACTACTAGTTATCTTAGCATGCAAGGACGCTAGCTACTTCTGAGCTGTTGGTCAAGGTTGGTTCATGTAGCCTATATATAGGTATGCCATCTTTGTAAGGTAAGCTAGTAGTGCATCAATAAGAGAAATGGCTTTGGCTGTGAGGCAGCAAGTCACCAAAACAGCCTGTGTACCTGTGTATGTTGTGTATGTTGTGATACAGCTCCAGCAGAGAGGGGGGCAGGGGCTGAGTGATTCAGCTAAGGTTCACTGCTAGTAGTTCTGTGTATGTGTTCGAGAGTGTGAAGCATATCTCAGGAGGGAGGGGGAGGGGAGTTGAGTGATTAAATTCCAACAGTAATTTGGACAATTTTGCAAAGCAACAATCAAGAGAATAGAAGGAGAAACAGTGACCAACATATTGGTGGTAGTAGATATAGAGAAGTAGATGGTACCAAAGACCAAAGTAGGGAGTAACACTTCCATTACCCCAAGGCACTAAACATCTAGTGTCATCATGATGGTTAACCTCCTTTGTGCAAAGCCTTAAAAGTAAAAAAGATGGCAGGTCCTCAACTACTATTATTGGCATCTAAACATAGAAAAATCTCTTTTTTAAATGGTATAAATTGCAAAAACAAGATAGCAAGAAAGTAGATTCCATATAATGGAAACATAACTATAGAAGAACATAGATCCCATGAAACGGTAAAATTTATTAAGTAACTGGAGGACAAATCATCTCATAACTTACAGCGTCTTTAAAAGCTACAAAAGCTTGTTCTGGGAGGTATGCATATGTGGTCCCACTATCCAAGACAGTCCCATGTTTGCCATCAAAGATCCTTGGGTCTACCCGCAATGCCTTTCCAGCAACATGTATTTCCTTCAACTCAATGTTGTAATATGGGCTGTTTCCATTTCAAGATAAGTTAATAAGAAGGTGCGTCACTATTACAATAGGGGAACCTGCAAGCCACACACACAGAAAAAGGAACAAAACTGCCATGTAGGTGCGCAAAACGACTTATGTTACCTGCGGACAGCGTTTGAATGTGTGTATATCATGCCAGGAGGGGCAGGCATTGCACCAAGTACCATAGCACCACCACCAATATCCATTCCACCATAGCACATAGAGAATGAATCACCTATGACACCCTTATCAACAAGCTGATCCATTATGCTAAGTTGACCACGGCCCAACCCCATTATGCCATCAGCATGCTGGCTGAACAAATCTCCAGTTTCAGAATTTTCACAGCCAAAAACAGCACGCTGTGGCTTAAGTTCACTTTCTGTGCCAAACGACACAATGTCCTCACCAAGTACCCCGCTGCTGGAGCTCATCTCAGCATACTGCCTCTCATAAGTGCACTGGCTCTTATCACTATCACAAGTGCAATCAACATTACATTTTACTGGTGAATATGTACTGGAGAGATCAGGTTGAAACCTTGGATCCTACATCAAGCAAAACATCGGCATGCGTTAACTGTCTGGTGTCTGGTAATCAAGAAGAATTTACAAGCATAAATAGTGGTGATCTCCTAGACCAGTAGAATGAAATATTTTCCTATATGGCATGCACATCTTCATGTATTTTGAACTATAAAAATAGGCCAAAAACAAAATCATCTCCACACCAGTACTACACAAATGTCTTCAGCAATGTTTGGTGATTCAGTAAGCAAAACACAATATAGAATACTAAATGTGATGGTACAACAATGATGTCAATTGCATGAATCATGGTCCATCATTATATTGCTTCAGTTGCATCAAGATGGTTACAGCAAATCTAATTTATTTATGAATTCGGTTAGTTGAAACTATAAAGACCAGTAACCAGCAGTAGTCATAAAGTCTAACTCTTTTTGTCTCCAGTATTTCTATTTTTTAACATGTTACTTTGGCCACAAGATATTGGCTGTCAAGACTTCAAATGCCACATATCGGTTTGTATATATTTCTCTTTACATCCCACTTACTCCCCTTTACATTGGCTGACATCTATGCATCTCACTTATGCCCCTTTACATTGGCTGACAATGACATTACCAATGGAATTTTCAGACTGCGAGTTATACAAGACGAGCAATACATGAATCTTCTTGGATTTGGCTATAGAATGTAGTAAAAACTAAAAAGATATGACAAGGATGGGAAGCATTTTTCTTCTGCATTCAGATAATCAGCACAGATTATAAAAACAGCAATATGAGACCTAGAACTGGGAATGGGATTCGTAGTAACTAAACAGGTAACAAGACAAAAAAATGGCGCTACAAACACATTGGCATGACCAAGCCAAACACCTGCCAAATGCATTGTCTGCCAATTGTTGGCAAGGGACATGGGACCAAGAACATAGAGATAAATTTAAGAGGAGTTGGCTAACACTTATTTAGGACTAATTATACCAAAGCCACAAGGTTTGGCAATCCAATGGAGCAACTTTTTGCTGAAACAATGCCCACCAAAGAAAAGCCAAGTTTTGTTGGCTTGGCTATTACCAAGATTAGCATGGTATTCATTGAGGAATGCCGAACACAGTGTTAATTTGAGTCATCAATCATTTACAGAAAGCATATAATTTAGTCTGCCTCAGTTTTACTACTCACTGCAGGCTGAGGATGTGCCCTTCTTCCACCTACACTCTAGTACTCTACTCACAGGACATAACTAAACTTGAATTTCCTGATCTATGGGCAAATTACGTGCTGAGTTCTGCGAACTAAAATCGCTAAATAATGATGCATGCAAAGTAGCATTACAAACATGTATTCAGCTGCGAAACCACATATTCAATTAGCTAGCTTAAGTGGTTCACACCTACAGTTTCAGGTGTGGGTACCAAAATGTTCATCCAAATTAATCTAATCATCGCACAAAGTTTCGAAGTTGTAGCTGAGCACAGGAGCAGAAGAATCAAGGCCCACCTGGTGGTTGCCGCACTGCTCGCAGGAGGCGCAGGGCACGTAGGTGACGGTGCTCCCGGAGTCGACGATCAGCGCGAACTCCTGCGGGGGCGTCCCGATGTACAGCCTCGTCGTGTAATACCTATAACCAATACGAGAACAATCCGCCAGCCTCAGATCCAAGGGAGCATCCAGCGAATTCGGTGGGAAAGAACGAGAGGGGAATCCGAACTGTACCGACCCGTTGGTGAGGAGATCGTCGTGGAGGCGCATGCGGGCGCTGGGGTGGCCTCCTTCGGCGAGCCCTCGCCTGGCCCTGGAAGACGCGACCCGGCTCGCGTTGGGGAAGGAGAGCGTGAGCGGGAGCACCAGCGGCGGCCGCGAGGGGGCGGCTCGGTCGGGGGATCCGGCCGCGGCGGCGGCGACGGCGACGGCGAGGAGGAGGAGGGCCAGGGCGAGCGCTGGCAGCGAGCCGAGCGGACGGCGCCAGCCGCGGCTCGCCATGGTCGGTCGCGCCGCGCGAGGAATGGGGGAGGGTCGAGGTCGTTGTGCCGAGGGGGGGAGGGCGGGCGACGAGGCCCGGGCCGAGGCCGAGGCGACGACTTGTTAGAGGAAGGGGGAGGGGCAATGTCGGAAATTCAAGATTTACGGGCCCGTCCGAGTCGGATAATATTCGTTACCGCCTACCAATGGAGAATGCATCGCAGGCCCCACAGGCCAGTGGAGGAAACTGGCCCTTGGTCCTGCCTGACGGCTGGGGTACGTGCACCTGGGGCCCCTCGGACGGGGGCTCTGTCATGCGACTGGATAAGGTGCGTAGCGGTATTTTTTTTTTCCAGTGAAATGGAACGGGAGGAGTTGACAAGGAGGAGAAGGGTGGTAGGAAAAGAGAAGTGATGCAAAATTTCCAGTTGGGCTAGTTAACAGCGCCTCCGAAAAAAAGTGTAGGATTACGATTGGTGCCGACCGTTCATCATGAAAGAGAGAACTCACGGAGTTAGATCTCATAAAAGGCCGAAAGTGTAAAATAATAGTCATTTCGTGGTTTTGGACGAAAAGTGCATAGATCGAGGGACTGACACGGTAAAGCGTAGAAATCCAGGGTCCCTCTCGTGACCCGGCTACCCTACAAATCACGGTCTCACTCGGTCCACCGTCGTGTTGCCTCGCATGCGCGACATTACACAAAAGTACCTACACAAGTCGAGGAATGCCTCATATAATGTGACAAAGCACGCAATGTGGAGGATAGAATTGGGGAAAGATGTGCAACTGGAGGTCATAAAAGTTTAACAAACCCCTAAAAACCCCTAAAAAGGATGAATTGGGAAACCCAAGCCCCCGAGAAGAAAGGGAACGAAGCATACCCGCTTGTTCTCCTGGGGGTTGGGGCAGTGTTCTTGATGAAATCATCATCGATGGTGACCAATCATGGACGGGCGAAAGCCAGCTGACCTTGACTCGCTGAGTGGTGCATCCATGGTCCTTCAAAATCGCAGGAGGAAAGCGAAGATGAAGCAGTCGTTGGATCCATGGCGACAGATCCCTTCAGACGGCAACGACTGGACGACTCGCTCGGGGTGAACAAAGGATAAGGAATTGGAAGGGGACACGAGAGCTTCGAAGGGAAGCAGGTTCTGGGGGATGTAAAATTTCTTCACTCTACGGCCGCGTTCTTTTTATGGTGTGGCTTTCCGCGAAGCAATGACGGGGCGCTCGAATCCTACAACGGTAATTTTGCCGGTTTTCGAGGCGCCATGCGTCAATCGAGGGGGCGGTTAATTGTGCCACTATAAATCTTGGGGCACAATCGCTTTACTGATTAGACATGCCAACGGTGGGGGCTCGAGCCGTGCTGGCACGCCATGATGACCTCCGAAATGATGACATATCATTACTGCATAGGATGACGGATCGATTCGGTCAAAGTTGTCGGAATGGGACTGGACCGTCATCCTGATCCGTACGCGGGGATACTTCATCGCTGGCAGCTATGTGCGGGAAAAACCTCCAATCCGACGTGTGATGCAGAAACGGCAAGAGCGTCTGTAAAAGGCTATGATCATCCTTAAGGAGCTCCTCGGATGCCCGATGTGGGAACTCTTCAGCCAGACTCAATCAATTCAAAGGAGCGAAGAAAGGACTTGTTGAACTAGCTGTCAAGACCGATGTCCGAAAACTGAGAGCAGCTCGGAAGAACCCAGGAGTGTCATCTGGATCAGGGGCTACTGATGGCGTCCTGGACTAGGGGTGCTCACCACATCGTCTCCTGACCGGGAGGGTCAAGCCGAGGACCCCTGCGATGATTTACTGGTGGGCCCCGCTCCTCAGCCCATAGCGCTAAGAAGGGATGCTCCCGAAGACTTGGCGCAAAATCCAAGGTTTAGAAGTCATCTACATCACGATTACCTTAGACGCAACCGACCTATGTGTATACCCTAGACATCCCCCCCGGTATCTATATAAGCCGAGGGGGGGCTCGTAGACGGCACACTGTGGTCTCGCGGTAGATCAACCTGTAGTATGTGCTCCCTTGAAATCAATACAATCAAAGCAAGACATAGGGTATTATATCTTCGAGAGAGCCCGAACTTGGGTAAAGGGTAAATCCATGTCTCATGTTACCATCGCACCAAGGCTACCTGTTCGGGACCCCCTACCCAAGATCTGTTGGATTTGACTCCATCAAGTATTTCATTTGATATATAAGCGTGCCTTCGAACTTTCGAATCCGTGCACTAGCATCATACACTACTGCAGTAAGGTCCAAAGACGGCACATCAATCAGAGACCCTTCGACCAAACTGTGTGTGATGCATGAATCACAAACGGTATAGTTCTAGCTCCGTCGCCAATAACATGAACTATGTGCGATGGCTTGTGCATCAACCACGATTCAGATAAGACTTGCGTGTGCGATACGTGGCATACAGTTGGTCCTCATGAACTGTTTGTGATTAGCAAAATTAACACAAACGGTTGTACATATCCAGATGTGTGAGATAGGCAGCATACAATTCACTCTGATAAACTGTTTGTGATGATTCAGTAGAACACAACCGATTGGGTTTAACAAGATGTGTGTGATACCCGGCAAACAAGTCTGTAATCAGAATTGTGTCACAAGACCGATAATAACACAGATGATTCTTCCTAATAAGTTGTGTGTGTCGTGGGCAAACAGTTGTTGGTAAATAATTGTCAGTGATTGATGGAAACATCACCGATGTGTTCCTTAGTTTACTCGTATGAGATGTTATTTGCTCTGTCTGCACAACATCTAAGCTTTGCATCGTGGCGCACATAACTTCATGGTGGCTCAAGGGACACCGGCAGCGCGCACGGATGGACGCCGGCAGAGTGCGCCGCAGCCACCTCAATCGCGAGCAAACACATGCGTAGATCAGTTGAACACGTAGGGATTGGCCGTATACAAGCCGGCCAGCGGTTACGAGCCACCGGCGTCCTTGGGAAACGACGAGGTCATAATAAAACACAAACATTTTCTTTATCAATCATTTGTGTACTCATCATTTCTTCTTCCTTTGTCCCGTCCTGTCACCGCTTTGACGCCCGAGGATTGTAGAGCACGCTTCGGCACCGCACATGCATTTCGTTTGGACACGTGCGAGCCCGTTCCCGCGCGCACCACGCAAGCTTCCTGCCTGGCTCGGTGTAATCCCCCAAATCCCCAATGCTTGCAGGCTTGCTATATAAACCCTCACGGCCAGTGACTCCACATCGCTTTCATCCCCTCCCTCCCCGTAGCTTATCTAGTTTGCTTCTCCCCCAATCGCCAATGGCACCGACCCGTCGTTGTCGCTCAGCCACTCCGCCAGAGGACAACTCCAGCTGGGAGGCTTCACCTCACGGGCGTGGCAGTCCTCTGAAGTGTGTAGTGCATGTGGCGTCCCTGGTGAGTGTGCGCACTCCACCCACCACACGCTCCGCCCCGCTGCCCGAAGGCAGTTGCTACCGGCGGATGCCGTTGCTGCCACCCCACCGATGGCGCCACCCTAGCGGTGTCCGCCTTGGCCGCGATCGCACCGTCAGGTGTCAGGGCCATCGCCCGCTCCGCCACCGCGGCCCGAATGCGGGAGTTGGAGGCCGCCAAAGGCCTGTCACTGGGCTTTTGTATTAGAGACCTTGCGTGCTACATCTACTTCCTTGAGAAGGAGGTGGAGCGCCAGGTCGCGCAAGCAAACAAGCTCACCGACGTCGTGGCCGCAGGAGAAGCTACATCGGCGACGTGGAATGCGGAGATCTAAGCCGAGTCCTGCCGCTTCCAGGAGGCGCGTTTGGAGCGGCGGAGGGCAGCAGTGGCAGGCAACGGATTCAACTCCACTAGCTCGTCGGTAGCCTCCTCCCCTTCTGCCTCTTGCTGAGCACGCTCGGTAGAGGAGAGGCTGCTCGAAGTAGTACAAAGCCCCTCAGTAGTTGTATTTAGGGGCTATTTTGTTCAGTTTATCTAACTATAGATATGGTTGAACTGTACCGTGTACCTTAAATTAGCTAGTCTATATGGTTGAACTAGTTATTTCAGTACGTGGTTGGCAACAATTGGGGAAAAGTTTGTTTGGTTCAGCTAATGAGTTGAGTTGTTTTCGATAAAGAACGACTGCATAATCTATGAATGAAATCTATGTTTGGTGAATTTCAGTTGCAAAATTACACCGTACTAGTGATTTTGTTCCTGCAAAATTTGATAAATGTCAGTGTTACAATGTTGACAAATGCCAATGTTACTAGATTGACAAATGCCAATGTTACTAGGTTGACAAATGCCAATGTTTTCAATTTGACAAATGGCAATTTACCCAATACGACAGATGTAAATCTAACTAAATTTTCTGTAGTAAGCACACGGGTCAACATATAGAGTCGTTTGCGATGCCGTGATGCACCAATCCTTCGCGTAAAATTTTCACTTGGCTTACTAGCGAAGGAAGCATAGATCTTGATCTGCATACGGGTATTCAATCCGAAACGTTTGCGATGAGTGTTTATTCAGAGAAAAAACATTGATGTTTTTTCATTTACTTTGATTACTATGTGCATTCAGTGATAATAATGAGTTGATCAAACCATAGATTTCATTCAGTCAAACTGTGACTTTACATTCATATGATCGAGATACAATATAAAGAAAACTAATTGCGGTGGCGGCGTCCTGCCCCGACGTTGTTGTCGTCCGGGACGCCGTTGTTCAAGTCTTCAAATGAGACTAGAATGTTATGGACTTCCCAATCAAAGAGACGGTCGTCGCGCGATCGACAGGCGGGGGCCCAGGGGCGGCGACTAGCGACGCTGCGAGGAAGCGGTCGACGGCGGCGTCTCATGCCGCTGAGGGAGCCGCCACGGGTGCAGGCGCACGCACGGGCGAGGTGGGTGTAGGCACGCGCACGGGCACGAGCGCGGTGGGTGCGGGCACGCGCACGAGGACCGGTGTGGCAGGTGCAGGGGCGCGCACGAGCACATGCGCGGGAGGAGGCGTTGGCTTGCATGTACACAAGCTCGCGCGGGTCCGCGGAGACCTTGCTGTCGCATGTGGTTTCCAGCGTGACGATGATGCTCGGCGACCAGCCTGTCAATGCCACGGGTATAGTTGTTGGCACGGGCGCGGGGTTGGTTACTGGCGAGTGCACGGGGGCAGCATTCGCTGTGGCCTGCAACTCCTTCAGGGCCATTTTCATGACGTCCTATTCGTCTTTATGTTCCATCTCCTCCGGCTCAGGGTCGACTTCACCAAACCGGAAGACTAGTGGCATATGATCCTTGTGCGCCATGGCGTAGGTGAAGGTATGGATGATAGAGGGGAATGGGAGGCGAAGCGAGAGGATTATGAGTGAGTGGGCAGTAAAGACGCGTATTAAATAGCGGCTCGGGCACCGTTGATGGACAGGTTGGAAGCGAGGCAGCAAATATGGAGGTCAAAGGGCTCGCTTGTCGGTGAGCCTGCAGCGTAATGCTCGCACGCCTCCCGGTGAGCCTGCGCGGCGGAGGCCAGCTCGCATGCTGCCACGGGGTTGTCACAGCAAGTGTCCTCATGAGAGAACTTAGTTGCAAGGCCATGGCGGCTAGGCGAAGCCTTGGATGGGGTTGATCGAAACGAGAGAGACGATTTACCCAGTTTCGGCCCCTCTGGTGAGGTAAAAGCCTACTCCTGCTATGTGTTTGCTTATTGATGTTAAGATCTCGATTACAAGGGTTGCTTTCGCTACCTATCTCTCGAGATCTCTAACTTGGATCTGTCCTTTTCGACGACCCGGGGCTTGCCCTTATATAATGAGTCAAGCCTCCGAGGTTACAACGAATCCGGGTCGCACCCGTCCTCTCCTCCTTATCGGAGCAGAACTCTTGAGTGTGCATCTCCTAAGCCGGCTCGGGCCGTGATCCTCTGAGCCGGCTTACACACAAGCCGGCCCAAAGGCCTTGGTGATCCTCCCGCCTGGTCTTCAGGTCAGGCCTGTGGGGTCTTGCTCCTCATGGGCCGGCTCATGTCCAGGCTCACATGTCCATGAGCCGGCCTGGACTGGTCGGCTTATGCCAGGGCCAATATCCCCAACATTAGCCCCCAGGTTATCCTGGAGGTATCCAGGGTAAGCTCACCTCTTTATACTTAGTAAATTTCTGCGTCTTGCGTGAGTCTTTTTTGAAATGACACATCATGTGCCGCAACGAATCCAGCGCGTAATCCGAGACAACGATATCCACATCCCTAAAAATCTAGGATATCCACTTTTGTCGGGCTGACGCCTCAGTTTTTGCACCCACCCTTATAGATAGATCGGTGGGGGCCCGAGGCTCATTTCTTCTGCCTCTCCTCCAGTTCTTCTCCTTCCTTGAGCGCACCTCGCGAGTTCCATTACCTGGAACCACCAAACCAGTGCTCACCGTCGCTGTCGTCACCGGAGCGCCCGTGGAGGAGCCGGAGTTCGCCCGCTGCCACGCGCTCCTCTACGCCGTCATCTTCGAAATCGTAAGTATTTGGAATCTCTCCGGCCACCTTATTAGGTTTTCATGTTCATCACCGTTCCTCGGAGTTCTTCAAGTTCTTCGGTATTTGCAGATGCGAGTCATTTTCTTAGTTAGCCACAATGGTGATATTCAAGTTGCCTTTTAACCTTCTACAAGGACCGCCTCTGTCGAATCCGATTCAACTAAAGTGGGAGAGACAGACACCCGTCGGCCACCTTTATGCAAACAAGTTGCATGTCAGTCGGTGGAACCGGTCTCTTGTGCGAGGACAAGTAAGGTTGGTCCGAGCCGCTTCATCCCACAATACCGCCGAATCAAAATAAGACTAAGGAGGTAAGCAATCCGAACATCAACGCCCACAAACACTTTGTGTTCTACTCGTGCATATCATCTACGCATAGACCTAGCTCATGATGCCATTGTTGGGGAACGTTGCATGGGAAACAAAAAATTTCCTACGCACACGCAAGCTCTATCCATGGAGATGCATAGCTACGAGAGGGCGAGTGTGTCTACATACCCTTGTAGATCGCTAAGCGGAAGCGTATATAACGCGGTTGATGTAGTCATACTCTTCACGATCCAATTATGATCCGATCCGATCCGATCTAGCGTTGATTGTACACCCACGACTTCAGCGACCGCCCTCCCCGGCCAATGGCGAGCACCGTGCACGCCACGCGTCGCCCGGGGCGTAGTCAAGGCGGAAGGAGGAGCGACACCAATTAAATGGCGAGGGGCGGGCGGACGACGCATCGTTTCCCCCGCTGCTCACCCCTAGGAAGGCCGGGGGCTGGCCGCCTGTGCACCAAAGTGACCACTCACTGACAAGTGTGCCGCTTGGGCTACCTCTCTTCTCCACCAATAACCATTACCCGCGGTAAATGCATATCGTGGGAAAGGTCAGTGAAAGTCATCATAATCGCAGGAAAACGCGGTCGCGCATGCCCGTGCACTGTTTTTGGGCCTAGCCCAACAACGGCGCACGCATGTATGGCCCAGACCCGGGGGCTACTGTCGGTGTACTAAGAACTGGGGGTCCCTAGTACCCAGACTTGTGCACGGGCAGTTGCCTAAGGCGGCAACCTCTCGTCGGGCTCGCACCAGCCCCCAAGGCGAACCAGAGTCAAGACCAGGGGAAGGCGTCCAGGCCCTTCACCGAGTGGAATAGACCGCCCACGAGCGCCCTCGACAAGGATTCCAACCCGCCAAGCCACCGCTCCACCTCACCAGGGACGATAGTCTAGATTGGCTGAGGTGTCGAGCGGGTAGGCGGGCAGACAGAGCTGGCCGGGGCACGTGGCTACAGCGGCGGGCCTGTTGCAGCTTTAACGCCACCCGTCCCGCGGCGTGGCAGACGAATAAGAGGTAGCTGGGCGGATGACACAGAAGGAGAGGCAATCCTTGCCGGGAGACGTCGCCAGCGCGCCACCTCACGGCGCATTCAATGCGCCTGTCCTAGTCTAGGTATTTCCCACTACCACTCTGACGACAGCCCCTGTAGCTATAAGAGCACACTATGCATCTAGTAAATGACCATTGTAGCCCTTGTGGAAACCCCTTGAACTATAAAAGGATGCCCATGGCTACCTTGACAAAGGTCGACACCCTGTCCATTTGCACGCATAGTAGCACCTCTCGAGCATCCTTGCCGGGCGGCTTCTCCCTCGTGTTCGAACCTAGATATACAACACACAGACATGACGTAGGGTTTTACGCTTCCGAGCGGCCTGAACCTGTATAAATCCTGCGCGTAGTCATGGCCGACTGATGCTCTTTGTGCACTCGACGCCCCTGCCGAACCGTAAAGGGACCCCGCTGGTCCCATAGATCATCGTGAATCACACCCCCGGCATCTTTGGTGCGCCAGGTAGGGGGCGCGTCTTCTGTGCGCGAACCTTCACCTGCGTTTCTGCGCGCCTTCGTCGGCGTCCATGGCGCCCAAGAAGGCCAAGGGCGCGGCGACACCCGCCGCGACCACATCCAAGCTGTCATCCCAAGCCATTGATGGCGGCAACCGCCGTACTCACCCCGTCGATGAGCGCAGCCACAACATTGCGCCGAGTTCCGCGAACCACGACCCAGACCCTGCCGCCCTGATAGCGCGAAATGCGCCGGCGGTGACCGAGGGTGATGCTGCTACAGCGGCCGGGGCGACAGCCGCGGTCGCGGCGGCCGCGAGGGCTGCGACTAGACCACCGCCGCACCCCTCGCAAGACGACCACGACCCGCGCCCGCGAGGTGGCGAACCGGAGCCTCGCCGGATGGGGCCCACGTGCGCCGCCCCCCAGGGGCGCAGGGCCGAGCTCCACGACCCCCTCCGGGTGAGGGCGAACGACGCGCGACGGCGCGGGAGAACGTTCCTTCTGGCACTGCCAGGAGTAAGAGCGCTACCCATGCCTTGCCCTATCCGGTCCCCAGAACCGCAGGAGAAGCCCTGGTGCAAGCCCAGCTCATGCTAAACTTTCCGCCCGCGCCGGAGATGATGGAGGAGTGAAGGGCGACCATACAAAGCCTGCTGAGCTTCACCAACAACGACAAACCGTATGTAGCAAATTCCTCGCGCGCGTGGCGCGCGGCTCCCACGGAACCCACCAACCGACGCAACGCCGGCGGGGTGCATTCAGTGTAGTCGCCTCCATGACAGCAGCGGACCTCCTGCTACACTGATGTGCAAGACGAAGTATCTCAAGTGTCGACGGACCCGTGATTGAAGCAAGACCAACGCCGAGTCCTAAGGGACAGGCGTAAAGAGGATGCGCGCACCGCCATCGAGAGACGGCGGGAGGCGCGCCATCAATCCAATGGTCGCGCGGATCCGGCCGTCGACGAGCCCATGCCCGGGGCGTCGAGCAGCTTACCTTACGAGGTCGGATGCCCGACGTTCACCCATGAACTGCGTCAAGTCCGCTGGCCCTCCAGCAGGGCCTTCAAGCCGGAGCTGTCGGACAAATACGACGGCGCGGTTAGCCCGTCGGAGTTCCTAGGCATCTACACCATCGCGGTGCAGGCTGTGATACGTCTCCAACGTATCTATAATTTTTTATTGTTCCATGCTATTATATTATCATTCTTGGATGTTTTACAATCATTTTATAGAAACTTTATATCATTTTGGGGACTAATCTATTGACATAGTGCCAAGTGCTAGTTGCTGTTTTTTGCTTGTTTTTTACTTCGCAGAATAACAGTACCAAACGGAGTCCAATCGCGATGAAACTTTTTGGAGATTTTTTTTAGCAGAAGAAAGCCAGAGAGCCAAAGAAGCACCCGGGAGGAGGCCCAGGGGGCCCAGAAGACACCAGGGCGCCTGGTGGGTTGTGGTGACCTTGAGACCCACCTCCACCGCCTCTGAGCTCTATAAATACCCAACTATTCCAGAAACCCTAGAGGAGTTGACGAAAAATACTTCCAGCCGCCGCAAGTTCCAGAACCGTGAGATCCAATCTAACACCATCACAGAGGGGTTCATCATCCTCATTGGTGCCTCTCCGATGATGCGTGAGTAGTCCACCATAGACCTACGGGTCCGTAGGCAGTGGCTAGATGGCTTTCTCTCTTTTTTGATTCTCAATACAATGGTCTCTTGGAGATCTATTTGATGTAATTGTTGGGGAATGTTGCTTGGGAAACAAAAAATTTCCTACGCACACGCAAGATCTATCCATGGTGATGAGCATCTACGAGAGGGAGAGTGGATCTACGTACCCTTGTAGATCGCTAAGCGGGAAGCGTTAAGAAACACGGTTGATGTAGTCGAACGTCTTCGCGATCCAAATCGCAAGCCGTCCTGTGATCCAATCATGATCCGTCCCGCGATACAATCACAATCCGTCTCGCGATCCCATCACGGTCCTTCCGATCTAGTGCCGAACGAACGGCACCTCCACGTTCAGCACACGTACAGCTCGATGACGATCTCCACCTCCTTGATCCAGCAAGCGAGGGTGGAGAGGTAGATGAGTTCTCCGCCAGCACAACGGCATGGTGGCGGTGGTGGTGGAGCTGTCCCGGCAGGGCTTCGCCAAGCACGACCGAGACGATCTAGTGGAGAACAAATCTTAGAGGGAGAGAGAGGCAGTCGTGGCTTTTTTAGGTTGGGGCTGCCCTAAAAAATCCTCTAGTATGTATAGGAGGAAGGGAGGGGAGGAGGCAGCCCCAAACCCTCCACCAAGGAGGGTTCGGCCGAACCAAGGGGGAGGAGTCCTCCCCCAACTAGGATTCCTCCTCCCACAAGGGAGGTGGAGTCCTGGGAAGACTCCCTACATGGCCCTCCTCTCTCCTCTTCGCATGGGCCCTTAGGGGCTGGCTTGCCCAGCCCACTAAGGGCTGGTGCGCCACCCCTAAGGCCCAAGTGGCCCCCGGAGTGGGTGGCCCCCTCCCGATGGACCCCCGGAACCCTCCCGGCACCCCCGGTACACTACCGGTGACGCCCGAACTTTTTCCGGTGACCAAAACGGGACTTCCTATATATCAATCTTTACCTCCAGACCATTCCGGAGCTCCTCGTGACGTCCGGGATCTCATCCGGGACTCCGAACAACCTTCGGTCACCAACATACATAACTCAATACTACCGAAACGTCACCAAACGTTAAGTGTGCAGACCCTGCGGGTTCGAGAACCATGTAGACATGACCGAGACACCTCTATGGTCAATAACCAATAGCGGGACCTGGATGCCCATATTGGTTCCTACATATTCTACGAAGATCCTTATCGGTTGAACCTCTATGTCAAGGATTCAGTTAATCCCGTATGATGTTCCCTTTGTTCTTCGGTATGTTACTTGCCCGAGATTCGATCGCCGGTATCTCTATACCTAGTTCAATCTCGTTACCGGCAAGTCTCTTTACTTGTTCCATAATACAAGATCCCGTGGCTAACTCTTGAGTCACTTTGCTTGCAAGGCTCATTGTGATGTTGTATTACCGAGTGGGCCCTGAGATACCTCTCCGTCATACAGAGTAACAAATCCCAGTCTCGATCCATGCCAACTCAACAGACACCCTCGGAGATACCTGTAGAGCACCTTTATAGTAACCCAGTTACGTTGCGACGTTTGATACACACAAGGTACTCCTCCGGTGTCAGTGGGTTGCATGATCTCATAGTCATAGGAACAGATACTTGACATGTAGAAAACAATAGCAATAAACTGACACGATCATATGCTACGTTCATAGTTTGGGTCTTGTCCATCACATCATTCTCCTAATGATGTGATCCCGTTATCAAATGACATCTCATGTCTATGGCTAGGAAACTTTGACCATCTTTGATCAACGAGCTAGTCTATTAGAGGCATACTATGAACACGGTGTTGTCTATGTACCCACACATGTATATGAGTTTCCAATCAATACAATTATAGCATGGATAATAAAAGATTATCATGAACAAGGAAATATGATAATAACTAAATTATTATTGCCTCTAGGGAATATTTCAATAGTCTCCCACTTGCACTAGAGTCAATAATCTAGCTCACATCGCTATGTGATTTACATTGTTATGAATCTAACACCCAATGAGTTCTGGGTTCGATCATGTTTTGCATGTGAGAGAGGTTTTAGTCAACGGTCTGCAACATTCAGATCCGTGTGTTCTTTGCAAATCTATATGTCATACTACAGATGCTACCACGCTCCACTTGGAGCTATTCCAAATGGCTGCTCCACTATACGTATCCGGATTGCTACTAAGAGTCATCCGGATTGGTGTCAAGGCTTGCATCGACGTAACTCCTTACGACGAACTCTTTATCACCTCCATAATCGAGAAATATTTCCTTAGTCCTCTAGTTACCAAGGATAATTTTTGACCGCTGTCCAGTGATCCACTCCTGGATCACTCTTGTACCCCTTGACAGACTCATGGCAAGGCACACACAGGTGCGGTACATAGCATGGCATACTATATAGAGCCTATGGCTAAAGCATAGGGGACGACCTTCGTCCATTCTCTTTCTTCTGCCGTGGTCGAGCTGTGAATCTCACTCAACTTCACACCTTACAAATCAGGCTAGAACTCCTTCTTTGACTGATCCATTTTGAACTCTTTCAAAATCTTGTCAAGGTATGTACTCATTGAATGTCTTATCAAGCGTCTTGATCTATCTCTATAGATCTCGATGCCCAACATTTAAGTAGCTTTATCCAGGTCTTCCTTTGAAAAACTCCTTTCAAACAACCCTTTATGCTTTCCAGAAATTCTACATTATTTCCGATCAACAATATGTCAACCACATATACTTATCAAAAATTCTATAGTGCTCCCACTCACTTTCTTGTAAATACAAGTTCTTCATAAACTTTGTATAAAGCAAAAAAAACTTTGATCACCTCATCAAAGCGTATATTCCAACTCCGAGATGCTCGCTCCAGCCCATAGAAGGATTGCTGGAGCTTGCACACCTTTTAGCATCCTTAGGACTGACAAAACCTTCCGGTTATATCACATACAACCTTTCCTCAAGGAAACCATTGAGGAACCGATGTTTTGACATCCATCTGCCAGATTTCATAATCGAAAAATGCAGCAACTGCTAACATAATTCCAACAGACTTTAGCATCGCTACAGGTGAGAAAGTCACATCGTAGTCAACTCCTTGAATTTGTCGGAAACTTCTTTTGCGACAAGTCGAGCTTTATAAATGGTGACATTTACCATCAGCGTCTGTCTTCTTCTTAAAGGTCCATTTGTACTCAACGGCCTGCCGTTCAACGGACAAGTCTACCAAAGTCCATACTTGGTTTTCATACATGGATCCTTTCTCGGATTTCATGGCTCCTAGCCATTTGTTGGAATCCGGGCCCACCATCGCTTCTTCATAGTCTGTAGGCTCATCGTTGTCTAACAACATGATTTCCAAGACAGGATTGTCGTACCACTCAGGGCAGTACGTGTCCTTGTCGACCTACGAGATTCGGTAGTAACTTGATCCAAAGTTTCATGATCATCATCATTAGCTTCCTCTTCAATTTGGTGTAGGCGCCGCAGAAACATCTTTCTGCGTCGTGCTACCATTCAACTGAAGTTACGGTTCAATAACCTCATCAAGTTCTACTTTTCCTCCCACTCAATTCTTTCGAGAGAAACTCTTTCTCGAGAAAGGACCCGTTTTAGCAACAAACACTTTGCCTTTGGATCTGAGATAGAAGGTATACCCAACTGTTACCTTAGGGTATTCTATGAAGATGCATTTATCCGCTTTGGGTTCGAGCTCATTTAGGTTGAAACCTTTTTCACATCAGCGTCGCAGCCCCAAACATTAAGAAATGACATCTTAGGTTTCTGCCAAACCAAAATTCATACGGTGTCATCTCAACGGACTTAGATGGTGCCCTATTTAAAGTGAATGTAGTTGCCTCTAATGTATAACCCCAAAACGATAGTGGCAAATCGATAAGAGACATCATAGTACGCACCATATCTAATAGAGCACGACTACGACATTCGGACACACTGCTACCTCTTGAGCATGCGTTGGGTTTTCCCTTGAAGAGGAAAGGGTGATGCAGCGAAGTAGGTTAAGTATTTCCCTCAGTTTGTTGAGAACCAAGGTATCAATCCAGTAGGAGGAACAAGCAAGACACCGATATTTGCACCTACACAAACAATCAAACACTTGCACCAAACGCTATAAAGGGGTTGTCAATCCCTTCACGGTTACTTGCAAGGATGAGATCTGATAGAGATAGATATAGATGATTGCCAAAAGTAAAACTAAAAGGAAAGTAAATAAAATTGCAGCAAGGTAATTTTGGTATTTTTGGTTTATAGATCTGAAAATATATGATGGAAAATAGACCCGGGGGCCATAGGTTTCACTAGAGGCTTCTCTCTTAAAGGAAAACGATACGGTGGGTGAACAAATTACTGTCGAGCAATTGATAGAAAAGCGCATAGTTATGACGATATCCAAGGCAATGATTATGCATATAGGCATCACGTCCGTGTCAAGTAGACCGAAATGATTCTGCATCTACTACTATTACTCCACACATCGACCGACTCCTGCCTGCATCTAGATTATTAAGTTCATGAAGAACAGAGTAACGCATTAGGTAAGATGACATGATGTAGAGGGATAAACTCAAGCAATATGATGAAAACCCCATCTTTTTATCCTCGATGGCAACAATACAATACGTGCCTCGCTACCCCTACTTTGTCACTGGGTGAGGACACCGCAAGATTGAACCCAAAACTAAGCACTTCTCCCATTGCAAGAATTACCAATCTAGTTGGCCAAACCAAACCAATAACTCGAAGAGACTTGCAAAGATATGAAATCATGCATATAAGAATTCAGATTTGACTCAAATAATATTCATAGATAAGCTGATCATAAACCCACAATTCATCGGATCTCGACAAACACACCGCACAAAAGTATTACATCGAATAGATCTTCATGAAGATCATGAAGAACATGGTATTGAAGAGCAAAGAGAGAGAGGAAGCCATCTAGCTACTTGCTATGGACCCGAAGGTCTGTGGTGGACTACTCATGCATCATCGGAGGGGCAATGGAGTTGATGTAGATCCCCTCCGTGATCGAATCCCCCTCTGGCAGATTACCGAAAAAGGCTCCAAGATTGGATCTCACGGGAACCGAGGCTCCTGGCGGCGGAAAAGTATTTTTGTGGCTCTCTCTGGTATCCAGGGAATATTTGGGAATTTATAGGTCGAAGAGGTAGGGCAGGAGACCTGCCGTGGGCCCATAAGCCAGGGGGGCGCCCCCCCTCTAGGGCGCGCCCCTGTGGCTTGTGACGCCACGGCAGCTCTTCTGCCTTGGTCTCCAAGCTTGACAGGTTGCTTCTGGTCCAAGAAAAATCATATCGAAGATTTTATTCCGTTTGGATTCCGTTTAATATTCCTTATCTGCAATACTCAAAAAACAAGGAAAAAACATAAACTGGCACTAGGCTCTAGATTAATAGGTTAGTCCCAAAATTAATATAAAATAGCATATTAATGCATATAAAACATCCAAAACAGATAATATAATAGCATGGAACAATCAAAAATTATAGATACGTTGGAGACGTATCACACACCATCACACTATGGTGTTCCAGGTGGCGTGAGTTGTGAAACAACTTCCACATTGTCTTGAGTTGTATACCAAACGCGTAACTCAGATATTTACCTTCACGATCATATCGTAGACATTTTATCTTCTTGTCACGATGATCTCAAACTTCACTCTGAATTTGTTTGAACTTTTCAAACGTTTCAGACTTGTGTTTCATTAAGTAAATATCCCCATATCTACTCAAATCATCAGTGAAGGTAAGAAAATAGCGATATCCACCGCACGCTTCAACACTCATTGGATCGCTACATCAACATGTATCATTTCCAATAAGTCACTTGCCCACTCCATCATATCGGAAAACGGGGTCTTAGTCATCTTGCCCAAGAGGCATGGTCCACATGTCTCAACCGATTCGAAATCGAGTGAGTCAAAAGATCCATCAGCATGGAGTTTCTTCATGCGCTTTACACCAATATGACCTTGGCGGCAGTGCCACAAGTATGTGGTACTTTCATTATTAACTTTGCATCTTTTGGCATCAATGAACATGTGTATTACTACGATCGAGATTCAATGAACCATTCACATTGGGTGCATGACCATTGAAGGTATTATTCATGTAAACAGAATAACCGGTATTCTCTAACTTAAATGAATAACCGTATTGCAATAAAACACGAGCTAATCACGTTCATGCTCAACGCAAACACCAAATAACATTTATTTAGGTTCATCACTAATCCCGAAGGTAGAGAGAGCGTGCGATGGTGATCACATCAACCTTGGAAACACTTCCAACACACATCGTCACCTCGCCCTTAGCTAGTCTCCGTTTATTCCGTAGCTTTTATTTTGAGTTACCAACATTTAGCAACTGAACCGGTATTTAATACCCAGGTTCTACTAGGAGTACTCGTAAGGTACACATGAATAAAACGTATATCAAATATACTTCTGTTGACGTTGCCAGCCTTCTTATCTACCAAGTATCTAGGGCAGTTCTGCTTCAGTGACCGTTCTCCTCATAATAGAAGCACTCAGTCTCGGATTTGGGTTCAACCTTGGGTTTCTTCACTGGAGCAGCAACTGGCTTGCCATCCATGAAGTTTCCCTCCTTGCCCTTGCCCTTCTCGAAACTAGTGGTTTTACTAACCATCAACACTTGATGCTCCTTCTTGATTTCTACCTTCGCGGTGTCGAACATCGCGAATAGCTCAGGGATCATTATTTCCATCCCTGACATTTCATAGTTCATCACGAAGCTCTAGTAGCTTTGTGGTAGTGAATTGGAGAACTATACCAACCACTATCTTATCTGGAAGATCAACTCCCACTCGATTCAAGCGATTGTAGCACCCAGACAATCTGAGCACATGCTCACCGATTGAGCTATTCTCCTTCATCTTGCAGGCAAAGAATCTTGTTGGAGGTCTCATACCTCTCAACACGGGCACGAGCCTGAGATCCCAATTTCAGCTTTTAGAACATCTCATATGTTCCGTGACGTTCAAAACGTTTTGGAGCCTCAATTCTAAGCCGTAATGCATGACGCACTGAACTATCAAGTAGTCATCAGAACGTGCCTGTCAGATGTTCACAACATCTACAAATGACGCTTGAGGGGGTGGCGCACCGAGCGGTGCATTAAGGACATAAGCCTTCTGTGCAGCAATGAGGACAATCCTCAGATCACGGACCCAGTCCGCATTATTGCTACCATCATCTTTCAATTCTTTTTTCTCTAGGAACGTATCAAAATTCACAGGGGAGCTACAGCGCGAGCTATTGATCTACAACATAATTTTGCAAAGACAACTTAGACTATGTTCATGATAATGAGTTCAATTAATCATATTACTAAAGAACTCCCACTCAAATCAACATCCCTCGGGTTGTCTAAGTGTGACATGATCCAAATCCACCAACCTAAGTCCGATCATCACGTGAGATGAGGTGGTTTCAATGGTGAACATCTCCATGTTGATCATATCTACTATATGACTCATGTTCGACCTTTTGGTCTCCTGTGTTCCGAGGCCATGCCTGTACATGCTAGGCTCATCAAGTTTAACCTGAGTGTTCCGCATGTGCAACACTGGCTTGCACCCGTGATACGTCTCCAACGTATCAATAATTTATGAAGTATTCATGCCATGTTTACAATTATATGATTTTGGTATGATTTTATTAGAACTAACCCGGACTGACGCTGTTTTCAGCAGAACTACCATGGTGTCGTTTTTTTGTGCAGAAATAAAAGTTCTCGGAATGGGCTAAAAATTTACGGAGAATATTTTTGGAAAATATAAAAAATACTGGAGAAAAAAGATACCGAAGAGGAGTCCCGAGGCAGCCACAAGCCTAGGGGGCGCCCCTTCCCCCAGGGCGCGCCCCCTGGCTTGTGGGCCCCTCGGGAACCCCCTTGACGTGAGGCCGACGCCAAAAATTCCTATAAATACCAAAACCCCCAGAAAGAAACCTAGATCGGGAGTTCCGCCGCCGCAAGCCTCTGTAGCCATGAAAAACCAATTGGGAGCCCATTTCGGCACCCTGCCGAAGGGGGAAACCATCACCGGAGGCCATCTTCATCATCCTGGCGGTCTCCATGACGAGGAGGGAGTAGTTCACCCTCGGGGCTTAGGGTATGTACTAGTAGATGATACGTCTCCAACGTATCTATAATTTATGAAGTATTCATGCCATGTTTACAATAATTTTATATGATTTGATTAGAACTAACCCGGACTGACGCTGTTTTCAGCAGAGCTACCATGGTGTTGTTTTTGTGTAGAAATAAAAGTTCTCGGAATAGGCTGAAAATTTACGGAGAATATTTTTGGAAAATATAAAAAATACTGGAGCAAAAAGATACCGGAGAGGAGTCCCGAGGAGGCCACAAGCCTAGGGGGGCGCCCCCCCTAGGGCGCGCCCCCTGGCTTGTGGGTCCCTTGAGAGTCCCCCTGACATGATTCCAACGCCAAATATTCTTATAAATACAGAAACCCCCGAAAAGAAACCTAGACCGGGAGTTCCGCCACCACAAGCCTCTGTAGCCACGAAAAACCAATCGGGAGCCCATTCCGGCACCCTGCCGGAGGGGGAAACCATCACCGGAGGCCATCTTCATCATCCCGGCGGTCTCCATGACGAGGAGGGAGTAGTTCACCCTCGGGGCTGAGGGTATGTAGTAGTAGCTATGTGTTTGATCTCTCTCTCTCTCGTGTTCTTGAGATGACACGATCTTGATGTACCGCGAGCTTTATTAATATAGATGAATCATATGGAGAGTTCGCCTCTCTATCTTCTTGTGATGAATTGAGTTTTCCCTTTGAAATTTTCTTATCGGATTGACTCTTTAAAGGATTTGAGAACACTTGATGTATGTCTTGCGATGGGATATCCGTGGTGACAATGGGATGTTCTATTGATCCACTTGATGTATGTTTTGGTGATCAACTTGCGGGTTCCGTGACCTTGGGAATCTATGCATAGGGGTTGGCACACGTTTTCGTCTTGACTCTCCGGTAGAAACTTTGGGGCACTCTTTGAAGTTCTTTGTGTTGGATTGAACATGATGAATCTGAAATTGTGTGATGCATATCGTATAATCAAGCCCATGGGTACTCGTGGTGACATTGGAGTATCTAGGTGACATTAGGGTTTTGGTTGATGTGTATCTTATGGTGTTATTTTAGTACGAACTCTAGGGCTGTTCGTGACACTTATAGGGATTGCTCATAAGATTGATCGGAAAAGATAACTTTGAGGTGGTTTCATACCCTACAATAATTTCTTCGTTTGTTCTCCGCTATTTGTGACTTTGGAGTGAACTCTTTGTCACACGTGAGGGATTTACATATGATTCAACTATGTCAGTATTGTTGAGAGAACTTGCACTAGTGAAAGTATGAACCCTAGGCCTTGTTTCTAAGCATTGCAATACCGTTTGTGCTCACTTTTATCATTAGTTACCTTGCTGTTTTTATATTTTCAGATTACAAAAACCTATATCTACCATCCATATTACACTTGTATCACCATCTCTTCGCCGAACTAGTGCACCTATACAATTTACCATTGTATTGGGTGTGTTGGGGACACAAGAGACTCTTTGTTATTTGGTTGCAGGGTTGTTTGAGAGAGACCATCTTCATCCTACGCCTCCCACGGATTGATAAACCTTAGGCCATCCACTTGAGGGAAATTTGCTACTGTCCTACAAAACTCTGTGCTTGGAGGCCCAACACGAGTCTACAAGAAGAAGGTTGCGTAGTAGACATCAAGCTCTTTTCTAGCGCCGTTGCCGGGGAGGTGAGTGCTTGAAGGTATATCTTTAGATCTTACAATTGAATCTTTTAGTTTCTTGTTTTATCACTAGTTTGGTTTTATAAAAGAAAACTACAAAAAAAATGGAGTTTAGGTTGCATCAATTGGTTCGTCTTTTTAATGTCTTTCGTGAAAATAAGGATTCAGAAAATTGTGCTCAATTGGTAGAGGAAGAATGTATGAAAATACTTAATGAGAATTCCTAGAATGATGAGCATGATTGCAATGTTGTTAGTATGAATTCCTTGAATATTCATGATGCTAATGATATGCAAAGCTACAAGCTTGGGGATGCTATGTTTGACGAAGATGATATGTTTAGTCCCCCAAGTTTTGATGAGCAAATTTATTATGATGAAAGCATGCCTCCTATTTATGATGATTATTGTGATGACATGTATGCTATAAAGAATAATGATAACCATGAAACTTGTCATCATGATTTTAATTTTCAATTGGATTATGCTTCACATGATAGTTATTTTGTTGAGTTTGCTCCCACTACTATTGATGAGAATAAATTTGCTTATGTGGTGAGTAGTAAAATTTCTATGCTTGTAGATCATGAAAAGAATGCTTTATGTGTTGGTTATATTGTGAAATTAATTCATGATGCTACTGAAAATTATTATGAGAGAGGATCTTATGCTTCTACATATTGCAATAATATCAAGTTTCCTCTCTTTGTGTTCAAAGTTTTGAAGTTGCACTTGTTTTGCCTTCCTATGCTAGATGATTCTTGTTCCCATAAATTGTTTGCTCACAAAATCCCTATGCATAGGAAGTGGGTTAGACTTAAATATGCTTGTCATGAGATTCATGATGTTCTCTTACATGTTTCAAATACTATTCCTATGTGAGCATCATTGAAATCATCATGCCTAGCTAAAAGGCATTAAAGAAAAGCGCTTGTTGGGAGACAACCCAACACTTTTACTTTCTATTTTGATATGTTCACACGATTAAGCTACTGTAGTAATCATGTTTTATGCCTTTTGTTTCAATAAAGTGCCTAGTAAAGCCTTTGGGATAGTGTGGATGATAGTTGACTTGATTCTGTGCAAAAACAGAAACTTTTGCTCTCAGTCCAGGAATTTTGTAAATTCACTAGAACGTGATTTTGATCAGAATTTTTTTCACATGATTGATATACAAATTTCCTAGATTTTCCTAATTTTTCAGAATTTTTAGAGACAGGAAAGTATGGTTACACTACCGATATTCACAGACTGTTCTGTTTTTGACATATTCTGTTTTGCATGCATAGTTTGCTTGTTTTAGTGTTTCCATAGCTTATATTTAGCGGTATAAATTATGGGAATGATAGAATACAGTAGGTATCATGTGGAAACAATTATGAATCTTGTCTTGACAGTACCTAAGTGAATTATCTTTATTTATTATACTAACCCATCTCACGAAGTTCCGTTAAGTTTTGTGTGATTGAAGTTTTCAAGTTTTGGGTGAGACACCGATATGAGGAGAATAAGGAGTGGCAAGAACCTAAGCTTGGGGATTCCAAAGTCACCCCCAAGGTAACATCCAAGGAAGACTCAAGCGCCTAAGCTTGGGGATGCCTTCCGGGGCATCCCCTTTTTCGTCTTCAACACTATCGGTATATCTTACTTGGAGCTATATTTTTATTCGTCACATAATATGAGTTTTGCTTGGAGCATCATTTTATTTTATTTTTTTATGTTAGGAGTTATTTATAATCTTGTTTTTCAATAAAAAGTTCCAAGAATTGTCTTAGGATGCTTGCATTGCATGTTTTGATGTGTGCTGTGTAAAAACAGAAACTTTTGCTGTAGTGTTTGAATTTTCATATTTTACTGGAACGTGGAACGTTTCTGAAATTTTTACACAGTATTTTCATATAAATTATTTAGAATGTCCTAAATTTTCATAATTTTTTGAGTTACAGAAGTACACTGTTTTCATAAATTGCTACAGACTGTTCTGTTTGGACAGATTGCTGTCATAGTTTCGTTATCTACTTATCCTATAGTTTCCATAGCCTATATTGGTAGATATAAATTGTGGAAATGATAGTATACAGTACCTAATATTTGAAAATTATTGTGCAACTTGTCTTGGCAGTACATAAAGAGTTGATTTATTATTATGTGTACTAACCTATCTCACGAGTTCTTTTTGAGTTTTGTGTGGATGAAGTTTTTGAGAATAGGTGAAACCATGATATGAGAGGATTGAAAAAGATTCAAAAGCTCAAGCTTGGGGATGCCCAAGGCACCCCAAGTAAATATTTCAAGAAGTCTCAAGCATATAAGCTTGGGGATGCTACACATCCCACCTCTCTTCATCAACAATTATCGGTTAGCCTATGTTGAGCCTAAATTTTTATTCGTTCACATGATGCGTGCTATTCTTGGAGTGCTATTTTTCTTTTGCTTGCTGTTTAATAAAATGCTTAAGATCTGAAATTCTTAGATGAGAGAGTCTTCACATAGTTATTATATTATTGACTACGCATTGATCTTCACTTATATCTTTTTGGAGTAGCTTGTCATTCACTCTCGTGCTTCACTTATATCCTATGATTAAATGGTTGAATGAATTGAATATCATAAATCTGAAATTAAATATGCTTCGTATACTTATCCCATGGGGAGTAATGACTTCACACATAATAAGTATAGGTGGTAAAATTTATTGAAAGTTAGCAAACACCGCATTGGTCACTTGAATAATTCATGAAAGAATATTGAAGGAAGAGAGATTCCACATATAAATATACTATCTTGGACATATTCTATGATTGTGAGCTCATTAATTATTTTCAAACTCGAGCAAATTAGTTGAAATTGGACAAGGAAGACAACTTAATGAGTTATGTTTGGGTATATTTGTATAGAAGTTATATTGTTATGGATCCTCCAACATGTGGTGCTTGCTTCCACCTCATACTAGCCTAAACTTCCGCACCAAGTAGAAATACTACTTGTGCATCCAAACACCCTTAAACCAGTTTTGCCATGAGAGTCCACCATACCTACCTATATGCGGTATTTACCTGCCGTTCCAAGTAAATTTGCATGTGCCAAACTCTAAACCTTCAAATAATATTCTGTTTTGTATGCCCGAATCGCTCATATAGTAACTAGGGGTTGTCAGTATCTTCCATGCTAGGTGGGTTATTCTCATGATATGTGTTGATTCACTATCATTCACAAGAAAGTGGCTGGTATTCGGGATGCCCAGTTCCATGCTCGAAAATCAAATCAAAATAAAGGGAAACAAAACTCCCCCAGGATTGTTGTTTGTATGGACGGTACCCGTGGATTCGGCTCGCCGTGGAGTGTGATTGATTGGTGGAGGGGGAGTAAAAACTTTACCATTCTGTTTGGGAACCGCCTATAATGTATCTAGCATGGAAGATACCGAGATCTCTCGGTTGTTTTGTTGACAATGAAAGCATACCGCTCAAAATTATTATTCATCTCTGTTTTAAAAGCTCGAGCTCTGGCACCTCTATAAATCAATGCTTCCCTCTGCGAAGGGCCTATCTTTTACTTTCTAGTACTTACCTTTATGCAAGAGTCATGGTGATCTTCACCACATCCTATTTTTCGCCTTTTTCTCTTGGCAAGCGTCATGTGTTGGGGAATGATCTAGACATATATATCCACACAAATATATTTGATCATGAATTATTATTGTTGACAATTATCTATATGATAAATAAGTTGGGAGGCGAAACATTAAGCCCCTATCTTTCTCTGTGTTCGATGGATGCTATTTGTTCTAAAAATATGCTTTGAGTGTCAATAATCATGGAAGACTATATGATAGTTGAGTATGTGGAATTTGCTAAATCAAAGCTCTTACATAGACCCTTCCTGAAAATAAGATGAATTGCAATTGTTCGATGACTGGGAATATGGTTTGTTAGTTTTCAAGAAACTTTCTGGTCTATATTTTAACATGTGAATAGCTTGTTACTTGATCATGAGAAGTTTTATGAGATGAGCTACTGTTTATGGTTTATATTTATGCTAGAAAAAGTGATTGGAATTATCATTGATCAAACTTGTGCACTTGCTAGCATTCACACTTCATAAATTATTTCTTTTATCATTTACCTACTCGAGGACGAGCAGGAATTAAGCTTGGGGATGCTGATACGTCTCCAACGTATCTATAATTTATGAAGTATTCATGCCATGTTTACAATAATTTTATATGATTTTGGTATGATTTGATTAGAACTAACCCGGACTGACGCTGTTTTCAGCAGTGCTACCGTGGTGTTGTTTTTGTGCAGAAATAAAAGTTCTCGAAATAGGCTGAAAATTTACGGAGAATATTTTTGGAAAATATAAAAAATACTGGAGCAAAAAGATACCGGAGAGGAGTCCCGAGGAGGCCACAAGCCTAGGGGGCGCGCCCCCCTGGCTTGTGGGTCCCTCGAGAGTCTCCCTGACGTGATTCCAACGCCAAATATTCTTATAAATACAGAAACCCCCGAAAAGAAACCTAGATTGGGAGTTCCGCCGCCGCAAGCCTCTGTAGCCACGAAAAACCAATCGGGAGCTCGTTCCGGCACCCTGCCGGAGGGGGAAACCATCACCGGAGGCCATATTCATCATCCCGGCGGTCTCCATGACGAGGAGGGAGTAGTTCACCCTCGGGGCTGAGGGTATGTACTAGTAGCTATGTGTTTGATCTCTCTCTCTCTCGTGTTCTTGAGATGACACGATCTTGATGTACCACGAGCTTTATTAATATAGATGAATCATATGGAGTTTTCCCCTCTCTATCTTCTTGTGATGAATTGAGTTTTCCCTTTGAAGTTTTCTTATCGGATTGAGTCTTTAAAGGATTTGAGAACACTTGATGTATGTCTTGCGATGGGATATCTGTGGAGACAATGGGATGTTCTATTGATCCACTTGATGTATGTTTTGGTGATCAACTTGCGGGTTCCGTGACCTTGGGAATCTATGCATAGGGGTTGGCACACGTTTTCATCTTGACTCTCCGGTAGAAACTTTGGGGCACTCTTTGAAATTCTTTGTGTTGGATTGAACATGATGAATCTGAAATTGTGTGATGCATATCGTATAATCAAGCCCATGGGTACTCGTGGTGACATTGGAGTATCTAGGTGACATTAGGGTTTTGGTTGATGTGTATCTTAAGGTGTTATTTTAGTACGAACTCTAGGGCTGTTCGTGACACTTATAGGGATAGCTCATAAGATTGGTCGGAAAAGATAACTTTGAGGTGGTTTCGTACCCTACAATAATTTCTTCGTTTGTTCTCTGCTATTTGTGACTTTGGAGTGAACTCTTTGTCGCACGTGAGGGATTTACATATGATTCAACTATGTCAGTATTGTTGAGAGAACTTGCACTAGTGAAAGTATGAACCCTAGGCCTTGTTTCTAAGCATTGCAATACCGTTTGTGCTCACTTTTATCATTAGTTACCTTGCTGTTTTTATATTTTCAGATTACAAAAACCTATATCTACCATCCATATTACACTTGTATCACCATCTCTTCGCCGAACTAGTGCACCTATACAATTTACCATTGTATTGGGTGTGTTGGGGACACAAGAGACTCTTTGTTATTTGGTTGCAGGGTTGTTTAAGAGAGACCATCTTCATCCTACGCCTCCCACGGATTGATAAACCTTAGGTCATCCACTTGAGGGAAATTTGCTACTGTCCTACAAAACTCTGCGCTTGGAGGCCCAACACGAGTCTACAAGAAGAAGGTTGCGTAGTAGACATCAGTAGCTATGTGTTTGATCTCTCTCTCTCTCGTGTTCTTGAGATGACACGATCTTGATGTACCGCGAGCTTTATTAATATAGATGAATCATATGGAGTTTTCCCCTCTCTATCTTCTTGTGATGAGTTGAGTTTTCCCTTTGAAGTTTTCTTATCGGATTGAGTCTTTAAGGATTTGAGAACACTTGATGTATGTCTTGCGATGGGATATCCGTGGTGACAATGGGATGTTTTATTGATCCACTTGATGTATGTTTTGGTGATCAACTTGCGGGTTCCGTGACCTTGGGAATCTATGCATAGGGGTTGGCACATGTTTTCGTCTTGACTCTCCGGTAGAAACTTTGGGGCACTCTTTGAAGTTCTTTGTGTTGGATTGAACATGATGAATCTGAAATTGTGTGATGCATATCGTATAATCAAGCCCATGGGTACTCGTGGTGACATTGGAGTATCTAGGTGACATTAGGGTTTTGGTTGATGTGTATCTTAAGTTGTTATTTTAGTACGAACTCTAGGGCTGTTCGTGACACTTATAGGGATTGCTCATAAGATTGATCGAAAAGATAACTTTGAGGTGGTTTCGTACCCTACAATAATTTCTTCGTTTGTTCTCCGCTATTTGTGACTTTGGAGTGAACTCTTTGTCGCACGTGAGGGATTTACATATGATTCAACTATGTCAGTATTGTTGAGAGAACTTGCACTAGTGAAAGTATGAACCCTAGGCCTTGTTTCTAAGCATTGCAATACCGTTTGTGCTCACTTTTATCATTAGTTACCTTGCTGTTTTTATATTTTCAGATTACAAAAACCTATATCTACCATCCATATTACACTTGTATCACCATCTCTTCGCCGAACTAGTGCACCTATACAATTTACCATTGTATTGGGTGTGTTGGGGACACAAGAGACTCTTTGTTGTTTGGTTGCAGGGTTGTTTGAGAGAGACCATCTTCATCCTACGCCTCCCACGGATTGATAAACCTTAGGTCATCCACTTGAGGGAAATTTGCTACTATCCTACAAAACTTTGCACTTGGAGGCCCAACACGAGTCTACAAGAAGAAGGTTGCGTAGTAGACATCAACCCGTTGTATGCGAATGTAGAGTCTATCACACCCGATCATCACGTGGTGTCTCGAAATGACGAACTTTCGCAACGGTGCACACTTGGGGAGAACACAATTTTATCTCAAAATTTTAGTGAGGGATCACCTTATAATGCTACCGTCGTCCTAAGCATAACAAGGTGCATAAAAGGATTAACATCACATGCAAATCATAAGTGACATGATATGGCCATGAACTTGTGCTTTTGATCTCCATCTCCAAAGCACCGGCATGATCTCCATCGTCACCGGCATGACACCATGATCTCCATCATCTTGATCTCCATCAACGTGTCACCATCGGGGTTGTCGCGCCAACTATGCTTCTACTACTATTGCTACCGTTTAGCGATAAAGTAAAGCATTACACAGCGCTTAATGAGTGACACGCAGGCCACATAATAATTAAATACAACCCTATGGCTCCTGCCGGTTTCCGTACTCAACGACATCCAAGTCGTGATTATCTATACAAAAACATTATCATCTCATACATCACATATATCTCATCATGTATTTGGCCATATCATATCACAACATACCCTGCAAAAACAAGTTAGACGTCCTCTAATTGTTGTTGCATGTTTTACGTGGCTGCTATGGGTATCTACCAAGAACGATTCTTACCTATGCAAAAGCACAACGGCATGGTGGCGGTGGTGGTGGAGCTGTCCCGGCAGGGCTTCGCCAAGCACGACCGAGACGATCTAGTGGAGAACAGATCTTAGAGGGACAGAGAGGCAGCCGTGGAATTTTCAGGTTGGGGCTGCCCTTAAAAATCCTCTAGTATGTATAGGAGGAAGGGAGGGGAGGAGGCAGCCCCAAACCCTCCACCAAGGAGGGTTCGGCCGAACCAAGGGGGAGGAGTCCTCCCCCAACTAGGATTCCTCCTCCCACAAGGGAGGTGGAGTCTTGGGAGGACTCCCCACTTGGCCCTCCTCTCTCCTCTTCGCATGGGCCCTTAGGGGCTGGCTTGCCCAGCCCACCAAGGGCTGGCGCGCCACCCCTAAGGCCCAAGTGGCCCCCGGAGTGGATGGCCCCCTCCCGATGGACCCCCGGAACCCTCCCGGCACCCCCGATATACTACCGGTGACGCCCGAACTTTTTCCGGTGACCAAAACGGGACTTCCTATATATCAATCTTTACCTCCGGACCATTCCAGAGCTCCTCATGACGTCCGGGATCTCATCCGGGACTCCGAACAACCTTCGGTCACCAACATACATAACTCAATACTACCGAAACGTCACCGAACGTTAAGTGTGCAGACCCTGCGGGTTCGAGAACCATGTAGACATGACCGAGACACCTCTACGGTCAATAACCAATAGCGGGACCTAGATGCCCATATTGATTCCTACATATTCCATGAAGATCTTTATCGGTTGAACCTCTATGTCAAGGATTCAGTTAATCCCGTATGTTGTTCCCTTTGTTCTTCGGTATGTTACTTGCCCGAGATTCGATCGTCGGTATCTCTATACCTAGTTCAATCTCATTACCGGCAAGTCTCTTTACTCGTTCCATAATACAAGATCCCATGGCTAACTCTTTAGTCACTTTGCTTGCAAGGCTCATTGTGATGTTGTATTACCGAGTGGGCCCTGAGATACCTCTCCGTCATACAGAGTAACAAATCCCAGTCTCGATCCATGCCAACTCAACAGACACCCTCGGAGATACCTGTAGAGCACCTTTATAGTCACCCAGTTACGTTGCGATGTTTGATACACACAAGGTACTCCTTCGGTGTTAGTGGGTTGCATGATCTCATGGTCATAGGAACAGATACTTGACATGCAGAAAACAAGAGCAATAAACTGACACGATCATATGCTACATTCATAGTTTGGGTCTTGTCCATCACATCATTCTCCTAATGATGTGATCCCGTTATCAAATGACATCTCATGTCTATGGCTAGGAAACCTTGACCATCTTTGATCAACGAGCTAGTCTATTAGAGGCATACTAGGAACACGGTGTTGTCTATGTACCCACACATGTATATGAGTTTCCAATCAATACAGTTATAGCATGGATAATAAACGATTATCATGAACAAGGAAATATGATAATAACTAAATTATTATTGCCTCTAGGGCATATTTCCAAAAGTAATGACTTTTTGCGGTGTGTTTGTTGGGATCCGATGAATTTTGAGTTCATGATCAGTTTCTATCCATGAATATTATTTGAGTCTTCTTTGACCTATTATATGCATGATTACTTATAGCCTCGTATTTCTTCTTCGAATCTTTGGTTTAGTTAGGCCAACTAGATCGTTTTTTCTTGCCATGGGAAGAGGTGCTTTGTGATGGGTTCGATCTTGCGGTGTCCTCTCCCAGTGACAGAAGGGGCAGCAAGGCACGCATGTATCGTTGCTATTAAGGATAACAAGATGGGGTCTATTCCTACATGAATAGATCTTGTCTACATCATGTCATCGTTCTTATTACATTACTCCATTTTTCCATGAACTTAATACACTAGATGCATGCTGGATAGCGGTCGATGTGTGCGGTAATAGTAGTAGATGCAGAATCGTTTCGGTCTACTAATCTTGGACGTGATGCCTATATAATGATCATCGCCTTGGATATTGTCATGATTATTTGATCTTCTATCAATTGCCCAACAGTAATTTGTTCATCCACCGTGTGCTATACTCATGAGAGAAGCCACTAGTGAAACCTACGGCGCCCGGGTCTTCTTTTCCAACATATTGCTTTCCGATCTATCTTTTTCCGCTTTCGTTTTTAGATCTATTATTCCAAAAACCCAAAAATATCTTGCTGCACTTTTTATTAGCCTCTTTTATTTTGTGTTCTTGTGCGATCTATCTATCCAATCTATTACAATCTGATCTATCTTTTTACCGTGGAGAGATTGACAACCTCTCTTACGCGTCGGGTTGCAAGTATTTGTTCTTTGTGTGCAGGTGCCGTTTACATAGTGTTGTGTGGTTCTCCTACTGGTTCAATAACCTTGGTTTCATAACTGAGGGAAATACTTACCGTAGCCATGCTGCATCATCCCTTCCTCTTTGGGGAAATACCGACGCAGTCTCAAGCCATGCCAAAGGAATTTCTGGGGCCGTTGCCGGAGAGACATCATTAACATCTATCAGGTTCCTAATCACAATCTCATCTCCTTGCAATTTACATTATTTTCCATTTGCCTCTCGTTTTCCTCTCCCCCACTTCACAAATTTGCCGTTTTATTCGCCCTTTTTTTCTTGTTTGCCTTTTTCTCGTTAGATCTTTTATTTGCCTACCTTGTAGCTATGACTAGCGTCACTACTCCCCCTTTGTCACCAGATTTTGAAGTTCTATACTTCAAACAAAAACAAGGGGAAAATTTGAAAGATGCCTGGTATAGGTTAATGGAATCCTATCACATTTGCAATCTAAAGGCAGATGCAAAGATTTTGCTTCGAAATTTTTACATAGGATTAGCTTTGCATCATAGACAACTCTTGGATTTTGCCGCTAAAGGGAACTTTATTGAGCTTGATGCCAATACCGCTTACGAAATTTTGGAAGGGATATTGGGGGTCCCTCCACCAAAAAAGGGGTTTTATTTTACACAAGAAGGGGTTCAAATTATAGACAAATTGGGTGATTTACATAAACATTTGGTCGAGTTGCAAAAATATAATGAACCTCTTTAACATATTAGTGGAAACCTCAATCGCATGAATACTTTGAGTACTCTTTGCAATAAGCGTTTGGATATTTTAGATCTCAAGATGGTCTCTTCTCCTAAAAATTTGGGGAAGCGTAAAGAGCCTCCCAGGTTTGAGAAAGCCCTCACAAAGGTAGCAAAAACTAAAGATGACAATACTTGAATCTATGCTTTATGCCTAGCTATGGGCGTAAAACGATAGCGCTTGTTGGGAGGCAACCCAGTGAATAAATTTATTTTCACCTTTTTCTTTCTGTTCTTGAGTGTTGACACAATTATGCTACTATTATGATTGTGTTTTTATGTTTTATTTAGTGTTTGTGCCAAGTAAAGCCTTTAGGATGATTCATAAGATGAGTAGAAACAATGCTGAATCTGAAACATAAACTTTGACTCCGGTGCAGGAATTTTCATTTTTTACTAGAACGTGATAATGAGCTGAAATTTTAACACAGTATTTCTATACAAATTCTTTACGTTTTCCTAATTGTTCAGAATTTTTAGTGTTACACAAGTATGGTTAGAGTACATATTATTACAGACTGTTCTGTTTTTGACAGATTCTGTTTTCGTTGCATTGTGTGCTTGTTTTGATGAATCTACGGTTTGTATTAAAGGGTATAAGCCATGGTAAAGTTAGAATATAGTAGATATAATGCAATAATAAAATACTAATGGGTTTGCAACAATACTTAAAGTGGTGGTTTGCTTTATTATACTAACGGATCTCACGAAGGTTTTGTTGAGTTTTGTGTGATTGAAGTTTTCAAGTTTTGGGTGAGATCACGATGGATGAAGGAATAAGGAGTGAAAAGAGCCTAAGCTTGGGGATGCTAAAGCACCCCCAAGATAATATCCAAGTAGAAACAAGCAACTAAGCTTGGGGATGCCCCGAGTGGCATCCCCTCTTTCTTCTAACGACCATCAGTATTTTACTTGGAGCTATATTTTTCTTCGTCACATATCATGAGTTTTGCTTGGAGCGTCTTGTATTATTTGAGTCTTTGCTTGATTTGCTTTTTAGTTTGTTATAAGTATCCTTGCTGGACACACCTATTTGAGAGAGCCAAAATTATGCTATGATTTGTTAGAATTGCTCTATATGCTTCACTTAAATTTTTTGAGCTATGCAATTGCTCTAGTGCTTCACTTATATCTTTTTGAGCACGGTGTGCTTTAAATTTCTGAAGAAATACTCTCATGCTTCACTTTGATTAATTTGAGAGTTAGTAAATTTTGAAGAAACACTCTCATGCTTCACTTAGATTAATTTGAGAGTTAGTAAATTTTGAAGAAATCCTCTCATGCTTCACTTATACTATTTTGAGAGATGAAATTTGTATGCTCATGTTCTTCACTTAAATTTATTTGAACTTGTCAAAAGAAATGGCAATATATGAAACTAGTCCCAAAGTGATAGATATTCAAGAGGGATATAATAAAAACTTTCATGAAGATCATTGGACAAATTAAACTTGATTCCTTGTAATAGTTTTGAGACATGATGATAGTAATATGTGAGTCATGTTGGTGAGTAATTACGCTTTAGTAAGAATATTGGTGTTAAGGTTTGTGATTCCCTATGCAAGCATGAAAGTCAATAGTTATGCAATGAAATTACATCCTACTTATGGTGCAGTATTCGGTGTTAGTTATGCTTAATGCCCGTTTATGTGAATTTTCGTTTCTTGGCTGGTTGCTTCTCAATCTATTTGCTAGCCTCCACTTGTACTAAGTAGAAATACTACTTGTGCATCCAAAATCCTTAAACTCAGCTTTGCCTTATGAGTCCACCATACCTACCTATATGCGGTATTTCCATGCCGTTCGAAGCAAATTTGTATGTGCCATCTCAAATTTTCAAAATGAATTTCCTTTTTGTGTGCTCATACCGCTCATGAAACGGTAGGGGGTGTCCAATATTTTTCCCTGCTAGATGTGTTATTCTCAAGAAGAGTGTTTATTCACTTGTCATTGTACGAGAGTATGGCGGTAATAGGGATGCCCAGTCCCGAAATGAATGAAATTTACTTTATGTTGTCAAATAATAAATTCTTTGGAAAGTGTTGGTATGGAAGGCAACCGTGGATACGGCTAGCCATGGATTGTGAAAGAATGGTGGAAAAAGGAATAAACTTTATTTTATGTCTGGGAGCCGCCTATGATGTATCTAGCATGGAAAGTATTGAGAACTACTCGGTCGTTTTCGTTGACAGGAAAGGCATGCCACCCAAAATATTTCTCTCTCTCAATTTAAGCTTTGAGCTCTGGCACCTCTACAAATCCCTACTTCCCTCTGTGAAGGGCCTATCTATTTACTTTACGCAATTTTTATTTATATTTGAGTCTCCATCTTCTCTTATAAAGCACCAACTAGGGGCACTATGATCATACCTGTGCATTGGGTGTAGTTAATATTTGAGTGTGTTTCATGAATGGATCAATGATTGAGCATGATGGGCTAGGGATAACTTTCTTTAGTGTTGATATTTTGAAAGACATGGTTGCTTGTTGGCATGCTTGAGTATTAAAGTCTTTATGTCAAAACTAGACTATTGCTTTGAACCATCTAAAAGTCCAAATGTCCATGCTACAAAAGAAAAGAATATGTGATGAACATGTTAGGCAGCATTCCACAATAAAAATTCTGTTTTTATCATTTACCTACTCGAGGACGAGTAGGAATTAAGCTTGGGGATGCTGATACGTCTCCAACGTATCTATAATTTTTTATTGTTCCATGCTGTTATATTATCATTCTTGGACGTTTTACAATCATTTTATAGCAACTTTATATCATTTTTTGGGACTAACCTATTAACATAGTGCCAAGTGCCAGTTGTTGTTTTTTGCTTGTTTTTTACTTCGCAGAATATCAGTATCAAATGGAGTCCAATCGCGATGAAACTTTTTGGAGATTTTTTTGGACCAGAAGAAAGCCAAAGAACCAAAGAAGCATCCGGGAAGAGGCCCAGGGGCCCCAGAAGACACCAGGGCGCGCCAGAGGCCCCCGACGCGCCCTGGTGGGTTGTGGTGGCCTTGGGACCCCCCTCCACCGCCTCTGATCTCTATAAATACCCAAATATTCCAGAAACCCTAGAGGAGGCGACGAAAAATACTTCCAGCCGCCGCAAGTTCCAGAACCGCGAGATCCAATCTAACACCATCACAGAGGGGTTCATCATCCTCATTGGTGCCTCTCCGATGATGCGTGAGTAGTCCACCATAGACCTACGGGTCTGTAGGAAGTAGCTAGATGGCTTTCTCTCTCCCTTTTTTGATTCTCAATACAATGGTCTCTTAGAGATCTATTTGATGTAATGACTTTTTGCGGTGTGTTTGTTGGGATCCGATGAATTTTGAGTTCATGACCAGTTTCTATCCATGAATATTATTTGAGTCTTCTTTGATCTCTTATATGCATGATTACTTATAGCCTCATATTTCTTCTTCGAATCTTTGGTTTAGTTAGGCCAACTAGATCGATTTTTCTTGCCATGGGAAGAGGTGCTTTGTGATGGGTTCGATCTTGCGGTGTTCTCTCCCAGTGACAGAAGGGGCAGCGAGGCACGCATGTATCGTTGCTATTAAGGATAACAAGATGGGGTCTATTCCTACATGAATAGATCTTGTCTACATCATGTCACCGTTCTTATTGCATTACTCCGTTTTTCCATGAACTTAATACACTAGATGCATGCTGGATAGCGGTCGATGTGTGGAGTAATAGTAGTAGATGCAGAATCGTTTCGGTCTACTAATCTTGGACGTGATGCCTATATAATGATCATCGCCTTGGATATCGTCATGATTATTTGATCTTCTATCAATTGCCCAACAGTAATTTGTTCACCCACCATGTGCTATACTCATGAGAGAAGCCACTAGTGAAACCTACGGCCCCCGGGTCTACTTTTCCAACTTATTGCTTTCCGATCTATCTTTTTCCGCTTTTGTTTTCAGATCTATTATTCCAAAAACCCCAAAAAATACCTTGTTGCACTTTTTATTTGCCTCTTTTATTTTGTGTTCTTGTACGATCTATTTATCCAATCTACTACAAACCAATCTATCTTTTTACCGTGGAGAGATTGACAACCTCTCTTACGCGTCGGGTTGCAAGTATTTGTTCTTTGTGTGCAGGTACCGTTTACATAGTGTTGCGTGGTTCTCCTACTGGTTCGACAACCTTGGTTTCATAACTGAGGGAAATACTTACCGTAGCTGTTCTGCATCATCCCTTCCTCTTTGGGGAAATGCCAACGCAGTCTCAAGCCACGTCAGGCTGCTGGGAGACGAGACGAGAAGGTGCTTGCCAACTACTTCCTGCTAGCGCTCAAACCCAACATGAGGAGCTAGCTAATGAACTTGCCAGAGGGATCCATCTCTTCCTAGGCGGACCTGTGCAATCAGTTCGTTGGGGCTTACCACGGGGGCCAGAAGCTCCCGGGGCAACCCAGCGGCCTGCACGTGCGACCCCAGCGGGATGGCAAAACCCTCCGCAAGTACATCCAGAGGTTCAGCCGCGTGCAACACAACATCCCGAACATCCACCCCGCCACGGTGATTGCTGTGTTCCACACGAACGTGCACAATCGCCGCATGCGCGGGGAGATGAGCATCAACAAGGTGCGGGACATCGCCGAGCTCTACGCTCTGGACGATAAGTGCGCGCGGGCTGAGGAAGGGAGGAGGCTCCCGGGAGAGGACACTGGCGCGGAGGTCGACTCCGATGACGACGGGAACGCGCTTGCCTCCTCGAGGAAGGGACCTAAGCGCAACAAGAAGCGCAAGGGCAAGGCAGTGATGGCTGTCGAGAGCTCCAGCAAGCCTAATGCCGGCAAGAAGGCCAAGTCAGAGGAACCCGGCAAGAACGTTGCTGCGTGCTCCAGAGACGATGAGGCTGCGGCGGGCGAGAAGACCGACAAGCCCTACTGCAAGATCCACCTCACCAAGGGCCACGACATCAACGAATGCTGCCAAGTACAATAGCTTGCTGAGAAGCAGAAGCAAGAGTACGAAAGGCGCGACAAGGAAAAGGGCTGAGATGGTGCTGGTGGTCCCGACAGCAAGAACCGCGGTGGTCGAAGCGACCGTCGCGGCAAGGCCAAACAGCAGAAGGAGAAACCTGCTAGAGACCGAGGCAACAAATCCGACAATCATGATGACAATGACGAAGATTAAGAGGGCTCTTACAAGCAAGAGTTCCAGAAGGCCATGGATGCCATGTGTGTTGACGGAGGCGAATCTTTGCACTCCTCCCACAGGCAGCTCAAGCAGTGGGTCCGCGAAGTCAATGCGGCAGAGCCAGCGGCAGAGGCGAGGAAACCCCTCAAATGGTCCAACACTCCCATCATCTTCGACGCTGAGGACCACCCCGACTGCGTCACCACGGTCAGGTGCGTGCCATTGTTGATCTCACCAACGATCCGCAACCTGAGAGTCACGAAGATGTTGGTCGATAGTGGGGCCGGCCTAAACCTGATCTCGCCCGATGTGATCAAGCGGATGCAGATCCCTGATTCGGACCTCAAGCCGACGGGCTCCTTCCAAGGAGTGGACGGGGGAAGATCTCAGCCAAAGGGGAAGATAACCCTCCTGGTCACATTCCGCAGCGAGCTCAACTTTAGGACAGAGAGGGTCGTTTTCGACGTTGCCAAGATGTCGCTGCCGTATAATGGGATCCTAGGCCGCCCGGCACTGGCGAAGTTCATGGCGGCATCCTGATACGTCCATTTTGCATCATGATTTCCTACTAATATTTATTATGTTTTGTTGAGTAATAATGCTTTAGGGAGTGATTCTAATGCCTTTTCTCTCATAATATGCAAGGTTTACATGAAGAGGGAGAATACCGGCAGCTGGAATTCTGGACCTGAAAAAGCACATCAGAGATACCGATTCTGCACAACTCCAAAGAAGCTGAAATTTTACGGAGAATATTTTTGGAATATATGAAAAATATTGGAGCAAAGAACTACCGGAAGGGGCCACCCTGGTGGGCACAAGACACCAGGGCGCGCCAGGCCCCCCAGGCGCGCCCTGGTGGGTTGTGCCCTCCTCGGCCCACCTCCGGTGCCCATCTTCTGGTATATAGGGTCTCTTGATCTAAAAAAAATAAGGAGAGGACTTTCGGGACGGAGCGCCGCCGTCTCGAGGCGGAACTTGGGCAGGAGCACTTTTGCCCTCCGACGGAGCGATTCCGCCGGGGGAACTTCCCTCCTGGAGGGGGAAATCGAAGCCATCGTCATCACCAACACCCCTCTCATCTTTGGGAGGCCAATCTTCATCAACATCTTCAACAGCACCATCTCCTCTCAGATCCTAGTTCATCTCTTGTGTTCAATCTTTGTACCGGAACCTCAGATTGGTACCTGTGGGTGACTAGTAGTGTTGATTACATCTTGTAGTTGATTACTATATGGTTTATTTGATGGAAGATTATATGTTTAAATCCATTATGCTATTCAATACCCCTCTGATCTTGAGCATGAGTATTATTTGTGAGTAGTTACCTTTGTTCTTGAGGTCACGGGAGAAGTCATGTCGCAAGTAATCATGTGAAGTTGATATGTGTTTGATATTTTGATGATATGTATGTTGTGATTCCCTTAGTGCTGTCATGTGAACGTCGACTACATGACACTTCACCATCCTTGGGCCTATGGGAATGCATTGTGGAGTGGTTATTAGATGATGGGTTGCTAGAGTGACAGAAGCTTAAACCCTAGTTTATGCGCTACTTCGTAAGGGGCTGATTTGGATCCAAACATTTAATGCTATGGTTAGATTTTATCTTAATACTTTTCTCGTAGTTGCGGATGCTTGCGAGGGGGTTAATCATAAGTGGGAGGTTGTTCAAGTAAGAACAACACCCAAGCACCGGTCCACCCACATATCAAATTATCAAAGTAGCGAACACGAATCAAACCAACATGATAAAAGTGACTAGATGAAATTCCCGTGTACCCTCAAGAACACTTTGCCTATTACTAGAGATTGTTCTTGCTTGTCCTTTGCCACAAAAGGATTGGGCTACCTTGCTGCACTTTATTTACCGTTACCGTTACTTGTTCGTTACCAATTATCTTGCTATCAAACTATGTGTTACCTACAATTTCAGTGCTTGCAGAAATTACCTTGCTGAAAACCGCTTGTCATTTCCTTCTGCTCCTTGTTGGGTTTGATACTCTTACTTATCGAAAGGACTACGATTGATCCCCTATACTTGTGGGTGTCGGTGTCAAAACCAGCGGATCTCGGGTAGGGGGTCCCGAGCTGTGAGACTAGAATCGATGGTAACAGGAGACAAGGGAGACGATGTTTACCTAGGTTCGGGCCCTCCTATGGAGGTAATACCCTACGTCCTGCTTGATTATATTGATGGTATAAGGGTTACCGAGTTGATCTACCTCGAGATCGAATAGCTAAAACCCTAGATGAGTTCTCCTTTTTTACAACCTAAAACCCTCCGGCTTATATAGACGCCGAGGGTACCTAGGGTTTACACATGGTCGGTTACATGTCGAAGGGATAAACATGACTATTCACTACTCCAAACATGGAGGATACGCCACGATCCCCGAAGCTTCCTTCCTGGAGACAGGGTCTTCGATCAATCCAATGCTTGGCAAGCGGCCCATATAGTCCGGCCCATGAGAAATAGGTCGGCCTCCCGAGGACCCCTTAAACCTGGACTCCCTCAGTAGCCCCCGAACTAGCCTCCAACGCCAAGGGTCCTAGCTCCAGCTGCTTCATATGATCAGAGTCTTCGGCTTGCGAGGCGAGTTCCTTTCTCCAAATAATGATCGGCCGAGTTTAGTTCGGCCTCTGACGACGTGTAGTTTTCCCGATCATGGATCGTCTGAACACCATGAATAACTTGGCCCTGAAGGCCAATCGTCAAGGAGTAAATAGTGTTCCCTGACAACCTTTCAGATGAAAGGTCCCGGCCCACCACGACCGCTGAACCAGTCGCAAAAACTCGATTCGCGGTTCGAGGCCGTTTTCATCAGCACGATCCATCAATGCATAGATCGTGCTCCGTTTCACACGGGATATGTTTAATCATACGCGTATAACGGCACGCACGTCTTGGGAAGCGGAGGGATTCATGGTGCAGTGAAGGGAGGCTAACCGGCGACAAGCCCAATAAAAGGGAAAGAAAACCCCAGGGTTTAACCGTGCTTCCCATCCGCATCCCCGCTTCCCCAATCTCCTGAGCCTCCAGAGCTCAGATCTAGGTTTTCCACCCTTCCTCCTCCGAGCTCAGCCATGGCTGGCTCAGGCTCTAACGGCAAGTGGGAGGCTTCCACAGTCACAGACCAGGACATCCGGGAGCTCAAGGACGCCGGCTATCTCCCCGCCAACATCTTCCATCGCGCCCCGGAGGAGTGCCAGGTGATCCCCACCCCCAAACCAGGCGAGAGGGTGGTTTTCATTCCTCACTTCATCCGAGGACTGAGCTTCCCACTCCACCCCTTCGTTAGGGGCCTCATGTTCTTCTACGGACTCGACTTCCACGACCTCCCGCCGAACTCCTTCATGCACATATCGGCCTTCATCATCGTCTGCGAGGCCTTCTTGCGGGTCGAACCACACTTCGGACTATGGCTCAAGATATTCAATATCAAGCCGAAGTGTGTCACAGGCGAACACGCAGACTGCAGCGGGGTGGTCATCAGCAAGCTTCCCCGCGCTGGATGGCCATCCGGTACCTTCATCGACACCATCAAGACTTGGCAAAAAGAGTGATTTTACATCACCGAGCCAAGGGAGGAGGGCGGAACTGTTCCTGCCGAATTCAGATCCGGTCCCCCGACCAGATTGACCTCATGGGTCCGAAAAGGCCTCGACTGGGGGTCGGATACAGAGGTGGACGACCTGCAGAGGCGCATCGCCTCCATGATCAAGGACAAAATCGAGCTGGTCAACGTGGTCCAGATTATGCTCCGGCGGCGCATCCTCCCCTGCCAGTGCCGGGACTCTCCTATGTGGACTTATCGGCTTGATGATGAGCCTACGATTCGTCGGCTCTTCCGCACCACTCGGGAGAAGCTGTGGAAGGCGCTGTTCAAGGCGCAGGAGAACTGGCCAGCCGAGAAGGAGGACCGGGGCCTGCGCGCCGATAAACCCCCTTCCCAGGTATAACATAGTTTTGCTTGATCGGCTTTATTTTCCTGAAGGAAATCTAAGCACTTTCCGATCACTTCCGTAGGAATGGTTGAGCAAGGCCACGGGCATCAAATGCCCGGCTCCACAGCCCGAAGACCCTAGGTCCCAGCTGCTGTCGGAGATGCTTGTCGTGGCGCCTTACAAGGCGCCAGAGAAGAAGGAGGAGAAGAAGAAACCAGGCCAAGAAGGCCTGCGCATCAGGGACCAGCCAGAGGCTGTGTCCGAGGAAACCCATGCCTCCTCGAATCAAGAGGAGGAGCATGAGGGCGAGGGGGAAGGCGATTCCCCCCTCGCAAGAAAGAGGGCGGCGTCACCGGACGCCACAGAGGATGTACCTCCTCCCGCCCCGAAGAAAACGCGTCGAAGACAGTTAATTCTGTCCGACGACAGTTCGGACTCGGATACTGAGTCCGAGGACTTCGAGAAGGTTCCACGAAGGAACCTCAGGGTCAAGCCCATAGCTCGAAGGTAAAGATCCGAAGACTTCTTGAGCTATTAGTGCTAAGTTTTGAATGTTATTAACATGTGAGCGCCTATTGACTTGCAGCCCACCACGTGTTCTCCCCACCGATCAAGTCTCGGACGGGGAGACCCCGCCCGCCGAGCTAGCGGAGAGCGGGACCGCGTCGCACCCCGCTCCTCCGGGCTCCGCGAAGGATGCCGCGGAGGTATCATCCCAACAGGCTCCTTTGGAGCCGGACACCAGTGGTGGGGGCGACGACGTCATGGTCGAGGCTGACGCCTCGGCCGTCGAAGACCGGGGGAAAAGCCCCTCCCAGATACTGAGGAGACCGGACGAGGGGATGTTCGGTCCCTTCCGAGGTCGTCTCCAGAGCGCACCATGCCTCCGGAGGCACCGGTTCAATCCCCGGTTGGAGATCGGGCTAACCGATCTTCACCGGTGCCACAGACCGATGGGTGGCCGGCTATGGGGGAGGCTCTGTCAAGCGCCTCCATCTCAGAGGAGCACCGCACCCTTATGGGTGCGGTTTTACAAAGCATTCAGTCCATTGATAGCGGACTGAAGGAGGCCTTCAAGGGTCTTCTGACGGGCTTCCAGGTAAGCCACGTAATGTTTTGTTAATTTACTATGTTCGTGCTATCGTTGTATATATAGTAGCCCCCGAGCCCTAGGTGAGTTTGGAAAAACTCACCTGGGGGTCAATCATAGACCATTAACCGAACAATGCATGTCCCAATAGCCCTTAAGAGGACCGAACATGTGATCGTGTTTATGATAGTTCGGAGGTTTGAATCCATGTAACCTGATAGGGGTTTGTTATGTGTAGGCTTCGTCATCGGCGGCGGCAGTTAATGCCGCCGAGCTAGACGAGCTAAATCGGAAGCTCAAGAGCTCCGAAGATGAGCTCGACGCTCTGAATAAGAGATTCGACGAGGCGCAAGGTATGCCGGATTATAATATCTGAATTTTTCATGACCGTACTGTCGAAGCAGTATTTTTATATGTTTGATGCTTACGCAGCCTCGGCGAAGGAAATTGAGAAGCTCAAGGCCGAGCTTCAGGAGGCGAAACAGGAGGCCGTGAGCGAGAAGGCGGCGGCCGAACTAGCGGCTGCCGCGCTCTCCGATTTAAAAGCCACCGGTGCCAAAAATGAGGCCCGGGTGGAGGAAATCCAGCAGGAGCTCAAAGACGCCGGTCAGAAGTGCGAGGACCTCGAGCAAAAAGGCAAGGAGCAGGCCGCCGAGCTATCCGCTCTGAAATCCGATCTCCGGAAGGAGCGGGTGGATAGGTGGTTCTTTGAAGAGCAAGTCAGCCAGGTCAAGGCTATCACGGATGGTAAGCCGTATTTACTGCAGTGTGTCTTCGGGGATAGCAAGTTCGCATTGCTTACCCAAGTGTGGCGTTCCTCAGGCGCCTTCTCGGACCTCCAGAAGAGCACAGCGGACGCGAACCAGTTCTATGCTTCGCGGGGAGAGAGAGATGAAGCTCGGCTGTTTTGGGCGCAATTTGAAGCCTCCGAGTGCTCTCATGTCCTCGTTGAGCAGCTGAAGCAGCTGATGGAGCTACACCGGATGGCAGAGCCGGCCATGAAGGATCTATGCATCCGGCTATGGCCCGACGAGCCGTTGCCGAGCAGCTACTTCGGCCTGGTGCAGAAGCTGAGCAACACCTCGCCTCGGATCGACGCACTAAGGCGGTCCTCCTGTATTGAGGGAGCTCGGATGGCCTTCGCAAGGGCCAAGGTGCACTGGCCGGGTCTTGATCCGACGAAAATAGCCACTGCTCGGCCGCCCCCTGGAAAGGAGCATAGGTGCCCTGAGCGATACTTCTCCGTAGTTATGGATGGTGCTCGGGCAATAGAGGCTCAATGTTCGAGAGAAAACATTTATGAGTAAATGTGTTGTAATATGTCCGAAGACCTTTTAATGCGTTTATATTTAAGATGCATGGTTTATCATGTATTTCGTGTTTTGCATCCTTTATAACTCCTGTGTGGCCGTTGAAACTGAAAGTTGCGAGTCGTTGGCTTCAGCCCCCATGTAGATACTACGCGGGGTGTCTCTACCAACGCACTGTGACCCTTAGCCGAGCTATCGGTACCCGAAGGCGGTAGTGTGGGGTGGACAAGGTAATCGGACCGTAATGCTTTATTGCTTTCACTTAGCCGTAGGGGCGCGAGAAAGGAGTGCGGGGGGCTGATGACTAGCCCCCAGGGGTTTGTGATGTTCGGATGAACCGCGGCCAAAGCCGATATCACATGGTTTGTACGAGTACCAAACCCATCGTATGACACGGAGTAACCTCTAATCGAGGTTTATTTAAGCTCGGATTCGCAGACCGGTTCTCGCATACTATGACAGTCAGTTTTCGGCTTTCTCCGCTGAGGCGCTTGACCAGGCTAGCCGGAAGCACAATCGCAGTGGTTCTCCCTTTGCCCTTTTAGCCGAACGTAAAGGGGCAAGCACAGGAGCCGGGCAACCCAACTATTGACCCAAGACATAGTTCGGAACCAATGCATATAAAGCGGAATTCCAAGACGCCGAACGCAAAATCAATCGTGCTTAGGGCGATTTTTCAAGCCCCCGGTCTATTAGCCGGTTGCATCGCAAAGTATACCAAACAGGTTCGCAAGAAGAGGGGGAAAATAGAGAGTGTGCCAAAAAAAAGACAGCGAAGCGATCGTGTATGATATATCTGTATTTTACTCACCAACTCTTATTATTCGAATTGCCAATGCAACTATTTACAGGTATTTAAAAATGAAATATAAACCTTATAGGAGGGGTTGTACCAGGGGTCTTCGATGGGTGACCTGACGTCCTCGATGTGCCCTGTCGTTTGTCCGCTCCTGCGTCTCCTAAGGAGTTGTATACCGCTATGGGTTTTGCTGTTCGGCGAGTGGACTTTGGAGAAAAATCTTGAGAAGTCGACGAAGTGTGAATGAGCTTTACGCCGTAGAAGGTACTTTATGGTACCTGTAGTGTGCCCGAAGACGTTTTGATGGTCATAGTTCGGTCCAGCCGAACACTTACCCTTTGATAGTTTTTCCCCACCGCTGCCCATGGAATTTTGAGCGCGAAGTTGTGTCTCCTCGGCACGTACTTTGCTGGTTCTAGGGCTGTGCGATGGAGGGAAAGTCCCTATTTATGGGGAGAAGAAGGTTCTGGTACGTCAGGTTGAAACCGAGCTCGCTTCCCAGCCTTACGTGCTTTTACAACAGATGTCGGCGTTTGCCGATCATCAGTGTAATGGAATTCGGCCGCCAGGGCCAACGCATGTTCCTCAGTTCGGAGGGAGCGCTCTGTGTTGCCATTAACGGTAATGACCCCATTGGGGCCGGGCATTTTGAGCTTGAGGTATGCGTAGTGTGGGACGACATTAAAGCGAGCGAACGCTGTACGGCCAAGCAGGGCGTGATAGCCGCTGCGGAAAGGTATGATGTCGAAGATCAAGTCCTCTCTTCGAAAGTTATCGGGCGAGCCGAATACTACTTCCAGGCTTAAAGAGCCTGTGCACCGGGCTTCGACGCCTGGGATCACTCCTTTAAAGGTAGTGTTGCTGGGTTTGATTCTCGACGGATCTATGCCCATCTTTTTCACCGTGTCTGAGTAAATCAGATTGAGGCTACTTCCTCCGTCCATTAGGACTTTAGTGAGGTGATACCCGTCTATGATGGGGTCTAGGACGAGGGCGGCCGAACCCCCATGCCGGATACTGGTCGGGTGGTCACGTCGATCGAAGGTGATCGGGTATGCCGACCATGGGTTATACTTCGGGGCTACAGGCTCTATGTCGTAAACCTCGCGAAGGGCGCGCTTCCTCTCCTTTTTGGGTATATGAGTGGCGTATATCATATTTACTGTTTTTACCTCTGGAGGGAATTTCTTTTGTCCGCCACCAATCGGACCGCGGGGCTCATCCTCGTCCTCGCTGTGTGGGCTCTTGCCTTGGTCCTCGGATGCGAGCTTGCCGACCTGTTTGAATACCCAACAGTTACGGTTGGTGTGGTTGGCGGGCTTCTCTTGAGTGCCATGGATCTGGCAAGGCCTCTCCATGATCTTGTCCAGCGGGGTGGGTCCGTCGCGATTGCCTTTAGGAGGCTTCTTCCGCTGCCCAGGCCGGGAGTTGCGGAAGCCGGCGTTAACGGCCGTGTCATCGGCATCACTATTGTTGTGCCGGCGCTTATTCTTGTTGCGCTTTGGTTTCCCGTTTCCATCCGGAACTTCGGAGGTTTCGGGGTCTTCGGGGTTGTGGCTACGTCTTGCTAGCCAGTTATCCTCGCCCGCGCAAAAGCGAGTCATGAGTGATGTAAGGGCGGACATTGTCCTTGGTTTATCCTAGCCGAGCTGACGAGCCAGCCACTCATCCCGAATATTGTGCCTGAAAGAGGCTATTGCTTCGGCGTCCGGGCAGTCAACGATCTGGTTTTTCTTGGTCAAGAACCGATTCCAGAATAGCCGCGCGGATTCTCCTGGCTTCTGGACGACGTTGCTTTGGTCGGAGGAGTCCGGTGGCCGAACATAAGTGCCCTGGAAGTTAGATCGGAATGCATCTTCTAGATCCTCCCAGCACCCAATGGAGTTTTCGGGAGGCTATTTAACCAGTGCCGAGCTGGCCCCTTGAGCTTCAGGGGTAGGTACTTGATGGCGTGGAGGTCATCTCCTCGCGCCATGTGGATGTGGAGGAGGAAATCCTCGATCCATACGGTTGGGTCAGTTGTCCCATCGTATTGTTCTATGTTTACGGGCTTAAACCCTTCCGGGAACTGATGCTGCATCACCTCGTCCGTGAAGCACAGTGGGTGGGCAGCGCCTCTGACCCGAGCTATGTCGCGCCGGTGATCGGCGTCTATCCTAGCCCGGTTTAGTTCCCGACTTTTATTGTTGCGGTCGAGCCAAGACCGGTACCCTTCCCGTCTATCGGGTGAGTATCCTCTGGATCCGTAGATGGATCGCGTACGACCAACTCTGTAGTCCAGGTCGTGTCGCAGGTCGAACCTGTCATCGGGCTCTAGTGGCTCTTTTCCCCATCTACGGCTATCGTCGGCCTATAGCCGGTGTCGTCAGCCGTCCTGTCTCGTCCTCGAGGAGGGCGGTCTGGCTTGTCGTATGGGGTATGTTTGGGAGACGGCGTATCAGTGAGCTCGTCATCGAATTGTGGCAGTAGCCTTCTGCGTGGATATCTCTTAGGTTGGTCCGATAGACCGGTACCGTATCCTTCCTCAACTGAGAGGATTCTCGTCCATCGATCGTTGAGGTTGTCTTGTTCGGCTTTAAGCTGCCGTTCTTTTGCTTTCAGGCTGCGGGCTGTGGCTATAAGCTGCTGCCTGAACAGTTCCTAATCTTCAAGATTATCGGGGATGGCGAAGTCATCGGCTTCCGGGATGTCCTCCTCCTCGATAGGGGGAAGGTAATTGTCGTCCTCGGAATCATTTAGATCGTCGGGGTTGCGCCGGTCTTCCGGCCTCTCCTGACCCTCTAATGGGTGTTCGGGGATATCGGGATCGCCGAGGTCTTCCGGGGTGTCTCCGTCCCCGGTGCCGTCGATAGCTTTTCTTCCCTTTTTGCCTTTTGACCGTTTATGCGGCTTTCGGTGTCTTGACGACGCTTCACCCGATTTGTCGCCATCGTTTTTCGAAGTGTCCACCATGTAGACGTCGTATGTGGAGGTGGCAGTCCACCGCCCGGTGTTAACGGGGGTGAGGGCGCGATCCTCCTCATCCATGTATTCTGCCTCCTCAGAGGCATAGTCCAACATGTCGGTTAAATCCTCGACAGTGGCTACCAAGTGGGTGGTGGGTGGGACGAAAAATTCGTCCTGACCCGCCTTGAGCCCGATCTGAGCACAGATCGTGGTTGGGTCGTCGGTAATCTTCATCGACGAGATCCGATCTAGGGCCTCGTTGAGTATCGAGAGCTTGATCGGGTCGGCCTGCTCAGAGCTTCCGGAGTTAACCTCCGATGCGTCCGCGCGGGGGGAGTGTTCGGCAAGAACAGGTGTCCGGACGTCTGGCACTATGACCGGGTCCGGACTGAGGGTCGGGTCCTCGCCGGGGTAGATCCCGTGGGTGGGACCGAAAGATGGATCTGAGGTTAAAGCCTCAGAGTCTTCGGGCGTGGCAGGCGAGACCGCGAGCCCGGTTAGTGACAGGTCGCCCCGAGAGTCTACGGAGAACTCTAGGTTCCCGAATCTGACCTCTTGATCAGGGGCGAAACTTCCGACACGGCCTAGATGGCCGGTCGGGTCAGCGTGCAGCACAATGCTGCCGAAAGCGAAGATCTGTCCGGGGACGAAAGTGTCCGTATTGCGGACCTCTTCATTGATGACGAGGCGAGCCATCGATTCCTTTGGCGATCACAGCGAAACTCTCAATGAAAGCACCAATGTCGGTGTCAAAACCGGCGGATCTCGGGTAGGGGGTCCCGAGCTGTGAGACTAGAATCGATGGTAACAGGAGACAAGGGAGACGATGTTTACCCAGGTTCAGGCCCTCCTATGGAGGTAATACCCTACGTCCTGCTTGATTATATTGATGGTATAAGGGTTACAGAGTTGATCTACCTCGAGATCGAATAGCTAAAACCCTAGACGAGTTCTCCTTTTTTACAACCTAAAACCCTCCGGCTTATATAGACGCCGAGGGTACCTAGGGTTTACACATGGTCGGTTACACGTCGAAGGGATAAACATGCCTATTCACTACTCCAAACGTGGAGGATACGCCACGATCCCCGAAGCTTCCTTCCTGGAGACGGGGTCTTCGATCAATCCAATGCTCGGCAAGCGGCCCATATAGTCCAGCCCATGAGAAATAGGTCGGCCTCCCGAGGACCCCTTAAACCAGGACTCCCTCAGTGGGTCATCAAGACTCTTTTCTGGCGCCGTTGCCGGGGAGTGAAGCGCTCTTGGTAAGTGGAAATCGGTAAGGAAAAACTTATACTACGTGCTGAAATTTATTGTTACTTGTTACTATGGAAAACAATCCTTTGAGGGGTTTGTTTGGGGTATCTTCACCTCGACCGGAACCACAATTAGTTGCCCCTCAACCTACTGAACCTACTGAAAATATTGGTTATGAAATTCCTTCGGGTATGGTAGAACAACTGCTTGCTAAACCTTATGCAGGAGATGGAACCGAACATCCTGATATGCACCTCTTATATGTGAACGAAATTTGTGGATTATTTAAGTTTGCTGGTCTACCCGGAGATGAAGCTAAAAAGAAGGTTTTCCCTTTATCTTTGAAGGGAAAAGCATTGACATGGTATAGGCTATGTGATGATATTGGATCATGGAACTGGAATCGATTGCAATTGAAATTCCATCAAAAGTTTTATCCCATGCATCTAGTTCATCGTGATCGGAATTATATATATAATTTTTGGCCTCGTGAAGGAGAAAGCATTGCTCTAGCTTGGGGGAGGCTTAAGTCAATGTTATATTCATGCCCCAATCATGATATCCCGAGAGAAGTTATTATTCAGAATTTTTATGCTCGGCTTTCTCGTAATGATCAATCCATGCTCGATACTTCTTGTGCTGGTTCTTTTATGAAGAAGACTATTGAATTCAAGTGGGATCTCTTAGAAAGAATTAAACGCAACTCTGAAGATTGGGAACTCGACGAAGGTAATGAGTCAGGTATAAAGCTTAAGTTTGATTGTGTTAAATCTTTTATGAATACCGATGCTTTTCATAAGTTTAGCACTAAATATGGACTTGACTCTGAGATAGTAGCCTCTTTTTGTGAAGCATTTGCTACTCATGTTGATCTCCCTAAAGAGAAGTGGTTTAAATATCACCCCCCTATTAAAGAAGAAATTAAAGAACCGGTCATAGCTAGAGATGAAACCGTCATTTACAATGTTGATCCAGTTGTGCCTACCGCTTATATTGAAAAACCACCTTTCCCTGTTAGGATAAAGGAACATGCTAAGGTATCAACTATGGTTCGCAAGAGTAATATTAGAGCGCCTAAGCCCCCTGAGCAAATTAAAGTAGAGCCTAGTGTTTCTATGGTTAAAGATCTCTTGGTAGAAAATGTTGATTGGCATGTTATCTACTTCTGTGATGAAGCTGCTAGAATGGCCAAACCTGATGAAAAAGATAAACATAGACCCGTAGTGGGCATGTCTGTTGTATCGGTCAAAATAGGAGATCATTGCTATCATGGTTTATGTGATTTGGGTTCTAGTGTGAGTGCTATTCCTTTTACCTTATACCAAGAAATTATGAATGAAATAGCACCTACTGAAATAGAAGACATTGATGTTACTATTAAACTTGCTAATAGAGACACCATCACACCGCTTGGGATTGTTAGAGATGTTGAGGGCTTGTGTGGGAAAGTAAAATACCCTACTGATTTTCTAGTTCTTGGTTCCCCACAAGATGACTTTTGTCCCATTATCTTTGGTAGACCTTTCTTGAGCACATTCAATGCTAAGATAGATTGTGAAAAACAAATTGTCGGTGTCAGTTTTGGTGACGTGTCTCATGAGTTTAATTTTTCCAAGTTTAGTAGACAACCCCGTGATAGAGCATTGTCTAGTAAGGATGAAATAATTGGTCTTGCTTCTATTTCCGTGCCTCCTACTGATCCATTAGAACAATATTTGCTTGACCATGAAAATGATATGCACTTGCATGAAAGAAATGAAATAGATAAAATTTTCTTTGAACAACAGCCTCTCCTGAAACACAATTTGCCTATCAAAACTCCTGGAGGTCCTCCTCCACCTAAAGGTGATCCTGTGTTTGAATTAAAACAATTGCCTGATACTTTGAAGTACGCTTATCTTGATGAGAAAAGATATATCCTGTTATTATTAGTGCTAACCTTTCAGAAAATGAAGAAGAAAGATTATTAAAAGTTCTAAGGAAGCACCGGGCTTCTATTGGATATACTCTTGATGGTCTTAAGGGAATTAGTCCCACTCTATGTCAGCACAAAATTAATATGGAACCTGATGCTAAACCCGTTGTTGATCACCAACGGCGATTGAATCCTAAGATGAAAGAAGTGGTAAGAACTGAAATATTAAAGCTTCTGGAAGCAGGTATAATCTATCCCATAGCTGATAGTAGATGGGTAAGTCCCGTTCATTGTGTCCCTAAGAAATGAGGTATTACCGTTGTTCCTAATGATAAAAATAAACTCATTCCACAAAGAATCGTCACTGGCTATTGAATGGTAATTGATTTTAGAAAATTAAATAAAGCTACTGGAAAAGATCATTACCCTCTACCTTTCATTGATCAGATGCTAGAAATATTATCTAAGCACACACACTTTTGTTTTCTGGACGGATATTCTGGTTTCTCTCAAATACCTATGTCACAACCTGATCAAGAGAAAACCAACTTTACTTGCCCTTTTGGAACCTATGCTTATAGACGTATGCCCTTTGGTTTATGCAATGCACCTGCTACCTTTCAAAGATGTATGACTGCTATATTCTCCGACTTTTGTGAAAAGATTGTGGAGGTTTTCATGGATGATTTTTCCGTTTACGGGACTTCTTTTGATGATTGCTTAAGCAACCTTGATCGAGTTTTGCAGAGATGTGAACAAACTAATCTTTTCTTGAATTGGGAGAGGTGCCACTTTATGGTTAACGAAGGTATTATCTTGGGGCATAAAATATCTGAACGAGGTATTGAGGTGGATAAAGCTAAAGTTGATTCAATTGAGAAAATGCCATGTCCTAAAGATATTAAAGGCATTCGAAGTTTCCTTGGTCATGCTGGTTTCTATAGGAGGTTCATTAAAGACTTCTCTAAAATTTCTAGGCCTCTTACTAATCTTTTGTAAAAGGATATCCCTTTTGTCTTTGATGATGATTGTGTGGAAGCCTTTGAAACACTCAAGAAAGCCTTAACTCTGCACCTATTGTTGAACCACCTGATTGGAACTTGCCTTTTGAAATTATGTGTGATGCTAGTGATTATGCTGTTGGTGTTGTTCTAGGACAAAGAGTTGATAAGAAATTAAATGTTATTCATTATGCTAGCAAAACTCTAGACAGTGCCCAACGAAATTATGCTACTACTGTAAAAGAATTTTTAGCAGTTGTTTGCTTGTGATAAATTTAGATCCTACATTGTTGACTCCAAAGTTATTGTTCACACCGATCATGCTGCTATAAAATATCTTATGGAAAAGAAAGATGCGAAACCTAGACTCATTAGGTGGGTTCTCTTGCTTTAGGAATTTGACTTACATATCGTTGATAGGAAGGGAGCTAAGAACCCCGTAGCTGATAACTTGTCTAGGTTGGAAAATATTCTTGGTGACCCACTACCTATTGATGATAGCTTTCCTGATGAACAGTTAGCTGCAATAAATGTTTCTCAAAACACTCCTTGGTATGCTGATTATGCTAATTACATTGTCGCTAAATATATAGCACCTAGCTTCACGTACCAACAAAAGAAAAAAACTTCTATGATTTAAGACATTACTTTTGGAATGACCCACATCTTTATAAAGGAGTAGATGGTATTATTAGACGTTGTGTACCTGAGCATGAACAAGAACAAATCCTACGGAAATGTCATTCCGAAGCTTATGGATGACATCATGCGGGAGATAGAACTGCTCATAAGGTATTAAAATCTGGTTTTTATTGGCCTACTCTCTTCGAGGATGCCCGTAAGTTTGTCTTGTCTTGTTATGAATGTCAAAGAATTGGTAATATCGGTAAGCGTCAGAAAATGCCTATGAATTATTCACTTGTTGTTGAACCATTTGATGTTTGGGGTTTTGATTACATGGGACCTTTTCCTTCCTCTAACGGGTATACTCATATTTTGGTTGCTGTTGATTGTCACTAAGTGGGTAGAAGCTATTCCAACTAGTAGTGCTGATCACCACACCTCCATTAAAATGCTTAAAGAGGTTATCTTCCCGAGGTTTGGAGTCCCTAGATATTTAATGACCGATGGTGGTTCACACTTTATCCATGGTGCTTTCCGTAAGATGCTTGCTAAATATGATGTTAACCATAGAATCGCATCACCCTATCATCCTCAATCCAGTGGTCAAGTTGAACTTAGCAATAGGGAAATAAAATTGATATTACAAAAAACTGTCAATAGGTCTCGAAAGAATTGGTCTAAGAAACTAGATGATGCACTTTGGGCCTATAGAACTGTCGGTGCACTAGAACCGGGGTATCCAGTGCCCCTAACTTATGCACAGGCGGTAGTAGCAAAACCCGCTGGGAAGGCTACCACATCTCCAAGCAAGCCTTCAAGATCCAGCATTCGGCAACAACAACCTGCACAAGGCTAAGCAAGCGCCGGCAACACTAGCACAACAGCCCAGGAGGGGCCCTAAACGTGCCGGCTACGCCTCCGGAGCTTGCCGGGGACCGAGGCGCGCACATCTCCGGAAGACCCGGCAAGCCGTCCCCCGGCAAGCACGAGCTAACCAGCCACCGCTCCACCGCATCGCTACACCAGTCACTTGTCGATGCGGTGTCGAGCCCTCAAACGGATAAACAGCTCTCACTAAGCACGTGGCTGCATGTCGGAAGGCAAGTTATGCCCAGTTGACACCCGCCCTGCAGCGTGTCAAGACCATAAGCAACGGCTAGCCAAGCGGTGGTAAGAGCTTGCCGGGGATGCACCCCCGAGCGCCACCTAGACTAGTAATCATGGTATTTTGTCCTAAATGCCAGAGTTAGGTATGATAGCTCTGCTAAGCTATCTAATCGATAGATAATAACTGTTTTGCCATTGTGGTAACCCCTTGCACTATAAAAGGAGGCCCAAGGCAACCTAGCTCAAGATTCGGACCTTTGGACACTTGTACTCGCGTAGTAGCTCACCCCGACAGCAGCTCTTGCCGGGGTTAAGCGCTGCGTGTTCTTCGTGTTCCTCTGATCAATCCACCAAAAGCAGGAGTAGGGTTTTACGCTTAGCAGTGGCCCGAACCTGGGTAAAATGCCAGTGTCCTGATCATCGCGCCGTCTCATGCTCTCCGCTCTTCGTGCAACGTGACCCCCCTTGCCGAACCACAAGGGGCCTCTGGTCCCATAGGTGATCATGAGCATCCGTGCCCCGCATCTTTGGCGCGCCAGGTAGGGGGCGTGCATCATTTGCGCAAACCCGAGTTCATGAACGGCGAATCAATCTTCATCATCATCTTCTTTAGCCATGGCTCCCAAGAAGAAGCCCAGCGCGACCGCACATCCCTCCACTTCGAAGGCCCCCTTGCATGCAGCCGCGGGCACAGCGGGCGTCACGGAGGCTGCGAGTGGGGAAGGCGTCGTGGGCGACATGGCTGGTGCAGGCGGCGCCACCGTCGTGTCCCCCACGGCCGAGGTTGGAGCCGGGAACGCAGGCGAGGAGCAACAGCAACAACACCCTGGCGAACGCGCCCCTAGCACCGCGAACGGAGGGGGCAACCGATCACCGCCTCCCCGTCGTGCGGATGGCCGTGGTCGTCACGGCGGCGCCCCATCCGGAGCAAGCCGTGACCCCCCCGTCCGCGCACGTTACCAGCGGAGCTACTGGGCGCACGCCCTGTTCAGAACAAGACGGAGCGCCGAGCGGAGCCGCAGCCTCTGTTGGGGAACGTTGCATGGGAAACAAAAATTGTCCTACGAACACCCAAGATCTATCTATGGAGATCAACAGCTACGAGAGGGAGAGTGGATCTACATACCCTTGTAGATTGCTAAGCGGGAAGCGTTAAGAAACGCGGTTGACGTAGTCGAACGTCTTCGCGATCCAAATCGCAATCCGTCCCGCGATCCACTCACGAGCCGTCCCGATCTAGCGCCGAATGGACGGCACCTCCGCGTTTAGCACATGTACAGCTCGATGACGTCTCCACCTCCTCGATCCAGCGAGCAAGGTCGGAGTAGTAGATGAGTTCTCCGGCAACACGACGACGTGGTGGCGGTGGTGGTGGTGCTATCCCGGCAGGGCTACGCCTAGCGCTACCGAAACCGCGAATGGAGGAGAAAACGATCTAGGGAGAGAGAGGGGCGCCAAGGGCTTCGTGTGTACTCTTGGGGCGCCCCCTACCCTCTATATATAGGTGGAGGGGTGTGGAGATCAGCCCCTCCAAGCCCTAGGGCGCAGCCAAGGGGGAGGAGTTGGACTCCTAGTCCAATTCCCTCCCTTTCCATAAACAGGTGGACTTTCCACCTCTCCCAAGCCACATGGGCCTTGATGGACTTGTGCGCCTGGCCCAATAAGGCCAGGGCGCCTCCCCTCAGCCCATGCAAATACTTGGGACGTGGTGGAACCCTTGGTGGAATTCCAGACTCCTCCGGAAGTTTCCGAAACCTTCTAGAAGCTTCCCCGTACAATACCGAAAAACCCGAAACTTTTCCGGTAGCCAAAATATGACTTCCCATATATAAATCTTTGCCTCCGGACCATTCCGGAACTCCTCGTGACGTTCAGGATCTCATCCGGGACTCCAAACAACCTTCGGTCACCAACATACATAACTCAACAATACCAAATCGTCACCGAACGTTAAGTGTGCAGACCTTGCGGGTTCGAGAACTATGTAGACATGACCGAGACAACTCTATAGCCAATAACCAATAGCGGGAACTGGATGCCCATATTGGTTCCTACATATTCTATGAAGAGCTTTATCGGTCGAACCACAATGTCAAGGATTCAGACAATCCCGTATGCAGTTCCCTTTGTCCATCGGTATGTTACTTGCCTGAGATTCGATCGTCGGTATCTCCATACCTAGTTCAATCTCGTTACTGGCAAGTCTCTTTACTCGTTCCGTAACAGAAGATCCCGTGACTAACTCCTTAGTCACATTGCTTGCAAGCTTCTTGTGATGCTGTGTTATCGAGTGGGCCCAGAGATACCTCTCCGTCATAAGGAGTGACAAATCCCAGTCTCGATCCACGCCAACCCAACAGACACCCTCGGAGATACCTGTAGAGCACCTTTATAGTCACCTAGTTACGTTGTGACGTTTGATACACACAAGGTACTCCTCCGGTGTCAGCGAGTTACATGATCTCATGGTCATAGGAACACATACTTGACATGCAGAAAACAATAGCAATAAACTGACACGATCATATGCTACGTTCATAGTTTGGGTCTTGTCCATCACATCATTCTCCTAATGATGTGATCCCATTATCAAATGACAACTCATGTCTATGGCCAGGAAACCTTGACCATCTTTGATCAACGAGCTAGTCTAGTAGAGGCTCACTAGGGACATAGTGTTGTCTATGTATCCACACATGTATCTGAGTTTCCGATCAATACAATTCTAGCATGGATAATAAACGATTATCATGAACAAGGAAATATGATAATAACTAATTTATTATTGCCTCTAGGGCATATTTCTAACAGTATCCCACTTGCACTAGAGTCAACAATCTAGTTCACATCACCATGTGATTAACACCCAATGAGTTCTGGGGTTTTATCATGTTTTGCTTGTGAGAGAGGTTTTTAGTCAACGGGTCTGCAACATTCAGATCCGTGTGCACTTTGCAAATATTATGTCATACTGTAGATGCTGCTACCATGCTCCACTTGGAGCTATTCCAAATGGTGCTCCACTATACGTATCCGGATTGCTACTCTGAGTCATCCGGATTGGTGTCAAAGCTTGCATCGACGTAACTCTTTATGACGAACTCTTTATCACCTCCATAATCGAGAAATATTTCCTCAGTCCTCAAGTTACTAAGGATAATTTTGACCGCTATCGAGTGATCCACTCCTGGATCACTCATGTACCCCTTGATAGACTCATGGAAAGGCACACACCAGGTGCGGTACACAACATGGCATACTATATAGGGCCTAAGGCTAAGGCATAGGGGACGACCTTCGTCCTTTTTCTCTCTTCTGCCGTGGTCGAGCTTTGAGTCTCACTCAACTTCACACCTTACAAATCAGGCAAGAACTCCTTCTTTGACTGATCCATTTTGAACTCCTTCAAAATCTTGTCAAGGCATGCACTCATTAAGTCTTATCAGGCGTTTTGATCTATCTCTATAGATCTTGATGCCCAATATTTAAGTAGCCTTTTATCCAGGTCTTCCTTTGAAAAATACCTTTCAAACAACCTTTTATGCCTTCCAAAAATTTCTACATCATTCCCGATCAACAATATGTCATCCACATATACTTATCAGAAATTCTATAGTGCTCCCACTCACTTTCTTGTAAATACAAGTTTCTTATAAACTTTGTATAAACCGAAAAGCTTTGATCACCTCATCAAAGCATATATTCCAACTCCGAGATGCTTGCTCCAGTCCATAGAAGGATCGCTGGAGCTTGCATACCTTTTAGCATCCTTAGGACCGACAAAACCTTCTGGTTGTATCACATACAACCTTTCCTCACGGAAACCGTTAAGGAAACTCTGTTTTGGCATCCATCTGCCAGATTTCATAATCGAAAAATGCAGCAACTGCTAACATAATTCCAACAGACTTTAGCATCGCTACGGGTGAGAAAGTCTCATCGTAGTCAAGTCCTTGAACTTGTCGAAAACTACTTTGCGACGAGTCGAGCTTTATGAATGGTGACATTTACCATCAGCGCCTGTCTTCTTCTTAAAGATCCATTTGTACTTAACGGCCTGCCATTCATCGGGCAAGTCTACCAAAGTCCATTCTTGGTTTTCATACATGGATCCTATCTCAGATTTCATGGCTCCTAGCCATTTGTTGGAATCCGGGCCCACCATTGCTTCTTCATAGCTCGTAGGTTCACTGTTGTCTAACAACATGACCTCCAAGACAGGATTGCCGTACCACTCAGGGGCGGTACGATTTCTTGTTGACCTACGAGGCTTGGTAGTAACTTGATCCGAAGTGTCATGATCATCATCATTAACTTCCTCTTCATTCGGTGTAGGCGCCACAGAAAACATCTTTCTGCGTCGTGCTACCATCCAACTGAAGTGACGGTTCAATAACCTCATCAAGTTCTACTTTTCCTCCCACTCAATTCTTTCGAGAGAAACTCTTTCTCGAGAAAGGACCCGTTTTTAGCAAGAAACACTTTGCCCTCGGATCTAAGATAGAAGGTATACCCAACTGTTTCCTTAGGGTATCCTATGAAGACGCGTTTTTTCGCTTTGGGTTCGAGCTTATCAGGTCAAAGTCTTTTCACATAAGCATCGCATTCCCAAACTCTAAGAAACGACAGCTTAGGTTTCTGCTAAACCATAATTCATATGGTGTCATCTCAACGGACTTAGATGGTGCCCTATTAAAGTGAATGTAGTTCTCTCTAATGCATAACCCGAAAATGATAGTGGCAAATCGGTAAGAGACATCATAGATCGCACCATATCCAATAGAGTACGATTACGACGCTCGGACACACCATTACACTATGGTGTTCCAGATGGCATGAGTTGTGAAACAGTTTTCACATTATCTTAAGTTGCATACCAAAGTCGTAACTCAGATATTCACCGCCACGATCATATCGTAGACATTTTATCTTCTTGTCACTATGATCTTAAACTTCACTCTGAAATTGCTTGAACTTTTCAAACATTTCAGACTTGTGTTTCATTAAGTAAATATACCCATATCTACTCAAATCATCAGTGAAGGTAAGAAAATAATGATATCCACCGCATGCTTCAACACTCATTGGACTGCATACATCAACATGTATCGTTTCCAATAAGTCATTTGCCCGCTCCATCATACCGGAAAACGGGGTCTCAGTCATCTTGCCCATAAGGTATGGTCTACATGTCTCAACCGATTCGAAATCGAGTGAGTCCAAAGATCCATCATCATGGAGTTTCTTCATGCGCTTTATACCAATATGACTTTAGCGGCAGTGCCTCAAGTATGTGGTACTATCATTATTAACTTTGCATCTTTTGGCATCAATATTATGAACATGTGTATCACTACGATTGAGATTCAATAAACCATTCACATTGGGTGCATGACCATTGAAGGTTTTATTCATATGAATAGAATAACCATTATTCTCTGACTTAAATGAATAACCGTATTGCAATAAATACGATGCAATCATGTTCATGCTCAACGCAAACACCAAATAACATTTATTTAGGTTCAACACTAATCCCGAAGGTAGAGAGAGCGTGCGATGGTGATCACATCAACCTTGGAAACACTTCCAACACACATCGTCACCTCGCCCATAGCTAGTCTCCGTTTATTCCATAGCTTTTATTTCGAGTTACCAATATTAGCAACTGAACCGGTATCTAATACCCGGGTGCTACTAGGAGTACTAGTAAGGTACACATCAATAACACATATATCAAATATACTTTTGTTGACGTTGCCATCCTTCTTATCTACCAAGTATTTGGGGTAGTTCCGCTATCAGTGACCGTTCCCCTTATAATAGAGGCACTTAGTCTCGGGTTTGGGTTCAACCTTGGGTTTCTTTACTGGAGCGACAACTGTTTTGCCATTCTTGAAGTTTCCCTTCTTGCCCTTGCCATTCTTGAAACTAGTGGTCATGTTAACCATCAACACTTGATGCTCCTTCTTGATATCTACCTTCGCGGCCTTAAGCATTGCGAACAGCTCCGGGATCACTATCTCCATCCCTTGCATGTTATAGTTCATCACAAAGCTCTAGTAGCTTGGTGATAGTGACTGGAGAACTTTGTCAATCACTATCTTATCTGGAAGATGAACTCCCACTTGATTCAAGCGATTGTAGTATCAAGACATTCTGAGCACATGCTCACCAATTGAGCTCTTCTCCTCCATCTTGCAGGCAAAGAACTTTGTCAGAGGTCTCATACCTCTCAACACGAGCATGAGCCCGAAATTCCAATTTCAGCTCTCAAAACATCTCATATGCTCCGTGACGTTCAAAACATCTTTGGAGCCTCAATTCTAAGCCATAAAGCATGGCGCACTAAACTATCAAGTAGTCATCAGAATGTGTCTGCCAGACGTTCACAACATCCACAGATGACACTTGTGGGGGTGGCGCACCGAGCGGTGCATCGAGGACATAAGCCTTCTGTGCAGCAAAGAGGACAATCCTCAGATCATGGACCCAGTCCGCATAATTGCTACCATCATCTTTCAACTTACTTTTTCTCTAGGAACGTATCAAAAATACAGGGGAGCTACGGTACGAGTTATTGATCTACAACATAATTTGCAAAGACATTTTGACTATGTTCATGATAATGAGTTCAGTTAATCATATTACTAAAGAACTCCCACTCAAATTGACACCCCTCCGGTCATCCGAGTGTTACATGATCCAAATTCACCAACCCAAGTCCGATCATCACGTGAGATGAGGTGGTTTCAATGGTGAACATCTCCATGTTGATCATATCTACTATATGACTCATGTTCGACCTTTCGGTCTCTTCTGTTCCGAGGCCATGTCTGTACATGCTAGGCTCGTCAAGTTTAACCCGGGTGTTCCGCATGTGCAAAACTGGCTTGCACCCATTGTATGTGAACGTAGAGTCTATCACACCCGATCATCACGTGGTGCTTCGGAACAACGAACTTTCGCAACGGTGCACACTCGGGGAGAACTCAATTTTATCTTGAAATTTTAGTGAGGGATCACCTTATAATGCTACCGTTGTCCTAAGCAAAACAAGGTGCATAAAAGGATTAACATCACATGCAAATCATAAGTGACATGATATGGCCATGAACTTGTGCTTTTGATGTCCATCTCCAAAGCACCGACATGATCTCCATCGTCACCGGCATGACACCATGATCTCCATCATTGTGTTGCCATCGGGGTTGTCGCGCCAACCATGCTTCTACTACTATTGCTACCGCTTAGCGATAAAGTAAAGCATTGTGTAGCGCTCAAAGATTGACACGCAGGTCATACAATAATTAAAGACAACCCTATGGCTCCTGCCGGTTGCGGTATGCATCGACATGCAAGTCGATATAAACTATTACAAAACATGATCATCTCATACATAAAATATATATCATCATGTCTTTGGCCATATCATATCACAACATACCCTGCAAAAACAAGTTAGACGTCTTCTAATTTGTTGTTGCGTGTTTTACGTGGCTGCTATGGGTATCTAGCAAGAACGATTCTTACCTACGCAAAACCACAACGGTGATATCCAAGTTGCTATTTAACCTTCTACAAGGACCGCCTTCGTCGAATCCGATTCAACTAAGGTGGGAGAGACAGACACCCGCCAGCCGTCTTATGCAACAAAGTTACATGTCAGTCGATGGAACCGGTCTCTCGTACATGGACGAGTAAGGTTGGTCCGAGCCGCTTCATCCCACAATACCGCCGAATCAAGATAAGACTAAGGAAGTAAGCAATCTGAACATGAACGCCCACAAACTCTTTTGTGTTCTACTCGTGCATGTTATCTACGCATAGACCTAGCTCATGATGCCACTGTTGGGGAACATTACATGGGAAACAAAAATTATCCTACGAACACCCAAGATCTATCTATGGAGATCAACAGCTACGAGAGGGAGAGTGGATCTACATACCCTTGTAGATCGCTAAGCGGGAAACGTTAAGAAACGCGGTTGATGTAGTCAAACGTCTTCGCGATCCAGATCACAATCCGTCCCGTGATCCAATCATGATCCGTCCCGATCTAGCGCCAAACGGACGGCACCTCCGTGGTCAGCACACGTACAGCTCGATGACGTCTCCGCCTCCTCGATCCAGTGAGCGAGGTCGGAGTATTAGATGAGTTATCCGGCAACACGACGGCGTGGTGGCGGTGGTGGTGGTGCTATCCCGGTAGGGCTACGCCTAGCGCTACCGAAACCGCGAACGGGGGAGAAAACGATCTAGGGAGAGAGAGGGGCGCCAAGGGCTTCGTGTGTACTCTTGGGGCGCCCCTCCCCTCTATATATAGGTCGAGGGGCGTGGAGATCAGCCCCTCCAAGTCCTAGGGCGCATCCAAGGGGGAGGAGTTGGACTCCTAGTCCAATTCCCTCCCTTTTCATAAATAGGTGGACTTTCCACCTCTCCCAAGCCACATGGGCCTTGAGGGACTTGTGCACCTGGCCCAATAAGGCCAGGGCGCCTCCCCTCAGCCCATGCAAATACTTGGGACATGGTGGAACCCTTGGTGGAATTCCGGACTCCTCCGGAAGTTTCCGGAACCTTCTAGAAGCTTCCCGGTACAATACCGAAAAAACCCGAAACTTTTCCGGTAGCCAAAATATGACTTCCCATATATAAATCTTTACCTCTGGACCATTCCGGAACTCCTCGTGACGTTCGGGATCTCATCCGGGACTCCGAACAACCTTCGGTCACCAACATACATAACTCAACAATACCAAATCGTCACCGAACGTTAAGTGTGCAGACCCTGCGGGTTCGAGAACTATGTAGACATGACCGAGACAACTCTACAGGCAATAACCAATAGTGGGAGCTGGATGCCCATATTGGTTCCTACATATTCTATGAAGATCTTTATTGGTCGAACCACAATGTCAAGGATTCAGACAATCCCGTATGCAGTTCCCTTTGTCCATCGGTATGTTACTTGCCCGAGATTCAATCATCGATATGTCCATACCTAGTTCAATCTCGTTACTGGCAAGTCTCTTTACTCGTTCCGTAATAGAAGATCCCATGACTAACTCCTTAGTCACATTGCTTGCAACCTTCTTGTGATGCTGTGTTACCGAGTGGGCCCAGAGATACCTCTCCTTCATACGGAGTGACAAATCGCAGTCTCGATCCATGCCAACCCAACAGACACCCTCGGAGATACCTGTAGAGCACCTTTATAGTCACCCAGTTATGTTGTGACGACGTTTGATACACACAAGGTACTCCTCCGGTGTCAGCGAGTTACTTGATCTCATGGTCATAGGAGCACATACTTGACATGCAGAAAACAATAGCAATAAACTGACACGATCATATGCTACGTTCGTAGTTTGGGTCTTGTTCATCACATCATTCTCCTAATGATGTGATCCCGTTATCAAATGACAACTCATGTCTATGGCCAGGAAACCTTGACCATCTTTGATCAACGAGCTAGTCTAGTAGAGGCTCACTAGGGACATAGTGTTGTCTATGTATCCACACATGTATCTGAGTTTCCGATCAATACAATTCTAGCATGGATAATAAACGATTATCATGAACAAGGAAATATGATAATAACTAATTTATTATTGCCTCTAGGGCATATTTCCAACAGCCTCCCCCACGTCGGACCGCCTCGACGAGCGGCGCACGGTATCAAGAGCACTGTGACGCCCCTCTTGGTTCCACCAGGAGCCAGGCGATGTCGCGGTCTGCCTCTTTGGCCATGCCGGACACAACGTCGGAAGCAATGGCACGAGCCCAACTTCTGCTTAACTTCCCGTCGGCGGCTGACAAGATGGATGAGTGGAGAGCTACCATCCAGAGTCTGATATCTTTTGTCGAAGCCAATAAATCTCAGCGCGCGGAGCCATGGCAGCATGCGCGTACAACCACGGTGGCTCGGGCCGGCGATCGTGTCAAGGGGGGTACACCAACGGTGCAGTCCCCTCTGCGACAACAGGCCCAAGAGCAGCCGCGGAGAGCTTCCCGTGCTGACGAGTTTGACGAGGCGTCTATGGCCTCGTCCGGCCCGCGCGATCACCGGGACCAACGACGTGTCCTGGAAGATCGGCGGAAAGAAGACGCACGCATCACCATCGAGCGGTGTCGAGAAGCACATCGTTAGTCTGACAGGCGCAATGGCCCAGACGCTAGCGACCCCGCGCCCAGTGCTGGCGGGTACCTGCCTTAGAAGGTGGGATGCCCTGCCTTCACTCGCGAGCTGCGACAGGTCCGTTGGCCGTCGGCCCGAGCCTTCAAGCCGGAACTGACGGAGAAATATGATGGAAAGCTGAATCCGGCGGAGTTCCTGGGCATCTATATGATAGCCGTTCAGGCTGCCGGAGGAAGAGATGAGAAAGTGCTCGCCAACTACTTCCCTTTGGCACTTAGGCCAAATGTGAGATCATGGCTGATGCACCTACCGGAAAACTCCATCTCATCCTGGGCTGATCTGTGCAACGAGTTCGTCGGTGCCTTCACAGGCGGCCATCAGGAGCCAGGGCAGCCCAGCGATTTGCAAGTCCTGCCGCAGAAGGAAGGAGAAACCTTGTGGAAGTACATTCAGAGATTCAGCCGGGTGCACCGCAACATCCCGGAAATACACCCCGCAGCCATGATTCCCGCGTTCCATTCGAACGTGTGCAACAGGAGGATGCGGGCCAAGATGGATGTGAAACTCCCCAAGACTGTCGATGAGCTGTACACCATGGCAGACAAGTGTGCCCGTGCTGAAGAAGGAAGGCGACTCCCTGGAGAGGAGGCTGGCGTCGAAGTCGATTCAGACGACGACGACGACGCCCCCGACTCAAAGGGGAGGAACCGAAAGCGCAACAATAAGCGCAAGGGAAAGGCGGTATTGGCTGTGGAGGGCTCTGGTAATCCTACTGTCGGCAAGAAGGCCAAGGCCGAAACCCCCGACAAGGAAGCTGCTGCGTGCGCTGATTGCCGGGAGGCCGCAGCAGCAGAGAAAACTGGGAAGTCCGACGGGCCGTACTGCAAGATCCACCGCACCAAGGGCCATGACCTTCAAGAATGCCGCCAGAGCAGCTTGTTGAGAAGCAAAAGGCGGAGTACGAGAAGTGGGACAAGGAGAAAAGCCAGGACGCTGCTGCCGGGAAGGGCCGTGGCGACAGAGGAGGCCGCCGCGGCAAGACCCCACAGCAGAAGGAAAGGCCAGCCATAGGCAATGAAAAGAAAGCAACAGAGGATATGAGTGAGGATGAGGATAACGAGGAGGATTCCAGTGACCGAGAGTTCCAGAGGGCAACCGAAGCCATGTGTGTTGACGAGGGTGCATCTTTGCACTCCTCTCACCGACAGCTCAAGCAGTGGGCGCGTGAGGTCAACGCTGTGGAACCTGCCGCAGAGTCCAAAAAGCCGCTTAGATGGTCCCGCACGCCTATCATCTTTGATGAAGACGATCACCCTGATCGCACCTCCGCGGTCGGGTGTTTGCCATTGTTGGTTTCTGCAACGATCCGCAACCTCAAAGTCACCAAGATGTTAGTTGACGGCGGGGCCGGATTGAACTTGATCTCCCCAAAGGTGATCGAGGGGCTGCAAATCCCTGACGAGGAGCTCAAGGCCACGGGTACTTTCCAAGGAGTTAACCTCAACAAGAGCCGACCCAAGGGGAAGATCACTTTGCCTGTGACGTTTGGCGGGGAATTAAACTACCGGACCGAAAAAGTGGTGTTCGATGTGGTTGAACTTCCCGTGCCTTACAATGGGATTCTTGGTCGCCCAGCCTTGGCAAAACTCATGGCAGCATCCCACTATGCTTATAACACCTTGAAGATGCCAGGACCCATTGGAATCATCTCTGTCCCTTCCGACAAGAAAGATGCAGTCATATGCGTGGATAAGATGTATCGAGATGCGGTAGCAGCTGAAGCCGCGGAAGCGCCGGCTCCCGCCAAGGAATCAAGGAAAGAAAGTAAGTCTAGCAGAGACACCGACAAGGACTCCGGGAAGCGCGCCTCTTCGGAGTGCGCTGCGCCCGTCGAGGATCTGCCGGAGAGTTCCACTAGCAAGAAGGCCAAGGTCACCTATCTTGAGACGAAGAAAGTCCCGGCAGGGCAGGATGGCGCTGGTGGCACATTCACCATCAGCGCCACCCTTACTGACAAATAGGAAAGTGCGCTCGTTGCCTTCTTGCGGGCGAATGTCGATGTGTTTGCCTGGAAACCATCTGACATCCCCAGTGTTCCCAGGGAGGTAATCGAGCACCACCTTGCTGTCTTCCCCCATGCCAGGCCCGTCAAGCAAAAGGCTAGGAAGCAAGCCTTGGAGCGGCAGTAGTTCATCACCGAAGAGATCAAGAAACTTGAAGCAGCTAGTCTGGTTAGAGGAGTGTTGCACCCAACTTGGTTAGCCAACCCGGTGGTGGTGCGCAAGGCGAATGGGAAATGGAGGCTTTGCATAGATTTCACCGACCTGAACAAAGCATGCCCGAAGGACCCCTTTCCCTTGCCGCGCATCGACTAGATTGTTGATTCCACTTCCGGGTGTGACCTGCTTTCCTTTTTGGACGCTTACTCCGGATACCACCAGATCTTCATGGCTAAGGAAGATGAGGAAAAGACCACGTTCATAACTCCGTGCGGCACGTACTGCTTTGTATGGATGCCCTTCGGGTTAAAGAGCGCTGGTTCTACCTTTGCCAGAGCCGTGCAGACTGGATTTGGACCACAGTTGCACAAAAATGTAGAAGGCTACATGGATGATGTAGTTGTCAAAACCAAGGATGAAGCGACTCTCATACAAGACTTGGAAGAGACTTTTGCAAACCTGCGCAAGATCAACCTAAAGCTCAACCCAGAAAAATGTGTATTTGGCGTCCCGTCCGGCAAGCTACTTGGGTTCTTTGTATCTCAGCGGGGGATAGAAGCAAATCCCAACAAGATCAAGGCAATCGAACAGATACAGGCACCCAAGACCATCAAGGATATCATACGTTTGACTGGGTGCGTTGCCGCATTAAGTAGGTTCATTTCCAAGTCCGCCGAACGCGCTCTGCCGTTCTTCAAATCCTTGAAGAAGGCATGCCCGGTAAGGTGGACCCCGGAAGCAGAGGCAGCGCTGCAAGATCTGAAAACTTACCTTTCTTCCGCTCCCACCTTGGTCGCTCCTAAACCACAAGAGCCGTTGCTGCTATACTTGGCGGCAATGCATCAAGTGGTTAGTGCAGCGCTGGTGGCACAGCAAGAAGTAGATGAAGATGCAGCCGCTGCGGCCGATGCTGTCGGGGATAGAACCGAAGCTCCTGCGGCAGGACCCAACGCACAGCCAGAGGGATCTCGGCAAGCTGACAAAGGCAGTTCCAAGGAAGTGACAAAAAGGAAAGTGGTGCAACGACCGGTGTACTTTGTTAGCTCCCTGTTGCAGGGTGCTAGGTCAAGGTACTCTAGAGTGCAGAAGCTGATATTCGGCCTCATCATGGCCTCGAGGAAACCGCGCCACTACTTCCAAGCCCATGAGATCACCGTCGTCACTCACTTCCCGCTGCAACGCATATTGAGGAACCCCGAAGCTACTGGCAGGATAGTTGAATGGCCCTTGAGTTGTCAAGTTTTGGCTTGAAGTATGAGAGCACTTCCACAGTTCAGAGCAGAGCATTGGCAGAGTTCATTGCAGAATGGACACCAACGTGAGATGAAGAAATTCCAGAAACAGTCCTCCCCGACAAAGAAGCACCCAAAGATTGGGTCATGTACTTTGACGGTGCTTTCTCGCTCTAGGGTGCCAGAGCAGGCGTGCTCCTCATCGCCCCCACCGGAGAACACCTCAAGTATGTGGTCTAGATGCACTTTCCCCGGGAAGAGGCCACCAACAACACTGCTGAATATGAGGGGCTCCTTGCCAGACTCAGAATCGCGGTGGAGTTGGGAATCAAGAGACTGATCATCCGAGGAGATTCATAGCTCGTGGTAAAGCAAGTCAACAAAGACTATCAGAGCCCGTTGATGGAGGCATACGTGGAAGAGGTGAGGAAACTGGAGGAGCGCTTTGATGGACTGCAAGCAGAGCATGTGCCCCGTACGGAAAATACCATCGATGATCATCTATCAAAGTGCACTGCGCAAAAGATCCCTGTGGAACCAGGAACCTTTATCATCCGCCTCACTCAACCTTCGGTATCCCCTTCAACGATGGCCAGGAAAAGAAGAAACTAAACTCCGGCAAGTATTTCCTGGCAGAGCTTCCTGAAGCCGCTGGTGGAGAGGCTACCGGAGGCAATCTTGTTCCGCATGGTGAGCAGCTGTCTCCTGCGGAACCCCAGGTTCTTATGGTCGAGACAAGCACTCCCACGGACGAGGAAATGCCTTTAGTCCTAGTTGTCGAGTCCCAGGCTCCAACTTGGGCACAACACATAGTCCATTTCCTTCAAATAGGAGAACTCCCCGAAGAGCAAGAAGAGGCCGAAAAAGTAGCCCGTCGGTCAAGTATGTACCAGTTTGTCGATGACACTCTATACAGAAAAAGACCCAACGGCGTGAAATTGAAGTGCATTTGCCGGGAGGACGGACTGGCGCTGTTGGCGGAGATTCACGGAGGTGTATGCGGCTCGCACATTGGATCTAGAGCTCTTGCCGGGAAATCATTCCGGCAGGGTTTCTATTGGCCCACTGCCCTCTAAGATGCAACTGAATTGGTCACCAAGTGTGAAGCCTGTCAGTTCCACTCCAAGAACATCCATCAACCAGCACAAGCTCTCCAGACGATCCCTTTATCCTAGCCCTTCTCGGTCTGGGGGCTCGATATATTGGGCCCCTTCCCCCGCGCTGTCGGGGGCTTTGAGTTCTTGTTTGTGGCAACCGACAAGTTCACAAAGTGGCCTGAGGTGGAACCAGTGAGGAAGGTGACCGCGCAAGTAGCTATCAAGTTCATGAAAGGGCTGGTGTGTCGTTTTGGAATACCCAATAGAGTGATCACCGATAACGGCACCCAGTTCACGAGTCGCGCCTTCATGCAGTACATCGAAAGCCTTGGGAGCAAGGTCTCCTTCGCCTCTATTGCCCATCCAAGGAGCAATGGGAAAGTCGAGAGGATGAATGCTGAAGTGTTGCGAGGACTCAAGATAAGAACTTTCGATAGGTTGTGGAGGAGCGGCAAGCGTTGGATAGATGAGCTGCCGGTGGTTCTTTGGTCCCTCAGAACAACACCGAATCGAGCTACCGGCCAGACTCCCTTCTCCCTGGTTTACGGGGCGGAAGCAGTGCTCCCCACGGAACTCATATACGGGTCACCTCGAGTACTTGCCTACGACGAAGTAGAGCAAGAGCAGCGTCGGCATGACGATGCCACGCTCCTCGAGGAAGATCGTCTCCGGGCTGCTGTGCATGCTGCACGCTACCAGCAAGCCCTGTGCCGCTATCATAGCCACAGGGTACATGCCCGGAGCTTTGAGGAAGGCGACCTTGTCCTTAGGCGCGTTCAGTCCGCCAAGGGTACCAACAAGTTGACGCCGAATTGGGAAGGCCCTTACCGGGTAGCACGAGTCACCAGACCTGGCGCAGTCTGTCTGGAGACCGAAGATGGCATTAAGGTGCTTAACTCATGGAATATTGAGCATCTTCGTAAGTTCTACCCGTAAGGCGCGGCTGCCGGGCGCAGTCCCCGGCAGCCACCTTTTGTACAAGCCTTGCCGAAGTTGCATGTAACCCTTTGTACAAAGCCAGGCGCAGACCCTGAGCAACAATAATAAAGCTAGGCATTGCATCATATCATGGCATCGCACAATCATTGTGCATCCTTTATGATCGCAATATCATTGCCTATTTTACTAGAGATTTGCTAGAATACTTGTTGAAATCTATAATCCTTGTTACTGCACTCTCCCCTCGAGGGATAGAGAGCTCTTGCCCTGTGTGTTTTGGCACCAGGTAAAAATAGAAGGGGGATGAAGGAACGAGGATGGCGGCCCGGCATACTCCGGAAGGGGATACTGCCTAAAACGAGATAAGTCTAAATTACGCATCCCAAGTTTATGCTTCCTGAAAGGGATCCTTACCCTCTTTTCGAACGTGCTCGGTGGAGTTCCCCTCACGTGGTAAAAACCTTTGTTGGGACGAGCTGCTCCTCAGCTTCTGGTACTTATCAGCTCTGAGGGGCCACGCCGGTACCGACAAGGACCCTGCCGGAGAACAACACCAGCCTGCTGCCGGGGGCTCGCTCCCCTTTTTGGCGCTTGCGGTTAAAAGTAACCCGACAGGCAGTCCCGTGTGGAGAGGAAAAATACATTGACACAGTAGAAACAAAGAGGGAAAAGATATAGTACTCAGGGAAGTAAAAATAACATTCATTCATTCGTTTGTTAAGACAAAACAGATTAGGATACATTGGGGAGCTCCTTCCTAATAAAATGTGTATTTGGCTTTCTCCCCTAGGAGCAGGTTACAAAGAGAAAAAGAGCGGAGGGGGGACTGCTACCTCTTGAGCATGCGTTGGGTTTTCCCTTGAAGAGGAAAGGGTGATGCAGCGAAGTAGGTTAAGTATTTCCCTCAGTTTGTTGAGAACCAAGGTATCAATCCAGTAGGAGGAACAAGCAAGACACCAATATTTGCACCTACACAAACAATCAAACACTTGCACCCAATGCTATAAAGGGGTTGTCAATCCCTTCACGGTTAATTGCAAGGATGAGATCTGATAGAGATAGATATAGATGATTGCCAAAAGTAAAACTAAAAGGAAAGTAAATAAAATTGCAGCAAGGTATTTTTGGTATTTTTGGTTTATAGATCTGTAAATATATGATGGAAAATAGACCCGGGGCCATAGGTTTCACTAGAGGCTTCTCTCTTAAAGGAAAACGATACGGTGGGTGAACAAATTACTGTCGAGCAATTGATAGAAAAGCGCATAGTTATGACGATATCCAAGGCAATGATTATGCATATAGGCATCATGTCCGTGTCAAGTAGACCGAAACGATTCTGCATCTACTACTATTACTCCACACATCGACCGACTCCTGCCTGCATCTAGAGTATTAAGTTCATGAAGAACAGAGTAACACATTAGGTAAGATGACATGATGTAGAGGGATAAACTCAAGCAATATGATGAAAACCCCATCTTTTTATCCTCGATGGCAACAATACAATACGTGCCTTGCTACCCCTACTTTGTCACTGGGTGAGGACACCGCAAGATTGAACCCAAAACTAAGCACTTCTCCCATTGCAAGAATTACCAATCTAGTTGGCCAAACCAAACCAATAACTCGAAGAGACTTGCAAAGATATGAAATCATGCATATAAGAATTCAGATTTGACTCAAATAATATTCATAGATAAGTTGATCATAAACCCACAATTCATCGGATCTCGACAAACACACCGCACAAAAGTATTACATCGAATAGATCTCCATGAAGATCATGAAGAACATGGTATTGAAGAGCAAAGAGAGAGAAGAAGCCATCTAGCTACTTGCTATGGACCCGAAGGTCTGTGGTGGACTACTCACGCATCATCGGAGGGGCAATGGAGTTGATGTAGATGCCCTCCGTGATCGAATCCCCCTCCGGCAGATTACCGGAAAAGGCTCCAAGATTGGATCTCACGGGAACCGAGGCTCCTGGCGGCGGAAAAGTATTTTTGTGGCTCTCTCTGGTATCCAGGGAATATTTGGGAATTTATAGGTTGAAGAGGTAGGGCAGGAGACCTGCCGTGGGCCCACAAGCCAGGGGGGCGCGCCCCCCCTAGGGCGCGCCCCTGTGGCTTGTGACGCCATGGCAGCTCTTCTGCCTTGGTCTCCAAGCTTGATAGGTTGCTTCTGGTCCAAGAAAAATCATATCGAAGATTTTATTCCGTTTGGACTCCGTTTAATATTCCTTATCTGCAATACTCAAAAACAAGGAAAAAACAGAAACTGGCACTAGGCTCTAGATTAATAGGTTAGTCCCAAAATTAATATAAAATAGCATATTAATGCATATAAAACATCCAAAACAGATAATATAATAGCATGGAACAATAAAAAATTATAGATACGTTGGAGACGTATCAAGCATCCCCAAGCTTAATTCCTGCTCGTCCTCGAGTAGGTAAATGATAAAAACAGAATTTTTGATGTGGAATGCTACCTAACATATATATCCATGTAATATCCTTTGTTGTGGCATGAATGTTCAGATCCGTAAGATTCAAAACAAAAGCTTAATATCAACATAAAAACAGTAATACTTCAAGCATACTAACAAACAATCGTGTACCTTGAAAATAACATGGCTAAAGAAAGTTATCCCTACAATATCATATGGTCTGGCTATGCTCCATCTTCCCCACACAAAGTATTTAAATCATGCACACCCCCGATGACAAGTCAAGCAGTTGTTTCACACCCTTTATGTTCTCAAACTTTTTCAACTTTCACGCAATACATGAGCGTGAGCCATGGATATAGCACTATAGGTGGAATAGAATATGGTGGAGGTTGCAAGGGAAAAGGAGAAGATAGTCTCACATCAACTAGGCGTATCAACGGGCTATGGAAATGCCCATCAATAGATATCAATGTGAGTGAGTAGGGATTGCCATGCAACGGATGCACTAGAGCTATAAGTGTATGAAAGCTCAAAAAGAAACTAAGTGGGTGTGCATCCAACTCGCTTGCTCATGAAGACCTAGGGCAATTTGAGGAAGCCCATCATTGGAATATACAAGCCAAGTTATATAACGAAAAATTCCCACTAGTATATGAAAGTGACAAAATAGGAGACTCTCTATCATGAAGATCATGGTGCTATTTGAAGCACAAGTGTGGAAAAAGGATAGTAACAATGCCCCTTCTCTCTTTTCTCTCATTTTTTTATAGTTTTTTTTGGTGCGCATATTTGGCCTCTTTTTTTTATTTGGGCTTCAATGGCCTCTTTTATTTTTTGTAAAGTCCGGAGACTCATCCCACTTGAGAGGGAATCATAGCTTCCATCATCCTTTCCTCACACGGGACAATGCTCTATAATGATGGTCATCACACTTTTATTTACTTACAACTCAAAAAATACAACTCAATGCTAGAACAAAATATGACTCTATATGAATGCCTCCGGCAAGGTACTGGGATGTGCAATGATCTAGCGTAGCAATGACATCAAAAAACGGACAAGCCATGAAAACATCATGCTAGCTATCTTACGATCATGCAAAGCAATATGACAATGATGGTGCGTGTCATAATAAATGGAACTGTGGATGTTGCATGGCAATATATCTCGGAATGGATATGGAAATGCCATAAATAGGTAGGTATGGTGGCTGTTTTGAGGAAAGATATATGGTGGCTGTTTTGAGGAAGGTGGGTTTAATGCACCGGCGAAAGTTGTGCGGTACTAGAGAGGCTAGCAAAGGTGGAAGGGTGAGAGTGCGTATAATCCATGGACTCACATTAGTCATAAAGAACTCACATACTTATTGCAAAAGCCTATTAGTCATCAAAGCAAAGTGTTAGACGCATGCCCCTAGGGGAGAGGTTGGTAGGAGTAAACCATCGCGCGCTCCCGACCCATCACACAAAGGGTGACAATCATCAAACAAATCATGCTCCGACTTCCTTACACAATTATTCTTACCAATCCAGAATTACTCACTAGCATAACTCTAATATCACCATCTCTATATCTCAAAACTTTATGCAAGGAATCGAACTTCTCATAGTATTCAATGCGCTTCATATGAAAGTTTTTATTATATCCTCTTGGATGCCTATTATATTAGGACTAAATTCATAACCTAAACAAATTACCATGCTGTTTAAAAGACTATCAAAATAATATAAGTGAGGTACGAGAGTTCAATTATTTCTATAAAATAAAACACCACCGTGCGCTAAAAAGATATAAGTGAAGCACTAGAGCAACATTGCCTAGCTCAAAAGATATAAGTGAAGCACATAGAGTATTCTAATAAATTCACGATTCAGCGTGTCTCTCTCAAAAAGAAGTGTGCAGCAAGGATGATTGTGGCAAACTAAAAAGCAAAGACTCATATCATACAAGACGCTCCAAGCAAAACACATATCATGTGGTGAATAAAAATATAGCCTCAAGTAAATTTACCGATAGATTGAAGACAAAAGAGGGGATGCCTTCCTGGGCATCCCCAAGCTTAGGCTCTTTGGCATCCTTGAATATGACTTGGGGTGCCTTGGGCATCCCCAAGCTTAGGCTCTTGCCACTCTTTATTCCATAGTCCATCAAATCTTTACCCAAAACTTGAAAACTTCACAACACAAAACTCAACAGAAAACTCGTGAGATCCGTTAGTATTAGAAAAATAAATCACCACTTTAGGTACTGTTGTGAACTCATTCTTTATTTATATTGGTGTAATATTTACTGTATTCTAACTTCTCCATGGTTCATACCCTCCGATACAACCCATAGATACATCAAAATAAGAAAACAACACATAGAAAACAGAATCTGTCAAAAACAGAACAGTCTGTAGCAATCTGTAAACTTCGAATACTTATGTAACTCAAAAAATTCTGAAAAATTAGGAAAACCAGGGTAATTTGCATCTAAATCTTGTGTAAAAAAATCAGATCCATTCGACGCTCTGGTGAATTTATAAAATTCCTGGACTGAGCGCAAAAGTTTCTGTTTTTCAGCAAAACCAAATCAACAAACACCATAAGCCATCCCAAAGGTCTTACTTGGCACAAACACTAATTAAAACAATAAAACACAATTATTAAAGAAGTAATAATGTGTGAAACACACCAAAACAGAAGCAAAAAACAGAAAGCAAAAATAAAATTGGGTTGCCTCCCAACAAGCGCTATTGTTTAACGCCCCTAGCTAGGCATAACGCAATAGATCTAGGTATTGTCATCTTTGGTATTGGCAACCTTCGTGAGGGCCTTCTCGAATCCGGGGGGCTCTTTTCGCTTCCACAAATTTTCAGGAGAATATTCCATCTTAAGATCTTAAATATCCAAACGTTTATTGCAAAGAGTGATCAAAGTGTTCAAGCGACTGAGGTTCCCATTGATATGTTTGAAGGGTTCGAGATATTTTTGTAACTCGAATAAGTGCTTATGTAAATCATTTAATTTGTCGAGAATTTTAACTCCCTCTTGTGAAGAGGCAAGCCCCTGTTTTTGTGGGGGAACCCCTAAAATCCCTTCCAAAACTTCATAAGCAGCCTTTGTATCAAGTTGGATAAAATTGCCCTTTGAGGCAGAATCCAAAATCCTTCTATGATGCAAAGCCAATCCAATGAAAAAATTTCTAAGCAAAACTTTTGTGTCTCCTTTTAGATTGGAAATAAGATAGGACTCCATTAGCCTATACCAAGCATCTTTCAGATTTTCCCCTTGTTTTTGTTTGAAGTATAGAACTTCAAAGTCCGATGGCAAAAGGGGGGTAGGAACGCTCGTCATGGTGGCAAGCAAGAGATCCGGCAAGAAAAAGGACAAATAAAAAGGCAAATCTTTTCGAAAATCATTTTAGAAGTGGGGGAGAGGAAAACGAGAGGCAAATGGCAAATAATGTAAATGCAAGAGATGAGTTTGTGATGGGTACTTGTAGATGTAGATCTTGTCTTGAATCCTCCCCGGCAACGGCGCCAGAAATTGGCAAGCTGACGGGAGAGTTCTTGTCTTGACTTGCTATGTATCCTCCCCGGCAACGGCGCCAGAAATCCTTCTTGCCACCTCTTGAGCATGCGTTGGGTTTTCCCTTGAAGAGGAAAGGGTGATGCAGCGAAGTAGGTTAAGTATTTCCCTCAGTTTGTTGAGAACCAAGGTATCAATCCAGTAGGAGGAACAAGCAAGACACCAATATTTGCACCTACACAAACAATCAAACACTTGCACCCAACGCTATAAAGGGGTTGTCAATCCCTTCACGGTTAATTGCAAGGATGAGATCTGATAGAGATAGATATAGATGATTGCCAAAAGTAAAACTAAAAGGAAAGTAAATAAATTGCAACAAGGTATTTTTGGTATTTTTGGTTTATAGATCTGAAAATATATGACGGAAAATAGACCCGGGGGCATAGGTTTCACTAGAGGCTTCTCTCTTAAAGGAAAACGATACGGTGGGTGAACAAATTACTGTTGAGCAATTGATAGAAAAGCGCATAGTTATGACGATATCCAAGGCAATGATTATGCATATAGGCATCACGTCCGTGTCAAGTAGACCGAAATGATTCTGCATCTACTACTATTACTCCACACATCGACCGACTCCTGCCTGCATCTAGAGTATTAAGTTCATGAAGAACAGAGTAACGCATTAGGTAAGATGACATGATGTAGAGGGATAAACTCAAGCAATATGATGAAAACCCCATCTTTTTATCCTCGATGGCAACAATACAATACGTGCCTCGCTACCCCTACTTTGTCACTGGGTGAGGACACTGCAAGATTGAACCCAAAACTAAGCACTTCTCCCATTGCAAGAATTACCAATCTAGTTGGCCAAACCAAACCAATAACTCGAAGAGACTTGCAAAGATATGAAATCATGCATATAAGAATTCAGATTTGACTCAAATAATATTCATAGATAAGCTGATCATAAACCCACAATTCATCGGATCTCGACAAACACACCGCACAAAAGTATTACATCGAATAGATCTCCATGAAGATCATGAAGAACATGGTATTGAAGAGCAAAGAGAGAGAAGAAGCCAACTAGCTACTTGCTATGGACCCGAAGGTCTGTGGTGGACTACTCACGCATCATCGGAGGGGCAATGGAGTTGATGTAGATGCCCTCCGTGATCGAATCCCCCTCCGGCAGATTACCGAACAAGGCTCCAAGATTGGATCTCACGGGAACCGAGGCTCCTGGCGGCGGAAAAGTATTTTTGTGGCTCTCTCTGGTATCCAGGGAATATTTGGGAATTTATAGGTCAAAGAGGTAGGGCAGGAGACCTGCCGTGGGCCCACAAGCCAGGGGGGCGCCCCCCCTAGGGCGCGCCCCTGTGGCTTGTGACGCCACGGCAGCTCTTTTGCCTTGGTCTCCAAGCTTGACAGGTTGCTTCTGGTCCAAGAAAAATCATATCGAAGAGTTTATTCCGTTTGGACTCCATTTAATATTCCTTATCTGCAATACTCAAAAACAAGGAAAAAAATAGAAACTGGCACTAGGCTCTAGATTAATAGGTTAGTCCCAAAATTAATATAAAATAGCATATTAATGCATATAAAACATCCAAAACAGATAATATAATAGCATGTAACAATAAAAAATTATAGATACGTTGGAGACGTATTAGGGACCCAAGCAGAAGCCTAGCCTGACCCCGTCGAGGCTGTCGGGGAATGGCTCGGCGGGACCACCGGCAAGGAAGACAAAGCCGAAGTCCACGAGCCTGCCGGGGTCCAGCTGAGAAGAAGAGGCGGCGCTCGAGTCAAGAACCCCCGGCAAATCGCTCTGCCGGGAGGGGGAGGAGGAGCTCGATGACGGTGATGGTGCGGCCGACGATCAGCTGGAGCCCAGGTCATCGTACTCTGACTTGACGGCCTGGAGCTCGCTGTCACCATCTTCACCGACACTGTCCTCCTCGTCGCTATCGCTCGAGGAGGAGTTTTCGTCACCACTCAAGCTCTGTTCGCAGCAGCCAAGACGAGTACCCGAGCGCCCGTAGATCTTGACGGAGAGCATGTCGGCCTCCACCAGCTTGAAGCGGAGCACGTATCCACCGGTAAAGTTGTGGGCACGGGCGAAGGTCTTCCACCCACGCCTGAAGAACATAACGCAGGGTGCCGGGAACTCAACGTCAACCCGCGCGACGCCGTTGCAGCAGCCATGCACACGCAACCACAATGCATGAAGTTTGTCGACCTCCATCACCCTGGCAAAAGGACGAGGGAGTCGCAGGCGACTGTGAGGAGGACCGCGTAGCCCGACGACGAACTTCAATGTCGTGCTTTCGGTGTGCCCCGCCGCCAGGGAGGAAGCCACCGCCAGCGTGGGGTCGGGGGTGACACTCCGTCTCCCCCGACCACGACTCCTGCGCTGGCCTCGGCCTCTTCCAGCCCTCCCACCGCGCGCGCTGGAACCGCCTCCTGTCACTACGGTTGAAGCGGCGGCATGATCCCAAGGGGAAGCTCTCGCCACTCCGGCGGAAGCCGAAGATCGTCCTCTCCCTCGCGTCATGGCAAGGGCGACTCAAGGATGGACCCGGAGTGAAGGACGAGCAGTGAGGACTTGGGTGTAAGGAAGAGATGGAACTGGATGAGCATCGCCGCCGTGACCCCCTAATTTATAGGGAAGAGCACGGGGGCTGGCTCTCCCCCGCTCCAGAGTGGCCGCCCATCTCCACCAATCCCACTACCCACGACTTACGGGCGAACAGGTAACCGCCCCATTGCTCGAATCCATGGCACTGCGGTTTCTGCCACGATCAGGCCTTTAAGTCACGAGCGCCCACCGCAAGCTCCTCGCTATGCATGCGGCGCGCGTGGCGGAAACGGCCCGAGGTGGTGGGGCAGTGCTGACTGGTAAATTGGCGGTTTCCTCCTCACATTGCGCGCCTGTGCATGAATTTTGGGCCTGACCCAATGACACTAGGCAAGCGTGTGTGGGCCAGACCCGGGGGCTCCTGTCGGTGCACTAGAACAGGGGTATCCAGTGCCCCTAACTTATGCACAGGCGGTAGTAGGAAAACCCGTTGGGAAGGCTACCACATCCCCAAGCAAGCCTTCAAGATCCAGCATCCGACAACAACAACCTGCACAAGGCTAAGCAAGCGCCGGCAACACTAGCAAAACGGCCTAGGAGGGGCCTAAAACGCACCGGCTACACCCTCGGAGCCTGCCGGGGACCGATGCGCACACATCTCCGGAAGACCCGGCAAGCCGTCCCCCGGCAAGCACGAGCTAACCAGCCACCGCTCCACCGCATCGCTACACCAGTCACTTGTCGATGCGGTGTCGAGCCCTCAAACTGCTAAACAGCTCTCGCTAAGCACGTGGCGGCGCGCCGGAAGGCAATTTATGCCCAGTTGACACCCGCCCTGCAGCGTGTCAAGACCATAAGCAACGGCTAGCCAAGCGACGGTAAGAGCTTGCCGGGGATGCACCCCCGAGCGCCACCTAGACTAGTAATCATGGTATTTTGTCCTAAATGCTAGAGTTAGGTATGATAGCTCTACTAAGCTATCTAATCAATAGATAATGACTGTTTTGCCATTGTGGTAACCCCTTGCACTATAAAAGGAGGCCCAAGGCAACCTAGCTCAAGATTCGGACCTTTGGACACTTGTACTCGCGTAGTAGCTCACCCCGACAGCAGCTCTTGCCGGAGTTAAGTGCTGTGTGTTCTTCGTGTTCCTCTGATCAATCCACCAAAAGCAGGAGTAGGGTTTTACGCTTAGTAGCGGCCCGAACCTGGGTAAAGTACAGGTGTCCTGATCGTCGCGCTGTCTCATGCTCTCCGCTCTTCGTGCAACGTGACCCCCCTTGCCGAACCACAAGGGGCCTCTGGTCCGATAGGTGATCGTGAGAATCCGTGCCCCGACAAGAACAACTTATAAAAATCCTATGGGTATGTCTCCGTACAAAACGGTATATGGTAAAGCTTGTCATTTGCCTTTAGAGTTAGAACCTAAAGCATTTTGGGCAATTAAAGAACTCAATTATGATTTCAAACTTGCCGGTGACAAGAGGCTATTTGATATTAGCTCACTAGATGAATGGAGAACCCAAGCCTATGAAAATGCCAAACTATTCAAAGAAAAAGTAAAAATATGGCATGAGAAAAGAATCCAAAATCGGGAATTCAAAATAGGAGACTATGTTCTTTTTTTCAACTCTCGTTTAAGATTTTTTGTAGGTAAGTGACGTGGCTTGGACTATGTCGGTATTTCCCCAAAGAGGAAGGGATGATGCAGCACAACAACGGTAAGTATTTCCCTCAGTTATGAAACCATGGTTATCGAACCAGTAGGAGGATCACCAACACCCAATAAGCAGCACCTGCACACAAACAACAAATACTTGCAACCCGACGCGAAAGAGAGGTTGTCAATCTCTCTATGGTAAAAAGATAGATTAGGTAGTGATAGATAGGAGAGATAGATCTCTCAAGAACACAAATAAAAAGAGTAAATATGCAGCAATATTTTTTTGGGTTTTTGGTTTTGTAGATCTGAAAACAAAGATTGCAAAAAATGTAGATCGGAAAGCAATATGATTGAAAAGTAGACCCGGGGGCCGTAGGGTTCACTAGTGGCTTCTCTCATGAGTATAGCGCACGGTGGGTGAACAAATTACTGTTGGGCAATTGATAGAAAATCGAATAGTCATGACGATATCCAAGGCGAAGATCATTATATAGGCATCAAGTCCAAGATAGATAGACCGACTCCTGCCTGCATCTACCTCTATTACTCCACACATCGACCGCTATCCAGCATGCATCTAGTGTATTAAGTTCATGGAAAAATGGAGTAATGCAATAAGAACGATGACATGATGTAGACAAGATCTATTCATGTAGGAATAGACCCCATCTTGTTATCCTTAATAGCAACGATACATGCGTGTCTTGCTGCCCCTTCTATCACTGGGAAAGAACACCGCAAGATCGAACCCATCACAAAGCACCTCTTCCCATGGCAAGAAAAATCGATCTAGTCGGCCTAACTAAACCAAAGATTCGAAGAAGAAATACGATGCTATAAGCAATCATGCATATAAGAGATCAAAAAAGACTCAAATAATATTCATGGATAGAAACTGATCATGAACTCAAAATTCATCGGATCCCAACAAACACACCACAAAAGTTTACATCAAATAGATCTCCAAGAGACCATTGTATTGAGAATCATAAGAGAGAGAGAAGAAGCCATCTAGCACCTGCCTACGGACCCGTAGGTCTATGGTGGACTACTCACGCATCATCGGAGAGGCACTGATACGTCTCCAACGTATCTATAATTTTTGATTGTTCCATGCTATTATATTATCTGTTTTGGATGTTTTATATGCATTAATATGCTATTTTATATTATTTTTGGGACTAACCTATTAACCTAGTGCCTAGTGCCAGTTTCTGTTTTTTCCTTGTTTTTGAGTATTGCAGATAAGGAATATTAAACGGAGTCCAAACGAAATAAAATCTTCGGAATGATTTTTCTTGGACCAGAAGAAACCTGCCAGACTTGGAGATGAAGGCAGGAGACCTGCCGGGAGGCGACAAGCCACCTGGGCACGCCCTAGGGGGGGGGGCGCTCCCTGGCTTGTGGCCCCCCAGCAGGCCTCCTAACCCTATTCTTCGGCCTATAAATTCCCAAATATTCCCCCAATACAAAAGAGAGCCACGAAAATACTTTTCTGCCGCCGGAAGGCTCTGTTCCCGTGAGATCCCATCTTGGAACCTTTTCCGGTAATCTGCCGGAGGGGGATTCGATCACGGAGGGCATTTACATCAACTCCATTGCCCCTCCGATGATGCGTGAGTAGTTCACCTCAGACCTTCGGGTCCATAGCTAGTAGCTAGATGGCTTCTTCTCTCTCTATGTTCTTCAATACCATGTTCTTCATGATCTTCATGGAGATCTATCCGATGTAATACTCTTTTGCGGTGTGTTTGTCGAGATCCGATGAATTGTGGGTTTATGATCAGATTATCTATGCATATTATTTGAATCTTCTGTGAATTCTTATATGCATGATTTCATATCTTTGCAAGTCTCTTCGAGTTATTGGTTTGGTTTGGCCAACTAGATTGGTAATTCTTGCAATGGGAGAAGTGCTTGGTTTTGGGTTCAATCTTGCGATGTCCTCACCCAGTGAGAAAGTAGGGGTAGCGAGGCACGTATTTGTATTGTTGCCATCGAGGATAAAAAGATGGGATTTTCATCATACTTCTTGAGTTTATCCCTCTACATCATGTCATCTTACCTAATGCGTTACTCTGTTCTTCATGAACTTAATACTCTAGATGCAGGCAGGAGTCGGTCGATGTGTGGAGTAATAGTAGTAGATGCAGAATCGTTTCGGTCTACTTGACACGGACGGTATGCCTATATGCATAATCATTGCCTTGGATATCGTCATAACTATGCGCTTTTCTATCAATTGCTCGACAGTAATTTGTTCACCCACCGTATTATTTTCCTTCAAGAGAGAAGCCTCTAGTGAAACCTATGGCCCACGGGTCTATTTTCCATATTATATTTTCAGATCTATAAACCAAAAATACTTTGCTGCAATCTTTTTTACTTTTGTTTTACTTTTCGTTCTAGTAATCTTCTATATCTATCTCTATCAGATCTCATCCTTGCAAGTAACCGTGAAGGGATTGACAACCCCTTTATAGCGTTGGGTGCAAGTGTTTGATTGTTTGTGTAGGTGCAAAGATTGGGTACTTGCTTGTATCTCCTACTGGATTGATACCTTGGTTCTCAACAACTGAGGGAAATACTTATCTACTTTGCTGCATCACCCTTTCCTCTTCATGGGAAAACCAATGCAAGCTTAAGAAGTAGCAAGAAGGATTTCAGGCGCCGTTGCCGGGGAGATCTACATCAAGCCTACCAAGTACCCATCACAAACTCATCTCTTGCATTTACATTATTTGCCATTTGCCTCTCGTTTTCCTCTCCCCCAGTTCTAAAACGATTTTCAGAAAAATACCAAAAAGATTTGCCTTTTTATTCGCCCTTCTTCTTGCCGGTTCTCTTGCTTGTTGCTATGACTAGCGTTACTACCCCCTTTTTGTCGGCAGACTTTGAAGTCCTATACTTCAAACAAAAGCAAGAGGAAAATCTGAAATATGCCTGGGATAGGCTAATGGAATCCTATCGTATTTCCAATCTAAAAGGAGACGCAAAGGTCTTGCTTAGAAATTTTTACATTGGATTGGCTTTGCATCATAGAAAGCTTTTGGATTTTGACTCAAAGGGCGATTTTATTGAACTTGATGCAAAGGCCGCTTATGAAGTTTTGGAAGGGATTTTGGGAGTTCCCCCACATAAAAAAGGGCTTACCTTTTCACAAGAGGGAGTTCAAATCCTTGACAAAATGGATGACTTACATAAGCATTTAGTCGAGTTACAAAAACATCACGAACCCCTCAAACATATTAGTGGGAACCTCAGTCGCTTGAACACTTTGATTACCCTTTGCAATAAGCGTTTGGATATTTTGGATCTTAAGATGGTTCCTCCTCCTGAAAATTTGGGAGGCAACCCAATTTTATTTTGTGTTTCTATTTTTTGCTTCTGTTCTTGAGTGTTTTACACATTATTACCTCTGTAGTAATTCTGTTTTATAGTTTTAATTAGTGTTTGTGCCAAGTAAGACCTTTGGGATGGTTTACGGTGATTGTTGATTTGGTTTTGCTGAAAAACAGAAACTTTTGCGCTCAGTCCAGGAATTTTATAAATTCACCAGAGTGTCAATTGGATCTGAATTTTTTACACAAGATTGATATACAAATTTCCCTGATTTTCCTAATTTTTCAGAAGTTTTGGAGTTACATAAGTATTCGAAGTTTACAGATTGCTACAGACTGTTCTGTTTTTGACAGATTCTGTTTTCTTTGTGTTGTTTGCTTATTTTGATGTATCTATGGGTTGTATCGGGGGGTATGAACCATGGAGAAGTTAGAATAAAGTAAATATTACATCAATATAAATAAAGAATGAGTTCACAACAGTACCTAAAGTGGTGATTTATTTTTCTTATACTAACGGATCTCACGAGTTTTCTGTTGAGTTTTGTGTTGTGAAGTTTTCAAGTTTTGGGTAAAGATTTGATGGACTATGGAATAAGGAGTGGCAAGAGCCTAAGCTTGGGGATGCCCAAGGAACCCCAAGCCATATTCAAGGATACCAAAGAGCCTAAGCTTGGGGATGCCCCGGAAGGCATCCCCTCTTTCGTCTTCAATCCATCTGTAAATTTACTTGAGGCTATATTTTTATTCACCACATGATATGTGTTTTGCTTGGAGCGTCTTGTATGATATGAGTCTTTGATTTTTAGTTTGCCACAATCATTCTTTCTGCACACATCTTTTGAGAGGGACACGCATTAATCGTGAATTTATTAGAATACTCTATGTGCTTCACTTATATCTTTTGAGCTAGGCAATGTTGCTCTAGTGCTTCACTTATATCTTTTTAGAGCACGGTGGTGCTTTTATTTTATAGAAATAATTGAACTCTCGTACCTCACTTATATTATTTTGAGAGTCTTTAAACAGCATGGTAATTGGTTTAGGTTATGAATTTAGTCCTAATATAATGGGCATCTAAGAGGGATATAATAAAAACTTTCATATAAAGTGCATTGAATACTATGAGAAGTTGGATTCCTTGCATATAGTTTTGAGATATAAAGATGGTGATGTTAGAGTCATGCTAGTGAGTAATTGTGGAATGGTAAAAATACTTGTGTTAAAGTTTGTGACTCACGTAGCATGCACGTATGGTGAACCGTTATGTAACGAAGTCGGAGCATGATTTGTTTAATGATTGTCATCCTTTGTCTGAGGGTCGGGAGCGCACGATGGTTAACTCCTACCAACCTCTCCCCTAGGAGCATGCGTCTAATACTTTGCTTCGATAACTAATAGATTTTTGCAATAAGTATGTGAGTTCTTTATGACTAATGTGAGTCCATGGATTATACGCACTCTCACCCTTCCACCATTGCTAGCCTCTCTAGTACCGCGCAACTTTCGCCGGTGCATTAAACCCACTTTCCTCAAAACAGCCACCATATACCCTTCCTCAAAATAGCCACCATACCTACCTATTATGGCATTTCCATAGCCATTCCGAGATATATTGCCATGCAACTTCCACCGTTCCGTTTTTTATGACACGCACCATCATTGTCATATTGCTTTGCATGATCGTAAGACAGCTAGCATGATGTTTTCATGGCTTGTCCGTTTTTTGATGTCATTTGCTATGCTAGATCGCTTCCCATCCCGGTACACCACCGGAAGCATTCATATAGAGTCATATCTTGTTGTAGGTATCGAGTTGTAAGTAAATAAAAGTGTGATGATCATCATTATTAGAGCATTGTCCCATGAGAGGAAAGGATGATGGAAGCTATGATTCCCTCACAAGTAGGGATGAGTCTCCGGACTTTACTAATAATAAAAGAGGCCAATGAAGCCCAAATAAAAAAAAGAGGCCAAAGATGCCCACCAAAAAAATGAGAGAAAAGAGAGAAGGGACAATGCTACTATCTTTTTCCACACTTGTGCTTCAAAGTAGCACCTTGATCTTCATGATAGAGAGTCTCCTATTTTTTGTCACTTTCATATACTAGTGGGAATTTTTCATTATATAACTTGGCTTGTATATTCCAATGATGGGCTTCCTCAAATTGCCCTAGGTCTTCGTGAGCAAGCAAGTTGGATGCACACCCACTTAGTTTCTTTTTGAGCTTTCATACACTTATAGCTCTAGTGCATCCGTTGCATGGCAATCCCTACTCACTCACATTGATATCTATTGATGGGCATCTCCATAGCCCGTTGATACGCCTAGTTGATGTGAGACTATCTTCTCCTTTTCCATACAACCTCCACCATATTCTATTCCACCTATAGTGCTATATCCATGTCTCACGCTCATGTATTGCGTGAAAGTTGAAAAGGTTTGAGAACATAAAAGGTGTGAAACAATTGCTTGACTTGTCATCGGGGGTGTGCATGATTTAGATACTTTGTGTGGGGAAGATGGAGCATAACCAGACTATATGATTTTGTAGGGATAACTTTCTAAGGCCATGTTATTTTGAAAGGACACAATTGCTTGTTAGTATGCTTGAAGTATTACTGTTTTTATTTCAATATTGAGCTTTTGTTTTGAATCTTATGGATCTGAACATTCATGCCACAATAAAGAATATTACATGGATAAATATGTTAGGTAGCATTCCACATCAAAAATTCTGTTTTTATCATTTACCTACTCGAGGACGAGCAGGAATTAAGCTTGGGGATGCTTGATACGTCTCCATCGCATCTATAATTTTTGATTGTTCCATGCTATTATATTATCTGTTTTGGATGTTTTATATGCATTAATATGATATTTTATATTATTTTTGGGACTAACCTATTAACCTAGTGCCTAGTGCCAGTTTCTGTTTTTTCCTTGTTTTTGAGTATTGCAGATAAGGAATATTAAACGGAGTCCAAACGGAATAAAATCTTTGGAATGATTTTTCTTGGACCAGAAGAAACCTGCCAGACTTGGAGATGAAGGCAGGAGACCTGCTGGGAGGCGACAAGCCACCTGGGCGCGCCCTAGGGGGGCGCCCCCCTGGCTTGTGGCCCCCCAGCAGGCCTCCTAACCCTATTCTTCGGCCTATAAATTCCCAAATATTCCCCCAATACAAAAGAGAGCCACGAAAATACTTTTCCGCTGCCGGAAGCCTCTGTTCCCGTGAGATCCCATCTTGGAGCCTTTTCCGGTAATCTGCCGGAGGGGGATTCGATCACGGAGGGTATCTACATCAACTCCATTGCCCCTCCGATGATGCGTGAGTAGTTCACCTCAGACCTTCGGGTCCATAGCTAGTAGCTAGATGGCTTCTTCTCTCTCTATGTTCTTCTATACAATGTTCTTCATGATCTTCATGGAGATCTATCCGATGTAATACTCTTTTGCGGTGTGTTTGTCGAGATCCGATGAATTGTGGGTTTATGATCAGATTATCTATGAATATTATTTGAATCTTCTCTGAATTCTTATATGCATGATTTCATATCTTTGCAAGTCTCTTCGAGTTATTGGTTTGGTTTGGCCAACTAGATTGGTAATTCTTGCAATGGGAGAAGTGCTTGGTTTTGGGTTCAATCTTGCGGTGTCCTCACCCAGTGACAAAGTAGGGGTAGCGAGGCACGTATTGTATTGTTGCCATCGAGGATAAAAAGATGGGGTTTTCATCATATTGCTTGAGTTTATCCCTCTACATCATGTCATCTTACCTAATGCGTTACTCTGTTCTTCATGAACTTAATACTCTAGATGCAGGCAGGAGTCGGTCGATGTGTGGAGTAATAGTAGTAGATGCAGAATCGTTTCGGTCTACTTGACACGGACGTGATGCATATATGCATAATCATTGCCTTGGATATTGTCATAACTATGCGCTTTTCTATCAATTGCTCGACAGTAATTTGTTCACCCACCGTATCGTTTTCCTTTAAGAGAGAAGCCTCTAGTGAAACCTATGGCCCCCGGGTCTATTTTCCATCATATATTTTCAGATCTATAAACCAAAAATACCAAAAATACCTTGCTGCAATTTTATTTACTTTCCTTTTAGTTTTACTTTTGGCAATCATCTATATCTATCTCTATCAGATCTCATCCTTGCAATTAACCATGAAGGGATTGACAACCCCTTTATAGCGTTGGGTGCAAGTGTTTGATTGTTTGTGTAGGTGCAAAGATTGGGGACTTGCTTGTATCTCCTACTGGATTGATACCTTGGTTCTCAACAACTGAGGGAAATACTTATCTACTTTGCTGCATCACCCTTTCCTCTTCAAGGGAAAACCAACGCAAGCTCAAGAAGTAGCAGGCACCTATGAGGAAGATGAACCCCTCCGTGATGGTGTTTAGAATGGATCTCGCGGTTCTGGAACTTGCGGCGGCTGGAATTGTGTTTCGTCGACTCCTCTAGGGTTTTTGGATTTCCAGGGAATTTATAGGCACGATAGTCGGTTGAGGCGGTACCGGAGGTGCCCAGTGTGGCACCCCGGCTCAGAGGAGACCGGAACACCCCGTATTCCAGCCCAGAGAGAAGTCTTTTGGAATACGGCACTATTGGCATAGAACAAATTAGCTTTTTATTACTATGGATAAGGTTACAAGGGTACATGGATTACATCGGCACGGCAATACTACGCCTGCGCAGGGTAGCTCTATGCTAACAGTGGAACAGCCCGAGGAAGCGGAGTAACTCTCGGCAGTGGAACGACGACTGCGGTGATGGACTCCACTCCGCAGGGACTCTGGCTAGAACGTGTATCCTAGCTTGCGAACTTGACATCCTCGACAAGCAAGCAAACCTGGCAGGACCTGCAAACTGGCATGACACGCCAGGTGAGTACTTTGAATGTACTCGCAAGCTCACGACAACCAAACAATGCAGCAAACAATAGCATGGCAATTATCATATTAAATGCCTAAGTAGTTTACTTACTGTTACCGATCATCAACTTACTCTCTTCTTGGTTGTCCCACAATCCTCTGAATACTCATGATCCACAGAGTATAAGACAATTTCTTTCATCACTATCATCGGTATTACGGTTGACGACCTAGTGAGGTCTGGACGGGCTGTCCAATACCGTGGACGCAGCTATTCGAATAGATTTTTCACTCTGCAGAGGTTGCGCACTTTACCCACACCATAGAGCACCTGGCCTCATGATCCCATTCAGGTGGACCAGCGTTGCTCCAACGAAACCCGTCTGACCCGTGACTACTCTACCGTACCACCGACAATCATTCTCCCCCGGAGTCATGCCTTGGGTGGCCCCTGTGTCACCTCGTGACACCTGCCACCGTCGTGGCCAAACAAACTGTCCCAAACGGGGACTTGAGCTCAATAACCAAACTGGGCTCACAAGGTTATCGCCGCCTATCGGGCCAGGGTAGCGCGCACGCATAACCTTCCCTCTTTGGTGGTACCGATAAAAGAGCACGAAGCCAGACCAAGTCAAGGCCGTCCCATACCGGCAAATGTGGCTGCATGGATAAGCCCGGACAGGTGGCTCCGGATCAACCGACTAGGTTCAGTTTTAGCAACATTTAGCAAGCATGGTTATCTCTCACAATAACTTGAGATGGCAGCAACTATACATTTAAGTAAATTACTATTAATTATTATATAGCAAGTAAATGGAAGTAATTTATTTATAAATGCAAGTGATTCAATTAAATATGTAATGCTATTGAAATGCTTCATGGAATGGGTGTCCTGACTTGCCTGGGGTGAGGGATCCACCGGGAAGAAGTGCGGAAAGGTCGCGGAAGGAGTTGCCACAAACAGTTCTCTCTCGCAGAGGCTGTTTACGGGTAAGGGCAAAATGTTCATTTTCACTGTGTGAACACATTATGAAAATGGCACCAACATGACGGGCTCGGCGAGACGAAGAAGTGGGCTTTGGAATCACCTCGTTTGGAGTTACGGATGAAAAGATATAGCCCGACGAAGTTCAGGGACCAATCTGCAAAAAGATACTCTACAAACAGGTCCCTGGCTGGTTTAACGGAAAGCGCATTTTTAGATAATATGTCTTCTGCATAATGAAAACGTATTTTTAGCCGAAATAGAACCGGAATGCGTTTCCAGAAATGGAAAACGTATTTAGGAGAATACGTCTCCACTTACTCAGGCGCGGGCCCGGGGCCAAGTCAACGCCCAGAGACTGACGTGTGGGTCCCGCAGGGTCCACAGGCCGGCTGGAGGCGAGGTCGTCTCCTTCCTCGCTCTCACCCGCGAGGCAGAGGCAGAGGCCACTCGCCGGCGACGGCCCCGGCGTCTCCGGCCAGCGCTGGCCGAGGCGAGGGCACCGGCGGAATCGGGAGAAGACGCCGCCTTTGTTCGGCTGTCGCACGCTCGCCGGGGACGAGCAGAGTTGCCGCGGCTCGAGCTCAACAGAGAGCAGAGGAGGCGGCGGCGAACTGAGGGGAGGGAGAGGTTCGCCGGCGTGAGGGGCTTCTTATGGTGGTGGTGGGAGAGGGAGAAGAGGCGAGGCTCGCCGGAATTTAGGCGGTGGAGGGCGGCGGCCACGGCGGCGATTGGCGGCTAGAAGGGCTCCGGCGAGGGGTGGAGAGGTCGGGGAGGACCAGGGAAGTGAGGGGAGGCTGGTGGTGAAGACGGGAGCGCTTGGGACGACCTTATATAGCCGCGGCGAGCTCACCGGATAGGCTCCGGGGCGACGTGGCTGGCCGTTTGCGGCGTCGGGAGGCTTTGTGGAGGGGTGGGGAGGGCTCAGGCGAGGTCGGGAAAGCTCGGGAGAGCTCGGGCAACTAGACACGGCGGCGACAGAGACGAGCACGACACGGGCACGGCTGCCGCACCGCATAGGAGGGGACGTGAGAGGGGCAGAGGGGTCCTGGAGGAAGACGACGAAGCGGTGAAGCTCCTAGACATGGCTAGGTGTCGAGGGAGAGAAGGAAACCGACGAGGCCGAGGGTCCCAATTGCCAGAGCGCGCGCACGGCATGCCGGCCGCGTGGTCACCGCGTGAACTGGTGCACGCGGTGCACCCTGGCATGCAGCTTGTTGTCTAGTGCAAAATACATCCAAGGAAGGGTCCCTCTGAGGTGATAGATCGTCAAAAGAAACCAAGAGTGGATGTGACGCTTCACTGGAAGTTTGCTGTAGCCAACTTGACTGCACATCTGTGATCAACAGGTATGTGATAAGAGCCAAATGTGATGTCTAGGAGGTTTATAGTAGGAAGGACTATAATCCTGTGAAGTTGGAGAAGAAAAGGACCAACATTTAGCATAGTTGCTTTGCAACTGACCAATCTGGTCTAGAAAATAGATCTTGATGTGGCACTCACATATAGTGTTTCCTTGGGATGAAAATGGGCATAGGATGATGATTTGGTCATATGAGAGTGCCATAAAAATTTCATGCCATTTGGACAAGCCAAAATGGTACTTCCTTCATAATGGACCTCTCTGACCAGAATCTTAGGAAAAATCTAGGGAACTATTGGGTAGATGAAATAAGTCCAGATTTGGTGGAGATGTTTTATGTAGTTAGGAGAATGTCCTGGTAAAATTTCAGAAATTATGGAGCAACATAAAATATAGTTGCTTCACAACCCAAAATAATGACCAGAGACAAAGATTTGATGCTGTGCTCATATAGTTGAAGGGATGATCCTCAAATTTTGTGGAGAGTCATGATTTGAGCATATAAAGACACTTGCAAAATTTAAACTCATTTGGATACTCTTAGCTAGCACTTGATTCACAAAGCTTCCACTAGATCAGAAACTTTGGAAATTTGCCAAGAAATATTTACTATCCAAATTGAGTTGAATTTTGTCATCTGGCAATGATATGGATAGGAAAGAGTGCCCAAAAAGTTTGAGAGCAAGCAAGCAAATATAAAGGGTACTTGCTTCTCAAGTTGACAGCTAGGGCAGAATCAGAAAAGGAATATTGGTGAAATATTTTTGAACATGGCAAGGAAGGGTTTTGACATATCTGAGGAAGATATGACCCAAACAATTTATGAAAATTATTTGGGAATTTTTGGAATGATGGAAATGTGGGTTGTTTCACAACCCAGAGCAAACATGGTTATTCCTTTAATAGAAAAAGGAATATTCCCAAGAAAAAGAATATTGGGATTGGTCCAAGATGGAAATGACAAGGTCTTGGGATGGTTTAGAGGTTGGCAAGCCACTAGGGAAGAGGAATCAAGGGTGATCCCTCCAGGTTCCAAGACTACCAAGCCACAGAAAAGCAAAACCAGACCAAAGTCAGAAAAAAAAGAAATGGGCAAAATCCAGGGTGTTACAAACCTACCCCCCTTAAAGAAATCTCGTCCTCGAGATTTGGTTGCTCAAGGGTTAAACATAAATATCCCCACTTGAGGAAACCGTTTCCAACTCGGGTTTCCTTTTTGCCTTTGTACAATCTCCCGCTGGATTTTATCTGACGCACTACCTGGCTTCAGTGTGGTTTGCTTTACTGGATCCTTTTTCGGGCAAATCTTAACTCATATGTTACTCCGACTTCACTCCTTTTATGTCTGTTGACTTAAATGGCTTATCCTGACTGAAATACCTGTCCTTCTCGCAAGTCCGGGAGTTGTTCCTCATGGACGGGTTGTGATGAAGTTCAATACGGACGACCGTCCATTGAGTTGTGAACATATTCTTTCGGTGGACACAAAAATCTTTTACTCATTGCATTGGGCTGCTTCAAAAAGGGGTATGTGTTCCCCAGGTTTTAAACAGTACTCTGAATCATACCGTTTTCCTGGCAGAATCTGACTTCTCGCACGGTTTGCCGAGTCATCTTGGATATCTCCACTGTCTCGGGTATAAAATTCCTACCAAATTTTTGACTGTCACTTGTCGTGATCAGCGCAAAGGTGTATGCCCTTATAACGGTATTTTCTGCAGACTTGACTGATGGTGGTTTTGGCAGACGAATCTTGTTCACGGCAGGCTGTCCTTTCCTGATTCCCACATGTGAGGACACATGCTCCGAGGTTGTTGTCCAACATTCTGATCGTTCCGTCTGTCGGCACCTTTAAGTGAATAGTAGGCCGTGTAATGCTTTGAGACGGTTGCCGGAATCCATCTGCCGAATTGACCTGACATATTCGAATATTCTCCTTCTAAAGAGTCTAAGCACATCTGGTTGGACTAAGCGGGTTGACTCGATATGGGGTCCTTGCAGATGGAATAGACCCCGTGGGTGTGTACCCATGGTGATTGGTACCGATCCATACTGTCCGGAATATCTGTACCAGGCAACCAGTACCATACCTGTATGGACGATCTCACTCTTTCATTATGGTTCTCTCTGCCTGGATCCTTGGCTGAAAGAACTTGGCCTTGTACGCTCTTGATTCTTCGGGTGACCATAGGTGCTATCAGGTGCAATATTCCGGCAGTCATATCTTATCCTGATCCCCCTGTCAGGGTATCTTTGCTCACATGACCAGCTTTCTCATCCTCCACGCTTTATTCGTAAGACAATGATCATCCGAACCCAGGTTCATAGCTCCAGGCTATCGTCAACCATGCAGACACCGACAAAGGTTAATGATATCACTTTGTCGGGCGTGAGGAAACCGGCCTTGATAATCACTGCAAAAATTATTGTCCCAACTTTGTCTGGCTTTTTATCTTGCATCATACTAAGGTGCATAACTGTCTTTCTCTTCCTTGCATAACTCAGATGATAGCCGGATTCTCATCGGGCTGACATCATTGTATGATTGACTCATATGACCTTGGTAGCATGTCCACCATATCTATTGAGTATATGCAGCTGAGCATTTGGTTCTTTTGAAACGGGCCTGTGTCCTGACTGATTCTTGCATTCAGGTCAACTGTTGCGGATCTGACTCTGAGGATGCATGGTCATATGCTACCAACTGTCGGTGGAGTAGCTTGTACTTGTGAGGATGTAATGCCTTACTAGCGAAGGTTTCTTAGCTTGTGTTGGAAGGCAACGAGAGTATCTTGTTGAGGAAGTCTGAATAGCTTGCGCTTGAAGCTTCTGTTGGGATATCGTGCTGAAGAAGACTGGGTACCGTACCTCAGACACTTCCCCCCTTAAAGGCTTGCTGGGGAAGACTCGGTACCTTATGCCAGAAGCTTGCCGTGATAGCTTACTGGAGAAGCATGGGTGTCTTGTATGGGCAAATATCCGTGTGTCGTATCGAGGAAGACACAGGAACCTTGCGTCGTAAGCTTCTCTGGTAGCTTGCAGAGAAAGACTGGGTTGCTTACACCTGAAGCTTTCTTTTTGCCATATGCAAGCTAAGTGCATATATATATCCCTTAATGTTTCTGCTGTCGGTTACTTGCTGTATGAAGAAAGTTGTTCGACTATTCTTCTTGCTGATTCGATGATTACTGCTATGAAGGTTGCACTGGTGTATACTTTGATGCTGATAATCAATCCAGCCAGGATATCATTTATTTTCATGCCCGATATTCCCGATATAATGCAGTCTGCTGAAAATTCTATATTGCCGAACTGAGCTTCCAAATGACTGTCTCTTCACTGATTTCTTTGAGTCCAGTGTCGGTGAGCAACTTCCATAAGGGGAAAATAAGGTAACACCAAGGGCCCAAAGAAAGAAGCGAAAGAAAGGACTAAAACAAAAATACACAAAGCAACAAGATCACATACAAGCAATATCATACTCTACAGCTATTCACAGCAATAATATGCATGCCTACTTAAGCACACAAATCTCGCAAGAACTCCGGTATTACGGTCTAACATGCTGTGGCGGTGTGCACGAAAGTGAATCAATGTGTGGAAGGAAGTTGGTGTAAACAAGGCTACACCAAACACGGACTTAACACCGGTTCCATCTGGACGGACATGGTGGCGAGGACGAACTTGGTGATGGTGGGTCAGAACACGGGGGTCACGACCACATCATCATCAAGCGGACGGAAGAAAACCGTACTCATCCAGAGAATGGATGGCAAGGTGGGATAGCGGTGGAAACAAGGGCTTGCGGCATTGTCCTTTTCTGATAACAAAGATCAGTAAGGGTTGCCGAAGCGGTGAATGGGATGGCAAGATCCGGGATAGAAACATGTCTATCACCGAAACAATAGGGGTGGCTGAAGAGAATACATTGATGTGGTACCGGTGCATCAATCCTGCAAGGGATCGACACTACCGGATACCTTGGCATCACTCCGCTGGGACGAAGATGACACCACACCAAGGAGCCAATATGCAAACTGGAGAGTGCAGGTAGTCAATCAAAACTGATGCCACCTACACTCACCAGATCCATCGTTAGTGATAAAATAAAAACTCTATATGCATGCTATGCACAAACAAATGCAACAAACAAGTGCAGCAAACCAACTAGACCCTATACTACCGGTTACTAACGCTCGCACAGTCTAGGGCGTCCTACAGCCAGACCTGCTCTCATACCAACGCTTGTGGCACCCCGGCCCAGAGGAGACCGGAACGCCCCGTATTCCAGCCCAGAGAGAAGTCTTCTGGAATACGGCACTGTTGGCATAGAACAAATCAGCTTTTTATTACTATGGATAAGGTTACAAGGGTACATGGATTACATCGACACGACAATACTACGCCTGCCCAGGGTAGCTCTATGCTAACAGCAGAACAGCCCGAGGAAGCGGAGTAACTCTCGGTAGCGGAACGACGACTGCGGTGATGGACTCCACTCCGCAGGGACTCTGGCTGGAACGCGTATCCTAGCTCGCGAACTTGACATCCTCGACAAGCAAGCAAACCTGGCAGGACCTGCAAACTGGCATGACACGCCAGGTGAGTACTTTGAATGTACTCGCAAGCTCACGACAACCAAACAATGGAGCAAACAATAGCATGGCAATTATCATATTAAATGCCTAAGTAGTTTACTTACTGTTACCGATCATCAACTTACTCTCTTCTGGGTTGTCCCACAATCCTCTGAATACTCATGATCCACAGAGTATAAGACAATTTCTTTCATCACTATCATCGGTATTACGGTTGACCACCTAGTGAGGTCTGGACGGGCTGTCCAATACCGTGGACGCGGCTATTCGAATAGATTTTTCACTCTGCAGAGGTTGCGCACTTTACCCACACCATGGAGCACCTGGCCTCGTGATCCCATTCGGGTGGACCAGCGTTGCTCCAACGAAACCCGCCTGACCCGTGACTCCTCTACCGTACCACCGACACTCATTCTCCCCCGGAGTCATGCCTTGGGTAGCCCCTGTGTCACCTCGTGACACCTGCCACCGTCGTGGCCAAACAAACTATCCCAACCGGGGACTTGAGCTCAATAACCAAACTAGGCTCACAAGGTTATCGCTGCCTACCGGGCCAGGGTAGCGCGCATGCATAACCTTTCCTCTTTGGTGGTACCGATAAAAGAGCACGAAGCCAGACCAAGTCAAGGCCGTCCCATACCGGCAAATGTGGCTGCACGGATAAGCCCGGACAGGTGGCTCCGGATCAACCGACTAGGTTTAGTTTTAGCAACATTTAGCAAGCATGGTTATCTCTCACAATAACTTGAGATGGCAGCAACTATACATTTAAGTAAATTACTATGAATTATTATATAGCAAGTAAATGAAAGTAATTCATTTATAAATGCAAGTGATTCAATTAAATATGTAATGCTATTGAAATGCTTCATGGAATGGGTGTCCTGGCTTGCCTGGGGTGAGGGATCCACCGGGAAGAAGTGCGGAAAGGTCGCGGAAGGAGTTGCCAGAAACAGTTCTCTCTCGGAGAGGCTGTTTACGGGCAAGGGCAAAATGGTCATTTTCACTGTGTGAACACATTATTAAAATGGCACCAACATGACGGGCTCGACGAGACGAAGAAGTGGGCTTTGGAATCACCTCGTTTGGAGTTACGAATGAAAAGATATAGCCCGACGAAGTTCAGGGACCAATCTGCAAAAAGATACTCTACAAACAGGTCCCTGGCTGGTTTAACGGAATGCATTTCCAGAAATGGAAAACGTATTTAGGAGAATACGTCTCCACTTACTCAGGCGCGGGCCCGGGGCAAGTCAACGCCCAGAGACTGACGTGTGGGTCCCGCAGGGTCCACAGGCCGGCTGGAGGCGAGGTCGTCTCCTTCATCGCTCTCACCCACGAGGCAGAGGCAGAGGCCACTCGCCGGCGACGGCCCCGGCGTCTTCGGCCACCGCTGGCCGAGGCGAGGGCACCGGCGGAATCGGGAGAAGACGCCGCCTTTGTTCGGCTGTCGCACGCTCGCCGGGGACGAGCAGAGTTGCCGCGGCTCGAGGTCAACAGAGAGCGGAGGGAGGCGGCGGCCGGCCTAGGGGGCGGCGGCCACAGGGGATCCGGCGGCGAACTGAGGGGAGGGAGAGGTTCGCCGGCGTGAGGGGCTTCTTATGGTGGTGGTGGGAGAGGGAGAAGAGGCGAGGCTCGCCAGAATTTAGGCGGTGGAGGGCGGCGGCCACGGCGGCGATTGGCGTCTAGAAGGGCTCCGGCGAGGGGTGGAGAGGTCGGGGAGGACCAGGGAAGTGAGGGGAGGCTGGTGGTGAGGACGGGAGCGCTCGGGACGGCCTTATATAGCCGCGGCGAGCTCGCCGGATAGGCTCGGCCGCGGTGGCGAGCTTAGCCACGCACTGGAGCTCCGGGGCGACGTGGCTGGCCGTTTTTGGTGTCGGGAGGATTCGTGGAGGGGTGGGGAGGGCTCAGGCGAGGTCGGGAAAGCTCGGGAGAGCTCGGGCAATCGGACACGGCGGCGACAGAGACGGGCACGACACGGGAGCGGCTGCCGCACCGCGTAGGAGGGGACGTGAGAGGGGGAGAGGGGTCCAGGAGGAAGACGACGAAGCGTTGAAGCTCCTAGACATGGCTAGGTGTCGAGGGAGAGAAGGAAACCGATGAGGCCGAGGGTCCCAATTGCCAGAGCGCGCGCACGGCATGCCGGCCGCGTGGTCACCGCGTGAACTGGCGCACGCGCTGCCCCCTGGCATGCAGCTTGTTGTCTAGTGCAAAATACATCCAAGGAAGGGTCCGTCTGAGGTGATAGATCGTCAAAAGAAACCAAGAGTGGATGTGAGGCTTCACTGGAAGTTTTCTGTAGCAAACTTGACTGCACATCTGTAATCAACAGGTAGGTGATAAGAGCCAAATGTGATGTCTAGGAGGTTTATAGTAGGAAGGAATATAATCCTGTGAAGTTGGAGAAGAAAAGTACCAACATTTAGCATAGTTGCTTTGCAACTGACCAATCTGGTTCAGAAAACAGATCTTGATGTGGCACTCACATATAGTGTTTCCTTGGGATGAAAATGGTCATAGGATGATTATTTGGTCATATGAGAGTGCCATAAAAATTTCATGCCATTTGGACAAGCCAAAATGGTACTTCCTTCATAATGGACCTCGCTGACCAGAATCTTAGGAAAAATCTAGGGAATTATTGGGTAGATGAAATAAGTCCAGATTTGGTGGAGAGGTTTTATATATTTAGGAGAATGTCCTGGTAAAATTTCAGAAATTATGGAGCAACATAAAATATAGTTGCTTCACAACCCAAAATAATGACCAGAGACAAAGATTTGATGATGTGCTCACATAGTTGAAGGGATGATGCTCAAATTTTGTGGAGAGTCATGATTTGAGCATATAAAGATGCTTGCAAAATTTAAACGCATTTGGATACTCTTAGCTAGCACTTGCTTCACAAAGCTTCCACTAGATCAGAAACTTTGAAAATTTGCCAAGAAATATTTATACTATCCAAATTGAGTTGAATTTTGTCATGTGGCAATGATATGGATAGGAAAGAGTGCCCAAAAAGTTTGAGAGCAAGCAAGCAAATATAAAGGGTACTTGCTTCTCAACTTGACAGCTAGGGCAGAATCAGAAAAGGAATATTGGTGAAATATTTTTGAACATGGCAAGGAAGGGTTTTTACATATCTGAGGAATATATGACCCAAAAAATTTATGAAAATTATTTGGGAATTTTTGGAATGATGGAAATGTGGGTTGTTTCACAACCCAGAGCAAACAAGGTTATTCCTTTAATAGAAAAAGGAATATTCCCAAGAAAAAGAATATTGGGATTGGTCCAAGATGGAAATGACAAGGTCTTGGGATGGTTTAGAGGTTGGCAAGCCACTAGGGAAGATGAATCAAGGGTGATCCCTCCAGGTTCCAAGACTACCAAGCCACAGAAAAGCAAAACCAGACCAAAATCAGAAAAAAAAAGAAATGGGCAAAATCCAGGGTGTTACACCCAGCACCCACCAGTGCGCGCCAGGGGGCCTCTGGCACGCCCATGTGTGTGCTGGCCACCTTGGCCCCCCTCTTCTGGTGTTCTTTGGCCCATCTGGTTTCTTCTGGTCAGTAAAAAATCCACAAAAATCCCCGCAACGTTTCATCTCTGTATGGTTCTGATTTCCTGCGAAGTAAAAAACAAGCAAAAACAACAACTGGCACTTTGGCACTATGTCAATAGGTTAGTCCCAAAAAATGATATAAAGTTGTAATAAAATGATTGTAAAACATCCAAGAATGATAATATAACAACATGGAACAAGCAAAAATTATAGATACGTTGGAGACGTATCAGTAAGCTTCTCTCAAAATGGGAAGGACCTTGTATTATCGAAGAGGTTTATCGTTCTGGAGCTATCAAGATTAATAATGTCGAAGGTACTAACCCGAAGGTGGTCAATGGACAAAAAATTAAGCACTATATCTCAGGTACGCCTATTAATGTTGAAAGCAATGTTATCCAAACCATGACACCGGAGGAACACATAAAAGAAACCTTCCGGAACACTCCAGAATTCTAAAAAATATGAGGTACGTGATACGGTAAGTAAACGGACTCCGGAAAATCCACAAAAATATTTTTTTGTCAGTTTTGGAATATTAGAAAAATTTGGAAAATAAGAAATAAACCGGAAGGCAACCGAGGTGAGCACGATACACCAGGGCGCGCCAGCCCTGCCAGGCGCGCCCTGGTGGGTTATGCCCACCTCCGACACCTTCCCGACTCCGTTTTCCTTCCATAAGCTTGGTTTCCAAGAATAAAATTCTCTATATATACCCCGGACTGTTTTGACGACCGCATCATAGAAAAATCCTCTGTTCTTGTTTCGTGCTGTTTTCTCATCAGATCTAGATCTCCATGGCTCCACCAAGATCCTCCAAGGACAAGTTCTTCGAGAATGTCATCAACCCGTACTTGCCGGAGGTGATGAAGCACCCTCAAGCCATTGAGATGCGTGAGGGGGTGCTCCACATCCGCGATGTTCAGGGACCCAAGAGGACCGGAAGTGTGGAGGCTAGGCTCGAGGCGGTGGAACAAGACATCTTCAAGTGCCAAAGGATGGTGGAGCGTGGACTTAGTGCCAATCACTCCATGATCACGGAATTCACCCGTGATCAGATGGTAGATGGCCGGTCTGCGAAGGACACCATCTCCACCCTCAACGAGCAAATCAATTTTCTGCAATTCAAGTTTATGATCTTCAAAACCAAGTTTTTGAATATGAAGCAAGATTTAAAGGTATAAGTTTAGCTGCCAGTTGCAGGACTTAGGGGACTCTTGCGTCAACTTTTGATGGTGAGTCCTTGCCCTGGAAGCTGGAGGACAAGCCTACCACATCTTCACCACCACCTACTTCATCACCACCACCGAAGGAGACTTGAGCACACGGGTATGGGCACTCCCCTTGGCTTGATCCAAGCTTGGGGGAGGTGCCCCGGTATTGTATCACCATCACTTTTATTCACCTTTACCTATTCTAGTTCGATCTTTAGTTTATTTTTGATTTAGTTGAATAAAAGTATAGCATGATCTATTTTCGTGTGTTAGTTTTTGCCTCTCTACTTTTTTGTTGCAATAAAAATAAAGGAAAGAGAAATAAATGAAAAGAATCATATGCTAATCTTATGGTGAGTAATGACATCACATAAGGAAAAGTATAAGTAGTAAAATTTATTGGAGATTGACAAACATAGCATTGGTCAATGATGCAATTCATGAAAGAATTAATAAGGGAAGAGAAGATTCAAATGCAAATACACTATCTTGGACATCTTTTATGATTGTGAGCCCCCATTAAATATTATATGTCAAAATGGTTGACGTTGGACAAGGAAGACAACGTAATGATTTATGTTTGTTCATATCCACATAGAAGTTATATTGTCATAGATCCTTCAACATGTGGTGCTTGCTCAATATCTTTGCTAGCCAAAAATTCCGCACTAAGTAGAGATACTACCTGTGCATCCAAAAACCCAAAACCCAAATTCATTCTTTGAGAGTCCGCAGTACCTACCTACGGATCGAGTAAGATCCTTCAAGTAAGTTGTCATCGGTGCAATAAGGCAATAAAAATTGCTTCTAAATGTTTTTTGATCAATGATAACCCACAAGTATAGGGGATCACAACAGTTTTCGAGGGTAGAGTATTCAACCCAAATTTATGGATTTGACACAAGGGGAGCCAAAGAATACTTGACAGTATTAGCAGTTGAGTTGTCAATTCAACCACACCTGGAGATTAAATATCTGCAGCAAAGTGATCAATAGCACAATAATATGATAGTTTGATAGCAGTAGTGACAGTAACAGTAGCGGTAACAATAGTAGCAATAGTTTTGTAGCAGTTGGAACAGTAGCAACAACAGTAGTAACTTAGCAAGAACAATAAGTGGAAAGCTCGTAGGCATTGGATCGGTGAACTCGTTGGATGATATTCATCATATAACAGTCATAACCTAGGGCGACACAGAACTAGCCCCAGTTCATAAATATAATGTAGGCATGTATTCCGTAAATAGTCATACGTGCTTCTGGAAAAGAACTTGCATGACATCTTTTGTCCTACCCTCCCGTGGCAGCGGGGTCCATAAGGAAACTAAGGGATATTAAGGCCTCCTTTTAATAGAGATCCGGAACAAAGCATTAACACATGGTGAATACATGAACTCCTCAAACCACGGTCATCACCGCGAAGTATCCAAAATATTGTCACTATGGGGTTGACGGATCATAACACGTAATAGGTGCATATGACTAGGCAAGATCGGATCAAGAACATAGATATAATGGTGATAACATAAATGGTTCAGATCTAAAATCATGGCACTCGGGCCCTAGTGACAAGCATTAGGCATAGCAAAGTCATAGCAAAATCAATCTCAGAACATAATGGATACTAGGGATCAAGCCCTAACAAAACTAACTTGATTACATGATGAATCTCATCCAACTCCTCACCGACCAGCAAGCCTATGAAGAAATTACTCACTCCCGGTGGGGAGCATCATGGAATTGACGATGGAGAAGGGTTGGTGATGACGAAGACCGAAGATTCCCCTCTCCGGAGCCCCAAACGGGCTCCAGATCTGGCCTCCCGATGAAGAACAGGAGGTGGTGGCGGCTCCATATCGTAAAACGCGATGAAACTTTCTCACTGATTTTTTCTCCGAAAATAGGAATATATAGTGGCGGAATTAGGGTCAGTGGGGCCACGAGGTGGGCACAACCCACCAGGGCGTGCCCAAGGGGCCTGGCGCGCCCTGGTGGGTGCTGCTCACCCTGGTCCCCCTCTTCGGTGGATTTTCGCTCCAATAATTCTTATATATTCTGAAATAATTCTCCAAAAAGTTTCATTCCATTCCGAGAACTTTTATTTCTGCACAAAAACAACACCATGGTAGTTCTACTGAAAACAACGCTAGTCCGGGTTAGTTCCATTCAAATCATGCAAATTAGAGTCCAAAACAAGGGCAAAAGAGTGAGGAAAAGTAGATACGTTGGAGATGTATCAACTGCCCCAAGCTTTAAACCTTTGCTTGTCCTCAAGCAATTCAGTTGACAAACTGAAAGTGATAAAGAAAAACTTTTATGAACTCTTTTGTTCTTGTTTACATATATATTTATGCTTAAGTAGCACCGAGGTTTTCAGCAAAGATTATGACTAACCATGCCAACAATAACTCTTAGAAATTATATTAACTCATAACAATAACATAAGCAACTAGCGAGCAATAATAAGATATCTCAAGCGCCAACACTTCGTCAAAATAATTACGATACAATATGAGAATAGTGGTATCTCGCTAGCCCTTTCTGAGACCGCAAAACATAAATGCGGAGCACCTCCAAAGTTCAAGCAGCGACTAAACATTGTAATTCATGGTAGAAAAGATCCAGTAATGCTGCACCCAACATCAACTATACACAATGCATGAGGATGACAATAGTGCTCTCAGGTCTGGCGCTTATTTGAGAAGGTGATGACTCAACATAAAAGTAAATAGATAGTCCCTTCGCAGAGGGTAGCATGGATTTGCAGCGGTGCCAGAGCTCAAAGTTTAAAACAGAGATAGATATAATTTTGGGAGGTACACCCTTCCTCTCAACGTCACGACCAAGAGTTATCAATATCTTCCATGCTAAACAAATTAGCGGCGGTTCCCAGGCGGTAAAAGTAAAGGTTTACTCCCCCTCCACCAACAATCACACTCCACGGCTAGCCGTATCCACAGGTACCGTCCAAACCAACAACATACCTGGGGGAGTTTTGTTTAATTATTTTTTATTTTTTTATTTCGGGACTGGGAATCCCTATTACCGCCCCTCTCGTGTAAGGACAAGTGAATAAACACTCATCATGAGAATAACCCGCTTAGCATGGAAGATACTGACTGCCCCCTGTCGCTCCATGAGCGGTCCAGTCACACAAAACAGATGTTCATTTGAATTTTTAGAGATGGCACATGCAAATTTACTTTGGAACGGCAGGGTAATACCGCATATAGGTAGATATAGTGGACTCATCTGGCACAACTTGGTTTAAGGGATTTGATGCACAAGCAGTATTCCCGCTTAGTACAGGTGAAGGCTAGCAAATAGATTGAGAAGTGGCCATCTAGAGAGCAAAAACGGTCATGAACATGCATTACATATAATCAACATTGAATACTAGCTTGAGTAGGATATGGACACCATGAACATAAATATCATGAAGGCTATGTTGGTTTTGATTCAACTACATGCGTGAACATGTGCCAAGTCAAGCCTATTGATACATTCAGAGGAGGATACCATATCGTCATACCGCATCACAACCCTTTTAATGCATGTTGACACCCAAGATAAATCATTATCCACTCCTAGCTACTTAAGCATGGCATGAACAACTATAATCTCTAATGGTCATTGCAAGCATGTTTGATCATAATATGCTGAATCAAGGATACTAGGTTAAACATATTTACAAAAACAAAAACAAGTTGAGTTCATACCCGCTTTTCTCTGCCACAGTCAATTCATCAAATGTCGTCATTATTGCCTTTCACTTGCACGACCGAATGATAAGAAGATAATAATAATGCAAGAGTGTCGTGGACTAAGCTGGAATTTGCAACATTTTATTCAAGAGGAGAAGACAAGGTAATATGGGCTCTTTGTTAGATAAACAATAATGCAGATGAGAGCCACTCAATATTTTCATTGTGGTCTTCTCCTTGGTACGACTTAAATAAAAGGAAAAGAATTTCAGAGAAACACACTGAAATATTTTTGGAGTTTTTGGTTTTTCCTTCAAGAAAGCGAATTAAAGAGGAAAAATAAAAACGAGAAAAACTATTTACACGGGAAAGCTCCCAACAAGTAAAAGAAGAAGCGAGAAATCTTTTTTGGTTTTCTTTTGATGCAACAATTAAACTAAGCTAGAAAGAAAAACTAAAAAGAAGTAGGAAATATTTTTGGATATTCTCAAAGTTTTTCAAACACATAAGAAGAAAGCAGGAAAACAAATCTAGCATGGATATTACAATGAAAAAGTTTGAACACCGACATCTGGAATGAAGTGTGTGAACATGAATGTAATGTCGGTGGAAATACGTACTCCCCCAAGCTTAGGCTTTTGGCGTAGCTTGGTAATCACCATCCGTATGAATAATAATCTGGGCGATGGCTCACCGAGGCCCTCGGTGTAAAATCCGAGGCCCTCCTGGCAGCTTCAACCTCCGCATTGTGCGCATGGGCCTCGCTCTCAAGGACATAGTATCTTCCCCTACTGTGAAAATCAAAGAGAGCAGGAGCAGGCAAAGCAACAGGCACAACATTTTTTTATTAAATCTCAAGTTATAGGTGTATTTAGTGGCCTCACCCGTAAGGAACTTATGACGCTTCATGGCATCAAAGTCTAAATACTGAGTAGGTAAGATGGGGTCATTAGGCCATGGTGAGACATTTAATCTTTCCGCTACACGGGAGGCATAGATTCCTCCATAAAAATTACCATTAGCAGCATTGAGCTGCAGCCTCCGTGTAACAATTGCACCAAGATTATAATACTTATTCCCAGTTATGGCAGTATGTAAGAGACTCAAATCATGAGCACACAATGTGCTACAATCTTGTTTGCCTACGATACATTTACCGTTAAAGAGCGCAAAATATTGTATCTATGGGAAATGGATGCTGTTAATTCTCCCTTGTGTTACCCCCTATCTTCACCAAAGCAAAGATTAACTAAAAATTACTCGTATTCAGATTTTGTTGGTTCATCGAGGGAACCCCAATATGGAAGTTTGCATGCTTCACTGAACATTTCTAACGGCATGGTGAAGGAACGGTCATACAGGTTGAATGAAACTCTAGACTCACGAGAAAAATATTTAAATTTCTTTGTGAAGGTTTTCGTGAGTTCGAGGTGTTGGGGGCACTTATCTGCGATGAAGGGAGCAAGCTCTGTATTTTGGATAAATTGGTCAAATTCCTCCTTAATACCTGCACCTTCCATGAACTTGTCGCATGGCCACAAGCATGATTTGGTGGCGGCATCTCGCATCGAGCTTTCGCTTGGTTCAACATAAGACTGTCGAACCGAGCTTCCACTTGATGAGGCTTCCGAGGATCTCCTCCTCGAAGAACTCCTAAAGAATTGCATTTTTATTCCTATAAAAATTCTGAAAATTTTTAGTCCACAAAAATTTTGTCAACAAAACTTTGTAAGGTTGTTAGCAACTACTCCCAAGCATGCATAGAGGCCATATTGAGCATTCAAACTACTTGGAACTCTAAGAATTAAACATGCAAGCTCATCTACAGTAGCACCAAGAGTAGCTAATTACTCTAAAAATAACCCACTATATCAAAAACTAATTGGAGCAATGTAGGAGTCACATACCAAGTAGCAATCCCTCCAAACAGTTTCGGAAATGGAGCTTCGAGCTAAGAGATCGAAATCCGCGGGTTTGAGAGAAAGAACACGGGAATGGTGGTTGTGGTGATTTTTTTGGAGGTAGGGGATGATCTGGGCTAGAGAGATAAGTGAGGGGGCCCACGTGGGGACCACAACCCACCAGGGCGCACCTGGGGGTGCTGGCGCGCTCTGGTGTCTTGTGGGCACCAGGTGCACCCCCCTCTGGTATTATTTGCACCAGAAATTCATAAATATTCGAAAAAATCGTGTTAAAATTTCAGGGCATTCTGAGAATTTTTATTTTTGGGTCATTTTTTATTGCACGGAGAAAACAGAAAACAGGATAATCATAGCATTTTATTTTATTTGACTAACTAAAACAGAAAATAAAAGGTGGGAGCAGAGAATTGTGCTTACTAGATTCATCGATTTCATACCTCTAAAAAATGATTCATTAATAAGGTTGATCAAGTCTTATTAGCAACCACTTCCGATTAGCATGAAACCGAAGAACTTCCGTAAAACACTAAGTTACCTCAATGGGGATGTGCATATCCCCGACAATAAGTATATCATATTTCTTTTTGGCAATAGGAAGAGGTAATTGAAAACTTCCAATAGTAATGATCGGAGATTCTTCAATAACATTTATACCATTCACCTGGAATTGTTTCTTCGGAAAGTGCACCATATGCTCATTACCATTGATATGAAAAGTGACTTTGCTTTTATTGCAATAAAAAACAGCCCCTGCAATATTCAGAAAGGGTCTACCAAGGATAATCGACATGTTGTCGTCCTCGGGCATCTGAAGAATAACAAAGTCCGTTAAGATAGTAACATTTGCAACAACAACGGGCACATCCTCACAAATACCGATAGGTATGGCCGTTGATTTGTTAGGCATTTGCAATGATATCTCGGTAGGTGTGAGTTTATTCAAATCAAGTCTTTTATATAACGATAAAGGCATAAGACTAACACCGGCTCCCAAATCACACAAAGCAGTTTTGACATAGTTTCTTTTGATGGAGCAAGGTATAGTTGGTATTCCAGGATCTCCAAGTTTTTTAGGTACTCCATCCTTAAAAGAATAATTAGCAAGCATGGTGGAGATTTCAGCTTCCGGTATCTTTCTTTTATTTGTGATGATGTCTTTCATATACTTTGCATGAGGGGTCATCTTCAAAATATCGGTTAAACGGGTACGCAAAAGACTGGCCTAATCATTTCAGCAAAGCACTCAAATTCTTCATCATCCTTTTTCTTAGATGGCTTAGGTGGAAATGGCATGGGTTTCTGAACCCATGGCTCTCTTTCTTTACCATGTTCCCTAGCCACAAAGTCTCTTTTATCATAACGTTTATTTTTAGGTTGTGGGTTATCAAGATCAGCAGCAGGCTCTATTTCAACATCATTATCTGGTTCTATATCATTATTAGGTTGAGCATCTTCATGAACATCATCATTATCATTTTCATTATCACTAGGTGAATGTTCATTACCAGACTGAGTTTCAGCATCAGAAATAGAGACATCATTATTATCAGGAGGTTTTTGTGTCTCAGGCTCACTAGAGGTATGCAAAGTCCTATCATTTTTCTTTTTCTTTTTCTTCTTAGAAGGACTAGGTGCATCAGTATTAATTCTCTGAGAGTCTTGTTCAATTCTTTTAGGGTGACCCTTAGGATAGAGTCGTTTTGGGTCATTCTACCTCCTCTAGTTACTACTCTAGCAGCAAAATCATGCATATAATTATTCATTTCATCTAGCAATTCTTTTTGAGACTTAGCAACTTGTTCTAATTGAGTTTGAACCATAGAGGCATTCTTTTCTACACCTCTAACATCATTACTGATTCTAAATAGCAAGTCACTCAAGCGAGCAATCATATCAGAATTATATTTCAATTGTTTCAGAACATGAGCATTGAAATGATCTTGCTTCATAATATTGTTGTCAAACTCATAAAACATTGACTAGGGTGTTTATTGTGAGGGATGTCACTTTCATTAACTTTAGTAAATAATTTTCCTCTACCACCTGTGGAGGTGGTGGTGTGTCAAGGCCATGTATTTCTTCAATAGGTGGCAAATTCTTAACATCCTCAGCTTTAATACCTTTTTCCTTCATAGATTTCTTTGCCTCTTGCATATCTTCAGGACTGAGAAATAAGATACCCCTCTTCTTCGGAGTGGGTTTAGGCGGTGGTTCAGGAGGAGTCCAATCATCATAATTCTTCAATATATTACTCAATAATTCCTCAGCTTGTTCAATAGTTCGCTCCCTGAAAACACAACCAACACAACTATCTAGGAAATCCCTAGAAGCATCGGTTAGTCCATTATAAAAGATATCAAGTATTTCATTTTTCTTGAGAGGATGATCAGGAAAAGCATTAAGCAACTGGAGAAGCCTCCCCCAAGCTTGTGGGAGACTCTCTTCTTCAATTTGCACAAAGTTAAATATTTCCTGTAAGGTAGCTTGTTTCTTATGAGCAGGAAAATATTTTTCAAAGAAGTAGTAAATCATATCCTGGGGACTACGCACACAACCAGGAGCAAGAGTATTGTACCATGTCTTAGCATCACCCTTTAATGAGAACGGAAATAACTTAAGGATATAATAGTAGTGAATCTTCTCATCATGAGCAAAGAGGGTGGCTATATCATTCAGCTTAGTAAGGTGTGCCACTACAGTTTCAGTTTCATAGCCATGGAAAGGATCAGATTCAATCAAAGTAATTAACTCTGGGTCGACAGAGAACTCATAATCCTTATCGGTAACAAAGATAGGTGAAGTAGCAAACTTAGGATCACATTTCATTCTAGCATTCAAAGTCTTTTCCTTATACTTGCGTAGCAATTTCTTAAGATCGTTTCTATCCTTGCAAGAAAGAATTTCTCTAGTTACCTCTTCGTCTATAACATAACCTTCAGGTATCTTAGGCATTTCAAACTTAGGAGAGCTAGGATTAATAGGTGTTTCATAGTCATCATCAGTTTCATCAGCTTCATCAGTTTCAGTAGTTTCATTCTCTTTAGCTCTAGCCATTTGTTCATCAAGAAATTCTCCTAGTGGCATATTATCATCAAGCATGGTACTAGTATCATCAATAACATAATTCATAGTAGAGGAAGCATCATCAATAACTTGCGACATATCAGGATTACTAGCATGTGGTGGTGTTGCAAGCTTACTCATAACAGAAGGTGAATCAAGTGCAGAGCTTGATGGCAGTTCCTTACCTCCCCTTGTCTTAGAGGGAAAAATCTTAGTCTTTGGATCCTTCAGATTCTTCATAGTGATCAATTGATATAAATCCCAAGTGACTCAACAAATATAGCTATGCTCCCCGGCAACGGTGCCAGAAAAAGGTCTTGATAACCCACAAGTATAGGGGATCGCAACAGTTTTCGAGGGTAGAGTATTCAACCCAAATTTATAGATTCGACACAAGGGGAGCCAAAGAATACTTGAGAGTATTAGAAGTTGAGTTGTCAATTCAACCACACCTGGAGATTAAATAGCTACATCAAAGTGATCAGTAGCACAATAATATGATAGTTTGATAGCAGTAGTGACAGTAACAGTAGCGGTAACAGTAGTTGCAATAGTTTTGTAGCAGTTGGAACAGTAGCAACAACAGTAGTAACTTAGCAAGAACAATAAGTGGAAAGCTCGTAGGCACTGGATCGGTGAACTCGTTGGATGATATTCATCATATAATAGTCATAACCTAGGGCGACACAGAACTAGCTCCAGTTCATAAATATAATGTAGGCATGTATTCCGTAAATAGTCATACGTGCTTCTGGAAAAGAACTTGCATGACATCTTTTGTCCTACCCTCCAGTGGCAGCGGGGTCCATAAGGAAACTAAGGGGTATTAAGGCCTCCTTTTAATAGAGATCCGGAACAAAGCATTAACACATGGTGAATACATGAACTCCTCAAACCACGGTCATCACCGCGAAGTATCCCAAATATTGTCACTATGGGGTTGACGGATCATAACACGTAATAGGTGCATATGACTAGGCAAGATCGGATCAAGAACATAGATATAATGGTGATAATATAAACGGTTCAGATCTAAAATCATGGCACTTGGGCCCTAGTGACAAGCATTAGGCATAGCAAAGTCATAGCAACATCAATCTCAGAACATAATGGATACAAGGGATCAAGCCCTAACAAAACTAACTTGATTACATGATGTATCTCATCCAACTCCTCACCGACCAGCAAGCCTACGAAGGAATTACTTACTCCCGGTGGGGAGCATCATGGAATTGACGATGGAGAAGGGTTGGTGATGACGAAGACCGAAGATTCCCCTCTCCGGAGCGCCAAACGGGCTCTAGATCTGGCCTCCCGATGAAGAACAGGAGGTGGCGGCGGCTCCGTATCGTAAAACTTGATGAAACTTTCTCACTGATTTTTTCTCCGAAAATAGGAATTTATAGTGGCGGAATTAGGGTCAGTGGGGCCACAAGGTGGGCACAACCCACCAGGGCGCGCCCAGGGGGCCTGGCGCGCCCTGGTGGGTGCTGCTCACCCTGGCCCCCCTCTTCAGTGGATTTTGGCTCCAATAATTCTGATATATTCTAATATAATTCTCCAAAAAGTTTAGTTCCATTCTGAGAACTTTTATTTCTGCACGAAAACAACACCAGGGTAGTTCTGCTGAAAACAGCGTTATTCTGGGTTAGTTCCATTCAAATCATGCAAATTAGAGTCCAAAACAAGGGCAAAAGAGTGAGGAAAAGTAGATACGTTGGAGACGTATCAATCAATTAGTGTAAGAGAAAATTGAGCGCTATACGCACTTATGATGGAAAAGCAATAAAAGCGACGGACTGCATAATAAAGGTTGCTATCATAGGGGGCAATATAGCGTGACATTCTTTTACATTAAGGGATTGGGCATACAAACCAAAAAGCGCATGACAACCTCTGCTTCCCTCTGCGAAGGGACTATCTTTTACTTTTATGTATTTACTTTTATGCAAGAGTCAAAGTATTCGTCCCTATTCCTTTTTACTTTTCTCTTTTTGCAAGCATCATCTGGTGAGGAAAGATCTAGGCACATATATCCAGTTGGATATGAGTGAGCATGAGTTATTATTGTTGACATCACCCTTGAGGTGAATACGTTGGGAGGCGAAACTATAAGCCCCTCTCTTTCTATGTGTCCGGTTGAAACTTTTTGCTCATGGGTATGCAGTGAGTGTTAGCAATCATAGAAGACTAAATGATGGTTGAGTATGTGGACTTGCCAAAAGGCTCCAACACGAGACCCTTCCTGAAAATATGATGAATTGTAGTTGCAAAGTTGACTGAGAACATAGTTTGCTGGTTTTCAATAAGGTTTATGCTTCATACTTCTATGTTGTGCTGAATTATTACTTGTTCATGAGAAGTTATATGATGAAAGTATATGAATGAATTTTATGTTAGAGTTTGTTGCTGTTGTGATAATAAGAATGATGCTACTATGTCCGTATTTTGTTTTTATCGACACCTCTCTCTCAAACCATGTGGACATGCTTTTCAATATCGGCTTTTCGCTTGAGGACAAGCGAGGTCTAAGCTTGGGGGAGTTGATACGTCCATTTTGCATCATGATTTCCTACTGATATTTATTATGTTTTCTTGAGTAATAATGCTTTAGGGAGTGATTCTAATGCCTTCTCTCTCATAATATGCAAGGTTTACATGAAGAGGGAGAATACCGGCAGTTGGAATTCTGGACCTGAAAAAGCACATCAGAGATACCTATTCTGCACAACTCCAAAGAAGCTGAAATTTTACAGAGAATATTTTTGGAATATATGAAAAATATTGGAGCAAAGAACTACCGGAGGGGCCCACCCTGGTGGGCACAAGACACCAGGGCACGCCAGGCCCCCCAGGCGCGCCCTGGTGGGTTGTGCCCTCCTCGGCCCACCTCCGGTGCCCATCTTATGGTATATAGGGTCTCTTGATCTAAAAAAAATAAGGAGAGGACTTTCGGGATGGAGCGCCGCCGTCTCGAGGCGGAACTTGGGCAGGAGAACTTTTGCCCTCCGGCGGAGCGATTCCGCCGGGAGAACTTCCCTCCCGGAGGGGGAAATCGAAGCCATCGTCATCACCAACACCCCTCTCATCTTTGGGAGGCCGATCTTCATCAACATCTTCAATAGCACCATCTCCTCTCAAACCCTAGTTCATCTCTTGTGTTCAATTTTTGTACCGGAACCTCAGATTGGTACCTGTGGGTGACTAGTAGTATTGATTACATCCTGTAGTTGATTACATATGGTTTATTTGGTGGAAGATTATATGTTCAGATCCATTATGCTATGCAATACCCCTCTGATCTTGAGCATGAGCATTATCTGTGAGTAGTTACCTTTGTTCTTGAGGTCAACGGGAGAAGTCATGTCGCAAGTAATCATGTGAAGTTGATATGTTTTCGATATTTTGATGATATGTATGTTGTGATTCCCTTAGTGGTGTCATGTGAACGTCGACTACATGACACCTCACCATCCTTGGGCCTAAGGGAATGCATTGTGGAGTAGTTATTAGATGATGGGTTGCTAGAGTGACAGAAGCTTAAACCCTAGTTTATGCGCTACTTCGTAAGGGGCTGATTTGGATCCAAGTGTTTAATGCTATAGTTAGATTTTATCTAAATACTTTTCTCGTAGTTGCGAATACTTGCGAGGGGGTTAATCATAAATGGGAGGTTGTTCAAGTAAGAACATCACCCAAGCACCGGTCCACCCACATATTGATACGTCTCCGTCGTATCTACTTTTCCAAACTCTTTTGCCCTTGTTTTGGACTCTAATTTGCATGATTTGAATGAAATTAACCCGGACTGACGCTGTTTTCATCAGAATTGCCTTGGTGTTATTTTTGTGCAGAAATAAAAGTTCTCGGATTGACCTGAAAATTTACGGAGAACGTTTTTGGAATTAATAAAAAATATTGGCGAAAGAATCAACCGGAGAGGGGCCACCACCTGGTCACAAGCCAGGGGGGCGCCCCCCCTAGGGCGCGCCCCCCTGTCTTGTGGGGCCCCTGGAGCTCCTCCGACCTCGTTTCCACTTCTATATATTCCTATTCGGGGAGAAAAAAATCAGAGAGAAGAGTTCATCGCGTTTCACGATACGGAGCCGCCGCCACCTCCTGTTCTTCCTCGGGAGGGCAGATCTGGAGTCTGATTTGGGCTCCGAAGAGGGGAAATCGACGCCGTCGTCATCACCAACCATCCTTCATCACCAATTTCATGATGCTCTCCGCCGTTCGTGAGTAATTCCATCGTAGGCTTGCTGGACGGTGATGGGTTGGATGAGATTTATCATGTAACCGAGTTAGTTTGGTTAGGGTTTGATCCCTAGTATCCACTATGTTCTGAGATTGATGTTGCTATGACTTTGCTATGCTTAATGCTTGTCACTAGGGCCCGAGTGCCATGATTTCAGATCTGAACCTATTATGTTTTCATGAATATATATGTGTTCTTGATCCTATCTTGCAAGTTGTAGACACCTATTACGAGTTATGATCCGCATCCCCCAGGGTGACAATAACTGGGATTCTTTCCGGTGATTACCGTAGTTTGAGGAGTTCATGTATTCACTAAGTGCTAATGCTTTGGTCCGGTTCTCTATTAAAAGGAGGCCTTAATATCCCTTAGTTTCCATTAGGACCCCGCTGCCACGGGAGGGTAGGACAAAAGATGTCATGCAAGTTCTTTTCCATAAGCACGTATGACTATCTATGGAATACATGCCTACATTATATTGATGAATTGGAGCTAGTTCTGTGTCACCCTATGTTATGACCGTTGCATGATGAATGCCATCCAACATAATTATCCATCACTGATCCGTTGCCTACGAGCTTTTCATATATTGATCTTTGCTAAGTTACTTCTCCGTTGCTACTGTTACAATCACTACAAAACTGCTACTATCACGTTTGTCATCGTTACCGTTACTTCCATACTACTTTGCTACTGAATACTTTGCTGCAGATATTAAGTCTTTCAGGTGTGGTTGAATTGACAACTCAGCTGCTAATACTCGAGAATATTCTTTGGCTCCCCTTGTGTTGAATCAATAAATTTGGGTTGAATACTCTACCCTCGAAAACTGTTGCGATCCCCTATACTTGTGGGTTATCACATATCAAAATTATCAAAGTAGCGAACACGAATCAAACCAACATGATAAAAGTGACTAGATGAAATTCCCGTGTACCCTCAAGAACACTTTGCCTATTACTAGAGATTGTTCTAACCCGTCCTTTGCCACAAAAGGATTGGGCTACCTTGCTGCACTTTATTTACTGTTACCGTTACTTGCTCGATACCAATTATCTTGCTATTATCTATTACCTACTATTTCAGTGCTTGCAGAAATTACCTTGCTGAAAACCGCTTGTCATTTCCTTCTGCTCCTCGTTGGGTTCGACGCTCTTATTTATCGAAAGGACTATGATTGATCCCCTATACTTGTGGGTCATCACATCCCACCACGCCTACAACACGCTCAAGATGCCAGGGCCGATGAGCATCATCACCGTCCACGCCGACAAGAAGGATACGGTCCTATGCGTCGACAAGATCTACCGGGGGCGGTGGCAGCGTCTGCTGATGAGGCACTCGCTCCTACTGACAAGGCTCCCAGGGGAAAGAGCAGGGGCAAGACCTCCGACGAGGCTCGTGAGAACTCCGGGAAGCGCACGACAGAGTGCAGCACGGCCGTCAAGGACTTACCAGAGTCCTCCGCCGGTAGGAGCAAGAAGGGTAAAGTGACCATCCCCAAGACGAAGCAAGTGGCGGCACGGGAGGACGGCGAGGGTGGCACCTTCACCATAAGTGCCACCCTCTACAGCAAATAGGAAAGCGCGCTCGTCTCCTTCCCGCGGGTGAATGTCGACGTGTTTGCCTGGCAACCGTCTGACATCCTCGGTGTTCCCAGGTAGGTGATCGAGAACCACCTTGCTGTCTGTCCCCATTCGCGCCCTGTCAAGCAGAAGGTCCGGAAACAAGCACTAGAACAACAAGAATTTATTGCCAAAGAGATGAAGATGTTGGAAGCAGCAGGCCTAGTCAAGGGTGTACTCCACCCGACATGGCTAGCGAATCCCGTGGTGGTGCGTAAGGCAAGCGGGAAATGGAGGCTGTGTATCGACTTCACAGATGTCAACAAGCCTGCCTGAAGGATCCCTTTCCCTTGCCACGCATCGACCAGATAGTGGACTCAACCGCCGGCTATGACCTGTTGTCTTTCCTCAACGCCTACTCCGGCTATCATCAGATCTTCATGGCCGAGGAAGACGAGGAGAAGACGGCGTTCATCACTCCCTGCGGCACATACTGCTTCAAGCGCATGCCATTTGGTCTGAAGAGCGCGGGTTCAACATTCGCGAGGGCCGTCCAGATCGGCCTCGGGCCATAGGTGCACAAGAATGTGGAGGCCTACATGGACGACATCGTAGTCAAGACCAAACACAAGGCTACGCTGGTCCAGTACCTGGAGGAGACCTTTGTGAATTTGCGCAAGATCAACTTGAAGCTCAATCCTGAGAAGTGCGTATTTGGGGTCCCTTCCAGCAAGCTCATCGGTTTCTTCATATCCCAGCGTGGGATAGAGGCCAACCCCACCAAGATCGAAGCGATCGAGCAGCTGGAGGCACCAAAGTGCGTCAAGGACATACATCGGCTGGCAGGCTGCGTGGCCACCCTCAGCAGATTCATTTCCAAGTCCGCGGAGCGTGCCCTGCTGTTCTTCAAGATATTGAAGAAGGTGGGCCCGATGACGTGGAAAACAGAAGCGGAGGCAGCATTACAAGACCTGAAGAAGTACCTGTCCTTGGCCCCCATCCTAGTTGCGCCCAAGCCTGAGGAATCGTTGTTGTTATATTTGGCAGCGACGAACCAGGTGGTCAGCGCCGCGCTAGTGGCAGACAGGGAAGCCGAGGACAGTGAACCAACGGCCTCCAAACCAACAGCCAGCGAACAAGAGCCAACTCGGGTGAGCCAAGAAGTCACGCAAGGACGACACAGGAAGCAGAACAGCAAGCGCTGCAGAAGACAAAGGTGGTGCAGCGACCGGTGTACTTTGTCAGCTCCCTCCTGCAGGGGGCTCGGTCAAGGTACTCTGGGATTCAGAAGCTGCTCTTCGGCCTCCTCATGGCCTCCCGGAAGCTAGGCCACTACTTGCAAGCACACCGCATTACAGTTGTCACCCGCTTCCCGCTACAGCGGATCTTGAGGAACCCGGAAGCAACCAGCAGGATTGTTGAATGGGCCTTGGAGTTGGCCAGCTTTTATCTGAGTTTCAAGAGCACGGCAACCATCAAAAGCCGAGCACTGGCCGAGTTCGTTGCTGAATGGACACCGACCCCATATGAGGAAACCCCGGAGACAACCCTTCACGACAAGGAAACACCTCAGGTATGGGTCATGTACTTTGACGGGGCTTTCTCGCTGCAAGGCGCCGGTGCCGGAGTGCTGCTCATAGCACCCACCGGAGAGCACCTCAAGTTTCTGGTCCAAATGCACTTCCCTCGGGAGGTGTCGACCAACAACACATCTGAGTATGAGGGTTTACTTGCCGGGCTACGGATAGTGGCATATTTGGGAATCAAGAAATTCATAGTCCGGGGAGACTCGCGGTTGGTCGTGCGATAGGTCAACAAGGATTACCAGAGCCCCCTGATGGAAGCATACGTCGATGAAGTGAGGAGTTTGGAAGCATGTTTTGACGGTCTACAGATGGAACATGTCTCCAGGGCAGAGAATGACATCACCGATGACCTATCGAAACGGGCGGCTCAAAAGTCGCCTGTGGAACCACGCGTGCTCCTACTCACTCAACCATCAGTCACACCATCAGGGCGGCAGACCAAGAAGAGAAATATCAGCTCCGGCGACTATTCCCCGTCAGAGCCACCAGTGGTCGCCAAGAAGGTTGCCGGAGGCGACGAAATGCTTGACGGTGAGCGCCGAGCCCCGGCGGGACAGGCGGTCCCCGCCATCAAAGCTAGCGCTCCCACGGCTGAAGAAACACCTTTAGTCCTTGTCGTCAAGCCACGGGCTCCGACATGGGCGCAACAGATTGTCCAGTACCTTCAGACAGGAGACCTCCCCGAAGAGCAAGAAGAGGCCAAGAAAGTAGCCCGGCAGTCAAGCATGTACCAGTTAGTGGACAACGATCTGTACAGAAGGAGACCGAACGGGGTGAAATTGAGGTGCATCGCTCGGGAGGAAGGACAAAAGCTGTTGGCAGAGATACACGAGGGGATTTGTTGTTCCCACGTAGGATCAAGGGCCCTTGTTGGGAAGGCGTTCCGGCAAGGCTTCTACTGGCCCACATCCCTCCAACATGCCTTGGCAGTGGTAACAACGTGTGAAGCATGCCAATACCATGCCAAGCAGATACACCAACCAGCACAAGCCCTTCAAACCGTGCCGCTCTCCTGGCCATTCTCGGTCTGGGGGCTCGACATCGTCGGCCCCCTCCCCCGTGCTACCGGGGGCTTCGAGTTCTTGTTCGTCACTATCGACAAGTTCACAAAGTGGACCGAAGTTGAGCCAGTGAGAAAGGTAACGGCACAGGCGGCGGTCAGGTTCCTCACATGGATTGTTTGCCGTTTCGGGGTCCCCACCAGTATCATCACCGATAACGGCACGCAGTTCACCAGCAACACTTTTATGCAATACTGTCAAGACATCGGCTCCTGGATCTGCTTCGCCTCGGTTGCTCACCCTAGGAGCAACGAGCAAGTAGAGAGGGTAAATGCTGAAGTGCTGTGGGGTCTCAAGACGAGGACCTTCGTGTCACGCCCAAGATGCGATCCTATCCTTATTTTGGCACGAGGGCCTCGACAGGGATAGAAGCGCTTCCCGTCGTTTCGCAAGAATGGATATCATTACAAGTACATGTAAAGAAGAGATGAGTATATGGAATTGGCTTACACTTGCCACAAGCTACATCAATATCGCATCAATACAACAACATATCCAATCATCATACAGAAGAGCAGGGTCCGACTACGGACGAAAACAAACGATAAAATGACATCCATCCTTGCTATCCCAGGCTGCCGCCTGGAACCCATCCTAGATCGATGAAGAAGAAGAAGAAGAACTCCAAATCAAACAAGCATCGCGCTCACGTCATATCATCGCATTACCTGTACCTACAACTGTTGTTGTAGTAATTTGTGAGCCATAGGGACTCAGCAATCTCATTTCTAAGGGTATCAAGACTATTAAAGCTTAATGGGTGAGGTATGGTTAAGTGGTGAGGCTGCAGCAAGCACTAAGCATTTATTTGAGTGGCTAACTTACGAGTACAAGAATAAGGGGGGATGATCGTCGCATAAACGGACGTGATCTAGTAATGATCTCTAAGAGATCCTGAACACCTACTTACGTCAAACATAACCCCACCGTGTTCTCTCTCGGAAAAGGAGTAACGAGAGGAGACAGTCACGGTTACGCACACAGTTGGTGTATTTTATTTGCGTTTACTTCAAGTTTGCTATGACCGGGTGTTAAACAAAGTTTCCAAGTTGCCACGTAACCGCGGGCACGGCTTTCCGAAAGATTTAACCCTGTAGGGATGCTCCAACTCATGCATCACAAACTAACCACACGCCGCGGGAATAACCTCGACCACGAATCCCGTGATTTCCTAGGCAATTCCATTGGAAAACCGCAACCTCGAGATAGCCCGAAGTATTCTCGGAATTCCTCGCACAAGACATTCGAGAAAGGTAAAACAAGTCCAGCAAGACCGCCCGGCGTGTCGACGAACCCGATAGGAGCCGCGTATCTCGTTCTCAGGACATGACAGATAAGCGACGCGTATGGTGGCCTGATATGTTCATTAAACTAAATAACAATAGTCTTGTGATATATCAAAAATATCCATCTTTCACATGGGAAACATCTTGCACCTGCAACTAGCAACGCTATAAGAAGGTCTGAGCAAGCGGTAACATAGCCAAACAATGTTTTGCTGGGATGTGGAGGAGTTAGAGGCTTATCATGGCATTTGGGAGGCTTGACAAACAATTGGTAGGTAGCGTGACAGCGATAGAAACGAGACATCTAGCATGGCAACGATAGTAATGGTATCCAGGGAAATGATCATCTTGCCTGAGATCCCGCTTGGAAGAAGAACGAGTCCATGAAGAAGACGAGCCAACGTAGTCGAACGAATCCTCACACTCCGAACGCTTTCGGAACTCTATCGAGAAGAAGCAATCCAAAAACAACAATCAACACATGATCAACCCCACAACATATGCATGACATGATGCACTTCAAATATGATGCATGTTATGCATGACATGGCAAGCACAACAATCAACTTCTACACATTAAGTGAAGCTCAATATGCAACGAGTTGCATATTGACGAAACTCCATATTTGAATTACTTAGTTCACTCTCGTTTAGGTACACATCAATGTTAAATGTTGTTAAACATGGCAAGAGGTGAAGCATAAGTAAACTATCTATCTAGGCATCTTAAATGAGGTCGGAAACAACTTATAGTATTTTCGAAATGACCCCATATGTTAATTTCGAAATTGGTCCAGATCTGAAAACCATGTTTTATATTTATTAAATATTAAAATAAAGTATATCATGCAATTCTACACGTCGTTCTAGTCGATTTACATATATGGAACATCTCAAACGGAGCTACGGTCTAAAAGATATGACCTTCACAAGATGAACATGACATGAATGCAAAATGCATGAAAATGACAACCACAAACATTTCAAATCATGAATGCAGCAATATATTATGATACTACATGAAAATCTAAGCAAGTTTCATATATGGCATGACCAAAACGGAGCTGCGGGTCAACCACAACAACCAACACAAGTTTTAGTGCAAATCTGTCCAAAACAGCAACATGGCATATTGCACGCATGAAAACAACAGCTACAAGATTCTAAAATGCTCAAACTAAGCATGGGGCAGTAGCATATAACACACACTTCATTTCATCTTCACATATCATACTGAAAAGAGTCATGGATCACATCGTACGAAGCTCACAACATGGCAATAAAATATAGCAGATTATGACTGTGAAAATAACAGTTTTTAGCATAGCAGTTTTTCACGAAGGCATATTGGCAGCAATAAAACTATATGCTACCGGGCATATTATGGCATGAAAATCTACAGCATGGTAGAGGACATGATGCACTACAATTCATACCATGATGGCAAGGTCTAATTATGCATCGAAACGTGGCTAGCATCATCACAACATGGCATTATGAAGAAAACAGATTCTCAGACTTAGTGAAAATTAGAGTAGACATGTGCAGCAGTTTTTAACAGATTGACATATTGAACAACAGAATTAATTATTATGCAAAACCTATTCATGCAAACTATTGGCACAACATGACAGAGCATAACATGCTCTACAATACATCCCATTGTGGCAACACCAAAAGGGCTATAGATCAATAGCAAACCACATGGCAAGACAGCAACAAAATAACACAGATTTCAGACTTAGAAATATTTTAGCCTCTCATAACAGCAACATTTTGAAGACATGATGGCAGCAAGAAAATAACATCTAAACATGGATTATCATGGCAAACAAAAAGACCAGGGGCTAGTGCACATGTCAAACGGCATATCTCATGTTCAACAATAATTCATATCATGCATAGATTAATTCACACAAAATAAACAAAAGGGCATCATAGCAAAAATGACATGCACACAAATTGCTCAAATGACAAAACTAATTCCACAGATAAATTCTATGGATTTTTATACCCCAAAAACATATATATTATGACTAGGTTACTATACAAGAATATGCCTCAAACAATTATGCAAAACTGATATTTATTTTATATAAACAGAGCGCCACATAGCGAAAAAAATGCATGAGCGAGGGATAGATGCGGCTGGGCGCTCACCTAGTGGCCTCTTGGGCCGTTCGGTGAGGATCTGTTGGGGCAGGCCGGCTGGGCCGCGGCTCGACGCGGCGGCGCGGGAAGCTGGGCGCGGAGCAGAGGAGCTCCGCTCCCTGTGCGGCGGCGGCGGCGGTTTCCCGGGCCCAGATGGGCTTCGCGCAGGCCGCGCGCGGGCTCGGGTGGGCCCGGCGGCTGAGGAGAGAGAGGGCGCGGTAGAGGCGACATTTGGCGGCGGCAGAGCACGGAAAACGATGCAAGGTGGCTAGGGTTTTCTAATTTGGAGGGCTTGCCCTTCTATTTATAGGTGAGGAAGCTAGGTTAGGGGTTTGATGCCGTTTTTGGGACGTTCGATCGGGATCAGACGGCCCGGAAGCGGAGGGGATAGTAGGGCTATGGTGGGCTGTGGAGAGGGGGTGTGGGCTGAGAAGAGAGGGAGGTTGGTGGCCCGTGACATAGTTTTTGGAAACCAAAAACGTCCGACAATTTGACCGATGACGGTGCCGCTACGGCCGACCGTTCGGGTATCAAACGAACTCTGATTGCGACGACATTTGGCAGGCGGTCTACCTACAATACAACAAGACCGTACGCCAACATTCGACCCAATCCGAGAATATTTTTCATGCACTTTTAAAAACAATATTTAACGATGCCGCGGGCGCGCGTGTGTGTGGTTGGTCTCAAAACGGTCAACGACAAGAACGGAGAGAACCAGCGACTACGAACGGATGCAAGTTTTGAAAAATAAAAATAAAAAATGATGACAACGAAGTGCCGATGCTATGCAGATGATGCAAATGGTGCGATGATGAATGCGACAACCAAGCGAATCACACGATGACAATGGAATAAAAGGGGAATCTTCTCGGGCGTCGGTTCCGGGCTCTTACAACTCTCCTCCACTTACAAGAGATCTCGACCCGAGATCTTAGAATGAGAAGGGGAAGAGAAGATACGAAGTAAAACTTAGTTGCTTCTCTGACAAATGAGTGAAACCAGTGATCATTGAAGGTTTCAACAAGATGAAGAATGACACGAGGAACAAGGAAGAATTCATAAGAAATTTGGGCAGCACTTCAGTAGGATAGAAGGGCAAAATTTGATAAGATGGGAGAACTTGAAAAGAGATCACAACACTCTGGTCAAATGGATAAGCAAAGAAGGAACAAGATCTTGATAAAACGAGATGATGATTCAAAGAGAGCAACATCACAATGCCTCCGAAAAAGAATAGAAGCTAGATCATTGAAAAGAAAAGAACGGAGAAGGAAAAGACAACTTCTACACCAATTGAATTTGGAAACCATCATTACAAGAAGATATTGAACGGAGTTGTTGGAACATCGACAATGAAAAGAATAGGCTAGTTGTGGGCTTATGGAAACAACTCAAAATTATGTGGTGACAACCGCCCACAACGAAAACAATTGGTTGCTAGGGAGCAACAAGATATGCCAAACTTCTTTCACCAAGAGGATACATTGAAAACTTGGATCATTGATGAGCACCATGATAGCGACAATCCTAAGGAAATGCTTTAGGTGAAATCCAATGCAAGATAGCTCCAATGAGGAAGATGATGGGTTTACATATATCATTCTTGTTAACTACTCTTCGAGACTCCTCATGAATCAAGAATGCTATAACACCATCTCAAAAGATAAGAGGGAATGAATTGCACTTTGAAATGCAAGATAAAGAATACTTAAGAATTTACCACAAGAATCTTGAAGAACACTTGAGAATGAAAGAAATCTTTGATGAACCGCCATGAAGAACCATCTGGAAGAACTCCGGAATGAAAGAATGATACAAAAGAATTGAAGCTACAAAAAGAACAAGATTGAGGCCTTGCAAAGATTTAGATGAAGCTTCGCGAAGAGATACTTGAGATAACTAGGAACTCCGGAAAAGAAACGATGAGCACTTGGGATAAGGAGTTTGATATCATGAACAACCTCCGGAAGAAGGATTGAAATCACCTTAACCAACAAGAATAAGAATTATGTTATGCTTATCCTTCATCAATTTAAATTGATGACAAGCAACGGATTTGGCATACTACTTACTCTTCTTGAAAAAGATTGAAGAGAGAGATAGGGCACAAACTTGAGGAAGTCTTGAACGAGAACACCGGTAAGAATTGGAAGCAGGTGAGGGACACTTCAAATGGATGGAGAAATAAGAGAACAAAGATATCATGATCCACCAATAGAAAACTTGAACGAAGCACCAGAATAATTGAGATACAAACGAAGAGACAACAATTAAGAAGAATTTGAGAATGAAAGCTGAAAGCTAAGAACAAAGAAATCTTCTGAAATGATGGCCTTCGGAGGAACAAGAAATGAAAACAACTCCGAAATGCTCCGGATAGATATGAAGGAATTACTCATGATAGAAAAGAATTTGAGAGGATAGCAACAAGCTGAAACCATGAATCTCCGAGAATGGAACAAGATTTAAGAGAACTCTCCTTCGGTCTTCAGTGTTGAGAATGATGACGAGAAACGACACCATGAATTACTGAGACACTCCGGAACAAAGAGTAAGGAAAAGTTGAGCCAATGATGAAAATTAATTTGAAACGATCTTGGAGATGGAATATGACTGATGGAATTCATTCTTACGTTATATTGAAAAGAACTTGAGATCTCCGGAAAGATTAGAAGAGCCAGGTAAGATCCTGGGGAACACCTGTGGGTTATGAGCCCACTCAAAGAGAACACCGTTGAAACGATTGCTTAGGAATAGAGATTGCACCGGTACAATGAAAACTTGATGAGGTGAGAACCTCGAAATAATTGAAAGGATTTGGACGGAAACACGAATCTTTTGAGATGTCTTCAGCACTCCGGATAGAATAATGAGATACGAATAAGCAAGAGAGGCTTGGATAAGAACTTCCGTCATGGGAGAGCATTTAGAGAATGAAATATATGATGAGCACCAAAAGCTTGAATTGAATCCACCAGAAAAGAAAACAAAGATGGCAACTAAGAAATGATGAACTTAGCACTTGAGCATCTTCATAATGAATCACCGGATACCATACGGAAGAAAAGATAGCGGAAACATCACATGAATAGATAAGGCACTTGGATGATAATAACTCTTTGAAAGGAAAGGGCGGGAGGGTGGGGAAAAACAAAGACAACTTAGGATGGATGAAAAGAACTCCGGGAAGAAATATGAGGATTGATCTTGCACATTGGAAATGATTGAATCATCTTGAAGAGAAGCACACCGGTTGGAATGCATTTCATGACGACTCCGGTTGATCAAAAGGATTAGCATTCCCACAAAATATGAGAACACCGCTCCGAAAAGATATGAAATCACCACTTGACATCGAAGCAACTCGAATTACCATACTCTAAAACAACCAAGGATGAGGCTTGCAAATTAAGCCGGAAACAAATACATAACCCATTTGCATTTGTTGGAAGGATAATCCTAGGTAACTACTTGAATTCCCACCTAAGAATTTCCGAAGTCTTTCTTGTTTATGCGATTCGGGTTGCGGACCCAGGAACGTACCCAAGGTAATCAGCTACAACTGCAGCCGCAACCTTCCACACCATAATCCAAGAAACTCCGCAAACTCGTCTACCTCAGACACTCGTAATCACAACGATACTAAGTATGGCAGTACATCCGAACTCTCTCCACCAGTACTGGGGATGCCAGACTCCTCTTGCCACTACTAGTATTGAAGCAATTTTGAATATCCTCCGTCCTGAGATACTAAGGACACTGAACGATAACGATGTGCAAAAATCCCTCGGAGCTCTACTCCTCGATAACACGAGGCACCAAGACAGAATTCCTTCACATCGGCATCATATAGTTTCCAAAATACCCGAGTGATCCTAAATTTTTTTTGAGCAAGAAGAGGAGTAGAATCAAAATTCCTAAGTCGAATACCTCACCAGAGCATAGAAGAGGAGTAAAAGAAACCTACTCTTCGATATAACTAGACTCAAAATAGTTTTTTCACTAGAATCGACTCGGCCAAAGTTTGATCAATCAAGGGGGCTCCTAGGTCGGTACAGGCTCTGATACCAACTTGTCACGCCCAAGATGCGATCCTATCCTTATTTTGGCACGAGGGCCTCGACAGGGATAGAAGCGCATCTTGCGTTTTGCAAGAATGGATATCATTACAAGTACATGTAAAGAAGAGATGAGTATATGGAATTGGCTTACACTCGCCACAAGCTACATCAATATCACAGCAATACAACAACATATCCAAACATCATACAGAAGAGCAGGGTCCGACTACAGACGAAAACAAACGATAAAATGACATCCATCCTTGCTATCCCAGGCTGCCGCCTAGAACGCATCCTAGATCGAAGAAGAAGAAGAAGAAGAAGAAGAACTCCAAATCAAACAAGCATCGCGCTCACGTCATATCATCGCATTACCTGTACCTACAACTGTTGTTGTAGTAATATGTGAGCCACAGGGACTCAGCAATCTCATTTCCAAGGGTATGGTTAAGTGGTGAGGCTGCAGCAAGCACTAAGCATTTATTTGAGTGGCTAACTTACGAGTACAAGAATAAGGGGGGATAATCGTCGCATAAACGGACGTGATCTAGTAATGATCTCTAAGAGATCCTGAACACCTACTTACGTCAAACATAACCCCACCGTGTTCTCTCTCGGAAAAGGACTCACGAGAGGAGACTGTCACGGTTACGCACACAGTTGGTGTATTTTATTTGCGTTTACTTCAAGTTTGCTATGACCGGGTGTTAAACAAAGTTTCCAAGTTGCCACGTAACCGCGGGCACGGCTTTCCGAAAGATTTAACCCTGCAGGGGTGCTCCAACTCATCCATCACAAACTAACCACACGCCGCGGGAATAACCTCGACCACGAATCCCGTGATTTCCTAGGCAATTCCATTGGAAAACCGCAACCTCGAGATAGCCCGAAGTATTCTCGGAATTCCTCGCACAAGACATTCGAGAAAGGTAAAACAAGTGCAGCAAGACCGCCCGGCGTGTCGACGAACCCGATAGGAGCCGCGTATCTCGTTCTCAGGACACAACGGATAAGCGACGCGTACGGTGGCCTGATAGACATCACCCAAGTTGCCCTGGGGTGGCCCCGCACAGTGCTCTACTTTGGACCAACACTCATGAGGAGCACTGGCCCGGGTTGTTGATTAAAGATCCCTGGGTTAATTACTCCCTATGCAGTTTTATTAGTTATTAGGCAAATGTAGTACCAATGTTGGGCCTTGCCAGACAAGTTTTATCCTAAAACGAAAATCAAGGGGTCCCCTTAACAACCCCGAGCATGTTAGGAGCGCAAAATATGGAACATAACACCGGTACACAAGTAACTAGGGCGGCAAGAGTGGAACAAAACACCGAGCAAAAGGCCAAGCCTTCCACCCTTTTACCAAGTATATATGTGCATTAAATTAAATAGCAATAGTATTGTGATATATAAAAAATATCCATCTTTCACATGGCAAACATCTTGCACCTGCAACTAGCAACGCTATAAGAAGGTCTGAGCAAGCGGTAACATAGCCAAACAATGTTTTGCTGGGATGTGGAGGGGTTAGAGGCTTATCATGGCAATTGGGAGGCTTGACAAACAATTGGTAGGTAGCGTGACAGCGATAGAAATGAGACATCTAGCATGGAAATGATAGTAATGGTATCCAGGGAAATGATCATCTTGCCTGAGATCCCGCTTGGAAGAAGAACGAGTCCATGAAGAAGACGAGCCAACGTAGTCGAACGAATCCTCACACTCCGAATGCTTTCGGAACTCAATCGAGAAGAAGCAATCCGAAAACAACAATCAACACATGATTAACACCACAACATATGCATGACATGATGCACTTCAAATATGATGCATGTTATGCATGACATGGCAAGCGCAACAATCAACTTCTACACATTAAGTGAAGCTCAATATGCAACGAGTTGCATATTGACGAAACTCCATATTTGAATTACTTAGGGCCAGTTCTTTTGTAGCTTATTTGGAGCGGTGGAAATAAGCTGCCCCCTACCCAGTTTATTCTAGAAGCCAAAACTAAAAATTTATTTTAGAAGCCTACTAATTAAAGGTCAACTAGTAGGCTTCTAAAATAAAATTTAGGTTTGGGCTTCTAGAATAAACTGGGTGGGGGCAGCTTATTCAAGAAGCCCAAAATAAGCTACAAAAGAACTGGCCCTTAGTTCACTCTCGTTTAGGTACACATCAATGTTAAATGTTGTTAAACATGCCAAGAGGTGAAGCATAAGTAAACTATCTATCTAGGCATCTTAAATGAGGTCGGAAACAACTTATAGTATTTCCGAAATGACCCCATATGTTAATTTCGAAATTGGTCCAGATCTGAACTAACCATGTTTTATATTTATTAAACAGGAAAATAAAGTATATCATGCAATTCTACATGTTGTTCTAGTCGATTTACATATATGGAACATCTCAAACGGAGCTACGGTCTAAAAGATATGACCTTCACAAGATGAACATGACATGAATGCAAAATGCATGAAAATGACAACCACAAACATTTCAAATCATGAATGCAGCAAGATATTATGATACTACATGAAAATCTAAGCAAGTTTCATATATGGCATGACCAAAACGGAGCTGCGGGTCAACCACAACAACCAACACAAATTTTAGTGCAAATCTGTCCAAAACAGCAACATGGCATATTGCACGCATGAAAGTAACAGCTACAAGATTCGAAAATGCTCAAACTAAGCATGGGGCAGTATCATATAACACACACTTCATTTCATCTTCACATATCATACTCGAAAGAGTCATGGATCACATGGAAGGAAGCTCACAACATGGTAATAAAATATAGCAGATTATGACTTAGTGAAAATAACAGTTTTTAGCATAGCAGTTTTTCATGAAGGCATATTGGCAACAATAAAACTATATGCTACAGGGCATATTATGGCATGAAAATCTACAGCATGGTAGAGGACATGATGCACTACAATTCATACCATGATGGCAAGGTCTAATTATGCATAGAAACGTGGCTAGCATCATCACAACATGGCATTATGAAAAAACAGATTCTCAGACTTTGTGAAAATTAGAGTAGACATGTGCAGCAGTTTTTAACAGATTGACATATTGAACAACAGAATTAATTATGATGCAAAACCTATTCATGCGAACTATTGGCACAACATGACAGAGCATAACATGCTCTACAATACATCCCATTATGGCAACACCAAAAGAGCTATAGATCAATAGCAAACCACATGGCAAGACAGCAACAAAATAACACAGATTTCAGACTTAGAAATATTTTAGCCTCTCAAAACAGCAACATTTTGAAGACATGATGGCAGCAAGAAAATAACATCTAAACATGGATTATCATGGCAAACAAAAAGACCAGGGGCTAGTGCACATGTCAAAGGGCATATCTCATGTTCAACAATAATTCATATCATGCATAGATTAATTCACACAAAATAAACAAAAGGGCATCATAGCAAAAATGGCATGCACACAAATTGCTCAAATGACAAAACTAATTCTACAGATAAATTCTATGGATTTTTCTGCCCCAAAAACATATATAATATGACTAGGTTACTATACAAGAATATGCCTCAAACAATTATGCAAAACTGAGATTTATTTTATATAAACAGAGCGCCACATAGCGAAAAAAAACGCATGAGCGAGGGATAGATGCGGCTGGGCGCTCACCTAGTGGCCTCTTGGGCCGGTCAGTGAGGAGCTGTTGGGGCAGGCCGGCTGGGCCGCAGCTCGACGCGGCGGCGCGGGAGGCTAGGCGCGGAGCAGAGGAGCTCCGCTCCCTGTGCGGCGGCGGTTGCCCGGGCCCAGATGGGCTTCGCGCGGGCCGCGCGCGGGCTCAGGCGGGCCCGGCGGCTGAGGAGAGAGAGGGCGCGGTGGAGGCGACATTTGGCGGCGGCGGCGCACGGAAAATGATGCAAGGTGGCTAGGGTTTCCTAATTTGGAGGGCTTGCCCTTCTATTTATAGGTGAGGAGGCTAGGTTAGGGGTTTGAGGCCGTTTTCGGGACGTTCGATCAGGATCGGACGGTCCGGAAGCGGAGGGGGCTAGTAGGGCTATGGTGGGCTGTGGAGAGGGCGTGTGGGCTGAGAAGAGAGGGAGGTTGGTGGCCCGTGACATAGGATTTGGAAACCAAAAACGTGCGACAATTTGACCGATGACGGTGCCGCTACGGCCGACCGTTCGGGTATCAAACGAACTCTGATTGCGACAAAATTTGGCAGGCGGTCTACCTACAATACAACAAGACCGCACGCCAACTTTCGACCCAATCCGAGAATATTTTTCACGCACTTTTAAAAACAATATTTAACGATGCCGCGGGCGCGCGTGTTTGTGGTTGGTCTCAAAATGGTCAATGACAAGAACGGAGAGAACCGACGACTACGAACGGATGCAAGTTTTGAAAAAAAATTAAAAAATGATGACAACGAAGTGCCGATGCTATGCAGATGATGCGAATGATGCGATGATGAATGCGACAACCAGGCGAATCACACGATGACAATGGAATAAAAGGGGAATCTTCTCGGGCATCGGTTCCGGGCTGTTACACTTCGACAAGTTGCGCAAGCATGGAAGGCGCTGGACTGATGAGCTGCCGGCGGTTCTTTGGTCGATCAGAACGACGCCAAATCGAGCCACGGGTGAAACCCCCTTTGCCCTAGTCTACGGGGCAGAGGCAATTCACCCCACAGAACTCACGTACGGATCACCGAGAGTGCGGGCCTTTGACGAGGACCAGCAAGAGCGGCTACGGCATGACGATGCCACACTCCTCGAGGAAGATCATCTCCAGGCCGCACTATGCACCGCTAGGCACCAGCAGGCCCTGCGCCACTACCATAGTCGTAAAGTGCGCGCCAGGATTGTGGAGGAAGGCGACCTTGTACTTCAACGGATTCAGTCCGCGAAGGGGACGAACAAGTTGACGCTGAAGTGGGAAGGCCCTTACCGGGTGGTACGAGTCACCAGGCCTGGCGCAGTCCACCTGGAGACCGAAGATGGCACCGCGGTGCATAACTCGTGGAATATCGAGCATCTTCGCAAGTTCTACCCATAAGGCGCGGTTGTCGGGCTCCCTGACAACCACTTTTGTACAAGTCTCGTAGCAATGCGTGTAATCCTTTGTACAAAGCCAGGTGATGATCATGCACGCAATCAGAAAGCTAGTTATCCCGCAACTTTTTTCCTGCCTAGATACATATTTGCATTATGTTTCGCTATGCGGGTTATTACGGTAGCTCAATGCCGGCATTAGGTTGTTATCGAATCACTAAAAGCCCATAGCGCACCCTATTTTCTCTTCTTTCTTTTTCTCAAAAGGAAGCAGGATTGTTTCCCCCCTCCCCGTGCGCAAGTTATCCCGAGGGAAGAAGGGGACAGCAAGGGTAGACGCGTTCGAAGCAACAACCTCTCAGCAAGAAGAAGATAAGTGAAGCCCTTACTCTTTCCCTACTACGAACTGCGGCCTAAGGAAAGACCTGCTCGCGGAAGGGCCCTTATCGAAATCGTTGCGCGTCGGGGGTTGGAAGCATGCCCAGCCCTCCGGATATCCGCGACGAGGACGGTAAGGGAACCTTGCTGAGGATGGCACTGAGGGGGAGTGCTCGGTATTTTTTCCTTAGAAGCGCCCCTCGATAAGATGACCCACATCGGCAAGGGTCCCCGGCAAGCGTAAAAGTCGAAAAGGCATCGCAATGCGGTTTTTCGCGAAGAAGGGAGGAAGAACAAAGAGAGGGATTAAAACACAAACATACGAGACAAATCCATGATATATCAGTGGTACCCAACGTTTTTCTTTGATTTCCTTTCAGGACTTTGTCGGGTACAACTTAAGCACAAAAGAGAGGGCGCCAAACCTAGCAACAATGGCAACGGGGGCAAGTCGGAGTACGACTTCCTATAACGTCCCCATCGGCCTCCGGGGAGGAAGGCGCAACGGCTTGGCGGCCGCTGCGACGGTCCCAAGTCAGAGTACGACTTCACCTACGACCCCATCGGCCGCCGGCAGGAGATCTGCCACTACGATGTGGCAATCTCGTTCCCGGATCCCTAAGGCCCCAGCTATGATGCCGTGCGCGTCTAGTCAGACTCCTCCCACTTGATGCCGAAGACGCTGCCATCATCATCACTGTCGCTGGAGGAGTCGAAGTCGCTCCCGCTCGAGCTCTCCGTGCAGCACTCCAAACGAGTGCCAGATGCCCCGAAGATCTTCACGAAAAGCGTGGCGGCACCGTCGAATCTAAAGTGGAGGAGATGCCCGGGGCCTAAGCCACGGGAGCGGGCGAATGATTTCCATCCCCGCGCCAGGAACATGGCGCTGCCGACCGAGAGATCGACGGCCACCCAGGAGGGGCCGTTGCCGCAGCCATCCAACCGCAGCCATAGCCCCTGGGGCGGGTTGTCCTCCATGGCCCGGGCGAACGGGTCGGGGAGGCGCAGCCAACTCCGAGGGTAGCAGGGGACCACCACAACGAATTCTTGCGCCTCCTCCCCAGCGTGGACGTCTGCGTGGGGTTGAGCGAGAGGCGCACCGCCACGGCCACCACCGCGGTTCGGCGGAGCTGCCCGACCTCCACGGCCGTCGCGCGCCGATGGAGTCACCAGTCCATGGGTCGCGGACGCCGACCGACAGCGGGAGCTAGACCCAACCCCCACCGTCGTCACCACAATGCGCACCGGGCTCTGGGGGCTGCCCCTCCCATCGCCCCTAGGACCTCGAGCACGGCCGCGGCCCCTCGCCATCGCAGAGGGAGCGCGCTGGGAACGGTGGCGATAGGAAGACGATGGGAGCACCAAGTAGCCAAGGAAGAACACGGAATCGCAGATGAGAGGCACCCTCTCTAAACCCTCCCTATTTATAGGGGCAAGGGGAAGAAGAGGGGGTGACTCTCCGCGGAACATAACGAGCGCACGCTCGCACACCCACGGCTTCAGCGACTGCCCTTCCCGGCCAATGGCGAGCGCCGCGCGTGCCATGCGTCGCCCGAGGCGTAGTCAAGGTGGAAGGAGGAGCGACACCAATTAAATGGCATGGGGCAGGTGGATGGCGCATCGTTTCCTCTGCTGCTCACCCCAAGGAAGGCCGAGGGCTGGCCTGCCGTGCACCGAAGTGACCACTCACTAACAAGCGTGCCGCTTGGGCGACCGCCATTCTCCACCAATAACCATTACCCGCGATAAATGCATATCATGGGAAAGGTCAGTGAAAGTCATCATAACCGTAGGAAAACGCGGCCGCGCATGCCCGTGCACTGTTTTTGGGCCTAGCCCAACAACGGCGCGCGCGTGTATGGCCCAGACCCGGGGGCTACTGTCGGTGTACTAAGAACTAGGGGTCCCTAGTACCCAGACTTGTGCACGGGCAGTTGCCTCAGGCCGGCAACCTCTCGCCGGGCTCGCACCAGCCCCCAAGGCGAACCAGAGTCAAGACCAGGGGAAGGCGTCCAGGCCCTTCACCGAGTGGAATAGCCCGCCCACGAGCGCCCCCAGCAAGGATTCCAACCCGCCAAGCCGCCGCTCCACCTCACCAGGGACGATAGTCTACATCGGCTGAGGTGTCAAGCAGGCAGGCAGGCAGACAGAGCTGGATGGGGCACGTGGCTATAGCGGCGGGCCTGTTGCAGCTTTAATGCCACCCGTCCCGCGGCGTGGCAGAAGAATAAGAGGTAGCTGGGTGGACGACACAGAAGGAGAGGCAATCCTTGCCGGGAGACATCACCAGCACGCCACCTCATGGCGCATTCAATGCGCCTGTCCTAGTCCGTTAGAGTTAGGTATTTCCCACTACCACTCTGACGACAGCCCCTGTAGCTGTAAGAGCACACTATGCATCTAGTAAATGACCATTGTAGCCCTTGTGGAAACCCCTTGAACTATAAAAGGAGGCCCATGGCTACCTTGACAAAGGTCGACAACCTGTCCATTTGCATGCATAGTAGCACCTCTCGAGCATCCTTGTCGGGCGGCTACTTCCTCATGTTCGATCGCAGATATACAACACACAGACAGGACGTAGGGTTTTACGCTTCCGAGCGACCCGAACCTGTATAAATCCCGCGCTTAGTCATGGCCGACTGATGCTCTTTGTGCACTCGACGCCCCTGCAGAACCGTAAAGGGACCCAGCTGGTCCATAGATCGTCGTGAATCACACCCCGACACAAAACTTCGGCAGGGCTTCGCCAAGCGCGTACCGGAGAAACTTGGGAGGAGTTGGGAGAGCCAATGGACAAGGGTGACTGGGTGGCTGCCCCCATGCACCTTCCCCATCTATATATAGGCTAGAGGGAAGGGGAGGGCATCCAAAACCCTCCTAGGGCCGGCCACGAGGGAGAAAACCCTTTAAACATGAAGATAACATCTTATCTCTAGATTCAACCCTTTAAATTTAGAGATAAGATCTTATCTCCAGATTTAAATGACATGTGCCTTGGGGAATGGTGCAGCAAGCCCATGTGGTCTGTAGCTCCACACCTCGATCCATGTGGGACCTTCCCGGGTCGTTGGGCCCCATGGTGGAACCCCTGAAACCTTCTAGAACCTTCCTGGTACAATACCGGCAAAACTCGAAACTTTTCCGGTAGCCAAAATATGACTTCCCATATATAAATCCTTACCTCCGCACTATTCCGGAGCTCCTCGTGACGTCCGGGATCTCATCCGGGACTCCGAACAACATTCGGTCACCAACGTACATATCACAATACTACTCTAGCATCACTGAACGTTAAGCGTGCAGACCCTGCGGGTTCGAGAATCATGTAGACATGACCGTGACACCTCTCCGGACAATAACCAATAGCGAGACCTGGATGCCCATAGGTCGAACCACGATTTCAAGGATTCAGTTAATCCCATATGCAGTTCCCTTTGTCCATCGGTATGTTACTTGCCCGAGATTCGATCGTCGGCATCTCCATACCTAGTTCAATCTCATTACCGACAAGTCTCTTTACTCGTTTCGTAATACAAGATCCCGTGACTAACTCCTAAGTCACATTGCTTGCAAGCTTCTTCTGATGTTGTATTACCGAGAGGGCCCAGAGATACCTCTCCGTCAAATGAAGTGACAAATCCCAGTCTCGATCCATGCCAACCAAACAGACACCCTTAGAGATACCTGTAGAGCATCTTTATGATCACCCAGTTACGAAGTGACGTTTGATACACACTAGGCATTCCTTCGGTGTCAGGGAGTTGCATAATCTCATGGTCTTAGGAACAGATAATTGACATGAAGAAAGCAGTAGCAATAAACTAAGTGATACGTTCAGATGCTATGCTTACGGTTGGGTCATGTCCATCACATCATTCTCCTAATGATGTGACCCCGTTATCAAATGACAACTCATGTCTATGGTTAGGAAACCTTAACCATCTTTGATCAACGAGCTAGTCTAGTAGAGGCTCACTAGGGACACAGTGTTGTCTATGTATCCACACATGGATCTGAATTTCCGATCAATACAATTCTAGCATGGATAATAGACATTTATCATGAACAGGGCAATATGATGATAACCAATTTATTATTGCCTCTAGGGCATATTTCCAACAGTCTCCCACTTGCACTAGAGTCAATAATCTAGTTCACATTGCAATGTGATTCACACCCAATGAGTTCTGGGGTTTGATCATGTTTTGCTTGTGAGAGAGGTTTTAGTCAATAGGTCTGCAACATTCAGATCCTTGTGTAGTTTGCAAATCTCCATGTCATATTGTAGATGCTGCTACTATGCCCACTTGGAGCTATTCCAAATGACAAGTCCACTATACGTATCCAGTTTACGACTCAGAGTCATCCGGATCGGTGTCAAAGCTTGCATCGACGTAACCCTTTATGACGAACTCTTTATCACCTCCACAACCAAGAAACATTTCCTTAGTCCTCTTTAGGTACCTAAGGATCATTTTGACCGTTGTCTAGTGATCCACACCTGGATCACTGTTGTAACCCCTCTGCCAGACTCATAGCAAGGCACATATCAGGTGTAGTACACAACATGGCATACATTATAGATCCTATAGCCGAGGTATAGGGGACGACCTTCGTCCTTTCTTTTTCTTCTGCCGTGGTCGAGCTTTGAGTCTTACTCAGCTTCACACCTTACAATACAGGCAAGAACTCCTTCTTTGACTGATCCATTTTGAACTCCTTCAAAATCTTGTCAAGGTATGCGCTCTGTGAAAGTCTTATCAGGCGTCTTGATCTATCTCAATAGATCTTGATGCCCATATGTAAGCAGCTTTACTGTCGGGGGGATTACCCCCGGGTAGGCTCAAGGAGGTGACTCAACATTTTAAAACAACGGGCTGGCCAACGCCCCTCTGTCTGGCTGGTACCCCGGTCTGGCCGGCTGCTGAGTCCGGCCGGCTTCCTGCCCAGCCGGCTGCTCCGACCGACCCCTGCCCGGCTGCTTCAGCCGGCCTGCTGCGCGAGGTCAACCACGGCGTCCCATCGGACATGACATGAAGACACTATAGCCTGCATCATGCGTCACTTCGCTGCACCCCCAATAGTGGTGCACTATAGCCTGCGTCATCGCGTCACCTCGCATGTCATCCCCAATAGTGGTGCACTGTTGCCTGCATCACTTGTCATCTCCAATAGTGTTTTGTTGGCCATGCGGGCCACCCCTTGTCCCCTGGGCCTCCCTTTATAAGAGGCACCAGGGGAGCCTCTCATGGCATTCACGCTCACACACATGAGGCTTCCCTCACTCTCTCATTCCCCTGGACGCTCACACACATGAGGCTTCCCTCACTCTCTCATTCCCCTGGATGCTCACACCCATGAGGCTTCCCTCACTCTCTCATTCCCCTGGACACTCACACGTACACACGTGAGGTTTCTTGCCTCATGGCTCTCCTCTCCCATACAGCTCTAGGAGCGACTCTGTACCGCAATACACCTCATATACAGACATGCAGGAGTAGGGGTAATATCTCTCCGGAGAGCCCCGAACCTGGGTAAACCACCGCGTGCTGTTGCCCTATCCCGTCCCGGATCTCCACGGCAGCCTTGCTCTCACCTGTTAAGCCATCCCATGGCATCTGCCGTCCCGGGGCACCCCCCGTGAGAAAACGACGACAGTTGGCGCCCACCGTGGGGCATGTTGCCGCTGGAACCGCGGTCCGGGCGGACCCTCTTCGTCATCACCAGCGCGGCGTCGCCGCCTTCGCCGCTCGGGGGCTCGACATTAACACGCCCCCGGGGCGAGTGCGCGTGACGCCGCGTCCTGGCTGCCGGCCTCGTCATCACCACCGTGACGCTGCCGCCGTCTCTCCGGCGACGCTCGGGGGCTCGACACCAACATGCCCCCGGGGCTGCCGCACGAGACGGCGCGTCCCCGTCGTCGGCCTCGTCCACATCCAGCTCGCTCCGATGCGCCACCGGGGCGACCGTGCAGGACGGCGCGCCCTCGTCGCCGGCCTCGTACCGCTCCGGTCTCCCCTCGGCCACACCTCCGCACACGGGCGGACGGGCCAGTCCCGTCCCCATGTCTGCACTCCGCTGCCGCTCCCATGGTGTTGCTGCGGGTCGCCTCCTCCGCCCCCGGCGCCCTGCGCGCCGGTGCCGCCCCGTCCATGCGGTGCGTGCTGCTAGTAGACCTCGCTGTGGCCGCCGGCGTCGGCCCCACGCCTCCTCCCTGCCCCACCTGCGGCGCATGGTCCTCACTGACGACGGCCTTGCCGCCCCGGCCGTCTGCGCGCTAGCACCCTAACCGCTCCCTCCGCTCGGCTCCACGCGCGTGCGCCCCCACTGCCGTCCGACTCCCGCTCGTGCGTCCACAGCGCCTGCGCGGACCTCCTCCCCGCACCCGCATCGCTGCCCCGTCACGGAATGGCTACGGACTCCGGCGCTCGCCAGCGCACCTTCAGGCCGCTGTCCTGCGACGCTGCCCCATCCAGCCTCGACCGGACCGGGGACCCAGTGGGCCCCAGGATGCTCTTCTGCAGCTACCCGTCATCCCCGCCCCGGGCGTCCTCAGCCTCGATCTCCGTCGCGCCCTCCAGCGGATTCCGCCTCTCCGCGCCACGCCCACCCCCCCCCCCCCCGCGCGAGTCCTCTGTTACCCAGCGTGCATCCACAATGTTGCGGGCCGCCCCGCCCCGTCCTCGCCGCTGCTGGCCGCTCCCGCCCCAGCGCGCCCAGCGGGACCTCGCCTCCACGCGCTTAGCCGGTCCGGCTCCGCCCGTGCGCCTGGCCCCGCTCCAATCGGCCGCTGCCGTGCTCGCCTTCGACCCCATCCTCACGCGCGCGCACGTCCCGCGTCGTCCAGCTCCGCCACCCCCGCTCCAGCCCAGCCACCTGCTGGCCTGACCGGCTCCGTTCCGTGTGCGCCAGCCGCCTCCCGGCTCCAGCTTGCCCGCTGGCTCGCCGATCCGCCCGACGGCTGCGCGTCCCCGCCCCGTGCAAGGACCCGCCTCGCCTCCACCCGCCGGGCCTCCTCCCGCACCGCCTGCGACGCCCGACCACTGGCTCGCTGCGACCGCCTGCAGCGGCTCCGCCCCGCCTGTCTCACCTCGCGGCGCCCGCCCAGCCGCGCGCTACGGCCAGCGGGAGCGCAACCTCCTCTGCTCCGGGCCGGCTCCTCTGCACCAGCCGCCCTCCCGCGCCTCTCCTGCGCCGCCTCGCCCGCGCCTCCCGCGGCCCTTCTCCGGCTAGCCGCGCTGCCCTCCCAAGCCTCTCGTGCGCCGCCTCGCCCGCGCCTCCCGTGGTCCTTCTCCTCCGGCTAGCCGCGCCGCCCCGCGCCCCAGACGCCCGCCGGCTCCGGCTCCCGTTGCCGCGCCTGGCCTCCGGCTCCGGCCGCCACGCTCCGCGGCCGGCTGTCGCGGCCGCGCCCGGCCTCCGGCTCCCGCCTCCGCGCGCCAGCCGGCTCTGGCTGCTGTCCACCACAGGCCGGCTGCCCGACACAAAAAAACTATGCGTCCGTCTGCCCATAGCCGGCTGACGAGAAAAAAGAAGAGAAGAAGAGATGCCAGCTGGTCCGCCCGCCCGCGTCGCCGCTCGGCCGGCTGGCAAGCCTGCTCGCGTTGCCGCCTGGCCGGCTTCCCGGCTGGCCTGCCCGCCTACTTCAACACCGGGCCCGCTGGGGAGTCGACTCCACTGCTCGTCCACTTCGACGCTAGCCAGCCGGGCCCGGCCGGTCGGCACCTCCATCAACCGTACCGGAGGCTACACCCAGCGGCTGCGACCGGCGCGCCCCGCTGGTAAAAGGCCGCGCCATCTGCAGGCCGGCAGCAGGCTATCTTCGCAACACCCGCCTCGCCTACGCAAACATCAATGGGAGCTCTCCACCCGCATATCCTCGTACCACGCACAAACGAAAACGGATACCCCGAGCGATCCTCGGGGGCCATCCCCGCATTTGTTTCAACTACTTTGCTGTTCACCCCGGCGCGAGCTAGTCTCGGCCCAAGGCTGGCCGCTCGGCCCGATATGTTTGCTCCCACGAGACGGCTTAGTAGCGTGTGCGGTACCAAGGCCCACTCTTTGTCTCAGCTATAGATCGCACCGCGACTGTCCGGCTAGCAAGAGCACAAGCTGGAGGTCACCCCACGCGAAAGGCGTCCCGGGAGAAAACGGCTTGGGCAACCCGATCATTTCATTTGCGAGTATCTGCTCGGTCGAGCCTGCTCCCAGAGTCCGAGTACTGTACGCTCCACTCCGCGGCCCACTCTTCGCCTCAGCCACAGACTGGCTCCCAGCTGTTCGGCTGGCAAGAGCAAAAGCCAAAGAGCGGAGGGCACATGAAAAAGATTGAAGGGAGCTCGGACGAAACCGAGTCGGCACCCTTTGCATAAAGCTTGCACTACCAAAACAAGATATTTGACACATCTGCATCGACTAAACTTATCTTTCGCACGATCATTTCCATGAGGAACCTCCTCGCTCAGAGGCTACTCCCGGCGGGGCCCCATGCCCACCAGCCGGCGGACCCCGCATCCGCCCTCGGCAGCGCCTCGCGCTCACCAGCCGGCGGACCCCGCGTCCGCCCTCGGCAGCGCCTCTTGCTCATCAGCCGGCGGACCCCACGTCCGCCCTCGGCAGCGCCTCGCGCTCATCATCCGGCGGACCCCGCGTCCGCGCCTGGCAGCGCCTCGCGCTCGACAGCCGGCGGACCCCGCGTCCACCCTCGGCAGGGTTCCGCGCCCATCAGTCGGCGAACCCCGCGTCCGTGCCCGGCAGCACCTCACGCTCGACAGCTGGTGGACCCCGCGTCCGCCCCCGGCCGGGCTCCGCGCCCATCAGCCGGCGGACCCCGCGTCCGCCCTGGGTAGCGCCTCGCGCTCATCAGCCGGTGGACCCCGCGTCCGCGCCCGGCAGCGCCTCGCGCTCGACAGCCGGCGGACCCCGCTTCCGCCCCCGGCTGGGCTCCGCGCCCGCCAGCTGGCGGACCCCGCGTCCGCGCCTGACATCCCAGACGCCACCGTCTGCTTCAGCAACAGCAAAGACCCTCCGCCCGACTCTTCGAGTCGCCCGGAGGCTCGGAGGCTACACCCAGCGGGCGCGCTGGCGCGCCCCCGCTGGAAACAGCCAGCCGGCGGACCCCGCGTCCGCCCTCGGCAGCGCCTTACGCTCATCAACCGGCAGACCCCGCGTCCGTGCCCGGCAGCGCCTCGCGCTCGACAGCCGGCGGACCCCGCGTCCGCCCCCGGCTGGGCTCCGCGCCCGCCAGCTGGCGGACCCCGCGTCCGCGCCCGACATCCCTGACGCCACCGTCTGCTTCAGCAACAGCAAAGACCCTCCGCCCGACTCTTCGAGTCGCTCGGAGGCTCGAAGGCTACACCCAGCGGGTGCGCTGGCGCGCCCCCGCTGGAAACAGCTAGCCGGCGGACCCCGCATCCGCCCTTGGCAGCGCCTTACGCTCATCAGCCGGCGGACCCCGCGTCCGTGCCCGGCAGCGCTTCGCGCTCGACAGCCGGCGGACCCCGCGTCCGCCCCCGGTTGGGCTCCGCGCCCATCAGTTGGCGGACCCCGCGTCCGCGCCCGACGTCCTCGACACCACCGTCTGCTTCAGCAACAGCAAAGACCCTCCGCCCAACTCTTTGAGTCGCCCGAAGGCTCGGAGGCTACAACCAGCGGGTGCGCTGGCGCGCCCCCGCTGGAAGCAAGCCACGCCGTCCCCGGCCCACAATCGACCGTCATCAACAAACATCTGCAACAACAACGACCACGATGAAAACCCTCCGCCCGACTGCCCGAGTCGCCCGGAGGCTCGGAGGCTACTGTCGGGGGGATTACCCCCGGGTAGGCTCAAGGAGGTGACTCAACATTTTAAAACAACGGGGTGGCCAACGCCCCTCTGTCCGGCTGCTCCGGCTGGTACCCCGGTCTGGCCGGCTGCTGAGTCCGGCCGGCTCCCTGCCCAGCCGGCTGCTCCGACCGACCCCTGTCCGGCTGCTCCAGCCAGCCTGCTGCGCGAGGTCAACCATGGCGTCCCACCGAACACGACATGAAGACACTATAGCCTGCATCATGCGTCACTTCGCTGCACCCCCAATAGTGGTGCACTATAGCCTGCGTCATCGCGTCACCTCGCATGTCATCCCCAATAGTGGTGCACTGTTGCCTGCATCACTTGTCATCTCCAATAGTGTTTAGTTGGCCATGCGGGCCACCCTTTGTCCCCTGGGCCTCCCTTTATAAGAGGCACCAGGGGAGCCTCTCATGGCATTCACGCTCACACACATGAGGCTTCCCTCACTCTCTCATTCCCCTGGACGCTCACACACATGAGGCTTCCCTCACTCTCTCATTCCCCTGGACGCTCACACACATGAGGCTTCCCTCACTCTCTCATTCCCCTGGACGCTCACACACATGAGGCTTCCCTCACTCTCTCATTCCCCTGGACGCTCACACACATGAGGCTTCCCTCACTCTCTCATTCCCCTGGACACTCACACGTACACACGTGAGGTTTCTTGCCTCATGGCTCTCTTCTCCCATACAGCTCTAGGAGCGACTCTGTACCGCAATACACCTCATATACAGACATGCAGGAGTAGGGGTATTATCTCTCCGGAGAGCCCCGAACCTAGGTAAACCACCGCGTGCTGTTGCCCTATCCCGTCCCAGATCTCCACGGCAGCCTTGCTCCCACCTCTTAAGCCATCCCATGGCATCTGCCGTCCCGGGGCACCCCCCGTGAGAAAACGACGACAACGGGTCTCACCATGGGGTTATATCCCCAACAGCAACCCAGTGAAGTATTACTACCATATTTCTTAGCCTTCGTGAGACACCTAGCTCTTTCAATTAGTGATCCACAACCTGTATCTCTTCTCGCTCCTCATCTCTCTCAAAGAGCGGCGGGCTAGCGATTTTGCCGTCAATTGCGATTAGTTTGCTCACACTCTGCTCCCACATGTCAGTGATATGCCAAGAGGAAGTGCGTTGACCGACGTGCCAAATGCGACAAGCGTGCCGTGAGTGGGTTCAGTTTCTCGTTTTAAACTTGTATAGGATAACACTTGGTTTTGCACCATCGTAGATCCATGCAAATTTCAAAAAAATTGTATTACCATTTGGTATGTCTCAATTTTATTGCTCTCATTCACATGTTTAGAGTTCAAGGCACATTAAATAGTTGTGTCCGAGGATTAAGAGAAAACTATCGAATGAAGGTAAATGTTCTTGGTCATTGTATTGCTCACACATGCATGCATTGAAATCAATACATGATACCCGTAAACACTCAACATCTTTGAACTGAGCCCTATATACCAGGAGGCAATATTATTTTCTGGAACCATCCCCATACGATGCTTTGCTACCGTCCAATCTACAAATGTGGTGGTTTTCTTGAAGAAAAGATGGTAGGAGCATATTCAATAAAGAGTGAAATGATGGTTGCTTTGTCCGAGCAACTTACTGTAGGGAGGGTGGGGCTTCGTGATTTGACTGCTCGTTAGACATTATTACTGCAGCGCAATGACCGGGGTGAGGCTCCTCTACTGATGTGCACTGTAATTTGGTGCATGGCACATGGACCCGGAAGGTGGATGCCCCACATGTTGACAAAAGGAAGTTGAATGGTTTATGACAATGCTATGAAGATGAAGCATTTGTTTATATAATACATACACATATTTTTCAGCAAGATAAAATTGTAGAATGCTATGAAGGTTTCAGGTTTTGTTTGATGTGTCTTGCCTTCAAGGTTGCCTTATTCCAACACTACATGGAATGGAATGGAAACTAACATTCATGCTAATGCATCACAATGGTTCGCGGATCAGAACCAATATTTAGTTCACAACTGAAGACAAAGTTGTAAACAGGTGTACAAATAAAGAAAAATTGATTGATGTTATCCCTAGGCATGCTTCATTTTCTGGCCAAGGTTGACATGTTGGCAGCTACTTTCACGCAGTTCTCTCAAACTCGACAAGACATGGTGGGGGAAAACATGGCTATGGAGGACATGGACCATCTGATCATTTTTTTAGTTCCACTAAAGTTGAGTGGAGCATCCTTGTTTGCAAAGATATTGAACAAGTGTGATTACAATAATAGTGACACCAGTTGTTGAAAGATAAACACACAAATAGAAGCCGGTCACCTTTGCATTCTCTCTTAAGACTAACTACTTGTTGGAGAAGATTAGGCTCGTAGTTGGATGAGGAGGATAGGAATTCCAATCTCCCTTTGCGCAGTCCCACTGAAATGTAGAAACGTTGCCCATGTGGCATTTTAGTAGAACTGCATAAAACACTCTTAAGAAAACAATGATTTGTGTAGTTCACCAAAAGTTCGCAATAGCAACGAGATGAAATGGATATCCCTGTTTTCAAAGAGGTACAGAGAAAACAATTAGTGGCCAATAACAGATGAGGACACATACGCCCACAAAACGAAGCATCTTCGTTATCTTAATCAAAAGATAGCATGACAATGGCTTCTCAAAAACGGTGTGAGGACAAGATTGCAAAATGGAAAAGACCATCCGGGCTACGTTTTATGCAAAGAAGTAGGGAAAGACCCACATGCGGAATTTTCCACATGCAGCGACGCGGGAAGATGGGCATTGGAGCAAGGGCGGTTCTGTTGGAAATATGCCCTAGAGGCAATAATAAATTGGTTATTATCATATTTCCTTGTTCATGATAAACGTCTATATCCATGCTAGAATTGTATTAATCGGAAACTCATATACATGTGTGCATACATAGACAACACCATGTCCCTAGTGTGCCTATACTAGACTAGCTCGTTGATCAAAGATGGTTAAGGTTTCCTAACCATGGACATGAGTTGTCATTTGATAACAAGGTCACATCATTAGGAGAATGATGTGATGGACAAGACCCAAACTGTAAGCATAGCATTTGATTGTATCGCTAAAGTTTATTGCTACTGCTTTCTTCATTTCAAGTATCTGTTCCTAAGACCATGAGATCATGCAACTCCCTGACACCGGAGGAATGCCTTGTGTGTATCTACTGGGTGATCATAACGGTGCTCTACAGGTATCTTCGAGGGGGTCTGTTGGGTTGGCATGGATCGAGACTGGGATTTGTCACTCCGTATGACGGAGAGGTATCTTTGGGCCCTCTCGGTAATACATCATCTCATGAAGCTTGCAAGCAATGTGACTAAGGAGTTAGTCATAGGATCTTGTATTACGGAACGATTAAAGAGACTTGCCGGTAACGAGATTGAACTAGGTATAGAGATACCGATGATCAAATCTCGGGAAAGTAACATACCGCTGGACAAAGGGAACTGCATACGGGATTGATTGAATCCTTGGCATCTTGGTTCGACCGATAAAGATCTTCGTGGAATATGTGGGAACCAATATGGGCATCTAAGTCCCGCCATTGGTTATTGGCCGGAGAGTGTCTCGGTCATGTCTGCATCATTCTTGAACCCACAGGGTCCGCACGCTTAAGGTTCGATAACGATATAGTATTGATGAGTTATGTATGTAGGTGACCAAATGTTGTTCAGAGTACCGGATGAGATCCCGGATGCCACGAGGAGCTCCGGAATTGTCCGGAGGTAAAGATTTATATATGGGAAGTCATATTTTGGCTACCGGAAAAGTTTCGGGGTTTACCGGTATTGTACCGTGAAGCTTCTAGAAGGTTCCAGAAACTTCCGCAGGAGTCCGAAAGTCCACCAAGGGTTCCACCACGTCCAAAGGGTTTGCATGGGCTGAGGGGAGGCATCCTGGCCTTATTGGGTGATACGTCCATTCTGCATCATGATTTATTGTTGATATTTGTGTCATTGTTGTCCATTATTCTCTGTTATCACATAGTTCTTATATATTTTTCTCTCTCAATATGCAAGCTACATCACAAAGAGGGAAATATCTGGAAACTAGAATTCTGGACCGGAAAACCGAGAAAAAGTCAGAAAATCACCAGACTTCGAATGACCTGAAATTTAACGGAGATTTTTTTATGGAATATTTGGGAATTTCTGGAGCAAAAAGCTACCGGAGGGGAGCCACAGGTTGGCCACAAGCCAACAGGGCGCCCCCCCTAGGGGCACGCCCTGATGGCTTGTGGGCCACCTGTTGGCCTCCCGACGCCCATCCTCTCCTATATGAGTTGTTTTACCCTATAGAAAATCATAAGCTAGCTCTCGGGACGGAACGCCGCCGCCTTGAGATAAAAACCTGGGCAGAGGCACTTTTGCCCTCCGGCAGTCAGATTTTGCCAGGGGAAATCTTCTCCGGGAGGGGGAGATCGAAGCCATCGTCATCACCATTGCCTCCTCCTTCATGGGAGGACCAATCCTCATCAACCTCAACACTAGCACCATCTCATCTCCAACCCTAGTTCATCTCTTGTACTCAATCTTTTTCTCAAAACCTCAGATTGGTACCTGTGGGTTACTAGTTGTGTTGATTACATCTTGTAGTTGATGCTTGTTGGATTACTTGGTGGAAGATATTATGTTCAGATCCTTAATCATTATTATTATACCTCTGATCTTGAACATGCTGATGAGGTCTGAGTAGTTACTATTGTTCCTGAGGACATGGGAGAAGTCTTGTTATAAGTAATCATGTGAAGTTGGTATTCGTTCGATATTTTGATGATATGTATGTTGAACTTCTCTTAGTGGTGTCATGTGAACATCGACTACATGACACTTCACCATGCTATGGGCCTAAGGGAAGTCATTGTGTAGTAACAAGTAGATGATGGGCTACGAGAGTGACAGAAACTTAAACCCCAGTTTATGCGTTGCTTCATAAGGGGCTGATTTGGATCCACACATTTTATGATATGGTTAGATTTATCGTAATTCTTCTTTCGTAGTTGTGGATGCATGCGAGAGGGGGAAATCATAAGTGGGTTGTTAGTTCAAGTAAGAACATCACCTTAGCACCGGTCCACCCACATATCAAATTATCAAAGTAGCGAACGCGAATCAACTCAACATGATGAAAGTGACTAGACAGAAATTCCCATGTGTCCTCGGGAGCGCTTGCTTCATATAAGAGTACTTTCCGGCCTGTCTTTTGTTATAAAAAGGATTGGGCTACCTTGCTGCACACTTGTTACTATTTTTACTTGTTACGAATTATCTTGCTACAAAACTATCAACTATTGTTACTCACAGCACTTTCTTAGAATACCTTGTTGAAAACTGCTTATCATTTCTTTCTACTCCTCGTTGGGTTCGACACTCTTACTTATTGAAAGGACTATGATTGATCCCCTATACTTGTGGGTCATCAAGACTCTTTTTTGGCACCGTTGCCGGGGAGTGAAGTGCCTTTGGTAAGTGGAAATTGGTAAGGAAACATGTTCTATACGTGCTGAAATTTACTGCTGCTTGTCACTATGAACGGTCGCCCTTTGAGTGGCTTGTTCGGGGCATCTTCGCCCTGAGCAGAAGAGGAGGAAATTGTTCCTCAACCAACTGAACCTACTGAAAATATTTATTATGAGATTCCTTCGGGTATGCTTGAAAAACTATTATCTAATCCATATGATGGTACGACTCATCCTGATTACCACTTGATATTTGTCGATGAGGTTTGTGGATTGTTTCAGCTTGCAGGATTGTCTAGGGACAAAGTTAAGAAGAAAATTTTCCCTTTATCTTTGGAGGGAAAGGCATTGATGTGGTATAGGCTATTGGATAATATTGAATCATGGAATTGGGATCGCTTGAAGTTGGAATTTCATCAGAAGTTTTATCCGATGCATCTAGTCCACCGTGATCGGATATATATATATATATAATTTCTGTCCTCATGAAGGAGAAAGTATCGCTCAAGCTTGGGGGAGGCTTAAATATATGATGCACACCTGCCCCAACCATGGTTTCTAAAGAAGAACTATTATGGAAAAAAAATATGCTCGGCTTTCTCATAATGATCAAGTACTACTCGATTCTTCTGCTACCGGTTCCTTCATGAAAAGGATTATTGAATTCCAATGGGATATTTTGGAGAGAATTAAACGCAACTCCGAAGATTGGGAACTCGACAAAGGTAAAGAGTCGGGTATAAAGCTTAATTTTGATTGTATTAAAACTTTTATGGAAACGGAATCTTTCCACAAGTTTAGCAACAAGTATGGTCTTGACTCTGAGAATCATTTGCTACTCATGTTGATCTCCCTAAGGAGAAGTGTATTAAATATCATCCCCTATTGAAAAACAAGTAGAAGAACATGTTAAAGTTGATAAGGAAGAAATAATTGTTAGCCACATTGATCCAATAGTTCCTACTGCTTATATTGAGAAACCACCTTTCCCTGTTAGGATTAAGGAATATGCTACGGATACAACTGTGGTTCGTAAAAGTCATGATAGGACACCCACACCGTCTGAACAAATAAATGTTTATCCTAAAATTGCTATGGTTAAAGATCTTCTAGATGATAATGTTGATGGGCATGTTACTTATCTAGATGGTGAATCTGCTAGAATTGCAAAGAAAGTTCTTAATGAGCAAGATAAGCTAGACAAAAACAAACCAGTTGTTGGGATGCCTGTTATCTCTGTTAAAATTTGAGATCATTGCTATTATGTTTATGTGATATGGGTACTGGTATTAGTGCTATAGCTCCAGCTGAAATTGAAGATATTGATGTCATTATTAAACTTGCAAATCGTGATACTATTTCGCCGCTTGGGATTGTTATAGATGTTGAAGTCTTGTGTGGAAAATTCAAGTACCCTACTGATTTCCTAGTACTTGGTTCAGAGCAAGATAATTTTTGTCCCATTATATTTGGTAGACCTTTCCTAAGTACTGTTAAGGCTGAAATTAATTGTGTCACACACAAGGTTAAAGTAGGTTTTGACAATGAGCCCCATGAGTTTAATTTCTCTAAGTTTAATAGACAACCTCATGAGAAAGAATTACCTAGTAAAGGTGAATTAATTGGTCTTGCTCCTATTGTTGTACCTCCTACAGACCCACTAGAACAATATTTTTAGACCATGAGAATGATATGGATATGAATGAAAGAAATGAAATAGATGAAATATTTCTCAAACAAGCACCTTCCCTCAAACACAACTTGCCTGTCGAGATTTTAGGGGATTCCCCTCACCCAAGGGAGATCCCGTGTTTTAGTTAAAGACATTACCGGATACTTTGAAATATGCTTATCTTGATGAAAATAAGATATATCCTGTTATTATCAATGCTAACCTTTCAGAGCATGAAGAAAAGATATTACTCAAAACTCTGAAGAAGCATAGTGCCGCTATCGGATATACTCTCGATGATCTTAAGGGCATAAGCCCTACTCTATGTCCGCACAAGATCAATATGGAACCGGATGCTAAACCAGCTGTTGATCACCAACACCGTCTCAATCCTAGGAAGAAGGAGGTGGTAAGAACTGAGATATTAAAACTTTTGGAGGCAGGTATAATTTATCCTATTGCTGATAGTAGATGGGTAAGTACTGTTCATTGTGTTCCTAAGAAAGGTGGTAAAATTGTCGTCCCTAATGATAAAAATAAACTCATTCCACAGAGAATTGTAGCTCGTTATAGGATGGTGATTGATTTCAAGAAATTAAATAAAGCTACTAGAAAAGATCATTATCCTTTTACTTTTATTGATCAAGTGTTAGAGAGATTGTCTAAGCACACACACTTTTGCTTTCTGGATGGATATTCTCGTTTCTCTCAAATACCGGTGTCAAAAGAAGATCAAGAGAAAACTACCTTTACTTGTCCCTTTGGAACTTATTCTTATAGGTGTATGTGATGTGGCTTGGACTGCGTCAGTATTTCCCCAAAGAGGAAGGGATGATGCAACACAACGACGGTAAGTATTTCCCTCAGTTATGAAACCAAGGTTATCGAACCAGTAGGAGGATCACCAACACCCAATAAACAGCACCTGCACACAAACAATAAATACTTGCAACCCGATGCGAAAGAGAGGTTGTCAATCTCTCTACGGTAATCAGATAGATTAGGTAGTGATAGATAGGAGAGATAGATCTCTCAAGAACACAAATAAAAAGAGCAAATATGCAGCAAAGTATTTTTGGGTTTTTGGTTTTGTAGATCTGAAAACAAAGAGTGCAAAAAACGTAGATCGGAAAGCAATATGATGGAAAAGTAGACCCGGGGGCCGTAGGGTTCACTAGTGGCTTCTCTCATGAGTATAGCGCACGATGAGTGAACAAATTACTGTTGGGCAATTGATAGAAAATCGAATAGTCATGACGATATCCAAGGCGATGATCATTATATAGGCATCATGTCCAAGATAGATAGACCGACTCCTGCCTGCATCTACCTCTATTACTCCACACATCGACCGCTATCGAGCATGCATCTAGTGTATTAAGTTCATGGAAAACGGAGTAATGCAATAAGAACGATGACATGATGTAGAAAAGATCTATTCATGTAGGAATAGACCCCATCTTGTTATCCTTAATAGCAACGATACATGCGTGTCTTGCTGCCCCTTCTGTCACTGGGAAAGAACACCGAAAGATCAAACCCATCACAAAGCACCTCTTCCCATGGCAAGAAAATTCGATCTAGTCAGCCTAACTAAACCAAAGATTCGAAGAAGAAATACGATGCTATAAGCAATCATGCATATAAGAGATCAAAGAAGACTCAAATAATATTCATGGATAGAAACGGATCATGAACTCAAAATTCATCGGATCCCAACAAACACACCGCAAAAGTTTACATCAAATAGATCTCCAAGAGACCATTGTATTGAGAATCATAAGAGAGAGAGAAGAAGCCATCTAGCTACTGCCTACGGACCCGTAGGTCTATGGTGGACTACTCACGCATCATCAGAGAGGCACCTATGAGGAAGATGAACCCCTCCGCGATGGTGTTTAGATTGGATCTCGCGGTTCTGGAACTTGCGGCGGCTGGAATTGTGTTTCGTCGACTCCTCTAGGGTTTTTGGATTTCCAGGGAATTTATAGGCACGATAGTCGGTTGAGGGGGTGCCGGAGTGGCCCAGCACCCCCCCAGGGTGCGCCCAGGGGCCTCTGGCGCGCCCATGTGGGTGCTGGCCACCCTGGCCCCCCTCTTCTGGTGTTCTTTGGCCCATATGGTCTCTTCTGGTCCGTAAAAAATCCAAAAAAATCCCCGCAGCGTTTCATCTCTGTTTGGTACTGATTTCCTGCGAAGTAAAAAACAAGCAAAAACAGCAACTGGCACTTTGGCACTAGGTCAATAGGTTAGTCCCAAAAAATGATATAAAGTTGTAATAAAATGATTGTAAAACATCCAAGAATGATAATATAACAGCATGGAACAAGCAAAAATTATAGATACGTTGGAGACGTATCAAGCATCCCCAAGCTTAATTCCTACTCGTCCTCGAGTAGGTAAATGATAAAAACAGAATTTTTTATGTGGAATGCTGCCTAACATATTCATCATATTCTTTTCTTTTGTATAGCATGGACATTTGGACTTGTAAATGATTCAAAGCAATAGTCTAGTTTTAACATAATGACTTCAATACTCAAGCATGTCAACATGCAACCATGCCTTTCAAAATATCAACACTAAAGAAAGTTATCCCTAGCCCATCATGCTCAATCATTGATCCATTCATGAAACACACTCAAATATTAGCTATGCCCAATGCTCAAGTACGATCATAGTGCCCCCTAGTTTTTGCTTATAAGAGAAGATGGAGACTCAAAGCAAAAAAAATGCATAAAGTAAATAGATAGGCCCTTCGGAGAGGGAGGTAGGGATTTGTAGAGGTGCTAGAGCTCAAGGTTTAAATTGAGAGAGAAAAATATTTTGGGTGGCATGCTTTTCCTGTCAACGAAAACGACAAAGTAGCTCACAATACTTTCCATGTTAGATATATCATAGGCGGTTCCCAAACAGAAAATAAAGTTTATTCCTTTTTCCACCAAACTTTCACTTTCCATGGCGGGCCGTATCCACGGTTGCCTTCCATACCAACACTTTCCAAGGAATTTATTATTTGACAACATAAAGTAAATATTTTTTTTCTTTTTCATTTCGGGAATGGGCATCCCTATTACCGCCGCACTCTCATGCAATGACAAGTGAATAAACACTCATCTTGAGAATAACACATCTAGCATGGAAAAATATTGGACACTCCCCACCGTTTCATGAGCGGTACGGGCACACAAAAGAGAAAATTTATTTCAAAAATTTAGAGACGGCACATTCAAATTTGCTTGGAATGGCATGGAAATACCGCATATAGGTTGGTATGGTGGAATCATAAGGCAAAACTTGGTTTAAGGATTTTGGATGCCCAAGTAGTATTTCTACTTAGTACAAATGAAGGCTAGCAAAAGATTGGGAAGCAACCAAACCAAGAAACGAAAAATCACATAAGTGAGAATTGAATATAACTAATACCGAATAATGCACCACAAGTAGGATGTAACTTCATTGCATAACTATTGACTTTCGTGCATGCATAGGGAATCACAAACCTTAACACCAATATTCCTACTAAGCATAATTACTCACTAACATGACTCACATATTACTATCATCATGTTTCAAAACTATTACAAGAAATCAAGTTTAATTTGTCCAATGATCTTCATGAAAGTTTTTATTATATCCTCCTTGGATATCTATCACTTTGGGACTAGTTTCATATATTGCCATTGCTTTTTGGCAAGCTCAAACAAATTTTAGTGAAGCACCTGAGCATAAAGATTTCATCTCTCAAAAAGGTATAAGTGAACCATCAGAGGATTTCTTCAAAATTTACTAACTCTCAAATTAATCTAAGTGAAGCATGAGAGTATTTCTACAAAAGTTTCTAAGCACACCGTGCTCAAAAAGATATAAGTGAAGCACTAGAGCAATTCCTATAGCTCAAAAAGTTTAAGTGAAGCACATAGAGCAATTCTAAAAAATCATAGCATGATTGTGGCTCTCTCCAATAGGTGTGTACAGAAAGGATACAAAGGAAAAACTAACAAACAAAGCAAGCAAAGATACAAGAAGCTCCAAGCAAAACACATGATATGTGACGAATAAAAATATAGCTCCAAGTAAAATACCGATGGTCGTTAGAAGAAAGAAGGGATGCCACTCGGGGGCATCCCCAAGCTTAGTTGCTTGTTACTCTTTGTATATATCTTGGGGGTGCGGTAGCATCCCCAAGCTTAGGTTCTTGCTACTCCTTATTCCTTCATCCATCGTGATCTCACCCAAAACTTGAAAACTTCAATCACACAAAACTCAACAAAATCTTAGTGAGATCCGTTAGTATAAGAAAGCAAATCACTACTTTAGGTACTGTTGTAAACCCATTCAAATTTTATAATTGCATTATACCTACTGTATTTTAACTTTACCATGGCTTATACCCCTCAATACAAACCATAGATTCATCAAAACAAGCACACAATGCAACAAAAACAGAATATGTCTCAAACAGAACAGTCTGTAGTAATCTGTACCATACCCATACTTCCGTAACTCTAAAAAATCTGAAAAATTAGGACAACGTAAGGAATTTGTATAGAAACACTGTGTTAAAATATCAGCTCAAGATCACGTTTCACCAAAAAAGGAAAATTCATATACTGGACGCAAAGTTTCTGTTTCAGATTCAGCATCACTTCTACTCATCGTATGAATCATCCTAACGGTTCTACTTGGCACAAACACTAAATAAACCATAAAAACACAATCATAACAGAGACATAATTGTGTCAACACTCAAAAACAGAAAGGAAAAGCAAAAATTTATTTATTCATTGGGTTGCCTCCCAACAAGCGCTATCGTTTTACGCCCCTAGCTAGGCATATTGGATAGATTCAATTATTGTCATCTTTGGTTTTGGATGAGGAACTTTTGTCAAGAGGTTTTGCAAATAAAACTTGAAACACATCATCCATAGCAACCTTAGCACTATAAAGTTGTCCCTCTATGTAACCCCTTTGATTACCGGCTACGATCCAAGAATATTGTTGGTTCACATCATTGAAAACGTGTTGGATCATGTCTAAAACGGGGGCTTCCTTTTTGAGATTCTCATCAAAAATTTGATTATTTCAAAGCAAATATCTCATCATGTAATCACTATTGTAAATGATTTCTCCTATCACCGGTTTTTCACGGCTCATACCATAAAAGTCAAAGATCTCCCTAGCTTCCCGTACTATATGATCAAACTCATGCATGAGAACAAGAGTAGCCAACTTCTTAGCCTTAGGATTCTTAATGACGGGTAGCTCATAAAACAATCTATGCAAGGTAGGATGGGTGCAAATAAATCTTTTTTCAAGTTTTAGAACTAACGCCGAGATAGCTTCCGCATAAGATTTAGTTCTTTTCAGAATAGGGGTATCATCGAGAGTCAAATTCCCAACGCAATTAAAAAACTCTTGAATAGTTTCTTTTCCTATAACATTCCCTTGCCCCAAAACGAAAGTTTTAGAATCAAGATTGGCAAGACGTCCAATTTTAGGAGTCCTGCCATCATCCGTTTCTGCTTTACCAAAATCACTCATGGTGACAAGCAAACAAGAGATCTGACGAGAGAAAGGGCAAACGAAAAAGAAGGCGAATAAAACGGCAAATTGGTGAAGTGGGGGAGACGAAAATGAGGGGCAAATGGAAAATAATGTAATTGCAAGGAGATGAGATTTGTGATTAGGAACCTGGTAGATGATGATGGAGTCCCTCGGCGCCTACGATAGGCACGTAGAAGAGACTGCTTCCTCCCCGGCAACGGTGCCAGAAATTCCTTTGACGTGGCTTGGACTGCGTCGGTATTTCCCCAAAGAGGAAGGGATGATGCATCACAGCGACGGTAAGTATTTCCCTCAGTTATGAAACCAAGGTTATCGAACCAGTAGGAGGATCACCAACACCCAATAAGCAGCACCTGCACACAAACAACAAATATTTGCAACCCGACGCGAAAGAGAGGTTGTCAATCTCTCTACGGTAATAAGATAGATTAGGTAGTGATAGATAGGAGAGATAGATCTCTCAAGAACACAAATAAAAAGAGCAAATATGCAGCAAAGTATTTTTGGGTTTTTGGTTTTGTAGATCTGAAAACAAAGAGTGCAAAAAACGTAGATCGGAAAGCAATATGATGGAAAAGTAGACCCGGGGGCCATAGGGTTCACTAGTGGCTTCTCTCATGAGTATAGCGCACGGTGGTTGAACAAATTATTGTTGGGCAATTGATAGAAAATCGAATAGTCATGACGATATCCAAGGCGATGATCATTATATAGGCATCACGTCCAAGATAGATAGACCGACTCCTGCCTGCATCTACCTCTATTACTCCACACATCGACCGCTATCAAGCATGCATCTAGTGTATTAAGTTCATGGAAAAATGGAGTAATGCAATAAGAACGATGACATGATGTAGACAAGATCTATTCATGTAGGAATAGACCCCATCTTGTTATCCTTAATAGCAATGATACATGCGTGTCTTGCTGCCCCTTTTGTCACTGGGAAAGAACACCGCAAGATCAAACCCATCACAAAGCACCTCTTCCCATGGCAAGAAAAATCGATCTATTCGGCCTAACTAAACCAAAGATTCGAAGAAGAAATATGATGCTATAAGCAATCATGCATATAAGAGATCAAAGAAGACTCAAATAATATTCATGGATAGAAACTGATCATGAACTCAAAATTCATCAGATCCTAACAAACACACCACAAAAGTTTACATCAAATAGATCTCCAAGAGACCATTATATTGAGAATCATAAGAGAGAGAGAAGAAGCCATCTAGCTACTACCTATGGACCAGTAGGTCTATGGTGGACTACTCACGCATCATCGGAGAGGCACCTATGAGGAAGATGAACCCCTCTGTCGGTGTCAAAACCGGCGGATCTCGGGTAGGGGGTCCCGAGCTGTGAGTCTAGGATCGATGGTAACAAAGGGATGAAGGAGACGATGCTTTACCCAGGTTTGGGCCCTCCTATGGAGGTAAAACCCTACGTCCTGCTCGATTATATTGATGGTATGAAGGTTACAGAGTTGATCTACCTCGAGATCGACTAGCTAAAACCCTCCCGGTTTATATAGACACCGGGGGGTACCTAGGGTTTACACATGACAAGACTCCTACCGAGAATGGTGACGTCGATTCCTTCATCTTGACTTGGAGTGCACGATACGCCTTCGGGACTTCCTTCTAGAACACAGGGTCTCGATGTATCCGGCCCTCCCCGCGATAGTCAGAGTGCGGCCCACCAAGCCGGCCTGTTGAGAGACAGGCCAGCAGCCCGAGGACCCCTTAGTCCAAGACTCCCTCAGTAGCCCCCGAACTAGCCCCCAACGCCAAGGGTCTTAGCTTGGGCAGCTTTGCTTGATCAGAGTCTTCGGCTTGCGGGGTGAGTTCTTCTTCTCACTAAAGATCGGCTGATACCTGTCCGGTTTCCGATCACACGATAGCCCGAACACCATGAGTTGTTCGGTCCCGAAGGCCAAACGTCAAAGTGTAAACAGTGCTTCTTCTGACAACCTTTCTGACGAAGGGTCGTGGCCTACCACGACCGCTGAACCAGTTATGAAAACTCAATTCGCGGTTCGAGGCCGTTTTTACGTTAGCACGACTCATCAATGTATAGATCGTGCTCTGTTTCACACGGGATATGATTAGCATCCCAAGTTCCTTTTGCGCGTGCATAACGGTACACACGTCTTGGGAAGCGGAGAGATTTGCGGCGTAGTAGAGGGAGGTTAATCGGTGTTATGACCCATAAAAAGGGTAAAAAAACCAAGGCTTGTTCACGCTTTCCCAAGCTCCGAGAGCCCAGATCCAGCTCTTCCTCAACTTCCCCTCCAAGCTTAGCCATGGCGGGTTCGGGCTCCATGGGCAAGTGAGAGGCCTCCACGGTCACAGACCAGGATATCCGGGAGCTAAAGCTCGCCGACTACCTCCCCGCCAACATCTTCCACCGCGCTCCAGAGGCGAAGCAAGTCGTCCCCACCCCTAAGCCAGGCGAAAGGGTGGTCTTCGTCCCCCATTTCATTCGGGGACTGAGCGTCCAACTCCACCCCTTCGTCAGGGGCCTCATGTTCTTCTACGGGTTGGACTTCCAAGATCTCCCCCGAACTCTTTCATGCATATTTCGGCTTTCATAATTCTCTGCGAAGCCTTCCTGCGGGTCGAGCCGCACTTCGGCCTGTGGCTCAAGGTCTTCAACGTCAAGCCAAAGATAGTTGCGGGCGAGCACACAGACTGCGGAGTGGCGCTAATCAGCAAGCTCCCCCGCGTTGAGTGTCCAACTGGCACTTTCATCGACACAATCAAGATCTAGCAAAAAGAGTGGTTCTACATCACCGAGCCAAGAGATGAGAGCTGGGCGGCGCCTGCCGAGTTCAGATCCGGTCCCCCTACGAGATTGACTTGTTGGCTCAGGAAGGGCCTGGACTGGGGGTTGGATGAAGAGGTGAAACTGCTGCAAATATGCGTTGCCTCAGTGATCAAGGCCAAGGCCGAACTGGTCGTTGTGGTCCAGGTCATGCTCCATCGCCGAATCCTCCCCTGTCAACGCCGGGCCTCCCCAATGTGGGCTTACCGGCATGAGGACGAGCCCACCGTGCGCCAGCTCTTCCGCACTACCTCCGAAAAGTTGTGGAAGGCATTATTCAAGCCTCGGAAAATCTGGCCGGCCAAGGAAGAGTATTCGTGCCTAAGCACCGATAACCCGCCTACCCAGGCACGGTACAATTTTAACCCATTGACTCTGTTTCTTTGACAAAAAGACTGAACACATTCCCCCTCATTTCCGCAGAAATGGATGAGCAAAACCGCGAGAGTTAACTGTCCCGCACCACAACCCGAAGACCCAAGGTCGGAGTTGTTATCGGCGATGCTTGTCGTGGCGCCGTACTCGGCGCCCGAGAAGAAGGAGAATAAGAAGAAGGCCAAAGAAGGTCTCCGCATAAAGGACCAGCCGGACGCCATGTCCAAGGAAACCCATGCTTCCTCTAGCCATGAGGAAGAGCATGAAGACGGGGGGGAAGGCATTTCCCCCCTCACAAGAAAGAGGGCGGCATCGCAGGACGCCGCGGAGGATGTACCTCCTCCTGCCCCGAAGAGGGCGCGTCGGCCGAGGTTGATCCTGGCCGACGACAGCTCGGACTCTGATGCAGAGTCCGAGGACTTTGAGAGGGTTCCCCAACGGAACCTAAGGGTCAAGCCCCCAGCTCAAAGGTATGAATCCGAAGACTCCCTGGACCATTTATGCAAAGTTTTCAATGTTTTAAATGCAAGAACGCCTTTCAATTCGCAGCCCACCGTGTGTTCTCCCCACTAACCAAATATCGGATGGGGAGTCTCCGCCCGCCGAGCTGGCAGAGAGTGGGACTGTGTCACACCCCACTCCTCCCGGGGCCGCAAAGGATGCCGTGGAGGTGTCATCCCGCCAGGCTCCGTTGGAGCCGAACACAGGCGGTGGGGGTGACCACGTCATGGCCGAGGTCGATGCCTCGGCCGCCGAAGAGCAGGGGGAGAAAACTCCCCTGGCCGCTGAAGACCAGGGGAAAAAATTCCCCTAGCAGCTGAAGAGGAAGGGCGAAGGGAGGTCCAGTCCCCTCCGAGGAAGTCTCCGGAGCATGCTGTGCCTCCGGAGCTACCGACTCAGTCCCCGATCAGAGATCGGGCTGGCCGGTCACCACCGGTGCCTCCGACGACTGGGTGGCCGGTCATGGAGGAGGCTCTATCAAGCGCCCCCATCTCCGAGGATCACCGCGCTCTTATGGGCACGGTTTTGCAAGGCATTCAGTCCGTCGATAGCGGACTGAAAGAGGCCTTCAATGGTCTCTTGACGGGCTTCAAGGTGAGTCACGTAATACCCTTTTCCCGAACAATTTTTATTAGGTTTATGCTATCTTTATATATGTAGTAGCCCCCGAGCCCCGGGTGGTTTTGCAAAAACGCGCCCGGCGATCAAAATACTCAGGAGTAACCAATGATGCGCAAGGCACCATTAGTCCCACAATCTTCTAAAAAGCCCTTAAGAGGACCGAGCATAGTGTCATATCCTTGACGGTTCGGGGGTTGGAACGCGTATAACCGGATGTGTGTTTTCTTTATTTTTTGTAGGCCTCATCCTCAGCGGTGGCCGTTAATGTCGCTGAGCTTACCGAGCTAAATCGGAAGCTCAAGATCTCCGAAGAGGAGCTTGATAGCCTGAACAAGAGGTTTGATGAGGCACAAGGTATGCCGAATTATAATATCCAGGCTGTATTTTGTTAGTGATCCGCACTGGTAACCCAGTGTAATTACTTATCTATTGCTTCCACAGCTCCAGCTGCGGAGGTGGAAAAACTCAAGGCCGAGCTTGAAAAGATGAAGCAAGAGGCCACGGATGAGAAGGCGGCCGCCGAACAGGCAGCAGCCGCACTCTCCACTTTGACAGCTGGCAGCGCTAAGCAGGAGGCCCAGGTGGAGGAGGTGCAGCAGGAGCTCAAGGACGCCAGCGCAAAGTGCTAGGCCCTTGAGCAGAAAGGCAAAGAGCAAGCCACCAAGCTATCCGCGCTGAATTCGAGCTTCAAAAGGAGCGGGTGGACAGGCGGTCCTTTGAAGAGGAGGTTCGCCAAGTCCGGGCTGTCACAAATGGTAAGGCGTATTCACTACAATGCGCCTTTGGTGGTAGCAGGTTTGCTTTGCTCACCCTGGTGTGGCATTCCTCAGGCGTCTGTGCGGATCACCCGAAGAGTGCAGCAGACGCGAACAAGTTCTATACTTCGCGGGGGGAGGATGATGAGGCTCGGCTATTCTGGGCACAATTTGAGTCCCCCGAGCGCTCTCCTCTTCTGAGCGAGCAGATGAAGCAACTGATGGAGCTGCACAAGATGGCGGAGCCGGCCATGAAGGATCTCTGCATCCGGCTGTGGCCTAAAGAGCCGTTGCCGAGCAGCTACTTCGGCTTGGTGCAGAAACTATGCGATGTTGCGCCTCGGATTGATGCGCTAACGCGTTCTTCATGCATCGAGGGAGCTCGAATGGCCTTTGCAAAGACCATGGTGCACTAGCCGAAGCTCAAGCCGATCGAGATGGCCACCGCACCTCCGCCCCCTGGGAAGGAGCATAGGCGCCCTGAGCTATACTTCTCCGCAGTGATGGAGGGTGCTCGGGCGATAGAGGCCCAATGCTGGAAGGATGTTTTTTATGAATGAGCGCGTTGTAATATGTCCGAAGACTTTTAATGTTGTATAATTAAAGTTGCATGGTTTATCATGTCTTATAAGTTTTTAGTGTTTATTTGGACTCCCATGTGGCCATTTTATCTGAAAGTTGCGAGTCGTCGGCTTCAGCCGCCATTTATATACTACGCGAGGTGTCTCTGCCTCCGCACTGTGACCCTTAGCCGAGGTATCGGTGCCCGAAGGCGGTAGTGCGAGGGGGACAAGGCAATCGGACTATGATGCTTTATCGCTTTCACTTAGCCGTAGGAGCGTAAAAAATGCGGGGACTGATGACCAGCCCCCAGTGTTTTGTGATGTGCGGATGTACCGGGGCCGAAGCCAGCATCACATGGTTTCTATAAGTACAAAACCCATCGTATAACACGGAATAACCTCTATCAATTTTTTAGTATAACACTTATGCTCGGATTTGCAGACCGGTTCTCGCTTACTATGACGGTCAGTTTTCGGCTTTCTCCACTGAGGTGCTTGACCAAACGAACTGGAAACACAATCGCAGTGGTTCTCCCTTTGCCCCTTTAGCCGAACGAGCGGAACGTAAGGGGGCAAGCACAGGAGCCGGGCAACCCAACTATTGACCCAAGACATAGTTCGGATCCGATGCATATAAAGCAAAATCCAAGACGCCGAGCACACGACCAATTGTGTCGGGGTGACGCTCAGGGCGATTTTTTAAATTCAAGCCCCGGTCTATTAGCCGGTTGCATCGTAATGTACACGGAACAGTTGCGCAAGAGGCGTTTGACAAGAACAGAGTATGTAAAATACAGCGGAGGGGCCATGTATAATGGTCTTTTATTTCCTCGATAATTCTTATAACTCTAATTGCCGAAGCAATTGTTTACAGGTATTTTGAAGATAAAACATAGAATTTACACAGGAGAGGTTGTACCAGGGGTCTTTGAATGGTGGCTTGACATCCTCGATGTGCCCTGTCGTCAGTCTGCTCCTGTGCCTCCTAGGGAGTTGCATTCCTTTAAGGGTGATGTTGTCGTCGAGCGGACCTTGGGAAGAAGGTCTTGAGAAGTCGCCGAAGTATGTATGAGCTTTACTCTTTAGCAGGTCCTTGATGGTACCTGTGTTATGTCCGAGGACGTGTACTGGTAATGGTTCGGTCTAGCCGAACACTTACCCTTTAATGGTTGTTCCCCACTGCTGCCCATGGAATCTTGAGTGCAAAGTTGTGCCTTCTTGGCACGTGTTTGACGGTCCTTAGGGCTGTGCAGTGGGGAGCGTGTCCCTATTTCCGGGAAGAACAAGATTCTGGGAGTTCGGATTGAAACCGAGCTCGTTTGTCAATCTTATGTGCCTTTATGGCAGATTTCGGTGTTTGCCGACCGTCCTCGTAATGGAATTCGGCCGCCAGGGCCAATGCATGCTCCTCAGTTCGGAGGGAACGCTCTGTATTGCCGTTGACAGTGATGACCCCCCTGGGCCCGGGCATCTTGAGCTTGAGGTATGCGTAGTGTGGGACGGCGTTAAAGCGAGCGAACGTTGTACGGCCTAGCAGGGCGTGATAACCGCTGCGGAAAGGTACGATGTCGAAGATCAAGTCATCGCTACGGAAGTTATCGGGCGAACTGAACACCACTTCCAGGCTCACAGAGCCCGTGCACTGGGATTCGATGCCTGGGATCACTCCTTTAAAGGTAGCGTTGCTGGGTTTGATCCTTGATGGATATATACCCATCTTTTTCACCGTGTCTGAGTAAATCAGATTGAGGCTACTTCCTCTGTCCATTAGGACTTTAGTGAGGTGATACCCATCGATAATGGGATCTAGGACGAGGGCAGTTGATCCCCCATGACGGATACTGGTCGGATGGTCCCGTCGATTGAAGGTGATCGGGTATGCCGACCATGGGTTATACTTCGGGGCTACGGGCTCTATAGCGTAGACCTCTCGAAGGGCGCGCTTCCTCTCCTTTTTGGGTATGTGAGTGGCGTATATCATGTTCACAGTTTTTACCTCTGGAGGGAACTGCTTATGTCCACCATTGGTCGGACCGCGGGGCTCATCATCGTCCTCGCTGTGTGGGCCCTTACTTTGCTCCTCGGATGCGAGCTTGCCGGCCTGTTTGAACACCCAACAGTTACGGTTGGTGTGGTTGGTGGGCTTGTCTAGAGTGCCATGGATCTGGCAAGGCCTCTCCATGATTTTGTCTAGCGGGGTGGGTCCGTCATGATTGCCTTTAGGAGGCTTCTTCCGTTGCCCGGATCGAGGGTTGCGGAAATCGGCGTTGATGGCCGTGTCGTCGGCGTCACTAGTGCTGTGCCGGCGTTTATTTTTGTTGCGTCGTGGTTTCCCGTTTCCATCCCGAGCTTCGGAGGTGCCGCGGTCTTCGGGGTTGTGGCTTCGTCTTGCTAGCCAGTTATCCTCGCCCGCGCAAAAATGGGTCATGAGTGATGTAAGGGCGGACATGGTCCTCGGTTTATCCTGACCGAGCTGGCGAGCCAGCCATTCGTCCCGAATATTGTGCCTGAAAGAAGCTATAGCCTCGGCATCTGGGCAATCGACGATCTGGTTTTTCTTGGTCAAGAACCGATTGCAGAATTGTCGAGCGGATTCTCCTGCCTTTTGGACGACGTTGCTTAGGTCGGAGAAGTCCGGAGGCCGTACATAGGTGCCCTGGAAGTTAGATCGGAATGCATCCTCGAGATCCTCCCAGCTCCCGATAGAATTTTTGGGGAGACTGTTTAACCAGTGCCGAGCTGGCCCCTTAAGTTTAAGGGGTAGATACTTGATGGCGTGGAGATCGTCTCCTCGTGCCATGTGAATGTGGAGGAGGAAATCCTCGATCCATACTGTTAGGTCAGTTGTTCCGTCATATTGCTCTATGTTCACGGGTTTAAACCCTTCCGGGAACTGATGCTGCATCACTTCGTCGGTGAAGCACAGTGGGTGGGCGGCGCCTCTGACCCAGGCTATGTCACGCCGGTAGTCGGCGTCTGTTCTGTCCCGGTTTTGTTCCCGACCTCTATTGTTTCGGTCGAGCTAAAGCCGGTACCCGTCCCGTCTATCGGGGGAGTACCCTCTAGATCCATAGATGGATCTCGTGCGGCCTGTTCTATAATCCAGGTCGCGTCGCAGGTCGTACCTGTCCTCAGGCTCCATTGGCTCCTTTCCCCTTATGTGGGGTATCGCCGGCCTATAACCGGCGTCGCCAGCCATCCTATCTCGTCCTCAGGGAGGGCGGTCCGGCTGGTCGTATGGGGTGTGCTTGGGGGACGGTGTATTAGGGAGTTCGTCATCGAACTGTGGCAGCAGCCGTCGGCGTGGATAGCTCTTGGGTTGGTCCAATAGACCGGTACCATATCCTTCCTCGGCTGACAGGACCCTCGTCCATCTATCATTGAGGGTGTCTTGTTCGGCCTTGAGCTGCCGTTCTTTTTCCTTTAGGCTTCGGGCAGTAGCTATAAGTTGTTGCCTAAACCGTTCCTGATCCTCAATGTTTTTGGGGACGGTGAAATCTTCGGCTTCCAGGCTATCCTCCTCATCTACAGGGGGAGGTAGTTGTCATCTTTGGAAACGTTTGGGTCTTCGAGGTCGCGCTGGTCCTCCGGCATTTCCTGGTCCTCTAATGAATGATCGGGAAAATCGGGATCGCCGAGGTCTTCCGGGGTATCGTTTTCCCCGGTGCCAGCAATAGCTTCCCGTCCCTTTTTTGTCTTTGATCGTTTGCACGTTTTCCGGCGCCTTGATCGGATGGAGTATCCACCATGTAGACGTCGTAGGTGGAGGTGGCAGTCCATCGCCCGGTGTTGACGGGGGTGGGAGCGCGATCCTCTTGGTCCATGTCTTCTGCCTCCTTGGAGGCGTAGTCCAACATATCGGTTAAGTCTTCGACAATGGCTACGAAGTGGGTGGTGGGTGGGATGAAAAATTCCTCTCGACCCGCTTTAAGACCGATCTGAACATGGATCGGGGCTGGGTCGTCGGTAACTTTCATCGATAAGATCCGATCTAGAGCTTCGTTGAGTATCGAGAGCTCGATCAGGTCAATTTGCTCAGCGCTTTTGGAGTTAACCTCCGATGCGTCTGCCCAAGAAGTGTGTTCGGCAGAAGCTGGTACCCGGCCATATGGCTCTAAGGCCGGATCTGGACTAAAAGCCAGATCATCGCCGGGGTTAGTCCCGTGGGCGGGGTCGAAAGTGACATCCGAGGTCAAGGCCTCGGAGTCTTTGGGCGCGTCAGATGAGACTGCGAGCCCGGTGAGCGAAAGATCGCCCCGGGAGTCTACGGAGAACTCTAGGTTCCCGAATCTGACCTCTTGATAAGGGGCGAAACTCCCAACCCGGCCAAGACGGCCGGTCGGGTCAGCATGCAGCACAATGCTGCCGAAAGCGAAGATCTGTCCAGGGACGAAGGAGTCCATGTGCCGGACTTCTTCATTAATGACAACGCGAGCCATCGATTCCTTTGGAGATCACAGCGGAACTCTCAATAAAAGCACCAATGTCGGTGTCAAAACTGGCGGATCTCGGGTAGGGGGTCCCGAGCTATGAGTCTAGGATCGATGGTAACAAAGAGACGAAGGAGACGATGCTTTACCCAGGTTCGGGCCCTCCTATGGAGGTAAAACCCTACGTCCTCCTCGATTATATTGATGGTATGAAGGTTATAGAGTTGATCTACCTCGAGATCGACTAGCTAAAACCCTAGATGAGTTTCTCTGTGTACAATCTAAAACCCTCCCGGTTTATATAGACACCGGGGGGTACCTAGGGTTTACACATGACAAGAATCCTGCCGAGAATGGTGACGTCAATTCCTTCATCTTGACTTGGAGTGCACGATACGCCTTCGGGACTTCCTTCTAGAACACAGGGTCTCGATGTATCCGGCCCTCCCCGCGATAGTCAGAATGTGGTGATGTCTACTACGCAACCTTCTTCTTGTAGACTCGTGTTGGGCCTCCAAGCGCAGAGTTTTGTAGGACAGTAGCAAATTTCCCTCAAGTGGATGACCTAAGGTTTATCAATCCGTGGGAGGCGTAGTATGAAGATGGTCTCTCTCAAACAACCCTGCAACCAAATAACAAAGAGTCTCTTGTGTCCCCAACACACCGAATACAATGGTAAATTGTATAGGTGTACTAGTTCGGCGAAGAGATGGTGATACAAGTGTAATATGGATGGTAGATATAGGTTTTTGTAATCTGAAAATATAAAAACAGCAAGGTACCAAGTAACAAAAGTGAGCAAAAACGGTATTGCAATGCTTGAAAACAAGGCCTAGGGTTCATACTTTCACTAGTGCAAGTTCTCTCAACAATACTAACATAGTTGAATCATATGTAAATCCCTCACGTGCAACAAAGAGTTCACTCCAAAGTCAGAAATAGCGGAGAACAAACGAAGAAGTTATTGTAGGGTACGAAACCACCTCAAAGTTATCTTTTCCGATCAATCTTATGAGCTATCCCTATAAGTGTCACGAAGAGCCCTAGAGTTCGTACTAAAATAACACCTTAAGATACACATCAACCAAAACCCTAATGTCACCTAGATACTCCAATGTCACCACGAGTACCCATGGGCTTGATTATACGATATGCATCACATAATTTCAGATTCATCATGTTCAATCCAACACAAAGAACTTCAAAGAGTGCCCCAAAGTTTCTACCGGAGAGTCAAGACGAAAACGTGTGCCAACCCCTATGCATAGATTCCCAAGGTCACGGAACCCGCAAGTTGATCAACAAAACATACATCAAGTGGATCAATAGAACATCCCATTGTCACCACGGATATCCCATCGCAAGACATACATCAAGTGTTCTCAAATCCTTAAAGACTCAATCCAATAAGAAAACTTCAAAGGGAAAACTCAATTCATCACAAGAAGATAGAGAGGGGAAAACTCCATATGATTCATCTATATTAATAAAGCTCGCGGTACATCAAGATCGTGTCATCTCAAGAACACGAGAGAGAGAGATCAAACACATAGCTACTGGTACATACCCTCAGCCCCGAGGGTGAACTACTCCCTCCTCGTCATGGAGACCGCCGGGATGATGAAGATGGCCTCCGGTGATGGTTTCCCCCTCCGGCAGGGTGCCGGAACGGGCTCCCGATTGGTTTTTCGTGGCTACAGAGGCTTGCGGAGGCGGAACTCCCGATCTAGGTTTCTTTTCGGGGGTTTCTGTATTTATAAGAATATTTGGCATTGGAATCATGTCAAGGGGGTGCCCGAGGGACCCACAAGCCAGGGGGCGCGCCCTAGGGGGGGGGGACGCCCCCTAGGCTAGTGGCCTCCTCGGGACTCCTCTCCGATATCTTTTTGCTCCAGTATTTTTTATATTTTTGAAAAATATTCTCCGTAAATTTTCAGCCCATTCCGAGAACTTTTATTTCTGCACAAAAACAACACCACGGTAGCTCTGCTGAAAACAGCGTCAGTCCGGGTTAGTTCTAATAAAATCATACCAAAATCATATAAAATTATTGTAAACATGGCATGAATACTTCATAAATTATAGATACGTTGGAGACGTATCAGCATCCCCAAGCATAATTTCTGCTCGTCCTCGAGTAGGTAAATGATAAAAGAAATAATTTATGAAGTGTGAATGCTAGCAAGTGCACAAGCTTGATCAATGATAATTTCAATCACTTTTTCTAGCATCAATATAAACCATAAACAGTAGCTCATCTCATAAAACTTCTCATGATCAAGTAACAAGCTATTCACATGTTAAAGTATAGACCAGAAAGTTTCTTGAAAACTAACAAACCATATTCCTAGTCATCGAACAATTGCAATTCATCTTATTTTCAGGAAGGGTCTATGTAAGAGCTTTGATTTAGCAAATTCCACATACTCAACTATCATATAGTCTTCCACGATTATTGTCACCCAAAGCATATTTTTAGAACAAATAGCATCCATCGAACACAGAGAAAGATAGGGGCTTAATGTTTCGCCTCCCAACTTATTTATCATATAGATAATTGTCAACAATAATAATTCATGATCAAATATATTTGTGTGGATATATATGTTTAGATCATTCCCCAACACATGAAGCTTGCCAAGAGAAAAAGGCGAAATATAGGTAGTGATGAAGATCACCATGACTCTTGCATAAAGGTAAGTACTAGAAAGTAAAAGATAGGCCCTTCGCAGAGGGAAGCATTGATTTGCAAAGGTGCCAGAGCTTGAGCTTTTAAAACAGAGATGAATAATAATTTTGAGCGGTATGCTTTCATTGTCAACATAACAACCGAGAGATCTCGGTATCTTCCATGCTAGATACATTATAGGCGGTTCCCAAACAGAATGGTAAAGTTTTTACTCCCCCTCCACCAATCAAACACACTCCACGGCGAGCCGAATCCATGGGTACCGTCCATACAAACAACAATCTTGGGGGAGTTTTGTTTCATTATATTTTGATTTGATTTTTGAGCATGGAACTGGGCATCCCGAATACCAGCCACTTTCTCGTGAATGATAGTGAATCAACACATATCGTGAGAATAACCCACCTAGCATGGAAGATACTGACAGCCCCTAGTCACTATATGAGCGATTCAGGCATACAAAACAGAATATTATTTGAAGGTTTAGAGTTTGGCACATGCAAATTTACTTGTAACGGCAGGTAAATACCGCATATAGGTAGGTATGGTGGACTCATATGGAACTACTTTGGGTTTAAGAGTGTTTAGATGCACAAGTAGTATTTCTACTTGGTGCGGAAGTTTTGGCTAGTATGAGGTGGAAGCAAGCACCACATGTTGGAGGATCCATAACAATATAACTTCTATACAAATATACCCAAACATAACTCATTAAGTTGTCTTCCTTGTCAAATTTCAACTAATTTGCTCGAGTTTGAAAATAATTAATGAGCTCACAATCATAGAAGATGTCCAAGATAGTATATTTATATGTGGAATCTCTCTTCCTTCAATATTCTTTCATGAATTATTCAAGTGACCAATGCGGTGTTTGCTAACTTTCAATAAATTTTACCACCTATACTTATTATGTGTGAAGTCATTACTCCCCATGGGATAAGTATACGAAGCATATTTAATTTCAGATTTATGATATTCAATTCATTCAACCATTTACTCATAGGATATAAGTGAAGCACGAGAGTGAATGACAAACTACTCCAAAAAGATATAAGTGAAGATCAATGCGTGGTCAATAATATAATAACTATGTGAAGACTCTCTCATCTAAGAATTTCAGACCTTAAGCATTTTATTAAACAGCAAGCAAAAGAAAAATAGCACTCCAAGAATAGCACGCATCATGTGAACGAATAAAAATTTAGGCTCAACATAGGCTAACCGATAATTGTTGATGAAGAGAGGTGGGATGCGTAGCATCCCCAAGCTTAGATGCTTGAGACTTCTTGAAATATTTACTTGGGGTGCCTTGGGAATCCCCAAGCTTGAAATTTTGTATCTCGTTCAATCTTCTCATATCATGGTTTCACCTATTCTCAAAAACTTCATCCACACAAAACTCAAAAAGAACTCGTGAGATAGGTTAGTACACATAAGAAAAAATCAACACTTCATGTACTGTAAAGACAAGTTGCACAATAATTTTCAAACATCATCTACTGTTTACTATCATCTCCACAATTTATGTCTACCAACATAGGCTAAGAAAACCATAGGATAAGTAGATAACAAAACTATGACAGCAATCTGTCCAAACAGAACAGTCTGTAGCAATCTATTAAACCAGTGTACTTATGTAACTCAAAAAATTATGAAAATTTAGGACCTGCTATAAAATTTATATTACAATACTGTGTAAAAATTTCAGAAACTTTCCACGTTCCAGTAAAATATGAAAATTTAAACACTACAGCAAAAGTTTCTGTTTTTTACACAGCACACATCAAACATGCAATGTAAGCATCCTAAGGCAATTCTTGGAACTTTTTATTGAAAAACAAGATTATAAATGACACCTAACTGAGAACAACAAAATAAAATGATGCTCCAAGCAAAACTCATATTATGTGACGAATAAAAATATAGCTCCAAGTAAGATATACCGATACTGTTGAAGACGAAAGAGGGGATGCCTTCCGGGGCATCCCCAAGCTTAGACGCTTGAGTCTTCCTTGAATATTACCTTGGGGGTGCCTTGGGCATCCCCAAGCTTAGGTTCTTGTCACTCCTTGTTCTCCTCATATCGGTGTCTCACCCAAAACTTGAAAACTTCAATCACACAAAACTTAACGGAATTTCGTGAGAAGGGTTAGTGTAATAAAGATAAATAATTCACTTAGGTACTGTCAAGAAAAGATTCATAATTGTTCCCACATGATACCTACTGTATTCTACCATTCCCATAATTTATACCACTAAATATAAGCTATGGAAACACTAAAACAAGCAAACTATGCATGCAAAACAGAATCTGTCAGAAACAGAACAGTATGTGAAGATCTGTAGTATACCCATACTTACCTATCTCTAAAAATTCTGAAAAATTAGGACAACCTGAAGAATTTTTATATGAAGACTTTGTCAAAATTTCAGATCATTATCACGCTCCAGTAGAAAATTAAAATTCCTGTACTGGAGTCAAAAGTCTCTGTTTTGGTTCAGCATCAATTCTACTCATCTTGTGAGTCATCCCAAAGGCTTTACTTGGCACTTTATTGAAATAAAAGACACAAACATGATTAATACAGTAGCTTAATCATGTGAACACACAAAAACAGAAAGTAAAAGTGTTGGGTTGTCTCCCAATAAGCGCTTTTCTTTGAAGCCTTTTAGCTAGGCATGATGATTTCAATGATGCTCACATAAAAGATAAGAATTGAAACACAAAGAGAGCATCATGAAGCATATGACTAGCACATTTAAGCCTAACCCACTTCCTATGCATAGGGAGTTTGTGAGCAAACAATTTATGGGAGCAAGAATCAACTAGCATAGGAAGGCAAAACAAGCATAACTTCAAAACTTTCAACACATAGAGAGGAAACTTGATATTTTTGCAATTCCTACAAGCATATATTCCTACCTCATAATAATTTTTAGTAGCATCATGAATGAATTCAACAATATAACTATCACATAAAGCAGTCTTTTCATGATTCATAAGCATAGAAATTTTACTACTCACCACATAAGCAAATTTATTCTCATCAATAGTAGTGGGAGCAAACTCAACAAAGTAACTATCATGTGAAGCATAATCCAATTGAAAATTAAAATCATGATGACAAGTTTCATGGTTATCATTATTATTTATAGCATACATGTCATCACAATAATCATCATAAATAGGAGGCATGCTTTCATCATAATAAATTTGCTCATCAAAACTTGGGGGACTAAAAATATCATCTTCATCAAACATAGCATCCCCAAGCTTGTGGCTTTGCATATCATTAGCATCATGAATATTCAAGGAATTCATACCAACTACATTGCAATCATGCTCATCATACAAATATTTAGTGCCAAACATTTTAATAACTTCTTCTTCTAACACTTGAGCACAATTTTCTTTTCCATCATTTTCACGAAAGACATTAAAAAGATGAAGCATATGAGGCAACCTCAATTCCATTTTTTTGTAGTTTTCTTTTATAAAACCGAACTAGTGAAAAAGAAGAAACTAAAATATTTAATTGCAAGATCTAAAGATATACCTTCAAGCACTCACCTACCCGGCAACGGCGCCAGAAAAGAGCTAGATGTCTACTACGCAACCTTCTTCTTGTAGACTCGTGTTGGGCCTCCAAGCGCAGAGTTTTGTAGGACAGTAGCAAATTTCCCTCAAGTGGATGACCTCAGGTTTATCAATCTGTGGGAGGCATAGGATGAAGATGGTCTCTCTCAAACAACCCTGCAACCAAATAACAAAGAGTCTCTTGTGTCCCCAACACACCCAATACAATGGTAAATTGTATAGGCGCACTAGTCCGGCGAAGAGATGGTGATACAAGTGTAATATGGATGGTAGATATAGGTTTTTGTAATCTGAAAATATAAAAACAGCAAGGTAGCAAGTAACAAAAGTCAGCAAAAACGGTATTGCAATGCTTAGAAACAAGGCCTAAGGTTCATACTTTCACTAGTGCAAGTTCTCTCAACAATACTGACATAGTTAAATCATATGTAAATCCCTCACGTGCGACAAAGAGTTCACTCCAAAGTCACAAATAGCGGAGAACAAACAAAGAAATTATTGTAGGGTACGAAACCACCTCAAAGTTATCTTTTCCGATCAATCTTATGAGCTATCCCTATAAGTGTCACGAACAGCCCTAGAGTTCGTACTAAAATAACACCTTAAGATACACATCAACCAAAACCCTAATGTCACCTAGATACTCCAATGTCACCACGAGTACCCATGGGCTTGATTATACGATATGCAACAATTTCAGATTCATCATGTTCAATCCAACACAAAGAACTTCAAAGAGTGCCCCAAAGTTTCTACCGGAGAGTCAAGACGAAAACCTGTGCCACCCCTATGCATAGATTCCCAAGGTCACGGAACCCGCAAGTTGATCACCAAAACATACATCAAGTGGATCAATAGAACATCCCATTGTCACCACGGATATCCCATCGCAAGACATACATCAAGTGTTCTCAAATCCTTAAAGACTCAATCCGATAAGAAAACTTCAAAGGGAAAACTCAATTCATCACAAGAAGATAGAGAGGGGAAAACTCCATATGATTCATCTATATTAATAAAGCTCGCGGTACATCAAGATCGTGTCATCTCAAGAACACGAGAGAGAGAGAGATCAAACACATAGCTACTGGTACATACCCTCAGCCCCGAGGGTGAACTACTCCCTCCTCGTCATGGAGACCGCCGGGATGATGAAGATGGCCTCCGGTGATGGTTTCCCCCTCCGGCAGGGTGCCGGAACGGGCTCCCGATTGGTTTTTCGTGGCTACAGAGGCTTGCGGCGGCGGAACTCCCGGTCTAGGTTTCTTTTCGGGGGTTTCTGTATTTATAAAAATATTTGGCGTTGGAATCACGTCAAGGGGGTGCTCGAGGGACCCCACAAGCCAGGGGGGCGCGCCCTAGGGGGGGCGCCCCCTAGGCTTGTGGCCTCCTCGGGACTCCTCTCCGATATCTTTTTGCTCCAGTATTTTTTATATTTTCGAAAAATATTCTCCGTAAATTTTCAGCCCATTCCGAGAACTTTTATTTCGGCACAAAAACAACACCACGGTAGCTCTGCTGAAAATAGCGTCAGTCTGGGTTAGTTCTAATAAAATCATACCAAAATCATATAAAATTATTGTAAACATGGCATGAATACTTCATAAATTATAGATACGTTGGAGACGTATCATGCGGCCCACCAAACCGGCATGTTGAGAGACAGGCCAGCAGCCCGAGGACCCCTTAGTCCAGGACTCCCTCACCCTCCGTGATGGTGTTTAGATTGGATCTCGCGGTTCTGGAACTTGCGGCGGCTGGAATTGTGTTTCGTCGACTCCTCTAGGGTTTTTGGATTTCGAGGGAATTTATAGGCACGATAGTCGGTTGAGGGGGCGCCGGAGTGGCCCAGCACCCCCCAGGGCGCGCCCATGTGGGTGCTGGCCACCCTGGGGCCCCTCTTCTGGTGTTCTTTGGCCCATCTGGTATCTTCTTGTCCGTAAAAAATCCACAAAACTCCCCGTAGCGTTTCATCTCTGTTTGGTACTGATTTCCTGCGAAGTAAAAAAAACAAGCAAAAATAGCAACTGGCACTTTGGCACTAGGTCAATAGGTTAGTCCCAAAAAATGATATAAATTTGTAATAAAATGATTGTAAAACATCCAAGAATGAAAATATAAAAGCATGGAACAAGCAAAAATTATAGATACGTTGGAGACGTATCAGTATGCCTTTTGGTTTATGCAATGCACCTGCTACCTTTCAAAGATGTATGACTGCTATATTCTCTGACTTTTGTGATAAGATTGTTGAGGTATTCATGGATGATTTCTCCGTTTACGAAACTTCTTTTGATGATTGCTTAAGCAACCTTGATCGAGTTTTGCAGAGATGTGAGGAAACAAATCTTGTCTTGAATTGGGAGAAGTGCCACTTTATGGTGAATGAAGGTATAGTGCTTGGGCACAAGATTTCTGAGCGAGGTATTGAGGTAGACAAAGCCAAAGTTGATGCAATTGAGAAGATGCCATGTACAAAAGATATTAAAGGTATAATAAGCTTTCTTGGTCATGCTGGTTTCTATAGGCGTTTCATCAAAGATTTTTCAAAGATTTCTAGGCCGCTAACTAATCTTTTTCAAAAAGATATTCCTTTTGTTTTTTATGATGATTGTGTAGAAGCTTTTGAAGTACCAAAAAAGGGTTTGATTTCTGCACCTATTGTTCAATCGCTTGATTGGAATTTGCCATTTGAAATCATGTGTGATGCTAGTGATTATGCGGCTGGTGCTATTCTAGGGCAAAGAGTAGACAATAAATTGAACGTTATCCATTATGCTAGTAAAACTCTAGAATCTGCCCAAAGGAATTATGCTACCACTGAGAAGGAATTTTTAGCAGTTGTTTTTGCATGTGATAAGTTTAGACCTTACATTGTTGATTCTAAAGTAACTATTCACACTGATCAAGCTGCTATTAAATACTTAATGGAAAAGAAAGATGCTAAACCTAGATTAATTAGATGGGTGCTTTTACTTCAAGAGTTTGATTTGCACATTGTCGATAGAAAGGGAACTAAAAACCCAGTAGCAGATAACTTGTCTAGGATGGAAAATGTTCTTGATGACCCACTTCCTATTGATGATAATTTTCCTGATGCGCAACTTGCTGCTATAAATACTTCACGTAGTGCTCCATGGTATGCTGATTATGCAAATTACATTGTTGCGAAATATATCCCACCTAGTTTCACTTATCAACAAAAGAAAAAATCCTTCTATGATTTACGAGAATACTTCTGGGATGACCCACATCTCTATAAAGAGGGGGTAGATGGTGTTATTAGATGTTGTGTACCTGAGCATGACTAGGAATAGATTCTAAGGAAGAGTCATTCCGAGGCATACGGAGGACACCATGCTGGTGACAGAACCGCACACAAGGTATTACAATCTGGTTTCTATTGGCCTACTCTTTTTAAAGATGCTCATAAGTATATCCTTTCATGCGATGAATGCCAAAGAGTCAGTAATATTGGTAAACGTCAGGAAATGCCTATGAACTATTCACTTGCTATTGAGCCATTTGATGTCTGGGGGTTTGATTTTATGAGACCTTTTCCTTCCTCTAATGGGTATACTCATATTCTAGTTGCTATTGATTACGTTACTAAGTGGGTAGAAGCTATTCCAACTAGTAGTGCTAATCATAACACTTCTATTAAAATGCTTAAAGACATTATCTTTTCGAGGTTTGGAGTCCCTAGATACTTAATGACTGATGGTGGTTCACATTTTATTCATGGTGCTTTCTGTAAACTGCTAGCTAAATATGATGTTAACCATAGAATTGCATCACCCTCTCATCCTCAGTATAGTGGTCAAGTTGAGTTGAGTAATCGAGAAATAAAATTAATCCTACAAAAGACGGTCAATAGATCTAGGAAGAATTGGTCTAAAAAACTTGATGATGCTCTATGGGCCTATAGAACTGCTTATAAGAATCCTATGGGTATGTCTCCTTACAAAATGGTCTATGGAAAGGCTTGTCATTTACCTCTTGAGTTAGAACATAAATCTTATTGGGGAATTAAGGAACTTAACTATGACTTTAAACTTGCCGGTGAAAAGAGGTTATTTGATATTAGCTCACTAGATGAATTGAGGACACAAGCCTATGAAAATGCTAAGTTGTTTAAAGAGAAGGTTAAGAGATGGCATGATAAGAGAATTCAAAAGCGAGAATTTAACATAGGAGACCTAGTGCTTTTGTACAACTCTCATTTCGGATTATTTGCAGGAAAACTCCTCTCAAAATGGGAAGGCCCATATGTCGTCGAGGAGGTTTATCACTCCGGTGCCATAAAAATTAACAACTTCGAAGGCAAAAACCCAAGAGTGATCAAGCATTATATTTCAGGTGCACCCATCAATGAAGAAACTAATATCATCCAAGTTATGACACCAGAAGAACACATAAAACAGGTCTTCCAAAACACTCCAGAACCTGAAAAAGGGAGAGGTACGTGATACGGTAAGTAAACCGACTCCAAAAATTCCAAAATAATAATTTCTGTTGGTTTTGGTATTTATGAAAAAATCCAAAAATAAAAAATAGTTGGGAAGACCCACAAGGGAGGCACAAGCCAATAGGGCGCGACCCCCCTCGGGGCGCGCCCTGATGGCTTGTGGGCCCCTCGTGTGCCTTCCGGACTCTGTTTTCTCCTCGAGCACGTATTATGACCTAGAAAAATCATTATATATACTCCCGTATGTTTTGACCACCGCATCGCAAGATTTCTCTCTGTTCTTGTTTTGGGCTGTTTTTCTGACAGATCTAAAAACATGTCGTCTCAAGACTCAGGGGGGAGAGCTACGTTGCTGATTATATCGCTGACCCAAAGATCTTTGGGGAGATCTACCCTTACTTATGGTCCACGGACGAGGAGGAGGATAATGATCTGGAGGAAGTAAAAGAAGCAGACCAAGGCGACAGCTCAGAAGAAGATGAAGTTCCACTACCTCAACCTGTAGATATGCATGTGGAATTCAAGAAGTCAAGCCTTCCCAACACAGTAAACCAATCTAAGATCCAATTTATCCCGTCTCGTTTTCTGCAGGAAAGTAAAACAGCATTTTGCAAGAGGGTCCTGAAACTCGAGCAAGAAAATGATGATTTAAGAGAGGAAAACTTCATCCTCGGGTGTAAGCTGGCGAAGAAGAGCACTATCACCCCAACACCGCCACCATCACCGAAGAACACTTGAGTACAAGGGTATGGGCACCACCCTTAGCTTGTTCCAAGCTCGGGGGAGGTGCCTCGGTATTGTATCACCGTCACTTTTTACCATCACCTTTTATCTTAGTTCGACCCTTAGTGATTTCGTGATTTAGAGAAATAAGTTTCAAATTTGCTTTTTTGCTTAGTATTTTGCTTTGAGTCCTATCTATCCTTGTAACCGAGTGTGAGAGTTATATAATAAAGTTAGTTGAGCTTGTGTGCCTTACCCCCATTGCACCCTTCACCATAGCATGAATATAAGAAAAATATAAAGATCATGTGCTTACCTCATAAGGAGTGATGACTTCACATAAAAGAAAGGTATGAGCGATGGAAGGTTGTTGAGAATAAACAAATATAGATTTAGTCATTGTGATAATCTATGCAAGACTATGATAGAGAAGAGAGGATTCACATATAAATATACTATCTTGGACATCATCCATGATTGAAAACCCTCACCAAAATATTATATGATGATCACATGTTGAAGTTGGACATGGAAGACAACCTAATGGTCATGATTGCTTACATTTGCATAGAAGCTATATAGTCATGGATCCTTTAACATGTGATGCTTGCTTTAGATCTTTTGCTACCCAAAATTTCCGCACCAAGTAGAGATACTACTTGTGCCTCCATAACCCCTTAAACCCAGTAATCTTTTCATAAGAGCCCACCATACCTACCTATGGATTGAATAAGATCCTTCAAGTAAGTTGTCATGGTTGCACAAAACAATTAATCATGTATGATTTCTTATTCAAAGGGAAAACAAGCTTTGTACGATCTTGTGATGATGAAGAAATAAAAGCGATAGAGTGCATAATAAAGTTCGTCATCACAAGGGGCAATATAAAGTGACGTTCCTTTGCATTAAGAGATTGCACATACAATCAAATTGTTGGGGAACGTTGCATGGGAAACAAAAAAATTCCTACGTACGCACATACAAGATCTATCCATGGAGATGAGCAACTACGAGAGGGGAGATCGTGTCCACATACCCTTGTAGATCGCTAAGCCGGAAGCATTAAGAAATGCGGTTGATGTAGTCCAACATCTTCCCGATCCAAATCGCAAGCCGTCCCGCGATCCAATCACGATCTAGCGCTGAACGGACGACACCTCCGCGTTCAGCACAAGTAAAACTCGATGACGATCTCCGCCTCCTTGATCCAGCAAGCGAGGGCAGAGAGGTAGATGAGTTCTCCGCCAGCACAACGGCGTGGTGGCGGTGGTGTTGGAGCTGTCCCGGCAGGGCTTCGCCAAGCACGGTTGAGACAATCTAGTGGAGAATAGATCTAGAGGGAGAGAGAGGCAGCCCATGGCTTTTCAGGTTGGCTGCCCTCTCTCTCTCCCTCCACTATATATAGGAGGAGAGGAAGAGGTGGGGCGCCCTAGGGTTCCCAACCCTAGGGTGTCCGGCGGCCAAGGAGGTGGGGCGGCGGCCAGGGTGGCTTGGCCACCAAGTTTGGTGGCTAGCCCACCCTTTTGGCCCAACCCTAGCCTCTAGCCACATGGGCCTTGAGGTGGGAGGTGCGTCCAGCCAACCAGGGGCTGGTCCGCACCTTCTCACATCCCATGGGGCCCTCCGGAGTAGGTGGACCCCCCGGAACACTTCTGGCACTCCGTCACACCACTCGCAGGTCACGAAACTTTTCCGGAACTCAAACACCGGCTTCCTATATATCAATCTTCACCTCCGACCATTCTGGAACTCCTCGTGACATCCGGGATATCATCCGGGACTCCGAACAACCTTCGGTCACCAACATACATAAATCAATAATACCGAAACGTCACCGAATGTTAAGTGTGCAGACCCTGCGGGTTCGAGAACTATGTAGACATGACCGAGACACCTCTACGGCCAATAACCAATAGCGGGACCTGGATGCCCATATTGGTTCCTACATATTCTACGAAGATCTTTATCGATTGAACATCTATGTCAAGGATTCAGTTAATCCCGTATGTTGTTCCCTTTGTTCATCGGTATGTTACTTGCCCGAGATTCGATAGTCGATATCTACATACCTAGTTCAATCTCGTTACCGGCAAGTCTCTTTACTCGTTCCGTAATACAAGATCTCGTGGCTAACACTTTAGTCACTTTGCTTGCAAGGCTCATTGTGATGTTGTATTACCGAGTGGGCCCTGAGATACCTCTCCGTCACACGGAGTAACAAATCCCAGTCTTGATCCATACCAACCCAACAGACACCTTCGGAGATACCTGTAGAGCATCTTTATAGTCACCCAGTTACGTTGTGATGTTTGATACACACAACGTACTCCTCCGGTGCCAGTGAGTTACATGATCTCATGGTCATAGGAACACATACTTGACATGCAGAAAATAATAGCAATAAACTTAAACGATCATATGCTACATTCATAGTTTGGGTCTTGTCCATCACATCATTCTCCTAATGATGTGATCCCGTTATCAAATGACAACTCTTGTCCATGGCTAGGAAACCTTGGCCATCTTTGATCAACGAGCTAGTCCTATAGAGGCTCACTAGAAACATTGTGTTGTCTATATACCCACACATGTATTTGAGTTTCCAATCGATACAATTTAGCATGGATAATAAACATTTATCATGAACAAGGAAATATAATAATAACCATTCTAATATTGCCTCTAGGGCATATTTCCAACAATCTCCCACTTGCACTAGAGTCAATAATCCAGCTCATGTCACTATGTGATTTACATTGTAATGAATCTAACACCCATACAGTTCTGGTGTTGATCATGTTTCCCTCGTGGAAGAGGCTTAGTCAGCGGATCTGCAACATTCAGATCCGTGTGTACTTTGCAAATACTTATGTCTCCTCCCTCGATGTAATCGCGGATGGAATTGAAGCGTCGCTTTATGTGTCTGGTCCTCTTGTGAAACCTTGGTTCCTTGGCTAGAGAAATGGCACCAGTGTTGTCACAGAACAGAGTCATTGGGTTCAGTGCACTGGGCACAACTCCAAGATCCGTCATGAACTGCTTCATCCAGACACCTTCCTTCGCCGCCTCCGAGGCAGCTATGTACTCCGCTTCGCATGTAGAATCAGCTATGACGTTTTGCTTGGAACTACACCAGCTTACCGCTCCTCCATTGAGAATAAATACGTATCCTGTTTGATACTTAGAGTCATCCGGATCAGTGTCAAAGCTTGCATCGACGTAACCCTTTACGACGAGGTCTTGATCACCTCCATAAACGAGAAACATTTCCTTAGTCCTTTTCAAGTACTTTAGGATATTCTTGACCGCCGTCCAGTGATCCACTCCTGGATTACTTTGAAACCTTCCGGCCATACTTATGGCAAGGCTGACGTCTGGTCTTGTGCACAGCATTGCATACATGATAGAGCCTATGGCTGAAGCATAGGGGATGACACTCATCTTTTCTCTATCCTCTGCAATCACTGGGCATTGAGTCTTACTCAACTTCACACCTTGCAACAAAGGCAAGAACACTTTCTTGGACTGATCAATTTTGAACTTCTTCAAAACTTTATCAAGGTATGTGCTGTGTGAAAGTCCTATTAAGCGTCTTGATCTATCTCTATAGATCTTGATGCCTAATATGAAAGCATCTTCTCCTAGGTCCTTCATTGAAAAACTCTTGTTCAAATATTCCTTTACGCTTTCCAAAAATTCTATATTGTTTCCAATCAGCAATATGTCATCCACATATAGTATTAGAAACACTATAGAGCTCCCACTCACTTTCTTGTAAATACAAGCTTCTCCGTAAACTTGTATAAACCCAAACACTTTGATCACCTCATCAAAATGCTTATTCCAACTCCGAGATGCCTGCACCAGTCCATAAATGGATCGCTGGAGCTTTCAAACTTTGTCAGCATTCTCTGGATTGACAAAACCTTCTGGTTGCATCATATACAACTCTTCCTCAAGGAAACCATTGAGGAACGCTGTTTTGACATCCATCTGCCAAATTTCATAATCGAAAAATGCAGCTATTGCTAACATGATTCTGACGGACTTAAGCATCACTACGGGAGAGAAAGTCTCATCGTAGTCAATTCCTTGAACTTGTGAAAAACCCTTTGCCACAAGTCGAGATTTATAGACGGTGACATTACCGTCCGCGTCTGTCTTCCTCTTAAAGATCCATTTATTCTGAATGGCCTTTCACCCTTCAGGTAATACTTCCAAAGTCCACACTTTGTTTTCATACATGGATCCTATCTCGGATTTCATGGCCTCTAACCATTTGTTGGAATCCGGGCCCACCATCGCTTCTCCATAGCTCGTAGGTTCATCGTTGTCCAACAACATGACCTCTAAGACAAGGTTACCGTACCACTCAGGAGCAGTACGTGCCCTTGTCGACCTACGAGGTTCGATAGTAACTTGATCCGAAGCTACATGATCACTATCATTAGCTTCCTCTTCAACTGACGTAGGCTCCACAGAAACATCTTTCTGCGCTGCGCTACTGTGTGGTTGAAGTGAAGGTTCAACAACCTCATCAAGTTCTATCTTCCTCCCACTCAATTCTTTCGAGAGAAACTCTTTCTTGAGAAACGGCCCATTCTTAGCGACAAACACTTTGCCTTCGGATCTAAGATAGAAGGTGTACCCAACTGTCTCTTTTGGGTATCCTACGAAGACGCATTTCTCCACTTTGGGTTTCAGCTTTTCAGGCTGAAGCTTTTTGACGTAAGCATCGCATCCCCAAACTTTAAGAAACGACAACTTTGGCTTCTTGCCAAACCATAGCTCGGACGGCGTCGTCTCAACGGATCTAGATGGTGCCCTATTTAAAGTGAATGCATCTGTCTCTAACACATAATCCCAAAACGATAGTGGCAAATCGGCAAGAGACATCATAGACCGCACCATATCCAATAAGGTTCGATTACGATGTTCAGACACACCATTACGCTGTGGTGTTCCAGGTGGCGTCAATTGTGAAACAATTCCACATTGTCTTAAGTGATTGCCAAACTCATAACTCAGATATTCTCCTCCTCGATCAGATCGTAGGAATTTAATCTTCTTGTTACGATGATTCTCAACTTCACTCTGAAATTGCTTGAACTTTTCAAACGTTTCAGACTTATGTTTTATTAAGTAAATATACCCATATCTACTTAAGTCATCGGTGAAGGTGAGAAAATAATGATATCCACCGCGCGCCTCAATGCTCATCGGACCGCACACATCAGTATGTATGATTTCCAATAAGTCACTTGCCCGTTCCATTGTTCCAGAGAACGGGGTCTTAGTCATCTTGCCCATGAGGCATTGTTCACATGTGTCAAGTGATTCAAAATCAAATGACTCCAAAAGTCCATCAGCATGGAGTTTCTTCATGCGTTTTACACCAATATGACCTAAGCGGCAGTGCCACAAGAAAGTGGTACTATCATTATCAACTCTACATCTTTTGGCATCAATGTTATGAACATGTGTATCATCACTGTCAAGATTCAATAAGAATAAACCCCTCACAATGGGTGCATGACCATAAAAGATATTACTCATAAATAGGACAACCATTATTCTCTGATTTAAATGAGTAACCGTCTCGCAATAAACAAGATCCAGATATAATGTGCATGCTTAACGCAGGCACTAAATAACAATTCTTCAGGTTCATCACTAATCCCGATGGTAATCGAAGAGCGAGCGTGCCGACGGCGATCACATCAACCTTGGAACCATTTCCCACGTGCATCGTCACTTCGTCCTTTGCCAGCCTCGTCTATTCCGCAGTTCCTGTTTTGAGTTGCAAATGTGAGCAACCGAACCGGTATCAAATACCCAGGCACTACAACGAGAGTTGGTAAGGTACACATCAATAACATGTATATCATATATACCTTGTTTGGTGTTAGCCGCCTTCTTGTCGGGCAGATACTTGGGGCAGTTCCGCTTCCAGTGGCCAGTACCCTTGCAATGAAAGCACTCAGTTTCTAGCTTGGGTCCAGCCTTGGGTTTCTTCACGGGAGGGGCAACTGCTTTGCCACTCTTCTTGGAGTTACCCTTCTTGCCCTTGCCATTCTTATTGAAACTAGTGGTTTTATTGACCATCAACACTTGATGCTCCTTCTGGATTTCAGACCCAGCGACTTTTAGCATCGCAAACAGCTCGGCAACTGACTTGTTCATCCCTTGCATGTTATAGTTCAACACAAAGCTCTTGTAGCTAGGTGGTAGTGATTGAAGAACTCTGTCATTGATCGCCTCCGGTGGGAGGGCAATTCCCAACTCAGCCAGACGGCTGGAATACCCAGACATTCTGAGTATGTGCTCACTAACAGACCCGTTCTCCTCCATCTTGCAAGCATAGAACTTATCGGAGGTCTCATACCTCTCGATCCGGGCATTCTTCTCAAAGATAAACTTCAACTCCTGGAACATCTCATATGCTCCATGACGTTCAAAACGCCTTTGAAGTCCCGGATCTAAGCCATACAACATAGCACTCTGAACTGTTGAGTAATCATCCGAACATGACTGCCAGGTGTTCGCTACATCTGAAGATGACACTGGAGCGGGTGGCTCACCGAGCGGTGCATCAAGGACATAAGCCTTTTGGGAAGCCTTGAGGATAATCCTCAGATTACGGGCCCAGTCTACAAAGTTACTTCCATCATCTTTCAGCTTAGCTTTCTCTAGGAACGCATTGAAATTCAGGGGAACTACTACGCAAGCCATTGATCTACAACATAAAATTTGCAAAGACAACGTAAACTATTGTTCAAGATAATGAGTTTAGTTAATCATATTACTTAAAAACTCCCACTCAAATTGACATCCCTCCGGTCATCCGAGTGCTACATGATCCAAATTCACCAACCCAAGTCCGATCATCACGTGAGATGAGGTGGTTTCAATCGTGAACATCTTCATGTTGATCATATCTACTATATGACTCATGTTCGACCTTTCGGTCTCTTGTGTTCAGAGGCCATGTATTTACATGCTAGGCTCGTCAAGTTTAACCCGAGTGATCCGCACGTGCAACACTGGCTTGCACCCGTTGTATGCGAACGTAGAGTCTATCACACCCGATCATCACGAGGTGTCTTGAAACGATGAACTTTCGCAACGGTGCACACTCGGGGAGAACACAATTTTATCTTGAAATTTCAATGAGGGATCACCTTATAATGCTACCGTCATCCTAAGCAAAATAAGATGCATAAAGAGATTAACATCACATGCAAATCATAAGTGACATGATATGTCCATGAACTTGTGCTTTTGATGTCCATCTCCAAAGCACCGGCATGATCTCCATCGTCACCGGCATGACACCATGATCTCCATCATCTTGATCTCCATCAATGTGTCGCCATCGGGGTTGTCGCACCAACCATGCTTCTACTACTATAGCTACCGCTTAGCAATAAAGTAAAGCATTACATAGCGCTTAATGAGTGACACGCAGGCCACATAATAATTAAAGACAACCCTATGGCTCCTGTCGGTTGCCGTACTGAACGACATGCAAGTCATGATAATCTATAAAAACATGATCATCTCATACATCACATATATCTCATCATGTTATTGGCCATATCATATCACATCATACCCTGCAAAAACAAGTTAGACGTCCTCTAATTTGTTGTTGCATGTTTTACGTGGCTGTTATGGGTATCTAGTATGAACGATTCTTACCTACGCAAAACCACAATAGTGATATACAAGTTGCTATTTCACCTTCCACAAGGACCGCCTTTATCGAATCCGATTCAACTAAAGTGGGAGAGACAGACACCCGCTAGCCATCTTATGCAACAAAGTTGCATGTCAGTCGATGGAACTGGTCTCATGTACGAGGACATGTAAGGTTGGTCTAGGCCGCTTCATCCCACAATATCACTGAATCAAGAAAAGACTAAGGAGGGAATCAATTTGAATATCAACGCCCACAAACTCCTTTGTGTTCTACTCGTGATCTCATCTACGCATAGACCTAGCCATGATGCCACTGTTGGGGAACGTTGCATGGGAAACAAAAAATTTCCTACGCACATACAAGATCTATCCATGGAGATGAGCATCTATGAGAGGGGAGATCGGATCCACATACCCTTGTAGATCACTAAGCGGGAAGCGTTAAGAAACGCGGTTGATGTCATCGAACGTCTTCATGATCCAAATCGCAAGCCGTCCCGCGATCCAATCACGATCTAGCGCCGAACGGACGGCACCTCCACCTTCAGCACACGTGCAGCTCGATGACGATCTCCGCCTCCCTCTCGTAGCTATGAATCTCCATGGATAGATCTTGCGTGTGCGTAGGAAATTTTTTGTTTCACATGCAACATTCCCCAACAGTGGCATCATGAGCCAGGTCTATGCGTAGATGATATGCACGAGTAGAACACAAAGTGTTTGTGGGCCTTGATGTTCAAATTGCTTACCTCCTTAGTCTTATTTTGATTTGGCGGTATTGTGGGATGAAGCGGCTCGGACCAACCTTGTCCACGTACAAGAGATCGGTTCCACCGACTGGCATGTAACTTAGTTGCATAAAGGTGGCTGGCGGGTGTCTGTCTCTCCCACTTTAGTTGAATCGGATTCGACAGAGGCGGTCCTTGTAGAAGGTTAAAAGGCAACTTTATTATCACCGTTGTGGCTTTGCGTAGGTAAGAACGGTTCTTGCTAGTTACCCATAGCAGCCAGGTAAAACATGCAACAACAAATTAGAGGGCGTCTAACTTGTTTTTGCAGGGTATGTTGTGATGTGATATCGCCAAGATGTGATTTGATATATGTGATGCATGAGATGATAATGTTTTGTATAGTTATCACGACTTGCATGTCGATGAGTACGGCAACCGACAGGAGCCATAGGGTTGTCTTTAATTTATTTGTGTCATTTGCTTTACTTTATCGCTATGAGTTAGCAATAGTCATAGAAGCAATAGTTGGCGCGACAACCACTTGACGACACGATGATGGAGATCATGGTGTCATGCTGGTGACGATGGAGATCATGCCGGCGCTTTGGAGATGGAGATCAAAAGCAAAACACGATGATGGGCATATCATGTGTGGATTCACTAGAAGTGGTGTCTAGAGGGGGCGGTGTGAATAGACTACTTGCAAGATAAAAACCTAGCCTTTTCCCAATTTTAATTGTTGGCAGATTTTAGCATCATTAGTAAGTCTAGCACACCCTTCGTCGGTGTCAAAACCGGCAGATCTCGGGTAGGGGGTCCCGAGCTATGGATCTGGGATCGATGGTTAACAGGGGACAAAAGAGACGATGTTTACCCAGGTTTCGGGCCCTCTTGAGGAGGTAAAACCCTACGTCCTGCTTGATTATATTGATGAGTATGATGATTACAGAGTCGATCTACCTTGAGATCAAATGAGCTAAAACCCTAGATGAGCTGACTTGTCTTCTATGAACTAAGCCCCCTAGTTTATGTAGACACCAGGGGGACCTAGGGTTACACGCAATAGGTTTCCATCTGGGCATAGATACGCCCATTCTCTCTTCTAAACTTGGAGGACACACCAAGTCTTCGGAGCCTTCCTTCTTGAGCACGGGGTCGCTGTGTAATTCGGCCTTCCTGTAATGGCCACAGAGCGGCCCACCAAGCCGGCCCACGGGAAATAAGCCGACGGCCCGAGGACCCCTTAGTCCCGAACTCCCTCAGTAGCCCCCGAACTGGCCTCCAACGCCGGGGTTCATGACATTTAGCAATTTCGCACGTCCAAAGTCGCCGGCTTGCGAGATGAGTTCCATTCCTCCCCTTTATATTCGGCTAATTCTAGTTCCGCTGCCGATGACACCCTGCTTTCCAAACATACATCGCTTAACCTCGAAGGTCTAATGTCTGAGTATGATTAGTGCCCCACCTGATAGCTTTCCTGACGAAAAGCCGTGGCAGGCCACGACCGCTTGACTAGTTACAAAAACTCGATTCGCGGTTCGAGGCAGCTCCTTCATTAGCACGTCCTATTGATATGAAGAACGTGCTCCATTTTTCACGGGATACGATTAATGATCTGGGTTATCCCACGCTTACATAACAACACAATTGTTTCGGGGAGCGACGCAGCTTGTGGCGCAGTAAAAGGGGCTCTTGGTATTACGGCCTCCCATAAAAGAGAGAAAACCCCCGAGGCCTCCATACTCTCCTTAGATTCAAGCTCACACTCTTACCCCCAAGCTCCTAGTGCTCAGATCCAATCCTTCTCCAGTTCTCCCCCAAAGCTCGACCATGGCCAGCTCAGGTTCTTAGGGCAAGTGGGAAGCCTCCCGCATCACCGAAAACGACCTCCAGGAGTTGAAGCGCACCGGCTACCTCCCGGCCGACATCGTCCACCGTGCTCTAGAGGCAGGCGAGGTGGTGCCTACGCCGAGGCCGGACAAGCGAGTGGTGTTCGTTCCCCATTTTATCCGGGGAATGAGCTTCCCGCTGCACCCCTTTGTCAGGGGCTTAATGTTCTTCTACGGGTTAGACTTTCTCGATCTCCCCCCAAACTCCTTCATGCACATCTTGGCCTTCATCATTGTCTGTGAGGCCTACTTGCGGGTTCATCCGCATTTTGGCCTGTGGCTTAAGGTCTTCAACGTCAAGCCGAAGACAGTCAATAGCTAGCATGTAGATTGTGGAGGGGTGGTGATCAGCAAGCTCCCGCGGGTCGAGTGGCCAGATGGCACCTTCATCGACACTGTCAAGGTCTTGCAGAAAGAGTGGTTCTACATCACCGAACCACAAGGCGCAGACTGGACGGCGCCCTCTGAGTTTAGATCCGGACCCCCCAGGAGGCTAACCTCGTGGATCAAGAAAGGCCTCGACTCGGGATCGGCTGTGGAGGTGAAGTTGTTGCACACGCGCATCTCGCAGATACTAGAGGCGAACATCGAGCTGACCAACGTGGTCCAGGTCATGCTCCGCCGCCGCCTCCTCCCTTGCCAGCACCGGGCCACCCCAATGTGGGCCTACAAGCTCGGCGATCCTGCCACCGCGCGCTAGCTCTACCGCACTACCCACGAGAAGTTGTGGAAGGTGCTATTCAAGCCCCAAAAGGACTGGCCGACCGAGGAGGAAGACACCGGCCTGGACGCCGAAAATCCTCCCACCAAGGTATAACAAAGCTTCTATTTTCATTCTTGGGCTCTGCCCCTTAGTAAGGAATTTGATCCCCTCTCCTTTGTTTTCACATAACTGGCTGGACAAGGCTGAGCGGATCAGTAGTCCGGCCCCGTTGCCCGAAGACCCCAGGTCGGCCTTATTGACGGTGATGCTGGTCGTGGTGCCGTACTCGACGCCGGAGAAGAAGGAGAAGAAGAAGAAGGGCAAGAAAAAGGAGGTTCGAGAGGGCCTCCACCCAAGAGATTCCCCGGACACCAGGTCCGGAGAGACCCAGGCCTCCTCTGCTCATGAGGAGGAGCACGTAGAGGAAGGGGGGAGGTTGATTCCCCCCCAAACAAGGAAGAGGGCGGCGTTTGCTGACGCTGAGGAGGATCCAGCTCCCCCCGCCCCGAAAAGGCCCTGCGGGGCCAAGGTGGTCATGCCCGATGTTAGCCCGGATTCCGATAAGGAATCTGAGGCTTTGAAAGGGTTCCCCGGAGGAACCCCAGGGTCAAGCCCCCGTCCCAGAGGTACCTAATCCGAACGTCTTACGATACGTTTATGTAGGGTTTTACCGCTAAACGGATGAGTGCTTTTCATGTGGTAGCCCAGCCCGCGATCTCCCCGCCGATCAAGTATCCAAGGGGGAATCTTTGCCCGCTGAGCTGGCAGAGAGCGAGATGGCGTCACATCCCTCTCCTCCACAGGCCGCCGAGGAGACCGTGGAGGTGCTATCCCGCCAGACCCCACCTGCGCTGGACACTGAGGGCGGGGGCGATGACAAAATGGCGGAGGTTAATACCTCAGCCACCCAAGACCAGGGCGAGGAACCCCTCCTGGCAAGCAAAGAGGGGGACACGGTCCATCCGAGCCCCCTCCACAGACCGTTCCGGAGCACTCTATGTCTCCGGAACTTTCGCCCCTGCCGTCCCAAAAAGGGAGGGCAGAGGTGCCGCCACCAGTGTTGCCCGTAACAGAGCGGGCCGCAACTGGGTGTCCAACTGTGATGGAGGAGGCTTTGACTAGCTCATCCCTCGTCGAAGATCGCCGCGCCCTCATGGGTCCGGTTTTACGAGGCATTCAGTCTGTTGACAGCGGACTGAAGGAGGCCTTCAATGGCCTCTTCACGGGCTTCAAGGTAAACCATGTAATATTCTTATTCCAAAAAAGTTAATTTATAAGGTGATGCAACCCTTGCAAGTATAGTAGCCCCCGAGCCATGGGTGAGTTTTAGAAACACACACGGGGGTCAAATTAAAAATTTAAAATGATAAAAAACAGGAGAATTGCGGCCTCCGAGATTCTGGCGGGTTTGGAGAAAACCTGATAGAGGGTCTACAGCCGATAACTCGGTAGTCTAACACAAATAAGGTGTTTTGTAGGCCTCGTCTTCGGCAGCGGCCACCACTTCCCTGGAGCTGGCCGAGTTGAACCGGAAGCTCAGGAGCTCCGATGAGGAACTCAACCGTCTCAACAGGCGGTTTGACGAAGCGCAAGGTAAGTCTGAATTGTACTACTTCGGCCATTGTTACCCTCGATAATCGAAGCTATTCGGGGTTTTGTCCCTAAGTGTTGGTTATCCACTATGACCACAGCTGTCACCGCGGAGGTCGAGAACCTCAAGGCCAAATTAAAGAAGGCGAGGCACGAAGCCGCAGATCAGAAGGCGTTGGCCGAACAGGCGTCTGCCGAACTGTCATCGGTGAAGGCCGATAGCGACAAGCACGAAGCTCGGGTATTCGAGGTGCAGCAGGAGCTCAAGGATGCCAACACTAAGTGTGAGGCCGTTGAGCAAAAGAACAAGAATCAAGCCACCGAGCTATCCTCGCTGTCCGCGAAGCTTAAGGTGGAGCGGGTAGATAGGCAGTTATATGAAGAAGAACTCCGCCAAGTAAGGCTGATCGCAGATGGTAAGTCGTACTTACTGCAATGTGCCTTTGGTGGTAACAGGTTTGCGTCGCTCACACGGGTGTGGCGTTCCTCAGGCGCCTTTACGGATCTCTCGAGGATTGCGGCGGACGCGGCTCAGTACTATGCGACGCGGGATGGGGATGTTGAGCCTAGACTGTTATGGGTGCAATTTCAAACCCCCGAGCACCCTCCTCTCCTCAGCAAGCAAACGAAGTAGTTGATGGAAAAGCACAGGACGGCGGAGCCAGCCATGAAATACTTTTGCATCCGGCTGTGGCCGGCAGAGCAACTGCCGAACAGTTACTTTGGCTTGGTGCAGAAGTTGTGCGATGCCGTGGCTCGGATTGAAGTCCTGAAGCGTTCCGCCTGCATCGAGGGGGCTCGGATGGCCTTTGCAAAGACCATGGTGCACTGGCCGAAGATCAAGCCGGCCGAGATTGCCACCGCACCTTCACCTCCTGGGAAGGGGCATAGGCATCCCGAGCTATACTTCCCCATCGTGATGGATGGCGCTCGGAGGATAGAGAACCAATGCTCTAAGGATGTAATTTATGAATGAGCATATTATCATGTGCCCAATGAATATTTTGCTTTATTATACGGATGCACGATGTATCATGCTTTTAAGATTTGTATTATTTTGACTCCTGTGTGGCTATTTAAACTGAAAGTTGCGAGTCGTCGGCTTCAGGCCCCATGTAAATGTTAGAAGAGGTGTTTCGACCTCTGCAACGTTACCCTTAGTTGAAATATCGGTGCCCGGAGGCGGTGGTGCGAGAGGGGAACAAGATAATCGGACTATGTGGCTTTAGTGCTTTCACTTAGCCGTAGGAGCTTGACTGCGGGGGCTGGTTACTAGCCCCCAGTATTTTGTGATATTCGGATATACCGAGGTTAAGACCATTATCACATGGTTTGTGAAGGTACAAACGCCTCGTATGACACGGAATAACCTCAATCGATTTTTAGTTTGACACTTGTGCTCGGATCGCAGACCGGTTCTCGCTTATTATGACAGTCGGTTTATGGCTTTCTCCACTGAGGTACTTGATCAGGCGAGTTGGAAATACAATCGTAGTGGTTCTCCCTTTACCCTTTTAGCCGAACGAGCAGAACATAAGAGGGTAAACACAGGAGCCGGGGAACCCAAACTTTGACCCTAGACATAATTCGAAAGCAATTCATATAACGCAATATCCGAGACGCCGGACATGTGGAAAATTATGATGGGATGATGCTTGGGGCGAGTTTTATAGTCAAGCCCCCGGTCTATTAGCCGGTTACATCTAACATGTACTGAACAGTTTTGCTTTCTGAGGCGGGGAGTGGGAAACAGTTTATGTTACATAAAATACCGTAAGAAGGCCGTAAAGGTTAATCTTTATATATGATGATTTTTTACAATTCAGACTGCGAAGCAACTGTTACAAGTATTTTGCTTTTAAAAATAAACTTTTACAAAGGAAAGGTTTACTCAGGGTTTTCAATGGGTGGCATGATGTCCTCGATGTGCCCTGATACGCCTCAGCTCCTTTGCTCTTGAGGGGGATTGTGATCCATTAAAGGTGATTTCTATGGGCGGACGGACCTTTGAGAGAGGGTCTTGGGAAATCGCTGTAACATGTGTGAGCTTGACGCTTGCTAGGTCCTGGATGATGCCCGCTGTTTGTTCGAAGACGTTGTTTTGACAGTAGTTCGGTCGAGCCGACCACTTGGTTTTTTGATAGTGGGTCCCCTCAGCTGCCCATGGTATTTTGAGCGCAAAATTGTGCCTTCTAGGTATGTACCTTACGGGTAGCGGGGCCGTGCTGCGGAGGCTGATGTGGCTTGGACCGCGTCGGTATTTCCCCAAAGAGGAAGGGATGATGCAGCACAGCGACAGTAAGTATTTCCCTTAGTTACGAAACCAAGGTTATTGAACCAGTAGGAGGATCACCAACACCCAATAAGCAGCACCTGCACACAAACAACAAATACTTCCAACCCGACACGAAAGAGAGGTTGTCAATCTCTCTACGGTAATAAGATAGATTAGGTAGTGATATATAGGAGAGATAGATCTCTCAAGAACACAAATAAAAAAAGCAAATATGCAGCTAAGTATTTTTGGGTTTTTTGTTTTGTAGATCTGAAAACAAAGAGTGCAAAAAACGTAGATCGGAAAGCAATATGATGGAAAAGTAGGCCGGGGGGGCGTAGGGTTCACTAGTGGCTTCTCTCATGAGTATAGCGCACGGTGGGTGAACAAATTACTGTTGGGCAATTGATAGAAAATCGAATAGTCATGACGATATCCAAGGCGATGATCATTATGTAGGCATCACGTCCAAGATAGATAGACCAACTCCTGCCTGCATCTACCTCTATTACTCCACACATCGACCACTATCCTGCATGCATCTAGTGTATTAAGTTCATAGAAAAATGGAGTAATGCAATAAGAACGATGACATGATGTAGACAAGATCTATTCATGTAGGAATAGACCCCATCTTGTTATCCTTAATAGCAATGATACATGCATGTCTTGCTGCCCCTTCTGTCACTGGGAAAGAATGCCGCAAGATCGAACCCATCACAAAGCACCTCTTCCCATGGCAAGAAATATCGATCTAGTTGGCCTAACTAAACCAAAGATTCGAAGAAGAAATACGATGCTATAAGCAATCATGCATATAAGAGATCAAAGAAGACTCAAATAATATTCATGTATAGAAACTGATCATGAACTCAAAATTCATCGGATCCCAACAAAGACACCACAAAAGTTTACATCAAATAGATCTCCAAGAGACCATTGTATTGAGAATCATAAGAGAGAGAGAAGAAGCCATCTAGCTACTGCCTACGGACCCGTAGGTCTATGGTGGACTACTCACGCATCATCGGAGAGGCACCTATGAGGAAGATGAACCCCTCCGTGATGGTGTTTAGATTGGATCTCTCGGTTCTGGAACTTGCGGCGGCTGGAATTGTGTTTCGTCGACTCTTCTAGGGTTTTTGGATTTCGAGGGAATTTATAGGCACGATAGTCGGTTGAGGGGGTGCCGGAGTGGCCTAGCACCCCCCAGGGCGCGCCCAGGGGCCTCTGGCGCGCCCATGTGGGTTATGGCCACCCTGGGCCCCCTCTTTTGGTGTTCTTTGGCCCATCTGGTCTCTTCTGGTCCGTAAAAAATCCACAAAAATCCCCGCAGTGTTTCATCTCTGTTTGGTACTGATTTCCTGCGAAGTAAAAAACAAGCAAAAAACAGCAACTGGCACTTTGGCACTAGGTCAATAGGTTAGTCCCAAAAAATGATATAAAGTTGTAATAAAATGATTGTAAAACATGCAAGAATGATAATATAACAGCATGGAACAAGCAAAAATTATAGATACGTTGGAGACGTATCAAGCATCCCCAAGCTTAATTCCTACTCGTCCTCGAGTAGGTAAATGATAAAAACAGAATTTTTGATGTGGAATGCTGCCTAACATATTCATCATATTCTTTTCTTTTGTATAGCATGGACATTTGGACTTGTAAATGATTCAAAAAAATAGTCTAGTTTTAACATAATGACTTCAATACTCAAGCATGTCAACAAGCAACCATGTCTTTCAAAATATCAACACTAAAGAAAGTTATCCCTAGCCCATCATGCTCAATCATTGATCCATTCATGAAACACACTCAAATATTAGCTATGCCCAATGCTCAAGTATGATCATAGTGCCCCGTAGTTGGTGCTTATAAGAGAAGATGGAGACTCAAAGCAAAAATAAAAAATGCATAAAGTAAATAGATAGGCCCTTCGCAGAGGGAAGTAGGGATTTGTAGAGGTGCCAGAGCTCCAGGTTTAAATTGAGAGAGAGAAATATTTTGGGTGGCATGCTTTTCCTGTCAACGAAAATGACAAAGTACCTCACAATACTTTCCATGCTAGATATATCATAGGCGGTTCCCAAACAGAAAATAAAGTTTATTCCTTTTTCCACCAAACTTTCACTTTCCATGGCGGGCCGTATCCACGGTTGCCTTCCATACCAACACTTTCCAAGGAATTTATTATTTGACAACATAAAGTATTTTTTTCTTTTTCATTTTGGGAATGGGCATCCCTATTACCGCCGCACTCTCGTGCAATGACAGGTGAATAAACACTCATCTTGAGAATAACACATCTAGCATGGAAAAATATTGGACATTCCCCACCGTTTCATGAGCGGCACGGGCACACAAAAGAGAAAATTTATTTTCAAAATTTAGAGATGGCACATACAATTTTTCTTGGAACGGCATGGAAATACCGCATATTGGTAGGTATGGTGGACTCATAAGGCAAAACTTGGTTTAAGGATTTTGGATGCACAAGTAGTATTTCTACTTAGTATAAATGAAGGCTAGCAAAAGATTGGGAAGCAACCAAACCAAGAAACGAAAAATCACATAAGTGAGCATTGAACATAACTAACACCGAATAATGCACCACAAGTAGGATGTAACTTCATTGCATAACTATTGACTTTCGTGCATGCATAGGGAATCACAAACCTTAACACCAATATTCCTACTAAGCATAATTACTCACAAACATGACTCACATATTACTATCATCATGTTTCAATACTATTACAAGGAATCAAGTTTAATTTGTCCAATGATCTTCATGAAAGTTTTTATTATATCCTCCTTGGATATCTATCACTTTGGGACTAGTTTCATATATTGCCATTGCTTTTTGGCAAGCTCAAACAAATTTAAGTGAAGCACATGAGCATAAAGATTTCATCTCTCAAAAAGGTATAAGTGAAGCATGAGAGGATTTCTTCAAAATTTACTAACTCTCAAATTAATCTAAGTGAAGCATGAGAGTATTTCTACAAAAGTTTCTAAGCACACCGTGCTCAAAAAGATATAAGTGAAGCACTAGAGCAATTCCCATAGCTCAAAAAGTTTAAGTGAAGCACATAGAGCAATTCTAACAAATCATAGCATGATTGTGGCTCTCTCAAATAGGTGTGTACAGCAAGGATACAAAGGAAAAACAAAAACACAAAGCAAGCAAATATACAAGACGCTCCAAGCAAAACACATGATATGTGACGAATAAAAATATAGCTCCAAGTAAAATACCGATGGTCGTTAGAAGAAAGAGGGGATGCCACTCGGGGGCATCCCCAAGCTTAGTTGCTTGTTACTCTTTGGATATATCTTGGGGGTGCGGTAGCATCCCCAAGCTTAGGTTCTTGCTACTCCTTATTCCTTCATCCATCGTGATCTCACCCAAAACTTGAAAACTTCAATCACACAAAAGTCAACAAAATCTTTGTGAGATCCGTTAGTATAAGAAAGCAAATCACTACTTTAGGTACTGTTGTAAACCCATTAAAATTTTATAATTGCATTATACCTACTGTATTTTAACTTTACCATGGCTTATACCCCTCAATACAAACCATAGATTCATCAAAACAAGCACACAATGCAACAAAAACAGAATCTGTCTCAAACAGAACAGTCTGTAGTAATCTGTACCATAACCATACTTATGTTACTCTAAAAATTCTGAAACATTAGGAAAACGTAAGGAATTTTTATAGCAACACTTTGTTAAAATTTCAGCTCAATATCACGTTCCAGAAAAAAATGAAAATTCATATACTGGACGCAAAATTTCTGTTTGAGATTCAGCATCACTTCTACTCATCCTATGAATCATCCTAACGGTTCTACTTGGCACAAACACTAAATAAACCATAAAAATACAATCGTAACAGAGGCATAATTGTGTCAATACTCAAAAACAGAAAGGAAAAAGGAAAATTTTATTTATTCATTGGGTTGCCTCCCAACAAGCGCTATCGTTTTACGCCCCTAGATAGGCATATTGGATAGATTCAAGTATTGTCATCTTTGGTTTTGGATCCATAGGATGCCCTCATGATTGATTCATATGGTGGCTTAATTCTTGTTCTAGTGAAGTGTTCCATACCCTTTCTCAAGGGAAATTGAAAATGAATATTGCCTTCTTTCATATCAATCACGTACCTATAGAGCGTAAAAACGGTCTACCAAGTATAATGGGACAAGACGGATTGCAATCAATATCAAGCACAATAAAGTCAATAGGCACATAGTTCCTATTTGCAAGAATAATAACATCATTAATTCTTCCCAAAGGCTTTTTAATAGTAGAATCCGCCAAGTGCAAATTAAGAGAACGTTCTTCAATGTTGGTAAGACCAAGCACATCACATAGAGATTTCGGAATCATGGAAACACTAGCACCGAAATCACACAAAGCAAAGCATTCATAATTTTTATCTTGACCTTAATGGTAGGTTCCCACTCATCATGTAATTTTCTAGGAATAGAGATCTCCAACTCCAACTTTTCTTCAAAAGATTTCATCATGGCATCAACGATATGTTTAGTAAAAGCTTTATTTTGCTCATAAGCATGGGGTGAATTCAACATAGATTGCAACAAAGAAATACATTCAATCAAGGAGCAGATATCATAGTTAAAATCTTTGCAATCCAAGATAGTGGGCACATCGCTAGTTAAAGTTTTGACCTCTTCAAACCCGCTTTCATCAAAATTTTCATCAAGATTTTCACCCTCCAAATTATCGGGACGCCTTCTAGATAAAGTTGACTCTACTTCAGTCCCTTCATTATCAATTTTAACATTACTAAAGAAGGAATCAATAGAAGAAACACCAATCACTTTAAGATCTTCATCACTTTTATAGCGGCAATCACTAGAAGACGATTTTTCTAAGATTTCTCTTTTAGCTCTAAGCATAGCGGTTCTTTTCTTACTTTCATCCATAGAGACATATAAAGCTTTAATAAATTCATCAATCTTAGGCACAAAAGCTTTCAACTTGAGATTTTCAACATCATGAGAAATTCTATCAATGCTTCTAGACATATCATCAATCTTATTCAATTTTTCCTCTATCGTAGTATTGAAAGCTTTTTGCGCATTGATAAATTCTTTAATATTACTCTCAAGATCAGACGTGTTACTATTATTATTGTAAGCAGAATTACCATAGGAATCACCATAATTATTAGAGGAATTTCCAGGAAAAGGCCTAGGATTAAAATTACCTCTATAAGCATTGTTATTGAAATTGTTGCGTGAGACAAAATTCACATCTACGGATTCACTATTTTGCTCAATCAAAGTAGACAAAGGCACATCATTAAGATCAATAGGAGCATTTTTACTAGCAACCAATTTCATCAAAGCATCAACTTTATCACTCAAAGTACTAATTTCCTCTACCGAATTAACCTTTTTACTAGTAGGTGCTCTTTCGGTATGCCATTGAGAATAATTAGCCATGATATTATCTAGCAATTTAGTAGATTCACCCAAGGTAATCTCCATAAAAGTACCACCCGCGGCGGAATCTAAAATATTTCTAGAGACAAAATTCAATCCCGCATAAAAATTTTGTATGATCATCCAAAGATTCAAACCATGTGTAGGACAATTTCTTATCATCAACTTTATTCTTTCCCAAGATTGGGCAACATGTTCATGCTCAAGTTGCTTAAAATTCATGATTTGCGTCCTAAGGGAAATACTTTTCGCGGGAGGAAAATACTTAGTGATAAAAGCATCCTTGCACTTATTCCAAGAATCGATATTATTGCGAGGCAAAGATGAAAACCAAAATTTTGCACGATCCCGCAAGGAAAAAGGAAATAGTTTCAACTTGACAATATCATTGTCCACATCTTTTTTCTTTTGCATATCACACAATTCAACGAATGTGTTTAGATGGGACGCGGCATCCTCATTAGGATTACCGGCAAATTGATCTTTCATGACAAGATTCAACAAAGCGGCATTAATATCACAAGCCTCCGCACTAGTGGCGGGAGGAGCAATAGGCGTACTAATAAAATCATTGTTATTAGTATTGGAAAAATCACACAACTTGGTGTTCTCTTGAGTCATCGTGACTACGCAAACAAGATTGCAAGCAAGGAAGAGATCCGGCAAGAAAAAGGGCAAATGAAAAAGAGGGCGAATAAAACGGCAAATTGGTGAAGTGGAGGAGAGGAAAATGAGAGGCAAATGGCAAATAATGTAATTGCAAGGAGATGAGATTTGTGATTAGGAACCTGGTAGATGATGATGGAGTCCCTCGGCGCCTACGATAGGCACATAGAAGAGACTGCTTCCTCCCCGCCAATGGCGCCAGAAATTCCTTTGACGTGGCTTGGACTGAGTCGGTATTTCACCAAAGAGGAAGGGATGATGCAGCACAACGACGGTAAGTATTTCCCTCAGTTATGAAACCAAGATTATCGATCCAGTAGGAGGATCACCAACACCCAATAAGCAGCACGTGCACACAAACAACAAATACTTGCAACCCGATGTGAAAGAGAGGTTGTCAATCTCTCTACGGTAATAAGATAGATTAGGTAGTGATAGATAGAAGAGATAGATCTCTCAAGAACACAAATAAAAAGAGCAAATATGCAGCAAAGTATTTTTGGGTTTTTGGTTTTGTAGATCTGAAAACAAAGAGTGCAAAACACATAGATCGAAAAGCAATATGATGGAAAAGTAGACCCGGGGGCCGTAGGGTTCACTAATGGCTTCTCTCATGAGTATAGCGCACGGTGGGTGAACAAATTACTGTTGGGCAATTGATTGAAAATCGAATAGTCATGACGATATCCAAGGTGATGATCATTATATAGGCATCATGTCCAAGATAGATAGACCGACTCCTGCCTGCATCTACCTCTATTACTCCACACATCGACCGCTATGCAGCATGCATCTAGTGTATTAAGTTCATGGAAAAACGGAGTAATGCAATAAGAACGATGATATGATGTAGACAAGATCTATTCATGTAGGAATAGACCCCATCTTGTTATCCTTAATAGCAACGATACATGTGTGTCTTGCTGTCCCTTCTGTCACTGGGAAAGAACACCGCAAGATCGAACCCATCACAAAGCACCTCTTCCCATGGCAAGAAAAATCGATCTAGTTGGCCTAACTAAACCAAAGATTCGAAGAAGAAATACGATGCTATAAGCAATCATGCATATAAGAGATCAAAGAAGACTCAAATAATATTCATGGATAGAAACTGATGATGAACTCAAAATTCATCGGATCCCAACAAACACACCGCAAAACTTTACATCAAATAGATCTCCAAGAGACCATTGTATTGAGAATCATAAGAGAGAGAAAAGAAGCCATCTAGCTACTGCCTACGGACCCGTAGGTCTATGGTGGACTACTCACGCATCATCGGAGAGGCACCTATGAGGAAGATGAACCCCTCCGCGATGGTGCTTAGATTGGATCTCGTGGTTCTGGAACGTGCGGCGGCTGGAATTGTGTTTCGTCGACTCTTCTAGGGTTTTTGGATTTCGAGGGAATTTATAGGCACGATAGTCGGTTGAGGGGGTGCCGGAGTGGCCCAGCACCCCCCAGGGCGCGTCTAGGGGCCTCTGGCGCGCCGATGTGGGTGCTGGCCACCCTGGGGCCCCTCTTCTGGTGTTCTTTGGCCCATCTGGTCTCTTTTGGTCTGTAAAAAATCCACAAAAATCCCCGCAGCGTTTCATCTCTGTTTGGTACTGATTTCCTGCGAAGTAAAAAACAAGCAAAAACAGCAACTGGCACTTTGGCACTAGGTCAATAGGTTAGTCCCAAAAAATGATATAAAGTTGTAATAAAATGATTGTAAAACATCCCAGAATGATAATATAACAGCATGGAACAAACAAAAATTATAGATACGTTGGAGACGTATCAGGGGCGTATCCCTATTTGTGCTGAGCGGGGAATGGTTCCGGGAGATCGGGTTGAGCCCGAACTCGTTTGTTCACCAGTCGCGCCTTGGCGTTTGATTGGGGCCTCGGCGTCTCGATGCCGGACTGGAATTGGGCTGCTAAAGCCATTGTGTGTTCCTCAGTCCGGAGGGAGCGTTCTATGTTGCTGTTGACAGTGATGACCCCCTTGGGTCCAGGCATCTTGAGCTTCAGATATGCATAATGGGGAACGGCGTTAAAGCGAGCGAACGATGTACGGCCAAGCAGTGCGTGATAGCCACTGTGGAAAGGGACAATGTCAAAGATCAAGTCCTCGCTGCGGAAGTTGTCGGGCGAGCCGAACACCACTTCCAAAGTCACGGTACCCGAGCAGCAGGCTTCGACACCAGGAATGACTTCTTTAAAGGTAGTGTTGCTGGGTTTGATCCTTGACGGGTCAATACCCATCTTTTTCACCGTGTCTGAGTAGATCAGGTTAAGGCTACTTCCTCCGTCCATGAGGACTCTAGTGAGGTGGTACTCATCGATGATGGGATCTAAGACAAGGGCTGCCGAGCCTCCATGACGGATACTGGTCGGATGATCCCTACGGTCAAAGGTGATCGGGCAAGCCGACCATGGGTTAAACTTTGGGGCTATGGGATCTACGGCATAGACCTCCTGGAGCGCGCGCTTCCTCTCCTTTTGTGGTATATGTGTGACGTATATCATGTTCACAGTTTTTACCTCGGGAGGGAATTGCTTCTGCCCGCCATTGTTCAGACCGCGAGGCTCTTCATCATCTTCGCTTCACGGGCCCTTGTTTTGCTCCTCGGCTGCAAGCTTGCTGGCTTGTCTGAATACCCAAAAATTACAGTTGGTGTGAGTAGCGGGTTTGTCTTGGGTGCCGTGGATATGGCAGGGCATGTCCATGATTTTGTCAAAGGTGGTAGGTCTGTCTCTATTTCCTTTAGAGGGCTTCTTCCGCTGTCCGGATTTTAAGTTGCGGAAACCGGCATTTACGGCCGCGTCCTCCGCATCACCGTTGTTACAGCGGCGTTTGTTCTTGTTGCGCCTTGGCTTCCCGTTTCCGTCCCGAATTTCAGAGGTGCCAGGGTCCTCGGGGTTATGGCTTCGACGGGCTAGCCAATTGTCCTCGCCTGCGCAAAAGCGGGTCATGAGTGAGGTGAGGGCAGACATTGTTCTCGGCTTGTCCTGGCCGAGCTGACGAGCTAGCCATTCGTCCCGGATGTTGTGTCTGAACGAGGCTATTGCCTTGGCGTCCGGACAATCAACGATCAGGTTCTTCTTGGTCAGGAACCGGTTCCAAAATTTCCTAGCTGATTCGCCGGCTTTTTGGACGGCGTTACTCAGATCGGAAGAGTCCGGGGGGCGGACATAAGTGCCCTGAAAGTTAGATCGGAAGGCATCCTCGAGCTCTTCCCAGATCCCATTGGAGTTTTTGGGGAGACTGTTTAACCAGTGTCGAGCTGGTCCTTTAAGTTTTAGTGGCAAGTACTTGATAGCATGGAGATCATCGCCTCTGGCCATATGAATGTGGAGAAGGAAGTCTTCGATCCACACAACCGGGTCTGTTGTCTCGTCATATGGTTCTATGTTTACGGGTTTAAACCCTTCGGGGAACTGGTGCTGCATAACCTCGTCTGTGAAGCATAGTGGGTGGGCAGCACCTCTGACCTGGGCTACGTCACGCCGGAAATCGGCTGTTGTTCGGGCCCGGTAATGTTCCCGGTCTCTGTGGTTGCGGTCAAGCCAAGATTGGTACTCATCCCGTCTAGCAGGGGAGTACCCTCTAGATCCGTAGATGGATCTAGTGCAACCTGCTCTATAGTCCAGGTCATGTCGTAGGTCAAGTCGATCCTCAGGTTGTGCCAGCCCCTTTCCTCTCCTGTGGGGTAGCGCGGGTCTATACTCGGCGTCTCCAGCCGCCCTGTCCCGTCCTCGAGGGGGGCGGTCTGGCTGGTCGTACGGAGTGCGCTTGGGAGATTCGGGCTCGAAGGCCTCATCGTCGAATTGCGGCAGCAGATGCCGGCATGGGTAGCTCTTGTGTTGGTCCGGCCGCTCGCCATCGAATCCTTTTTCGGATGCCAGGACCTTAGTCCATCTGTCATTGATGGTATCTTGTTCGGCTCTGAGCTGCTGCTGCTTCGTTTTTAGGCTACGTGCGGTGGCTATGAGCTGCCACCTGAATCGTTCCTGATCCTCAGGGTTTTCGGGGACGGTGAGGTCTTCAGCTTCGAGGCTATCCTCCTCCTCGGCAGGTGGGAGGTAGTTGTCGTCCTCGGAAGCATTGAGGTCCTCGGGGTCATGTTGATCCTCGAGCCTCTCCGGGTCCTCTAGTGGCTGCTCGGGGGCTTCAAGGTCGCCGAGGTCTTCCGGGGTGTCACTTTCCCCAGTGCCCACGATGGCTTCCCTTCCCTTGTTCGCCTTGGATCGTTTGCATTGTTTTCGGCGTTTTGACGATGCTTCGCCACATTTGTCGCTGTTCTTCTTAGGGGTGTGGTTGTCCCTATGATCGGGGGTGTCCACCATATAGACGTCGTAGGTGGAGGTGGCTGTCCACCGCCCAGTGGTGATAGGGGTTGGAGCGCTCACCTCTTCATCCAGGTCTTCTGCCTCCTCGGAGGCGTAGTCCAACATATCAGTTAAATCTTCGATAGTGGCTACTAAGTGGGTAGTGGGTGGGTCGTAAAATTCCTCGTGACCTGCCTCCAGACCGATCTGAACATGGGTCGAGGGCATGTCATCCATGATTATCATTGACTGGATCCAGTCCAGTGCCTCGTTCAAAAGCGAGAGTTCGACCAGATCAATCTTCCGAGGGCTCCAGGAGCTACACTCCGGGGCGCCCTCATGAGGGGCATATTCGGCAAGAACCGAACCCTGGTACTCGGGCGCTATCACCGGGTCCGAGCTCAAGGTCGAACCTCCGGCGGGGATAGACCCAAGGGCGGGGGCGAGTAGGGGACCCGAAGTTGGAGTTTTAGGATTTTCGGGCTCATCGGACAAGACCGAGGGCTCAGTAAGAAATAGATCGCCACTGGAGTCGGCGGTGAACTCTAGGTTCCCGAACCTGATCTCTTCACCGTGAGCGAAACTTCCGATCTGGCCGAGATGGTCAGTCGGGTCAGCATGCAGCATAATGCTGCCGAACGTGAAGGTCTGTCCAGGGACAAAGGTGTCCCCATTACAGACCTGTTCGCTAATGATTAGGCGAGCCATCAATCCTCTGGTGATCTCACAGCGGAACTCTCAATGAAAGCACCAATGTCTGTGTCAAAACCGGCAGATCTCGGGTAGGGGTCCCGAGCTATGGATATGGGATCGATGGTTAACAGGGCATGAAGGAGATGATGTTTACCCAGGTTTGGGCCCTCTTGAGGAGGTAAAACCCTACGTCCTGCTTGATTATATTGATGAGTATGATGATTACAGAGTCGATCTACCTCGAGATCAAATGAGCTAAAATCCTAGATGAGTTGACTTGTCTTCTACGAACTAAGCCCCTGGTTTATGTAGACACCAGGGGGGCCTAGGGTTACACGCGATAGGTTTCCATCCGGGCATAGATACGCCCATTTTCTCTTCTAAACTTGGAGGACACACCAAGTCTTCGTAGCCTTCCTTCTTGAGCACGGGGTCGCTGTGTACTTCGGCCTTCCCGTAATGGCCACAGAGCGGACCACCAAGCCGGCCGATGGGAAATAAGCCGATGGCCCGAGGACCCCTCAGTCCCGGACTCCCTCACCCTTCACAAGCACATCAACAAGTATGGCAGCGGAAAGTAAAGATATGCATGTGAAAGTAAGGAGTAGAGATAGGAAGATCAAACGCAATTGGAGACACGAAGATTTTTCCCATGGTTCTGATAGGTGGTGCTATCGTACGTCCATGTTTATGGAGACTTCAACCCACGGAGGGTAACGGTCACGAAAGTCCACGGAGGGCTCCACCCACGAAGGTTCCACGAAGTAGCAGCCTTGTCTATTCCATGATGGCCTATGTCCACGGAGGACAAGCCTTACTCGGGGTAGATCTTCACGAAGTAGGCAATCTCCTTGCCCTTACAAAGAAGGAGGCTCCCAAGTAACACCTAACCAATCTAGGAGGCACCACCCTCCAAAAGGTAATAGATGTGGTACTATGATGAACTCCTTGCTCTTGTGCTTCAAAAGATAGTCTCCACAACACTCAATCACTCTCTCACAGATTTGGCTTGGGTAGAAGAGGTTGATTGGGTGGAAAGTAACTTGGGGAGGCTAGAAATCAAGATTCATATGGTTGGAATGGAATATATTGATCTCAACACAAGGGTAGGTGGCTCTCTCTCAGAAAATTGGATATGACAAGTGTGGAATGGTTCTGAGTCCTTCTCTTGCGAGTGGTAGGTGGTGGAGGGGTATATATAGGCTTCTCCAAAAATCCAACTATTACAACATTATTGCCCAACTCGGCGAAACTAGAGTAAAAACTCGGTTGCACCGACTAGTGCAAAATGTGGCAACTTCGGCGTTTTCGGTGAGACCGATATATAAATCTTGGTGGTACCGATATGGGTGACCTGATCAGATTCCAAAACTCGATGAGACCGATTTCTCAAACTCGGTGGGACCGATTTTATGAAATAGCTAACCATAGAGTTGGTCCAACTCTCGGTGAGACCGATTCTCAAAACTCAGTGAGACCGATTTGAAGAAATTGGTTAACAGAGAGTTGGTCACTGATTTCGGTGGGACCGATTGGAATGTTAGTTGTACCGAGATGCTAGAGTTTGGCTTGGCTACTGTCTGGTATGAAACTTGGTGGATCCGATTGGAAAGTGTTGGTGTCACTGAATTTGCATATGTGGCTTTGGACAGAGGGTTTTGTGTGGGAAAGTGGGTGAGTATTTTTGGTGGCTAATCTCTAAGCACTTGAGCAACCAAATCATCATACTTCCCTCATCCCCTTTTAATAGTATTGGCTTTCCTACGAACTCAAAATGATTTCTCACAAAATGTATGTTGTCATTAATTATCAAAACCACCAAGGGAGCATATGAGCTTTCAATCTCCCCCTTTTTGGTAATTGATGACAACATACAATCAAAGCTTCAATTTAAGATATGCAAGAATGTATGAAGACTTTGAAAGACATATGACTTAAGACAAGCTCCCCCTAGATGTGTGCAATCCTTTAAAGAATGGTTGCTTTGGAATGCATGATCACACACCTTGTAGAGAGGACACTATAAGTCATATGTGTGTTGGCTATATGCGTCAAATATATGTGAATGAAATGTTTCCATGTTCAAGATTCACTCTTGCAAACAATATGTGCAAAAGACAACAGATCATCTTGACCAAGGATATGATGCATATACTTACCTTGAAGTTCTTGAGCATTTCCATTAAACAAACACACTTGGGAAAACAATGTTAGATAACACAAGAGTATTTTTCCCAAAGAAATGTAGAAGAATTCAAGAATACCAGAGCAAAGGAAACATATAGGGAATAGCAATATTTGAAGATCAATATGTTTCCAAAAAGGCATTTAGAATTTTCTCCCCTTAGTATGAATTATGAGTCCTCTTCTCCCCCAGAATCTTAGCATGTAGATATTGGGAGAAGATAGGGTTGAGAAAAGTCTAACAAACATAAATAGTCAAAAATACAATCTCTCTCTCTCTCTTGCTTATATTTCTCCCCCTTAATATTATATCTCCCCCATGATGCATATTTGTCCCCCTTTATAGTTTATCTCCCCCTTTGGTATGAGTAAGCATATAAGAAGCTTTGATATTTCTCCCCCTTTGGCATTAATTGCCAAAAAAGAAGGGCCTCACAAAGGGTCAGATAAAAGGGATCATTGATATCATTGAGAGATAAGGGATCATTTAGAGAGTAAGGGTCCTTGAGAACATTTGAGACTTAGAAATATTTGAAAATAAGTTCTCCCCTTTGGAATGAATCATTTGAGACATTGAGGGATCACTGAAGCTAATTTTCCTCCTTCAGAATTATGAAAACATTTTAGATGTCTCCCCTTTTATATTTCTTCCCCTTTATCATTATGGGATCATTGATTTGACTGGGATATACCAATTGACAAAGAACACAGAAGATTGCAAAATCAGTAGCTCCGAGGCAGAATGAGTCGATGGAACCGATGTGTGGTTGTGCAGTCTATCTGCAATATCGGTGAGACCCAGTTATCAGGATCGGAGGGTCTGAAATGTAAAACAAAAACTTGGCAAATATGTTCTTTTCCATTTTGTCAAAACAGTTTTTCAGAAAGACTCAATAGAATCAAAGAGATTTGCAATGAATTTTCATAAAGGATTTGCAAAGAATTTTCATAAAAGATTTGCAAAGAATTTTCAACTAGATGAGAATTGAGTGGTTCCAATAAAGCATGCAACTAAAAGAGGAACCAAACAAGAAACTTCATCTAGATGATGGTCGGCGACTAGGTCACCTATATTAGAGTTTATTGACTTAGGAGCCAAGCAAGAATACTTGATCATAGGTCATACTCATCGTTTAAGCACAAATGGGGTTGCCATTTTGACATAACGCTTTTAATGTGTTCACATCTTTAAGAGATGCTTTAACTCAAGTCTTAGAGTAAAGCTCCTCCTTGATGTGACATCCCCCCCTAAGAGGGACAAACTAACTTTGGGTTTTGTCGTCGAAGACTTCATGTAGGTGATGTAGTGGTGGATGCTCAATGTTGATGAAGATCATCTTGAATTGGGAGCTATCCTTGTTGTTTCTTACTCTTCTCACCTACACGGGTTAGTCCCACACAAGGAACAAATACAAGGATATCTATGGACATGGAATGAATATCAATTGTGATGATGTCCATTGATTCATTGATTACCTTGTCCCTTGATTACCTTTGAGTGATGTAGATGACATGGCTTGTAGGTTGACTTATTGTGGATGCCCAAGAGTTGGAGTTGGGGGCAGTCCTTGTTTTCTTTCAAGATAGGTTCTCCTACAAAACGTTAGTCATGCAAGGAAGAACATAATATATCCAATTGACAATAATGAAGATTTCATGGTAATGTGTCAAGGATATGTTTTGTGTTGTCTTCTTCCTCCATCACAAGGTAGGGATGTAGATACTTGGCTTTTGACAAGATTGCTCATGATTGGAGTTATTTGCAATCTTGTGAAGTGTAGTTCATCCAAGTTCCTACAAAAGGTTAGATGCAATACAAGGGTGCACAGATTTCCAAGATATAAGATAATGTCAATATGATAGAATCAAGGAATAGTCATGTAAGATCATGCCCTCATATGCATCAAAGTAAGTTTTAGCTCAAGTTTGAAGCATCAATGATGTTCAACTCACTCCCCAAGTGACAAAAGACTTTCTCATCAAGTGGCTTACTAAAGATATAGGCCAATTGCTTGTTAGTCCTCACATGCTTGAGATTAATATCTCCTTTGGCAACATGATCACGAATGAAATGATGACGAACTTGAATATGCTTAGTTCGAGAATGTTGCACGGGATTATAAGCAATTTTAATAGCACTCTCATTGTCACAAAGAAAAGGAACATGTTTCACATGGATTCCATAATCCTTAAGAGTTTGAGTCATCCATAGTAATTGCACACAACATGATCCGGCGGCAATGTATTCCGCTTCGGCGGTAGATAGAGATACCGAGTTTTGTTTCTTGGAGGACCAAGACACAAGAGATCTACAAAGAAATTGGCAAGTACCCGAGGTGGATTTTCTGTCAACCTTGTTTCCGGCATAGTCCGAGTCGGAATAGCCAACAAGATTAAAAGAAGATCCCTTGGGATATCAAATACCAAAGTTTGGTGTATGTATCAAGTATCTCACAATTCTTTTTACGGCCTTAAGATGACACTCTTTAGGTGCAGCTTGATAACGAGCGCACATGCACACACTAAGCATGATATTGAGATGAGAGGCACATAGATATAGCAATGAATCGATCATTGATCGATAAACCTTTTGATCAACCGGTTTGTCCTCTTTGGTGAGGTCAACATGTCCACTTGTAGGCATGGGAGTTTTCATACCTTTGCACTCTTGCATGTTGAACTTCTTGATCAAGTCCTTGGTATACTTGGTTTGAGAGATGAAAGTTCCGTCACTCGTTTGCTTGATTTGCAAACCAAGGAAAAATTTCAGCTCACACATGAAAGTACATGTAGTCCCCATGTGTGGTTTTGGTAATTTATGACAATCTTTATGGACTAATGTTTGCATTGAGATATACATTTGAAGGTTAGTCCCATTGGAAAATGATTGAATAATAATGGAAGACAACTCCTTCGAAGCAACAATTACATCGAGATGATCAAAATGGAGTTCATTGGAGTATCTCAAGGGTTGCCATGCTTAGAGATATGGTTTGAGCCATAATGGATCAAGATCTTAAAAGGGAGTGGCTCGAAGATATGATCATAATGGAATCATGTGTTGAGTCATGATTGATCAAGTATTCAAGCAAGCTATTCAAGTGAAGAATTCAATATACCCTTCAAGATGTCAAGATTAAGCATGGAGTAGAGATATCGGTTGACCAAGATGAAGCTCGAAGATTGAAATCCAAATGGTCAACACACAAGTGCAAATAATGTACCACACAGGATCTTGTGGTATGGTAAGAAAGTGTCAATTGCACTTTGTGTACTAACCCATACTATGTCTTGTCTATGTTATGTGGGTTAGGTAATTCTCATGAGCTTGGTGCTTATGATAAAGCTTGGTGCTCATCAAAGGATGTCATCAAGTAATGATGATGGACAAGTGAAGATGAATACAAAGCAAAGCTTCCCACATTGTGTATGGGGGAGCTACGTGAAGACTTCACCAATGTCCTGCCTTCAACTTGAGCCAAGAAGAAACATCAACATAAAGCTCAAGTGAAAGGCTCGAGTCAAAGGTACTAGTTCCTTTGGCGTTAGTGTTGTGGATTGATGACCACCGAAGAAACATATACACTCAAGAATGGATTCTCGATAGCTATCTAGTGTAGCTCTTTTATGATTCTTGAGTTATAGGGATCCCGCACTATTAAGAGGGGATCAAAGGGGTTCGTGATGGATTTGCTCAAGTCAACATCTTCTATACACAATTCACTCTTATCCTATATACCAAAGAAAATCCATAGCCAACTAGGTTCCCCAAAATATATGATCTAACATTTGCATACTTTGCACCCTCCATTTTGGTTTATCTTGGGTGGTTCTCTATGTGAGGACCTGGAGTTTTTCCATAGCTTCAAAATGAGCCCAAGATCATCAAAATCGGAGTCTGTATGAAAACGTTGTGCATGTTTTAGTTTTCGGGTTCCTGCTGTTTTCTTTATGGTCGGACGTCCGACAGTGTCCGGAAATCCGGTGCGCCATATCCAGAAGCAAACGGTCGGATTTCTGATACTTACCGGACGTCCGGTGCCTCCCAGGACACCGGATGTCCGGCAATTGTCAGACGTCCGACAAACCTGTTTCGCAGATTTCATACTGCGTTCGTCCGTTGGCGTGCTACAGCCGTCGGACGTCCGGTGCTTGTTTTGCCACCGGACGTCCGGTAATCCACCGGACGTCCGACACTTACCTGGGCAGAATTCCGCCCCAACGGCCTCATTTGTGCCCATACTATAAATACCCCTTCACCACTTCGTGGAGGGGTTGAGCAACACAAATATCCCGTCCCACACTTAAAGAAAAGCTCCCTCTCCTTTCTCCTACCTCAAATCTTAGATCCCGGAGAGATTTGTGAGAGTTCTTGAGAGAGATTTCACCCAAGGATAGATCCACTCCCTCTCCCCCTCTTGACCAAAGGAATTCGTGATTTGAGCAAGTCTTGAGCATTTCCCCTTTGTTCTTGTTACTCTTGGAGGTTGGAGACTCCTAGGCGGTAGGAGTGCTCCGGTGAGGAATCAACTTGTGATTTGTCCCCCGGAAAGTTTGTGAAGGTTTGGAGGCCGCCTCAAGGTCTACCACTAGTGGTTGGGAATCGCCTTCGTGGTGATATCTCAAGGAGAATAGGGTGAGCCTTCGTGGCGCTGGTGTGCCTTCGTGGTAACATCCACCTCTCTAACGGTGACTAGCTTCCCTCCAAGGAAGTGAACATCGGGATACATCCTCGTCTCCGTGACTTTGGTTATCCCTAACCCTAACTCCTTACTTGTGGTTTACTTTGGTCACTTGACCGTGCATTCACTATATCTAGTTGTCCTCATTATATTGTGTTGGCCATTCAATTGAAGAGATTATTTAGGCCTACACTTTATATTCGCAATTCATAATTGCTACTATTGATATATCTTGTGATTAGTGTGAATTGCTAACTTGTGTCATACACTCCCATATATTGTGATATTGCTCAAGTAAGTTTGTGTAACTTACTTGTGCTTGTTAGTATCCTTGTTGTCCTAATTATATTGTGTTGGTTACCATATCATAGAGATTATTTAGGCCAACACTTTATAGTCCGCAATTCATACTTCCTACTATTGTCCTATCTTGTGCTTAGTGTGAATTGCTAGCTTGTAAAATTCATTTCCATATCTTGTGACATAACTTGTGTAAGCTTGTAGTGCTTACTTGAGTTTGCTTGTATCATTCAATTCCATATATTGTGATACAATTTGTGTAAGCTTGTATTGCTTACTTGTGGTTGTGTGTATTATTCATTCCCATATCTCATGATATACATTGAGTAAGTTTGTGTGACTTACTTGTGCTTACTCATATCCTCGTTGTTCTCATCTTGTTTATCCTAAGTTGTTGGTGCACTTAGTGAGCCTAGTATATTTAGGATTTGTGCTTGAAAAGTATCCGCTTAGTTTATTTCCGCATTAGGATATAACCAAATCCGTAAAAGATTTTAAAACGCCTATTCACCCCCCTCTAGGTGACATTGTGGTCCTTTCAACACAGCATTGACATCTCATACTTCTCTGACATCAACCTTCCAAATTTCTCACTAAAATGTGGGTTAGTAGATCCAAAGATAATATCGTCCACATAAATTTGGCACACAAATAATTCACCATTAACTCTCTTAGTGAACAAGGTTGCGTCAATTTTACCAATTTCAAAACCCTTTTCGATAAGAAACTTCGTTAAGCATTTGTACCAAGTTTGAGGGGCTTGTTTAAGACCATAAAGAGCTTTACGAAGCTTATAGACATGATTAGGTTTCTTAGGATTCACAAGACCAGGGGGTTGTTTAACATAGACCTCTTCTTCAATTTCACCATTTAAAAAGGCACTTTTAATATCCATTTGATAAAGTGTGATATCATGGTGATTAGCATAAGCTAGAAGAATGCGGATAGCTTCAAGTCTAGCAACAGGGGCATAGGTCTCACCGTAGTCCATACCTTCAACTTGGGTGTAGCCTTGAGCCATGAGACGTGCCTTGTTGCGTACGACTAGGCCATCTTCGTCTTGTTTGTTCTGAAACACCCACTTGGTTCCAATGACATTTTGCTCGTCCTTGGGCTTCTCCACTAATGTCCACACTTCGTTCCTCTCGAAGTTGTGTAGCTCCTCGTGCATAGCATTTACCCAATCGGGGTCCTCAAGCGCTTCTTCCACCTTCAAAGGCTCAATGCTAGAGATGAAAGAATAATGCTCACAAAAGTTAGCTAGATGAGTTTTAGAGTGAGTAATTCTCCCGATTTGTATGTCACCGAAGATTTGCTCTAAGGGATGGTTTTTGTTCACTCTTGCTCGAACTCATGGTTGCTTTTGCTTGATGGACGTTGGAGCTTCCTCATCATCATCTTCTTCATCGTTGTCGTTGGTGGTGTCGTTCTCTTGTGGAGATGGTAATGGAGGTCGAGGTGGATCATCTTGATGTACTTCTTCCTCCTCTTCATCTTGTCGTGTTCCACTCGTGGATGCCTCCATGTCGTTCCGTGGTTCACCTTGACGTGAAGTTGGGGCTTCCACTTGAGTTGATGAAGTGCTCTCCTTAACCTCCATGGGACGGATCTTGCCGATAGATAGATCTTGAATAGCTTCCGAAGGATCCTTATCACCTACATCATTTGGCAATTGTTCGACTTGCGAACCATTAGATTCATCAAACTTCACATCTACCGTCTCTTCAACTTTTCGAGTGAAGTTGTTGCAGACACGGTATGTGTGAGAGTTTGATCTGTAACCGAGTAGGAAACCTTCATGAGATTTAGGAGCAAATTTAGAACAACGATGCTTATCAAGAATGTAACACTTGGAGCCAAATACCCGAAAGTATCCAACTTGGGGTTTGTTACCGGTGAGTAGCTCGTATGTCGTTTTACCGAGAAGCTTGTGAAGATAGAGTCGGTTTGTAGCATGACAAGCAGTTTCTACGGCCTCCGCCGAAAAGTGTCTTGGAGTCTTGTACTCATCAAGCATCGTTCTAGCCATCTCAATAAGAGTTCGGTTCTTCCTCTAAACAACACCATTTTGTGGAAGTGTGTACATAGCCGAGAACTCATGTATGATCCCTTCTTCATCAAGAAAGGAATCTACATTTGTGTTCTTGAACTCCGATCCGTTGTCGCTCCGAACCTTCTTGATCTTCACCTAAAATTGGTTTTGGGCCTTGCGAGTGAAGTTCTTGAAGATCTTTTGTACCTACGACTTATCATCAAGGAAGAATACCCACCTAAATCTGGAAAAATCATCAACTATGACTAGACCAAAAGAATTTCCACCGAGGCTCTTGTAAGCATTGGGACCAAAAAGATCCATATGGAGCATCTCGAGTGGTCTTCTAGTAGTCATGATATTTTTAACGGGATGACTTCCACCTACTTGCTTTCCGGCTTGACAAGCACTAAAAAGTCTATCTTTGTCAAATATAACATCTTTAACACCAAGGATATGATCTCCTTTGATAAGCTTGTCTATATTATGCATACCAACATGTCATAGCATTCTATGCCAAAGCCAACCTTTAGAAGATTTTGCAATAAAACAAGTACGAGGTTGAGCTCTTCTAGTGAAATTGTGAAATCGACAATGTATAGATCACCTCTACGAAAACCAGTAAAGGCCATTTTATGATTCTCTTGACGAAATACTTGGCAATCAACTTTTGTAAATAGCACATTAAAACTGAAGTCGGCAAGTCTAGATACGAAAAGTAGATTGTAGCCAAGGGATTCAACAAGCATGACATTTTTAATGGAGCTATCTTGGGATATGGCCACCTTACCAAGACCAAGTACCTTACCCTTGGAGTTGTCTCCAAAAGTGACATACCTTCGCGGTCCATGGTTTGGTGTAATCTCTTCGAACATATCTTTATCCTTGGTCATGTGATCGGTGCATCCACTGTCAAGAATCCACTCTTTTCCACCGGACATGTAGTCTTTGTAGTTTTCCATAAGACTCAAGCACCTCATGATCTTCTCATACTCAATATCAAACTCTTCATCCTCATTGTAGTAGCCATGCTCCACATTGTCATCATCAAGTGGAAAACCCTCGTCACAAGGAACAAGAGATTCGTTAGAATTGTGATCATGACAATGTTCAAGAGCATGAATGTGAATAGCTTCAAGGATGATGTTGTTGATAGTAGACACATTTCCTTTAGCACACATGAGATCACTTAGCTCAAATAGACAATTATCAAACTTAGGATCACTAGGCTTCATCTTATAAAATGCAATAGCTTTATGAAGAATTTCATCAAGATTACTCAAGGAATAATTTGGATATCGTTTCTCCAAATCATTCCACAAAGTATAAGCAAACTCAAAGTTCTTCATTTGATTAAGCACAACTCTTGGCATAGCTCTAACAATAAGATTGACAGTCTAAGATTACGAAGCATATCAATTTCTTCTTCATGAGAAGGATGCAAGGGATCAATGGGAGACATATAGGGATTCTTAATATACTTGCTCAAATGGAATTTATTTAATATAGCAAGCATCTTGTCTCTACACTCTCTATAGTACTCTCCATCAAGAATGGGCACTCTACAACTAAGACTCCCCAAACAAAGAACATCCATCTTCCTCCAATGGTGATCAAACCAAAGCTATGGAGACCAAATCTCTGATACCAATTGTGGGATCACTAGAAGTGGTGTCTAGAGGGGGGTGAATAGACTACTTGCAAGATAAAAACCTAGCCTTTTCCCAATTTTAACTGTTGGCAGATTTTAGCATGATTAGTAAGTCTAGCACACCCTTCACAAGAACATCAACAAGTATGGCAGCGGAAAGTAAAGATATGCATGTGAAAGTAAGGAGTAGAGATAGGAAGATCAAACGCAATTGGAGACACGAAGATTTTTCCCGTGGTTCCGATAGGTGGTGCTATCGTACGTCCACGTTTATGGAGACTTCAACCCATTGAGGGTAACGGTCGCGAGAGTCCACGGAGGGCTCCACCCATGAAGGGTCCACGAAGTAGCAACCTTGACTATTCCATGATGGCCTATGTCCATGGAGGACTAGCCTTACTCGGGGTAGATCTTCACGAAGTAGGCGATCTCCTTGCCATTACAAACTCCTTGGTTCAACTCCACAATCACGAAGAAAGAGGCTCCCAAGTAACACCTAACCAATCTAGGAGGCACCACCCTCCAAAAGGTAATACATGTGGTAGTATGATGAACTCCTTGCTCTTGTGCTTCAAAAGATAGACTCCTCAACACTCAATCACTCTCTCACAGATTTGTCTTGGGTAGAAGAGGTTGAGTGGGTGGAAAGCAACTTGGGGAGGCTAGAAATCAAGATTCATATGGTTGGAATGGAATATCTTGATCTCAACACAAGGGTAGGTGGATCTATCTCAGAAAATTGGATATGACAACTGTGTAATGGTTCTGAGTCCTTCTGTTGCAAGTGGTAGGTGGTGGAGGGGTATATATAGGCTTCTCCAAAAATCCAACTGTTACAACATTATTGCCCAACGCGGTGAAACCGGAGTAAAAACTCGGTTGCACCGACTAGTGCAAAATGTGGAAACTTTGGCGTTTTCGGTGAGACCGATATATAAATATCGGTGGTACCGATATGGGTGACCTGGTCAGATTCCAAAACTTGATGCGACCGATTTCTCAAACTCGGTGGGACCGATTTTAAGAAATAGCTAACCATAGATGTCGGCGTTCTAAGAATGGTGGTATCCAGACCTGCCTGCCTGCGACCCAGCGCGTGGCCCACCACGAAGGCCTGGTACGGCCCTGCAGCGAGCCCCCCCCCCCTGCCCAAGTCAAGGCCCTCGCGAGAGCCCCCGCCTCGCGAGGAGGACAGCACCAAGGCCTCCGGAAGAGTGGCACCCCTCCAGGCCACCTCCCGAAGAGCGGAGATTCCTATGCAAGCACCCGGCCTCGTGAGGCCGGGGTGACGTGGGTTCTGACGACCAAGACAGGCGGGCGCCAGCAGGCGCAGAGGGAGGACAGTTTCCTCTTTGGTGCAAAGGAGACAAGGACGTACGTGGGTTCCCAAGGAATCCCCCAAAGGTTTCCTTCCCGGTGCAAGAGGACCAAGACCACGAGCTCGGCAGGATGGATGTCATCGCCGAGCCCACCGTTGCGTCACACGCAGAAGCTTTGCAGGCAAAGACCACCTTTAGTCAGGATAGGGTGTACTACTTGTCCCCTTTCAAATTTGGCCGTTGTGGGATCCCTTCCCGCCGGTGCGACAAGGGAAGAGGACCGTGGCCTCTATAAATAGGGACGAGCTCCCATCGTAGAGGAGGGGTCAGATCAGGTTGAACCAGGTCGAGTTCATCACCACCAAGAGCCCTCGTGAGGCCACCCAACCACTGTACTAGTTCATCCACAGCCTCTTCAAGAGGCCAATCCACCACAAAGCAGGAGCAGGGTTTTACACCGCAAGGTGGCCCGAACCTGGGTAAATCTCCGAGTCCATCTTCTTCCTCGCTCACACATACTCGACGTAGCTAGGCCGTAGGGTGACAAGTTGGGACTTTGAGCCGGTTGAGATCTTCGCACATGCCCCAGTGTTTGAACCTTGTTGGGTTTTGAGAGCCCTGATTCCGACATTTGGCGCGCCAGGTAGGGGCGTGTCGGAATCTTCCTCCGGTTTCACCCCGTCTCAACTCCGTCGCTCCCATGGTTGACGCCCGCCGAGTTCGTGCTGAGCGCCGGGCCGCTCGCGTCGCCCAGACGGCGCCCGAAGGTCGCGGCGCCCCGCGCCGTTCCATCTCTCCGGCAGCCAACGCCGCCACGGACCCGGCTGCTCAAGAGCAGCAGGACTCGTCGTTGCCACCCTCCGTGCACCGCGACGGGTGCACCGCCACTCCGTCCCTCGTCCCGGTCACGGCGTCGTCCTCCCACTCTCGCCGTGGACCGGCGAATGCACTGACTGCGCTGCTCATGGCGCGCGAGCTGCTGCGCTACCGCCCCACCAACGACCGCTACAAAGAGTGGCTCGGCCGCATCGCCGAGCTCGTCGACGCCGCTGGCGAAGCCCCGGCGCCCTCCCACTCGCTTCGTCCCCAGACCTTCCAGGCGGGCGACATGGCCCACGGAGCCTCCTCCTCCTCCATCCCTGCAAAGCGCCGACCTTGAGCCCAGGCGCGAAGTGCGCCCCCGCGACCAGCCACGCGCGGCTCCAGCGCGCGCTCGAGACGAGGTGAGCTGCTAGGTGGTGCCGCGGCCGCAAGGTGACGCGCGTGCGCTCCGACCGCAGCAGCACCAGCATCAAGACCGTGCGCTGCAGGAGGTTGCGGCGAACGAGCATCAAGGCCAGGCTACTCCCGTCCACGTCGTGCCTGAAAGCGAAGCTGCTTGCCGTGCCTTCACCTTGGAGCTGCGCCGTGTCGTCTGGCCCAGCAAGTTCAAGCCGGACCTCCCTCCGCGCTACAACGGCACCGCCGACCCAACAGCGTTCCTCTAACTCTACTCGCTGAGCATCGAGGCGGCAGGCGGCGGCGACAAGGTCATGGCAAATCGGTTCCTCATGGCTCTGAAGGATGGTGCGCTTTCCTGGCTCCTCAACCTCCCGAAGGAATCGATCTCCTCCTGGGACGAACTTCGCGAGCGTTTCACCGCCAACTTCCAGGGCACCCGGGACCGCCCCCCAGCGGTGAGCGACCTGCGGCGCGTGAAGCGGCAGGAGGGAGAGACCCTGCACAAGTACATACAACGCTTCACGAGCGTCCGCCTCAAGATTCCGAAGGCGTCGGATGAGGCCATCATCTCGGCGTTCACCGACGGCGTCAGGGACCTCAGGATGAGGGAGGAGCTCGCCATCCACGACGACTTGTGCTCTGCTCTGGAGATGTTCAACCTGGCAAACAAGTGGACGAAGGCCGAGGCGGGCCGGCTTTCCCTTCGCGAGCTTCCGGAGGCAGACCACGAAGACAAGAAGGCCAAGTCCAAGGAAGTGAAGCGCAAGAACCCCGCCGTTCTGGCCGCCGAGCCTGATGCAAACCATGGTCGAGACCAGGAGGAACCCCTCAAGAGCAACCGTCCGTTCTGCGTCTTCCACTACACCAACACCCACAGCACCAGCGACTGCCAAGAGCTCAGGGAGCTCCATGACGAGCGCCTCGGTCGCCGCCCCGAGCGCGGTGGAGGCCGCAGCGGAGGCCGTCGGGACAACCACGCCCCGAGCCGCGGAGGAGGCCGCAGCGGAGGCCGTCGGGACAACCGCGACTCACGACAGGACTGGCGTGACCAGCCTCGCGATGACCGCTGGCGTGGTGAGCCTCATGACGGGCCCTGGCATGACGAGCCTCGGGAGGCCTGTCCTCAGGACAGGGCCGGCCTCCCTCCGCTGCCGCCGCCACCAAGGAGGAACAAAGACGACCGGCAGGATGACGGGGCTGGGGGCTTCCAGGAGCCCCGTGCGGTCTCCTACATCCTGGGCGGGGCTCAAGCTCCAGCCTCACACCGCATCTTCAAGCAGTTCTCTCGCGAAGTGAACGCCGCCCTCCTGAAGCTTGAGGCCACGCGTCCCCTCAAGTGGTCAAAGTGGGCCATCACCTTCGATTCCAAGGACCAACTTAAGTGCTCAGCCACCGCGGGCGCGCTCCCTCTGCTCTGCTCACCCGTCATCAGCGATGTCCTCGTCACCAAGACCCTCATCGACGGTGGCGCTGGGCTCAATGTTCTCTCTGTTGAGACCTTCGAGACGCTCCAGGTGCCCTACGACCAGCTCATGCCAACGAAGCCCTTCTCGGGAGTGACTGACGGCACCACTGAGCCGCTGGGGCAGGTGCGCCTCCTAGTCACCTTCGGAAGGCGCGACAATTACCGCACCGAGCTCATCGACTTCGACGTTGCTCACATCGGCCTCCCGTACAACGCCATCCTCGGGTACCCCACTCTTGCCAAGTTCATGGCGGCAGTCCACCATGGCTACAACGTCCTTAAGATGCCAGGGTGCAGCGGCGTCATCACGGTCGCCTGCGAAGAGAAGGATGTCGTCTGCTCCCTCGACCACGCCTACCAGGCCACGGCGGCCGATGGCTCTGACAATGAGGCCGACGTCCTGCCTCCCGAGGACACCCGCAAGAAGCAGAAGCAGCTCCTCCCCAAAAGCCGCCAGGAGGCTAGGACCTCCACCGCTGGCGCTACAGGCTCGGTGTCCATCGCTGGAGCGCCTCTCCCTCTCGCATAGGAAGGCGCGCCCGGCGCCTCCCTCGGGACAGGCTCGGGGGCTTCCATCCGGAAGGCTACCGACCTGACCGGCGCGACGGGGAGGTGCTCGGGCACCACTCGGAGGCGTGCTTCGATGTACGCCGCCACAAGCAAGAAGGAAGGCGTGAGGCGCCAGGCACAAGAGAGTTCATCACCAACGCAATCAGGGAACTTCAAGAGGCACAGGCCCTGCGCGGCGAGCACCGCGCAGCGCCACCCGGCGTGGCGGCCATCCCCGACGGCAGGCTGCGCATCTGCGTCAACTTCCCCAACCTCAAGAGGGCTTCGTCGCATGAGCTCTTCTGGCCATCGCGTGTCGGACGCAGCGGGGGCTTCCCCTGCAGCTACGTCCGCATGCCCTTCGGCCTCACGAACGCGGGCGCTACTTACCAGCGCCTCATGCAGACTGCCTTCGCGTCTCATGAGGCCCGACGCCGCGAGGATCTCCTAGAGATCCCAGACCCTTGCGGGCCCCCCGAGCCTCCGGAGCACTCAAGCTCGTGATGACCCAGCTTCAACGACTACCCCAACGCTTCAGCGACACCAGCGCCAGGTGACTTTTGGTTTGTTCAATTGAGGGCGCCCATCGGGCTGCACCATCCTTGAGCTGCTAGGGCCCGTCCCCGCAGCTGTACCGTTTTGCGCATGCACCAGACTGAATCTGCATTTAATGAATTTCCTAAGTATTCCAACTGCATGCCCGGTGCTTCACCACCATGAATGTCACCGCGCCCTTAAGATACCGCTTTCGACCGCCTCATGATTAAGGGCTCGCACGGCGTATGTGCTCGGGTCCGTCCCTGCAGCGTTGATAAATCCAAGTGGCTGAGCTCTGTCTTGCGGGCCAGCCCCGTGTACGTCACCTCGCCGAGGCCCTTGGTGCTTGTCCTCGCATGAGCTAATCGAGTGTGGGTGAGTCAGGGCGCGCGGCCCGGTTCCAATAACCGGTGTTCGGCGCTTCGCCGTCACGGAACCACGCACCGGGTGTCTTTCCTCGGGTTGTCGCATGAGAAGACTGGGCACGGCGTCTGTGCTTGGGTCCGTCCCTGCAGCGTCGATAAACCCAGCGGCCGAGCTCTGTCTCGCGGCATGGCCCCGCACACGTCACCTCCTGGGGCCGTTGGTGTTTGGCCTTCTCATGCGATGTCCTCCGAAGATTCATTCGGCGTAGGTTACCCACACCCCACAGGTCCTGCAAGCGCGCCTCACGCTATAAAAGTTCAGGCGCAACCCGCCTTTGAGGTAGGGCCTCGTGAGTCCCGCGCTGGCTCACCGGTGCCCAGATACACCTCCCAATTCAACCGTGCAGGCCACGAGGGCGAACTTAATGGGTTGTACACGCCCGGAGACTCTACCACAGAGCTCCATTCCCACGCCCAAGTGGAAGCCCCATGCTCCGCGCTGGCGGACGACACTGTCGCTCAGCGGCTATGCCCACACCCAGTGGAAGCCCCATGCTCCGCGCTGGGGGATAAACAACTGAGGGCGCCCTAGCGGTTGCACCAACCTCAGGATGGCCTCCCGGCTCTTCGCACAGCCCCGTCATGCAGCGTTCCCCTGGGATGCACGCGCAAGGGGGATGGCCGGGGCTACGCTCAGGACAGGCCTGGCGTGAGCCACCTCACCAGGTTCTGGCACCTGGTCTTCTCGCGTCCCTCCTAGGTAAAAGCTGGCGAGGAATGGTACAAATTCACCTCACGGGCACTGCTTGCGCGTCAAGGGGGACCCCTGAGCATCGTGACTCGGGGGCCTCACTGGTCACGTAGCCCCTCGTCCCTTGGTCTCATCCTGGCGATACGGATGCCCCAACGGCGGTCGAGGTATGCGCGGGATTGGGCCCTGCCGACGCAGAGCACCAAGGCGCCCTAAGTCTACCCTGGCGTCGCCGTGTTTCCTTCGTAAGTGCTGCTTGCGCGTCAAGGGGGACCCCTGAGCATCGTGACTCAGGGGCCTCACTGGTCACGTAGCCCCTCGCCCCTTGGCCTCCTCCTGGCGATCCGGACGCTCCAATGGCGGTCGAGGTATGTGTTGGAAATATGCCCTAGAGGCAATAATAAAAGTAGTTATTATTATATTTCCTTGTTCATGATAATCGTTTATTCTCCATGCATGTGTGGATACATAGACAACACCGTGTCCCTAGTATGCCTCTAGTAGACTAGCTTGTTGATCAAAGATGGTCAAGGTTTCCTAGCCATGGACATGAGATGTCATTTGATAACAGGATCACATCATTAGGAGAATGATGTGATGGACAAAGACCCAAACTATGAACGTAGCATATGATCGTGTCAGTTTATTGCTATTGTTTTCTGCATGTCAAGTATCTGTTCCTATGACCATGAGATCATGCAACTCACTGACACCGGAGGAATACCTTGTGTGTATCAAACGTCACAATGTAACTGGGTGACTATAAAGATGCTCTAAAGGTATCTCCGAAGGTGTCTGTTGAGCTGGCATGGATCGAGACTGGGATTTGTTACTCCATATGACGGAGAGGTATCTCAGGGCCCACTCGGTAATACAACATCACAATAAGCCTTGCAAGCAATGTGACTAAGTGTTAGCCACGGGATCTTGTATTACGGAACGAGTAAAGAGACTTGTCGGTAACAAGATTGAACTAGGTATAGAGATACCGATGATCGAATCTCGGGCAAGTAACATACCGAAGAACAAAGGGAAAAGCATACGGGATTAACTGAATCCTTGACATAGAGGTTCAACTGATAAAGATCTTCGTAGAATATGTAGGAACCAATATGGGCATCCAGGTCCCGCTATTGGTTATTGACCGTAGAGGTGTCTCGGTCATGTCTACATAGTTCTCGAACCCGTAGGGTCTGCACACTTAACGTTCGGTGACGTTTAGGTAGTATTGAGTTATGTATGGTGGTGACCGAAGGTTGTTCGGAGTCCCGGATGAGATCCCGGACATCACGAGGAGCTCCGGAATGGTCTGGAGGTGAAGATTGATATATAGGAAGTCCCGTTTTGGTCACCGAAAAAGTATCGGGTATTTCCGGTAGTGTACCGGGAGTGCCGGAGGGCCATCGGGAGGGGCCACCCATGCCGGGAGGCCACATGGGCCTGAGGGGGGGTGCACCAGCCCTTAGTGGGCTGGGCAAAGCAGCCCCACAAGGCCCATGCAGCTAGGAAAGGTGGGAAAGGAAAAAACCCCAAGTGGAGAAGGTTTCCAAGTAGGAAGAAGGAATCCTACTAGGAGTAGGATTGGTGGGAGGCTCCACCTCCACCTCCTTCGGCCGAACCCCTAGGGGAAACCCTAGGGAGGCTGCCTCCTCCCCTCCCTCCTATATATACTAGAGGAATAGAGGCCCCAAAGACACAAGTCCACGTGCTAGTTCTCTATTCCCTAGTTCCTCCACCAAATAGATTCAGACGGTGCTTAGGCGAAGCCCTGCCAGAATAGTTCCACCACCACCGTCGCCGCGCCGTCGCGCTGCCAGAGAACTCATCTACCTCTCCGCTCCCTCTTGTTGGATCAAGAAGGCGGAGATCGTCATCGAGCTGTACGTGTGCTGAACGCGGAGGTGCCGTCCGTTCGGCGCTAGATCATGATTGGATCGCGGGACGGCTAGCGATTTGGATCGCGAAGACGTTCGACTACATCAACCGCGTTTCTTAACGCTTCCCGCTTAGCAATCTACAAGGGTATGTAGATCCACTCTCCCTCTCGTAGATGCTCATCACCATGGATAGATCTTGCGTGTGCGTAGGAAAAATTTTGTTTCCCATGCAACGTTCCCCAACAGTGGCATCATGAGCTAGGTCTATGTGTAGATGAGATCACGAGTAGAATACAAAGGAGTTTGTGGGCGTTGATGCTCAGATTGCTTCCTCCCTTGGTATTTTCTTGATTCAGCGGTATTGTGGGATGAAGCGGCCCGGACCAACATTACTCGTACGCTTACGAGAGACCGGTTCCATCAACTGACATGTAACTTTGTTGCATAAAGATGGCTGGCGGGTGTCTGTCTCTCCCACTTTAGTTGGATCGGTCTCGACAAAGGCGGTCCTTGAGAAGGTTGAATAGCAATTTGTGTATCACCGTTGTGGTTTATGCGTAGGTAAGAATTGTTCTTGCTAGATACCCGTAGCAGCCACGTAAAACATGCAACAACAATTAGAGGACGTCTAACTTGTTTTTGCTGGGTATGTTGTGATGTGATATGGCCAATTACATGATGAGATATATGTGATGTATGAGATGATCATGTATTGTATAGAATATCACGACTTGCATGTCGATGAATACGGCAACCGGCAAGAGCCATTGGGTTGTCTTTAATTTATTCTTGCCGTTTTGCTTTACATTATCGCTATGAGTTAGCAATAGTCGTAGAAGAAATAGTTGGCGCGACAACCTCATGGCGACACGTTGATGGAGATCAAGATGATGGAGATCATGGTGTCATGCCGGTGACGATGGAGATCATGCCGGTGCTTTGGAGATGGAGATCAAAAGCACAAGTTCATGGCCATATCATGTCACTTATGATTTGCATGTGATGTTAATCCTTTTATGCATCTTATTTTGCTTAGGACGACGGTAGCATTATAAGGTGATCCCTCACTAAAATTTCAAGATAAAATTGTGTTCTCCCCGAGTGTGCACCGTTGCGAAAGTTCGTCGTTTCGAGACACCACGTGATGATCGGGTGTGATAGACTCTACGTTCGCATACAATGGGTGCAAGCCAGTGTTGCACAAGCGGAACACTCGGGTTCAACTTGACGAGCCTAGCATGTACAGACATGGCCTCGGAACACAAGAGACCAAAAGGTCGAACATGAGTCATATAGTAGATATGATCAACATGAACATGTTCACCATTGAAACCACCTCATCTCACGTGATGATCGGACTTGAGTTGGTGGATTTGGATCATGTGACACTCGAATGACCGGAGGGATGTCAATTTGAGTGGGAGTTTTTAAGTAATATGATTAACTAAACTCATTATCTTGAACAATAGTCTAAGTTGTCTTTGCAATATTTATGTTGTAGATCAATGGCTCGCGCAGTAGCACCCCTGAATTTTAATGCGTTCCTAGAGAAAGCTAAGTTGAAAGATGATGGAAGTAATTTTGTGGACTGGGCCCGTAATCTAAGGATTATCCTTACGGCTTCCCAAAAGGCTTATGTCCTTGATGCACTACTTGGTGAACCACCCGCTCCAGTAGAGTCTCCAGACGTTGTGAACGCCTGGCAGGCACGTTCTGATGATTACTCAATGGTTCAATGTGCAATGTTGTATGGCTTAGAACCGGGGCTTCAAAGACGTTTTGAACGTCATGGAGCATATGATATGTTCCTAGAGTTGAAGTTTATCTTTTAGAAGAATGCCCGGATCGAGAGGTATGAGACCTCTGATAAGTTCGATGCTTGCAAGATGGAGGAGAACGGGCCTGTCAGTGAACACATACTCAGAATGTCTGGGTATTCCACCCGTCTGGCTGAATTGGGTATGCCCCTTCCGCCAGAGGTGATCACTGACAGAGTTCTTCAATCATTGCCACCTAGCTACAAGAGCTTCGTGTTGAACTATAACATGCACGGGATGAACAAGTCAGTCGCCGAGCTGTTTGCGATGTTGAAAGTCGCTGAGTCTGAGATTCAGAAGGAGCATCAAGTGTTGATGGTCAATAAAACCACTAGTTTCAAGAAGAATGGCAAGGGTAAGAAGGGTAACTCCAAGAAGAGTGGCAAAGCAGTTGCCCCTCCCGTGAAGAAACCCAAGGCTGGACCCAAGCTAGAAACTGAGTGCTTTCATTGCAAGGGAACTGGTCACTGGAAGCGGAACTGCCCCAAGTATCAGCCTGACAAGAAGGCGGCCAACACCAAACAAGGTATATATGATATACATGTTATTGATGTGTACCTTACCAGCTCTCGTTGTAGTGCTTGGGTATTTGATACCATTTCGGTTGCTCACATTTGCAACTCAAAATAGGAACTGCGGAATAGACGGAGGCTGGCGAAGGACGAAGTGACGATGCGCGTGGGAAATGGTTCCAAGCTTGATGTGATCGCCGTCGGCACGCTCGCTCTTCGAATACCATCGGGATTGGTGATGAACCTGAATAATTGTTATTTAGTGCATGCCTTAAGCATGAACATTATATCTGGATCTTGTTTATTGCAAGACGGTTAGTCATTTAAATCAGAGAATAATGGTTGTTCTATTTATATGAGTAATATCTTTTATGGTCATGCACCCAATGTGAGGGGTTTATTCTTATTGAATCTCGATAGTGATGATACACATGTTCATAACATTGATGCCAAAAGATGTAGAGTTGATAATGATAATACCACTTTCTTGTGGCACTGCCGTTTAGGTCATATTGGTGTAAAACGCATGAAGAAGCTCCATGCTGATGGACTTTTGGAGTCACTTGATTTTGAATCACTTGACACATGTGAACCATGCCTCATGGGCAAGATGACTAAGACCCCGTTCTCTGGAATAATGGAACGGGCAAGTGACTTATTGGAAATCATACATACTAATGTGTGCGGTCCGATGAGCATTGAGGCGCGCGGTGGATATCATTATTTTCTCACCTTCACTGATGATTTAAGTAGATATGGGTATATTTACTTAATGAAACACAAGTCTGAAACGTTCGAAAAGTTCAAGCAATTTCAGAGTGAAGTTGAGAATCATCGTAACAAGAAGATTAAATTCCTGCGATCTGATCGAGGAGGAGAATATCTGAGTTATGAGTTTGGTAGTCACTTAAGACAGTGTGGAATAGTTTCACAATTGACACCGCCTGGAACACCACAGCGTAATGGTGTGTCCGAACTTCGTAATCGAACCTTATTGGATATGGTGCATTCTATGATGTCTCTTGCCTATTTGCCACTATTGTTTTGGGGTTATGCATTAGAGACAGCTGCATTCACTTTAAATAGGGCACCATCGAAATCCGTTGAGACGACGCCATATGAACTATGGTTTGGCAAGAAGCCAAAGTTGTCGTTTCTTAAAGTTTGGGGATGTGATGCTTATGTCAAAAAGCTTCAGCCTGAAAAGCTGGAACCCAAAGCGGAGAAATGCGTCTTCATAGGATACCCAAAAGAGACAGTTGGGTATACCTTCTATCTCAGATCCGAAGGCAAAGTGTTTGTGGCTAAAAACGGAACATTTCTTGAGAAAGAGTTTCTCTCGAAAGAATTGAGTGGGAGGAAGATAGAATTTGATGAGGTTGTTGAACCTTTACTTCAACCAGAGAGTAGCGCGGCGCAGAAAGATGTTTCTGTAGAGCCTACATCAGTTGAAGAGGAAGTTAATGATGATCATGAAGCTTCGGATCAAGTTGCTATCGAACCTCGTAGGTCGACAAGGACGCGTACTGCTCCTGAGTGGTATGGCAACCCTGTCTTAGAGGTCATGTTGTTGGACAATGATGAACTTACGAGCTATGGAGAAGCGATGATGGGCCCGGATTCCGAGAAATGGTTAGAGGCCATGAAATCCGAGATGGGATCCATGTATGAAAACAAAGTATGGGATTTGGAAGTATTACCCGAAGGGCGAAAGGCCATTCAGAACAAATGGATCTTTAAGAGGAAGACGGACGCGGACGGTAATGTCACCGTCTATAAAGCTCGATTTGTGGCAAAGGGTTTTTCACAAGTTCAAGGAGTTGACTACGATGAGACCTTCTCACCCGTAGCGATGCTTAAGTCCGTCAGAATCTTGTTAGCAATAGCTGCCTTTTTCGATTATGAAATTTGGCAGATGGATGTCAAAACAGCGTTCCTTAACGGTTTCCTTAAGGAAGAGTTGTATATGATGCAACCAGAAGGTTTTGTCGATCCAGAGAATGCTGACAAAGTTTGCAAACTCCAACGATCCATTTATGGACTGGTGCAAGCATCTCGGAGTTGGAATCTTCGCTTTGATGTGGTGATCAAAGCGTTCGGGTTTATACAAGTTTACGGAGAAGCTTGTATTTACAAGAAAGTGAGTGGGAGCTCTATAGCATTTCTAATATTATATGTGGATGACATATTGCTGATTGGAAACAATATAGAAATGTTGGAAAGCGTGAAGGAATATTTGAATAAGAGTTTTTCAATGAAGGACCTAGGAGAAGCTGCTTTCATATTAGGCATCAAGATCTATAGAGATAGATCAAGACGCTTAATAGGACTTTCACAGAGCACATACCTTGACAAAGTTTTAAAATTTTCAAAATGGATCAGTCCAAGAAGGGATTCTTGCCTGTATTGCAAGGTGTGAAGTTGAGTAAGACTCAATGCCCAGTGACTGCAGAAGATAGAGAAAAGATGAGTGTCGTCCCCTATGCTTCAGCCATAGGCTCTATCATGTATGCAATGTTGTGCACATGACCCAATGTCAGCCTTGCCATAAGTATGGCCGGAAGGTTTCAAAGTGATCCAAGAATGGAACATTGGACGGCGGTCAAGAATATCCTGAAGTACCTGAAAAGGACTAAGGACATGTTTCTCGTTTATGGAGGTGATCAAGAGCTCGTCGTAAAGGGTTACGTCGATGCAAGCTTTGACACTGATCCGGATGACTCTAAGTCTCAAACCAGATACGTATTTATTCTTAATGGGGGTGCGGTAAGCTGGTGCAGTTCCAAGCATAGCGTGGTAGCTGATTCTACATGCGAAGCGGAGTACATCGCTGCCTCGGAGGCGGCGAAGGAAGGTGTCTGGATGAAGGAGTTCATGACAGATCTTGGAATGGTGCCTAATGCACTAAACCCAATGACTCTATTCTGTGACAACACTGGTGCCATTGCTTTAGCCAAGGAACCAAGGTTTCACAAGAGGACCAAACACATAAAGCGACGTTTCAATTCCATCCGCGATTACATCAAGGAAGATGACATAAATATTTGCAAAGTGCACACGGATCTGAATGTTGCAGATCCGATGACTAAACCTCTTCCAAGGGCTAAACATGATCAACACCAGAACTGTATGGGTGTTAGATTCATTACAAGGTAAATCACATAATGATGTGAGCTAGATTATTGACTATAGTGCAAGTGGGAGACTGTTGGAAATATGCCCTAGAGGCAATAATAAAAGTAGTTATTATTATATTTCCTTGTTCATCATAATTGTTTATTATCCATGCTATAATTGTATTGATTGGAAACACTGATACATGTGTGGATACATAGACAACACCGTGTCCCTAGTATGCCTCTAGTAGACTAGCTTGTTGATCAAAGATGGTCAAGGTTTCCTAGCCATAGACATGAGATGTCATTTGATAACAGGATCACATCATTAGGAGAACGATGTGATGGACAAAGACCCAAACTATGAACGTAGCATATGATCGTGTCAGTTTATTGCTATTGTTTTCTGCATGTCAAGTATCCGTTCCTATGACCATGAGATCATGCAACTCACTGACACCGGAGGAATACCTTGTGTGTATCAAACGTCACAACGTAACTGGGTGACTATAAAGATGCTCTACAGGTATCTCCGAAGGTGTCTGTTGAGTTGGCATGGATCGAGACTGGGATTTGTTACTCCGTATGACGGAGAGGTATCTCAGGGCCCACTCGGTAATACAACATCACAATAAGCCTTGCAAGCAATGTGACTAAGTGTTAGCCACGGGATCTTGTATTACGGAATGAGTAAAGAGACTTGCCAGTAACGAGATTGAACTAGGTATAGAGATACCGACGATCGAATCTCGGGCAAGTAACATACCGAAGAACAAAGGGAAAAGCATACGTGATTAACTGAATCCTTGACATAGAGGTTCAACCGATAAAGATCTTCGTAGAATATGTAGGAACCAATATGGGCATCCAGGTCCTGCTATTGGTTATTGACCGTAGAGGTGTCTCGGTCATGTCTACATAGTTCTCGAACCCGCAGGGTCTGCACACTTAACGTTCGGTGACGTTTCGGTAGTACTGAGTTATGTATGGTGGTGACCGACGGTTGTTCGGAGTCCCCGATGAGATCCCGGACATCACGAGGAGCTCCGGAATGGTCCAGAGGTAAAGATTGATATATAGGAAGTCCCGTTTTGGTCACCGGAAAAGTTTCGGGTATTTCCGGTAGTGTACCGGGAGTGCCGGAGGGCCATCGGGAGGGGCCACCCACGCCGGGAGGCCACATGGGCATGAGGGGGGGTGCACCAGCCCTTAGTGGGCTGGGAAAACCAGCCCCACAAGGCCCATGCGGCTAGGAAAGGTGGGAATGGAAAAAAAACCAAGTGGAGAAGGTTTCCAAGTAGGAAGAAGGAATCCTACTAGGAGTAGGATTGGTGGGAGGCTCCACCTCCACCTCCTTCGGCCAAACCCCTAGGGGAAACCCTAGGGAGGCTGCCTCCTCCCCTCCCTCCTATATATACTAGAGGAATAGAGGCCCCAAAGACACAAGTCCACGTGCTAGTTCTCTATTCCCTAGTTCCTCCACCAAATAGATTCCGACGGTGCTTAGGCGAAGCCCTGCCGGAATAGTTCCACCACCACCGTCGCCGCGCCGTCGCGCTGCCGGAGAACTCATCTACCTCTCCGCTCCCTCTTGTTGGATCAAGAAGGTGGAGATCGTCATCGAGCTGTACGTGTGCTGAACGCGGAGGTGCCGTCCGTTCGGCGCTAGATCGTGATTGGATCACGGGACAGCTAGCGATTTGGATCGCGAAGACGTTCGACTACATCAACCGCGTTTCTTAACGCTTCCCGCTTAGCGATCTACAAGGGTATGTAGATCCACTCACCCTCTAGATGCTCATCACCATGGATAGATCTTGCGTGTGCGTAGAAAAAAATGTGTTTCCCATGCAACGTTCCCCAACAGTATGCGTGGGATTGGGCCCCGCCGACGTAGAGCACAAAACCAAATGGGAAGGAAACAAGGCACCGAAGGGAATCATGAAATTCAAGGAAAAGTCAAGCAATTATTACAGGCACTGAATGTTTTAAGAATTCAAAGTCTCACGCCTCCATGAGGCACAATGAAATGTTGCAGGATAAGACCTAGGAGGAAGGGCCACCACCGCCATGGCCGACGTGGCCAACTGCCTCGGCCGCGGCGACATCATCCTCGACGTCACTGCCGCCATCGTCACCACCGCTTGCTTACACCGCTGGGGGCTTGGCGGTGACTATGCAGGTGAACTTCTCCACCAACGCGTCCACCGGTCCCTTCACGGCCGCTTCCGCAGCGGCGCGGGACGCAGGAGCAACCGGGACGAGCACCGCATCGAAATTGAAGCCGGGCTCATAGAGGTAGAGCTGGCTGAAGACCCGCGTCACGGCTGTGGCAAGGAGATCGCGGCACTCGTCCTCCAAGATGGTGTCCACCCTGGTGGAAGCGCCTTCGAGCACCTTAGCAAGCTTGAAGGAGAGCTCCGCGTAGCCGACTTCGGGGGCCACCAAAGGCTCCCAAAATCCTCCCCTGCAGATGGAGCGCGGCGACTTGCGAAGCTCAAGTTCAAGGGAAGGGAAGGCATCGCGCTCCGCAGCCGCTTTCTCCTCAGCATCGGCGAGGGCCTTCTCCTTGGCCTCCAGCCAGGCCGTCGTCTCGGAGACGCGCCGGGCGTGAGACGCCTGGGCTTCTTCCACCTCCTCCTTCAGCTTGGCGAGGCGCTCACTTTCCTTGGCCTGGTCAGCGGCCACTCGGGACAGCGCGGAGTCGTGATCTACGAGCTCTGCCTCACGGGCCTTGAGGACCTCCCCCTGCTCACGGAGTTGTTGCGCGAGTGCGGCTTGCTCATCCTGAAAGACCTTCAGATGGGCCTCCGCCTCGCCGCAACGCGCCCTGGCAGACTCCGCCTCGTCCAGTGCCGCGTCTCAGGCTGCCTAGGCCTCGGTGGCCTCCTCCTCGCTCTTCACGATGGCGGCCTTGGCTCGGCTCCAGGCCATCTGGGTGGTCGCCCCGGCCTGGGACCACCCAGAAATGAGCCCCAGGCGCTCCCTCGTGAGGCACCTTTCAGCATCCTAGAGATCAGCCCGGAGCCTCCCGAGCATGGTGTAAGCCTCGTCCAAGGCACCGGGCCTGATCAGAGGACCGCAACGCGCGAGCGCGAGAGCCAGGCCAGGAGGCGGCACCGGCACATCGGGAGGCGCCGCGACCGAGGGTCCGGCAACATGGCCAACTCGGGGAGCTGAGGCCTCCAGTTTCTCCTCCATCACGGCAAGCGTGGGCGACCCCATGACCAGCTGGCCCGAGGGGGCTGGCTCCTCCCAAGGCTGCATCTCTGCGACCACCGGAGTAGACTCCACAGGGAGGGGGCGAGGAGCTGCCCCCTCCATCAACGTCAGGGCCACCACGGCAGCGGCAGGAGACGCCGCCCCGAGAGCCTCCGCGCCCCCGGCGGCCGGTCCTCCAAACGGCGCGCTGGGCTGGCGCGGCACGCTTCCATCGTGGCACAAAGCCGATGGTGCCCCCAGGGCAGGGGGCTCCTTCGGCTCAACGCTCGCCTTCTTCCTCTTCGGCACGACCTCGACCCTGGCCGATGAGAGGAGGAGGGCCGTGAGCACATCCGCAGTTCGAGATCAAACAGGGACGAATAAAGTTACTTACTCCTCACGCGCGACCCACTTCCTCTTCTTCTCCACCTCGGCGCTGGTCGGAACGCCCCCGCTCCCTTTCAGCGCGGACTTGGCCGCGTCCAGGGGGCGAGCGGGATGCTCCTCGCCGACCCCCGGCGTGGTGCTGGCGCCCGGGGGGGTGTGGAGGATGGCCTGAGGAACCACGGTCGCACGTTTCTTCGGGGATGACCGGCCGGACGTCCGAGCAGTTCGAGGGGAAGGCCCCGGCCCCCTGTGCACCCGGGCGAAGCGCCGAGAGCCAGCGGCCGGGGGCTGGTCGGTGTCGTCATCATCATCATCAAGGCTGCGGAGGAGCACGCTCTGCGATGGAGGGGACGCCCACTCCAGGCCATCCATCGCCAGAGGACACCAGCACCGTGGGATTGCGGAGCCCGGATGGTGTGAGCCCAGATCATCAAAATCAGGCATGGCGGCGGTCAACGCCCTGCCATCGTCGCGGCGGTACAGTGGGGCGTAGGCCTCGGGAAGATCCCCGGGATCGTTGAAGAGCAAGGTGTTCAGGGCCTTGTCCCGCTCCTCGCCCGTCAGGCTGGCGGATCCGAGCCTGATGGCGTCTCCCATGCCCTCATACTCCCACATGGGCTTCGAGTGCTGCTGGAGCGGCGCCAGGCGCTGCGTCACGAACTCCTTCATCATCATCGCCCCGGTCAGTTTCCCGGCGGCCATGTCCGAGGAGATCCGCTTCAAGACGGGCGTCGCCCGGGGGTCGGTGAGCTTTGCAGAGGCCCACCCGAGGGTCTTCTTGGGCAGCTTCGTCGGGAGCTCCAGATGCGAATCGACCCCCTGAACATCCAAGAAGACCCAGCAGTGCCGGTAGCCTTCCACCTTCTTCCCGGCCTTCAGGAGCACATTGCCGCTCTGGACCACGACAAAGGAAGAGCACCCCGACCGCTGCGCGCTGTCGTGAAGCCGCATACTAAAGTAGTGGCGGAAGAGGGCCACAGAAGGCTTCACGCCTACGAAGGCCTCACAGTAGAAGGTGAAGATCGACAGGAGCAAGATGGAGTTGGGCTGAAGGTGGAGAGCTTGGATCCCGTAATGCGCGAGGATGTCGAAGAAGAACCCCGAGAAGGGCGGGACAAGCCCGTAGAAAATGATGTGGAGAAAGAAGGGGTATACCGTCTTCGCCAGGGTGCGCCGCTCGGCCGAGCCGTACCAGATCAAGGTCCTCCCCATTCGTTGGAGTCCCCCGCAGTCAACGGAAGCGCGGAGGCGAGATCCCCCTCCTTGGCGATGGAGGATGTCACAAGCGCCGGAGAGGGAGAAGTGGGGGTCGAGGTTGCAGCTTCAGGCTTCGTCTTCCCGACAGGCGCCATCCGAGGGATCCTCGAGGCAGAAGGGCAAGAGGAAAAGCGATGTTGCACCAAGACTTGGAGGAGTTTCTCACAGAGGAAAGGGGATCTGAGCAAGGGAGCAAGGCGCAAGGAAGAAGAGCAATGATGGCTCCGCCGAAGGCGCCAGAGTTTTGTCAGCCAAGACAGTTGCCGAGGCGATTGGGGGCGGAGGTGTCCATTCCCCGTCGCGCGCCACGCGTCGAGCCTGGCCCACAGGCGAATGGGGGCCCACGGCGCTTCGCCCTTCGCTCCTTGCCTTCGCCTCGAAGCTAAGGTTGGCACGCCTTGTGCCCGGGGCTACTGTCGGCGTTCTGGGAACAGGGGTACCCAGACCTGCCTGTCTGCGGCCCAGCGCGTGGCCCACCACGAAGGCCCGGTACGGCCCTGCAGCGAGCCCCCCCCCCCCAAGTCAAGGCCCTCGCGAGAGCCCCCGCCTCGCAAGGAGGACAGCACCAAGGCCTCCGGAAGAGTGGCACCCCTCCAGGCCACCTCCCGAGGAGCGGAGATTCCTATGCAAGTACCCGGCCTCGTGAGGCCGGGGTGACGTGGGTTCTGATGACCAAGACAAGCGGGCGCCAGCAGGCGCAGAGGGAGGACAGTTTCCTCTTTGGTGCAAAGGAGACAAGGACGTACGCGGGTTCCCAAGGAATCCCCCAAAGCTTTCCTTCCCGGTGCAAGAGGACCAAGACCACGAGCTTGGCAGGACGGATGTTATTGCCGAGCCCACCGCTGCGTCACACCCAGAAGCTTTGCAGGCGAAAACCACCTTTAGTCAGGATAGGGTGTACTACTTGTCCCCTTTCAAATTTGGCCGTTGTGGGATCCCTTCCCGCCGGTGCGACGAGGGAAGAGGACCGTGGCCCCTATAAATAGGGACGAGCTCCCATCGTAGAGGAGGGGTCGGATCAGGTTGAACCAGGTCGAGTTCATCACCACCAAGAGCCCTCATGAGGCCACCCAACCACTGTACTAGTTCATCCACAGCCTCCTCAAGAGGCCAATCCACCACAAAGCAGGAGTAGGGTATTACACCGCAAGGTGACCTGAACCTGGGTAAATCTCTGAGTCCATCTTCTACCTCGCTCACACGTACGCGACGTAGCTAGGCCGTAGGGTGACAAGTTGGGACTTTGAGCCGGTTGAGATCTTTGCACATGCCCCAGTGTTTGAACATTGTTGGGTTTTGCGGAGCCCCGATTCCGACAATAGAGTTGGTCCAACTCTCGGTGAGACCGATTCTCAAAACTCGGTGAGACCGATTTGAAGTAATTGGTTAACGGAGCGTTGGCCACTGATTTCGGTGGGACCGATTGGAATGTTGGTTGTACCGAGATGCTAGGGTTTGGCTTGGCTTCTGTCTGGGATGAAACTCGGTGGATCCGATTGGAAAGTGTTGGTGTCACGAATTTGCATATGTGGCTTTGGACAGAGGGTTTTGTGTGGGAAAGTGGGTGAGTATTTTTGGTGGCTAATCTCTAAGCACTTGAGCAACCAGATCATCATATTTCCCTCATCCCCTTTTAATAGTATTGGCTTTCCTACGGACTCAGAACGATTTCTCACAAAATGTAAAATGTAGAGTCTTGTAGCTTGAAGCTTGGCCAATCCTATTCCTTCTTCTTCTCCTCATTTCCTTGGGGATTCTAAACACATTAAAAGGCCAAACTTCTATGTGGACTTTATCTGAAATACACTAGGTAAAAGTATTAGTCCAAGAGACAATGTATGTTGTCATTAATTATCAAAACCACCAAGGGAGCATATGTGCTTTCATCATGTCACTTATATGATTTGCATGTGATGTTTATCCTTTTATGCATCTTATTTTGCTTAGGACGATGGTAGCATTATAAGATGATCCCTCACTAAAATTTCAAGATAAATTGTGTTCTCCCCGAGTATGCACCATTGCGAAGGATCATCATTTCGAAGCACCTCGTGATGATCGGGTGTGATAGACTCTATGTTCGTATACAATGGGTGTAAGCCAGATTTACACACGCAGAATACTTGGGTTAAACTTGACGAGCCTAGCATGTACAGACATGGCCTCGAAACACAAGAGACCGAAAGGTCGAACATGAGTCATATAGTAGATATGATCAACATGGAGATGTTCACCATTGAAGCCACCTCATCTCACGTGATGATCGGACTTGGGTTGGTGGATTTGGATCATGTCACACTTAGACAACCTGAGGGATGTTGATTTGAGTGGGAGTTCTTTAGTAATATGATTAACTGAACTCATTATCATGAACATAGTCTAAAGTTGTCTTTGCAAATTATGTTGTAGATCAATAGCTCGCGTTGTAGCTCCCTTGTATTTTGATACGTTCCTAGAGAAAAGTAAGTCGAAAGATGATGGTAGCTATTATGCGGACTGGGTCCGTGATCTGAGGATTATCCTCATAGCTGCACAGAAGGCTTATGTCCTCGATGCACCGCTCAGTGTGCCAACCCCTCTAGCGTCATTTGTGGATGTTATGAACGTCTGGCAGACACGTTCTGATGACTACTCGATAGTTTAGTGTGCATGCTTTACGGCTTAGAACCGGGGCTCCAAAGACGTTTTGAACACCATGGAGCATATGAGATGTTCCAAGAGCTGAAACTGGTGTTTCAGGCTCATGCCCGTGTTGAGAGGTATGAGACCTCTCACAAGATCTTTGCCTAGAAGATGGACGAGAATAGCTCAGTCAGTGAGCATGCGCTGAGAATGTCTGGGTGCTACAATCGCTTGAATCGAGTGGGAGTTAATCTTCCAGATAAGATAGTAATTGACAGAGTTCTCCAGTCACTGTCACCAGGCTACTAGAGCTTTGTGATGAACTATAACATGCAAGGGATGGAGATGATGATCCCTGAGCTATTTATGATGCTTAAGGCTGCGGTGGTCGAAATCAAGTGTTGATGGTTAACAAGACCACTAGTTTCAAGAAGGGCAAGAGCAAGAAGGGAAACTTCAAGAATGGCAAGCTAGTTGCCGCTCCAGTGAAGAAACCCAAGGTTGGACCCAAAACCGAGACTAAGTGCTTCTATTGTAAGGGGAACAACCACTAGAAGCGGAACTGCCCCAAAGTACTTGGCAGATAAGAAGGCTGGCAACGTCAACAAAAGTATATTTGATATACATGTTATTGATGTGTACCTTACTATTACTCGTAGTAGCGCCTGGGTATTAGATACTGGTTCAGTTGCTAAAATTGGTAACTCGAAACAAAAGCTGCGGAATAAACGGAGACTAGCTAAGGGCGAGGTGACCATGTGTGTTGGAAGTGTTTCCAAGGTTGATGTGATCACCATCGCATGCTCCCTCTACCTTCGGGATTAGTGTTGAACCTAAATAAATGGTAGTTGGTGTATGCGTTGAGCATGAACATGATTAGATCATGTTTGTTGCGAAATGGTTATTCATTTAAGTCAGAGAATAATGGTTATTCTGTTTACATGAATAATACCTTCTATGGTCATGCACCTAATGTGAATAGTTTATTGAATCTCTATCGTAGTGATACACATGTTCATAATATTGATGCCAAAAGATGCAAAGTTAATAATGATAGTACCACATACTTGTGGCACTGTCGGTAAGGTCATATTGGTGTAAAGCGCATGAAGAAACTCCATGCTGATGAACATTTGGACTCACTTGATTTCGAATCGCTTGAGACATGCGGACCATGCTTCCTGGGCAAGATGACTAAGACCCCGTTTTCCGGTACCTTGGAGCGGGCAAGTGACTTATTGGAAATGATACATGCTGATGTATGCGGTCCCATGAGTGTTACAGCGCGCGGTGGATATTGTTATTTTCTTAACTTCACGGATGACTTGAGGAGATATTGGGATATTTACTTAATGAAATACAAGTCTGAATTTTGTGAATAGTTCAAGCAAATTTCAGAGTAAAGTTGAAGATCATCGTGAAAAGAGAATAAAATGTCTACGATGTGATCGTGGAGGTGAATATCCGAGTTACGAGTTTGGTATGCATTTAAGACAATGTGAAAATTGTTTCACAACTCATGACGCCTGGAACACCACAGTGTAATGGTGTGTCCGAACGTCGTAATCGTACTCTATTGGATATGGTGCGATCTATTATGTCTCTTACTAATTTGCCATTATCATTTTGGGGTTATGCATTTGAGACAACGGCATTCACTTTAAATAGGGCACCATATAAATCCGTTGAGACAACACCGTATGAATTATGGTTTGGCAAGAAACCTAAGCTGTCGTTTCTTAAGGTTTGGGGCTGCGATGCTTATGTGAAGAGGCTTCAGCCTGATAAGCTCGAACCCAAAGCGGAGAAGTGTGTCTTCATAGGATACCCTAAGGAAACAATTGGGTATACCTTCTATTTCAGATTCGAAGGCAAGGTCTTTGTTGCCAAGAATGGATCCTTTCTAGAGAAGGAGTTTCTCTCGAAAGAAGTGAGTGGGAGGAAGGTAGAACTTGATGAGGTTATTGAACCTTCACTTCAATCAAAGAGTACCGCAACACAGAAAGTTGTTTCTGTGATGCCTACACCAGTTGAAGAGGAAGCTGATGATAGTGATCATGAAACTTCGGATCAAGTTACTACCAAACTTCGTAGGTTGACAAGGACTAGTACTGCCCCTGAGTGGTACAGTAATCCTGTCTTGGAGGTCATGTTGTTAGACAACGATGAACCTACGAACTATGAGGAAGCGATGGTGGGCCCGGATTCCGACTAATGGCTAGAAGCCATGAAATTCGAGATAGGATCCATGTATGAAAACAAAGTATGGACTTTGGTAGACTTGCTCGATGATCGGCAGGCCATTAAGTACAAATGGATCTTTAAGAAGAATACACACGCTGATGGTAATATCACCGTCTATAAAGCTTGATTTGTCGCAAAAGTGTTTTTCACAAGTTCAAGGAGTTGACTACGATGAGACTTTCTCACCCGTAGCGATGCTTAAGTCCGTCAGGATTATGTTAGCAATAACTGCATTTTTGGATTACGAGATCTGGCAGATGGATGTCAAAACAGCGTTCCTTAATGGTTTCGTTAAGGAAGAGTTGTATATGATGCAACCTGAAGGTTTTGTCGATCCTAAAATGCTGACAAAGTGTGCAAGCACCAGTGTTCCATTTATGGGCTGGTGCAAGCATCTCGGAGTTGGAATCTTCTCTTTGATGAGGTGATCAAAGCTGATGGGTTCATACAAGTTTAGAGAAGCTTGTATTTACAAGAATGTGAGTGGGAGCTCTATAACATTTATGATAAGTATATGTGGATGACATATTGTTGATTGGAAATGATGTAGAATTTCTAGAAACAATAAAGAGTTGTTTGAAAGGAGTTTTTCAAAGGAAGACATGGGTAAAGCTACTTACATATTAAGCATCAATATCTATAAAGATAGATCAAGACGCTTGATAAGACTTTCACAGAGCACACACCTTGACAAGATTTTTGAAGGAGTTCAAAATGTATCAGTCAAAGAAGGAGTTCTTGCCTGTATTGTACGGTGTGAAGTTGAGTAAGACTCAAAGCTCGACCACGGCAGAAGAAAGAGAAAGGACGAAGGTCGCCCCCTATACCTCAGTTGTAGGCTCTATAATGTATGCCATGTTGTGTATTTCACCTGATATGCGCCTTGCTATGAGTCTAGAAAAAGGAGGTACAAGAGTGATCCAGGAGTGGATCACTGGACAGCGGTCAAAATTATCCTTAGGTACCTAAAGAGGACTAAGGAAATGTTTCTCGGTTATGGAGATGATAAAGAGTTCATCGTAAAGGGTTACGTCGATGCAAGCTTTGACACCGATCCGGATGACTCTGAGTCGGAAACCGGATATGTATAGTGGAGTAGTCATTTGGAATAGCTCCAAGTGGGCGTAGTAGCAGCATCAACAATATGACATGGAGATTTGCAAAGTACACACGGATCTGAATGTTGTAGACCCATTGACTAGAACCTCTCTCACAAGCAAAACATGATCAAACCCCAGAACTCATTGGGTGTGAATTGCATGGCGATGTGAACTAGATTATTGGCTCTAGTGCAAGTGGGAGACTATTGGAAATATGCCCTAGAGGCAATAATAAATTGGTTATTATCATATTTCCCTCTTCATGATAAACGTCTATTATCCATGCTAGAATTGTATTGATCGAAAACTCAGATAAATGTGTGGATACATAGACAATACTGTGTCCCTAGTGAGCCTCTACTAGACTAGATCGTTGATCAAAGATGGTTAAGGTTTCCTAACCATGGACATGATTTGTCATTTTATAAGGGGGTCACATCATTAGGAGAATGATGTGATGGACAAGACCCAAACTGTAAGCATAGCATTTGATCGTATCACTAAAGATTATTTCTACTGCTTTCTTCACGTCAAGTATCTGTTCCTAAGACCATGAGATCATGCAACTCCTTGACACCGGAGGAATGCCTTGTGTGTATCAAACGTCACTTCGTAACTGAGTGATCATAAAGGTGCTCTACAGGTATCTCCGAGGGTGTCTGTTGGGTTGGCATGGATCGAGACTGGGATTTGTCACTCCGTATGACGGAGAGGTATCTCTGGGCCCTCTCAGTAATACAACATCACAAGAAGCTTGCAAGCAATGTGACTAAGGATTTAGTCACGGGATCTTGTATTAGGGAACGAGTAAAGAGACTTGCCGGTAACGAGATTGAACTAGGTATAGAGATACCGACTGTTGGGGATATAACCCCGTGGTAAGACCCGCCCAGGAGGGGCCGGGTCATACCTGGCGGCTCATAGTTAAGACCCATAAGGTGGGCCAGAAGATGAAGGCCAGGCCGCATGGCGGCTTACCAGGCGGGCCAGGACGAAGGCCCAGAAACAGAAGATGGTATGAGACCCGGGCGGTTAAGCCGCCCGGAGACGGCTTGCTCAAGGAGGCAAGGCGGCTTAGAGACAGGATTGACTACGTTGTAAGAGTCAGTTTAGGACTCGTGTAACCCAGGGCCTTGACCTCCTATATAAAGGCGAGGCCCTGGGGCGGCTTAGAGAGAGACCAATTGATCGAGAGCTAGGTCAAGCGAATCCGCTCCCTTGTAATCGATACTCCAATCAATTCAACACAAGCAGGACGTAGGCTTTTACCTCTTCTTGAGGGGCCGAACCTGGGTAAACTCGTGTCCCTCGTCTCGACCAACCCCTTTGAGTCCACCGCCTTAGCGATGGCCTCGAACCTAAGTCTTCGGACATCTGCCGTGACAAAACCACGACAGTTGGCGCCCACCGTGGGGCCAGCGCTCGGTGGTGTTGAGTTTTCAAAGGGCTCTCTCCCAGGGATCGAGGGGTACGCTGTTGGCAGGATGACCAAGAGTCGCCGCGGCCGGCTCTACATCGACGACGCCGGCTGGGGCCCCAAGGCCGACTCAATCGAGTATGGTTTCCGGGTCCCCATCGGCGGAATCCACATCTTCATCGGCAAGATCGGCGGATCTGAACCCGGGCTGAACATCTGCACCGACATCGTCGAGCCGTCCCGGCACGAGCAACCCGCCCGGCGTGTGCAACCCGCCCGGCGCGTGCAACCTATCCGTGCTAACCCGGGCAGGAACCATGTCTTCGTCGGCTTCACCCAGGGCATGGAGCTTGGAGATTCTATGTTGCGGGAAGAAACTCTCATCTGCTCAGAGGATGGATCCTCGAGTGGAGAGACGGAATCGATCTATCAGCTTCACAATGGTGGGCTTGGGGGTTATGTCGAGCCTTACCCCGAGTCAGAGTATCATGAGCCGGAGGATTACGAGCCGCCGAACCGCGCTGCCGTCTTCATGGCGGGTTCTGCGCCGGCCCCGAGCAGCACAGCCGCCGGTGCGACCGGGTCTGGGGCTGGCAGGCCGCCGGCTCAGGTTCTTCTGGATCTGATGAACGAGCTTACAACCCTAATGGAAACTGAGGTCACTGCCACAAACCAAGCGGCCCGTAATGCGGAGATCACAAGGTTGAAGAATCAGATGGCCGGAGTCCAACAGGAAATCAGTGAGCTGAGGGATCAGATGGATGCTGAGGCGGAGCGCCTTAGGGCGGATGCTTTTTGCCTTGAGTTAGAGCAGCAGTCTGCAGCGGCGGTTCATCGAATGAGGCATCAATCCCGCTTCCCGGATCAGTATGAAGCTAGGAATCTTTTTAACACGCCAGGGACGGGACGGAACGCGCCTTTGACCGTAACCCGGACGGCGGAAGTACCTGGAAGCCGGGCGGCGGTTCAGCATCAGCAGCCAGACCCGCCCCGACGGAACCAAAACCTGCCACCGTCTTTTCCAACACCGCCGGGTCATTATTCTAACCCGGCGGAAAACATGGTGGCAGCGGCAACCAGGCTTGATACAATCCCAATCCCCGATGAGGCGCCCTTCGCAGAGGAGGTGCGGAATGCCATCGGATACCTGCGGACGGCGGTGGCCCAGCAGGAGAAGTACACTTATAGCCGGAGTCGCGTGCACTCAATCCCCATCCCCAGCCACAGCTACAGCCGGCGTTATGAGTCGCCGGCGGTTTCTAGCAGTGAACGATGTCGGAACCCGCCGCGAGTTGATCGGGCGGCTCTGGATGCTCAGGCGCTGGTGGATCGGGCAAGAGCACAGCGAGAAGCGGCGGCTCTGGCGGCGGCGGCGGCTTATCAGGAACCCACAGTTGCACCTTCCGTCTCAGTAGGAGCAGGAGCAACCTCCAGGGCTGTGGGAGTGCCATGCTTAGCGCCGGCTTTGCGGAATGAACGTCTGCCAAAGGATTTCAAGGGTCCTCGTAAGGTTCCCAATTATACTGCTGACCTACCTCCGGAGGCTTGGATTGAAAGCTATGAGCTAGCCATGGAGATGTTAGACGTCAGTGATGCAGTATGCGCCAAATATTTCATCATGATGCTGGAAGGGCCGGCTCGCACGTGGTTGAAGGGTTTGCCACCCAACACCATTAATTCCTGGGCCGAACTAAAGGCAAAATTCATCAAAAATTTCCAAGGAACGTGCAAGCAGCCCATGATGATTGTAGATTTGGACCATTGTGTGCAGCGTGAAGACGAGTCGGCTCATCACTGGGTCCGGCGGGTCTCCACCATCATCCACTCTTCTGAGCAGATTACGGCGGCTCAAGCGGTTTTGATTCTAGAGAAGAATTGTCACTTCACGCCTTTGAAGCAGAAGCTTGGCCGGCTCAAACGCTCATGCCAAGACATGGGGGAGCTCATGGCGGCTCTCACCAAGTATGCAGACTCTGACAACACGAAAGACCCAGGCTCTGATGATGAGAAATCAGGTCAGGGGAAGAAAGGCAACAATGGCAAGGGTCAACAGCAAAGCGCGGCTGGAAGTAGCAACCCGGGCAAGCGGAAGCACCCGGACGGCAGGTCAGAACTAGTGGCGAACACCAGCGCTGGGAACAACCGTGCTAAAGGCAACGGGAACTTCAAGCAGCCTTTTAACAAGGGTAGAGCTCCTTTCAACCTGGAAGAGATGCTCAATAAACCTTGTCCAGAGCATAGCCGGCCCGATAAGCCGGCAGGCCATACATGGAGGAATTGCAGTATTATGCGACAGTTTTGGGATTACAGCCTTCAACAGCATCGTAATAACGGTAATGGTCCATCAGGCTGCTCAGGGCCGGGCGGCTCAGGGGCCGGCTTTGGTGCCGGCGGCTCAGGGTCTGGTTACCAGGCTCAGGGCAACCATGGAGGTCATAATCAACAGTCTGGCGGTGGAGGCCAGCATCAGAATAACCAGTTGGGGTATCAGAGTAACCCGAAACAGCTCAGCGGGGGTCAGTACCATGTTTTTACAACCAGCCTTGACAAGCGAGACCGAAAGGTGCGCAAACGGGCGGTTAACACAGTTATGCCGGCTCTCCCGTAGTATCTAAAGTGGTCTGAGTATGATATAATTTGGAGCAGGGAGGATCACCCGCCGCGTGTTGATAATCCGGGGCAGTTGGCTTTGGTAGTTGCCCCCCAAGTGGGAGGATACGTGTTCACTAAGGTACTTATGGATGGCGGCAGCAGTATCAACATCCTGTACTATGACACTTTCCGCCGGATGAATTTGCTTGACAAGGATCTTAAGCCTTCTTCAACAATCTTTCACGGTGTGGTACCCGGAAAGTCGGCTTATCCAGTCGGTAAGATCTCTTTGGAAGTAGCTTTTGGTGATGAATACAATTACAGGGTGGAGTCATTGTGGTTTGAGGTGGTCAAAATCAAGAGCCCATACCACGCTTTGTTTGGACAGCCGGCTTATGCAAAGTTTACGGCTAGACCCTGCTATGTTTACTTACAGCTCAAGATGCCCAGTTTGAAAGGGACGATTACCGTGCATGGTGATCGGAAGGCGGCTATTGAGTGTGAGGAAGGCGATGCAGCTTACGCAGAGTCAAGTTGTGTTGAAGCGGAACTCAATTTTTATAAGGAAAATGTTGACCCGGCAGATATGACCTCTCTGAAGAAACCCAACACGGAAACTGAGCCGCCCCTCAAGTTCGTGGCAGAAGATACCAAGTTGGTGGAATTTACGCCAGGCGACTTATCACAGCAGTTCACTATTGGGGCCAATATGGACCCCAAATAGGAAAGCGCGCTCATCGAATTCATCCGTGAGAATCGGGACATCTTTGCATGGAAGCCTTCTGACATGCCGGGTGTACCGAGAGAATTCGCTGAGCACCACCTTAATGTGGATCCTAAGTTTAAGCCGGTTAAACAGTTCCTCCGGTGGTTCAATGAAGAGAGACGCAAGGCTATTGGAGAAGAGGTGGCCCGGCTCTTGGCTGCAGGGTTCATTATTGAAGTGTTTCACCCGGAGTGGCTTGCTAACCCGGTGTTGGTACTCAAGAAGAACGGTACGTGGCGTATGTGCGTGGATTACACGGATCTTAACAAAGCGTGCCCGATTGATCCCTTTGCTCTCCCCCGCATTGATCAAATCATTGACGCAACGGCGGGTTGTGAGAGTCTGTGCTTCCTGGATGCTTATTCAGGGTATCATCAGATCAAGATGGCGGTTAAAGACCAAGAGAAGACGGCTTTCATTACGCCTTTTGGTGCTTTCTGTTATGTGTCTATGCCTTTCGGGCTCAAGAGTGCCCAGGCGACTTACCAGCGTTGTGTGCAGAACTGTCTTCATGGTCAAATTGGGCGCAATGTTCATGCCTATGTGGATGATATTGTGGTCAAGTCCAGGAAGAAGGAGACTCTACTTGACGACCTGAAGGAAACGTTCGATAATTTACGGGTTTACAAGATGATGCTTAACCCGGCCAAGTGCGTCTTTGGAGTTCCTGCAGGTAAGCTCTTGGGGTTTCTAGTCTCTGAGCGTGGCATTGAAGCTAATCCGGACAAGATAAAGGCTATTACTTCCCTGTCAGAGCCGGCATGCATCAATGACGTTCAGCGCCTGGCGGGTCGAATCGCTACGTTAAGCCGGTTCATAAGCCGCCTGGGTGAGAAGGCTATTCCTCTGTATCAGATGATGAAGAAAACAGACAACTTTGTCTGGAGTAAGGCGGCGGGTGAGGCGTTCGAAGCACTCAAAAAGCAGCTAACTGAGCCTCCGGTCTTGGCCGCTCTGGCTGAGAAGGAACCTTTGCTCCTCTACGTGGTGGCTAACAATAGAGCAGTCAGCGCCGCGATTGTTGTGGAGCGTAAGGAGGCAGGGAAAGAATACCCGGTTCAGAGGCCGGTTTACTACATCAGTGAAGTACTGATAGAGTCCAAGCAGAGGTACCCGCATTGGCAGAAGCTGATATATGGGGTGTTCATGGCGAATCGTAAGCTGAAGCATTACTTCCTGGGACACCTGATCACCGTGGTTAGCTCTGCCCCATTGGGAGACATAATTCAAAATAGGGAAGCCACTGGTAGGATTGCTAAGTGGGCGTTGGAGCTTGGGCCTCTCAATCTAAAATATGTGCCTCGCACGGCTGTCAAGTCTCAGGCCCTGGTGGACTTTATTAACGACTGGACGGAGTGTCAGTCGCCCAAGGAGAAGCCGGATAACACGTATTGGACAATTCATTTTGATGGATCCAGACAATTAGAAGGCTCGGGGGCTGGAGTTGTCTTAACTTCCCCTAAAGGTGACAAGTTCTGTTATGTGCTAAGGTTAATGTTTCCTTGTACTAACAATACAGCTGAATATGAGGCTTTACTTCATGGCCTCCGTGTGGCTAAGGAGATGAACCTAAGCCGGGTTAGATGCCTCGGCGACTCAGACCTCGTGGCTCAGCAAGTTTCAGGCACATGGGATTCCAAAGACCCAAGGATGGCGGATTATCGTCAGGCGGTGGATGTCATCGCTGGTCACTTCAAGGGCTATCAGGTGGATCATATTGACCGTCGCAAGAACAAGGCGGCTGATGCATTGGCAAGGCTAGGCTCTCAGCGTAAGCCGGTACCGCCTAACGTTTTCTTGGATGTGTTACATCACCCGTCTGTTAAGCTGCCTTCAGAGGAGGGCCTGGCTATACCTGACCCGGAGGGGCAACTGGTGGCGGCTCTGCATGCTATCCCAGACTGGACGTTGCCTTACCTAGCATACTTGGCTCGCGGCGAGTTACCCGAGGATGAGACCTTGGCGAGACAAGTCATAAGGCGATCTAAGTCCATGACTATCATCAATGGCGAGTTACATAAACGCAGCGTCACTGGCGTCTTTCAGCGTTGTGTTTCTCCGGAAGAGGGTAAGGAAATCTTAAATGAAATTCACGCCGGCGACTGTGGTCATCATGCCGGCTCAAAATCTTTGGTGGCCAAGGCTTTCCGGCATGGTTTCTTCTGGCTGACGGCTCATAAGGATGCAGAAGACTTGGTTCTCAACTGCGATGGATGTCAGAAGTTCGGGCGACGTGCTCACGTGCCGGCTCGGGAATTGCAAATGATTCCAATTACCTGGCCGTTTGCGGTCTGGGGGCTTGATATGGCCGGGCCCTTCAAGAGGTCTAAAGACAAGAAGACCCACCTTTTGGTGGCAGTGGATAAGTTTACCAAGTGGGTGGAGGCTGAGCCGGTCGGCAAGTGTGACGCGTCTACGGTGGTTCAATTTCTCAAAAAATTGATCTACCGTTTTGGTTACCCTCACAGTATCATCACGGACAATGGCACAAACCTATCCAAGGGGGCTATGCAGACGTTCTGTGAAAGTGAGCACATCCGGCTTGACGTCTCTGCTGTTGCTCATCCACAATCCAATGGTCAGGCGTAGCGTGCTAACCAGGAGATCTTGAGAGGCATCAAGCCCCGGCTTATGGTTCCTCTACAGCGAACGCCGGGTTGTTGGGTAGAAGAGTTGCCATCAGTTCTATGGAGCATCAGAACTACTCCCAACAGGTTGACAGGCTATACGCCTTTCTTCATGGTTTATGGCGCAGAGTCCGTGTTACCAAGTGATATACGTCATGACTCGCCGCGAGTGGCGGCTTACGTTGAGAAGGATAATGAGACAGCGCGTCAGGACGCGTTAGACGCTTTGGATGAAGAGCGTGATCTGGCGGCGGCTCGATCGGCAATTTATCAACAAGACCTGCGTCGCTATCACAGCCGCAGAGTTAAGACCCGGATGTTTCAAGAAGGCGACTTGGTGTTGCGTTTGATTCAAGATCAGACGGATGCGCACAAGCTATCTCCTCCATGGGAAGGGCCTTTTGTGGTCAGCAGGAATCTCAACAACGGGTCATATTATCTCATTGACGTACGAGACGAGTCAAATACTTCTGGGCAGGAGACCCGCCGGCCGTGGAATATCGCTCATCTGCGGCCTTACTATACTTGAGTCATTGACTCCCACCATTGTATATCATCACTATATATATCACATATATATATATATAATAAAGTTGGCATCCCTGTAAGCCGGGGCCTCTGCCGTTTTTACGTATCTCAGATTGTGCAAAAAGTTGACTCCATCAACAAGGTCATTTGGGGGCTTCCAACCCGCCAGGGTTTAGCTTACACACCCTCTTGATCGGCTCTTCAGCCACCGTAAGGCCGGTTTAGATACCCAAAAAGTTGACTCCGTCAACAAGGTCATTTGGGGGCTTCCAACCCGCCGGGTTTAGCTTACACACCCTCTTGATCGGCTCTTCAGCCACTGCAAGTTTGAGTTAAACCTGCCTGTAAGCTACTGCTGCTCCGCTAGGTGACCCGCCGAACTCTTGCCAGTTAATCTCGACTAGAGACCCTGAGCCGTTCAAAGGAATTGACGGTCACTCTCGCTAGAGACCATGTACTAGTCAAGGTTAAATTGGCGGCTCTTGTCACGTGAGGGCTGGCTTACGGAGAGCGAGGATAAACTCACCCATCTGCTACGTACTCTCCGCTATGTGGCCCGTTCGTACTCTTAAAACAGTTACTCTTTTAAAGACCCTGCACTATTTAAGGTTCAAACGACTGATTTATGTCACGTGAGAAGTAGCTTATGGGCCCTAGGGGTACTCATGCCCTGCTGTGCCTCTTTATGGTTTGTTGTTGCTCTTACCAGTTAATCTCGCCTAGAGACCCTGAGCCGTTCAAAGGAATTGACGGTCACTCTCAATAGAGACCCTGTACTGTTAAGAGTTCAAACAACAAATTCATGCCATAAGAGCCAGCATATGAGTTTTTCAAACAAGCAAGGTCATGAAAGATTTAACAGTTCCGGGTTATGCTTTTTCAAGCCACCCTTACAGCAATACAGGGCATATTCTGTCTTGTTTGTTTTTGCAGGGTTTATCTCCTAAGATAAGTCGCCGTGAAATATGATGAAAACATGATTGTGAGCAGAGCACAAGACAGATACAAGTGCATCGAGTTGTGCAAAGATTTATACGTGCACGATGACACGGATCAGGCAATCAAGTTTTTCTATCCCTATTACAAAATTCCCCAGGGAGCACAAAACACAACGGATTTAAGTTTTTGTACAACTTTCAGTTTCGGCGGCTCAGAAAGCCGGGTTATCAGTTTCAGGCGCAAGTGTTCAGCTCGCTGGCGGGTCATCCTTCGCCGGGTCTTCGACCTCTTCGATCTGAAGATTGTCCACATCCCAGTTGCAGTTTGTTAAAGCTTCAAACCGAGCCTGGTCGAACAGGGGAGACGGGTCAATATCAGGAGCGAAGAGTTGCTTACGGCGTGCAGGAGTCAAGTCCCTGGCTTCAAAGGTTGGGCAGCGCAGTCGTTTGCTGTCTTCGCCATAAGCCGCCTGGTATGAAGACAGGTCCATTTCGTTAACAAGTGTTGATGCGAGCACTCGGGAGGCCTTCCTACATTTGGCATAGTCAGCTTCTGTGAATTCTGAGCCGTCATATTTTCTGGATGGAAACACGTCCATCATTTCTTCAGCAGTCAGTTCAGGAGCAAAGGCCAGAGACCGTCTTAGCGTGGCCATGGCTCCCTGCCTGGCGGCTGATCGTTTGAGTTCCTCAATCTGTTTGGGCAGAGTTGATAAGAGTTCTATCACTCCCTTCATATATTTGGGGATGCTCTTCTCAGTCAACATCGCCTTGATGGTGCAAAGGGTCCCGCAGTAGAGCTGTTCTGCCAAGGAGTATACTGCTTTCAGCTTTAACAAGCTGTCAGAAGATAATTGGTGGCTTCTTTGACCTGCAAGGAAGTTAAGCATTGTAAGCCGCCCACACAGTTTTTCAACAAGGCAAGGAAATTTTTAAGTCTTCAGTACTTACCAAAGATAGCAGAAGTCATTCTGGATATATGACGTTTGAGGGTTTGCAGTTCTTCTGACACAAATTTAAGTCGTTCCTCAGCATCATATGCGCGTTTGGTCAGGGCGGCTTGTTCAGATTCAGCAGTTTTCTTGAAAGCAGCAAAGTCAGCTTGGGTCTTCTCAAGTTCTTCCACGGCAACTCGCCATTTCTTTTCTGTCTCATACCTGGCGGTTTGTTGCGCAGCAAGGCTTTCTTTTACGCCGGTCAGATCAGACTCGGCCGCTTCCAAGGCTTCCTGTATTGCACAACAACAAAACAGTTCAGGAGGTTCAAGTCGCCAGGATGAGATATTCGTAGATGATTGATGAAGCTGTTATGCTACAAGTCTCAAGCAGATTGCAAACAATATACTTGACACTTGGGGGCTAATGTCTGTGTTTTCTCTCCAAGTCTACAATGAAGTTCCGGCTCATCTTCGTCAAGGTTACGCCGGCACTTGGGGGCTACACACGGCGCTTTCCAAGTCTACAGTGAAATTCCGGCTCATCATTTTTATAATGACCCGGACTTGGGGGCTACAATTGGATCAATTTTTCAACTCAGTACCGGTTTAATATCTATATTAACTCGATACTTGGGGGCTACAAGTTAAGCAATTTGAATTATGACGTGGATTGTAAGACCCGGTCTACTATTTGCAATACTAAACCAGCTCTTGGGGGCTACATAAGGGTATAAGGAAAAGCAAGAGAGGAGGAGTACCTCATATTTCTTTTTCATCAGTCGAACAAGCTTCAACTCCATGTTGCGGCTTGTGGAGAGGCGATTCAGATAACCAGCATGAAGTTCATCTGCAGTCATTTTTTCCAACACGGGGAATTCAAATTCAAGCTTTTCTGGTGAGTTTGCTACAGCCTTGCTGGTGTGTCTTGTCAGTACATGAGGTTCGGGAGATTGATAACCCGTCCCAGTGATGAGGACGTCTGGAAGAATTGTGTCTTCGGCGGCTGTTGAAGGGCTGGGCGGTTTAGGATCAGCCTATGGAGGGCTTTCAGGAGTAGCCATGTTGTCATCAGCTGGCTCAGAGGGCTGAGGAGCGTTGTCAGGCGCATCTGTCCTAGCCTCAGTAGGCTTAGTACGCGTTGCTAGGGAGTCCGGCTCAGCAAGTTCCGGTTCTTGGGCGGCAGGAGCAGTGGTAGACCCGCCTGTCTTTCTTCGTTTCGCTTGAGCCCTGGAAGCACAAAGATTGTTACATAATGGACAAGGGTGGTAAAAGGTATGGTGCAAGTACAAAAGTACGCACTCCGGGTTGATCTTCAGAGGAGGCAGCTTGGATGTAGTCGAGTCGCCAGACGAAGGGGGCGATTCCTGGAAAAGTTACGACGGTAAAAACAGAGTAAGGTTATAATGCAAGATCCTTAGAAATTGGACTTGGTTAAAAGAATACCTCAGCAGGCCGTTTCCGAGGAGCCGGAGAGTTTGGCAAGCCGGTCAAAAGTTCTTCAGAACCGGTGCTCCGGGTTTGACGTCTGGAGGTGTGCTGTTGCTTTTTCAAAAGAAAGTTGGGTCTAAATAAGCAAGAGGATGAGAAAATGGGACTTTCCGGATGACCCGCCGTATTCTCTCTGGGGGAAAGTTTTCTGAGTCAGAGGGAATGTAAGTTACCTCAGGAGCGTCTGCGTGGCTTGTCTCCGTTTCATCCTGTGAATAATTATTTTCAATAAGTTGCATAAAGAGACGGCCAAGGGAGTCAAGTTTTACCTCCGAGTCATCAAGCTCAGGAGTTTCCTGAGCGGAAGGTTTCTTCTTCTGGGCGCGAGTTTTACCCGCCTTAGGCTTCCTCACAGGAGGATTGTACTTCTTCTTCCAGAAAGCAGAGCCGACCTGTGCATAAGCCGACAAAAAGATTAAAAGGAGCAAGCTAAAAGATCAAGACAAGGATGACCAGTTTTGTGAAAAAGAGTTTCTTACAGCTGGAGCCGGGTTCTTGACGCAAAAAGGCTTCAGCCCAGTTTTATTACAAGCCTCTTGCTTTTCGCCAAGAAGAGACTTGACAGAAGTGTTGATGTCTTGTTCTGTCAGGGGGGTGGCGTTGAAGCAGAGGGAGTCGTTGGGTTCCCCCGTAAATTCGTGCATAAGCCGGTTACGCTGGCTCAGTGGCAAGATTTTCCAGCTGACCCAGCATCGGGTTAAATCGACGCCAGTCAAGCCATTCGCCATTAAGGCTCTGACCTTTGCGAAGGCCGGAGCGTATTTTACTCGCTCTGCGGCGGACATCCGGTCTGGGAGTTCTCCGGAGTTGGGAAGCCGGGTAGGACGATAACCCGGCAGCGGATTCTCTCCTTCTGGAGAAGTGTCCTTGCAGTAAAACCAGGATTTGTTCCAATCCTTGGGGTGACTTGGCAAGGTAGCTGCCGGATAGGGCAAATCTCTCCGTCTCTGGATAGAAACGCCGCCAAGCTCCAAACTTGGCCCAGCCGCCACTTCAGTTTGGCGGTTGACGTAATGGTAATCACGGAAGAGGTCAACAGACGGCTCCTCTTGCAGGTAAACCTCACATAAGACTTGAAACTGACAAATGTTGGTGACAGAGTTTGGACCTATGTCTTGAGGGTGAAGCTTGAAGGAGTGAAGAACGTCCCGGAAAAACTTTGACCCGGGCGGGCTAAAACCACGAAGGAGGTGATCAGTGAATACAACAGCTTCTCCTTCCTGAGGTTTAGGTCTTTTTTCTGATCCGGGAACCCGCCACTGTATAACGTCTTGAGCCGGCAAAATGCCCGATTCCACGAAGTCGAGCAGAAGCTGCTCGGTGACTCCGGAGCCAACCCAATTACAAGACGCCGATGCTCTTGACATGGCGGCGGGTTAAACTGTGAAAAGATGCAGAATATGGCGGGTTAGAGAAACGTCAAATGGTTAACGCAGCTATGGTTAGCATGAGGGTGAGGCGCTAAGCCGCCAACCTATTTTATCAGAGAGCCGGCAATGCATCGGCGGGTTAGGTGAACAAGGCAATACTAAAAATATTGTTAAGTGTGGATAAAAAAGTTTCACACAATGCAACCATAGCTGCAAGATCTACAGGCGAAGATAAAATGAAATCTATCCATGACCTAAAAACAGCAGTGGAAAAATAGGTGGTCAGCACGCGAAGAAGATTGGTATGCAGATCTAAAACGAGTGGGCATTGACATTAAAGGGGTGACCGCAGCGGATAGACAGCGTTATGATATTCAAGGGGAAGACTCGCCGCCAAGTGAGTTTGAAGATTGACATGAACAGGCTCAAATCAATCTGGGGCCTAATGTTGGGGATATAACCCCGTGGTAAGACCCGCCCAAGAGGGGTCGGGTCATACCTGGCGGCTCATAGTTAAGACCCATAAGGTGGGCCAGAAGATGAAGGCCAGGCCGCATGGCGGCTTACCAGGCGGGCCAAGACGAAGGCCCAGAAACAGAAGATGGTATGAGATCCGGGCGGTTAAGCCGCCCGGAGACGGCTTGCTCAAGGAGGCAAGGCGGCTTAGAGACAGGATTGACTACGTTGTAAGAGTCAGTTTAGGACTCGTGTAACCCAGGGCCTCGACCTCCTATATAAAGGCGAGGCCCTGGGGCGGCTTAGAGAGAGACCAATTGATCGAGAGCTAGGTCAAGAGAATCCGCTCCCTTGTAATCGATACTCCAATCAATTCAACACAAGCAGGACGTAGGCTTTTACCTCTTCTTGAGGGGCCGAACCTGGGTAAACTCGTGTCCCTCGTCTCGACCAACCCCTTTGAGTCCACCGCCTTAGCGATGGCCTCGAACCTAAGTCTTCGGACATCTGCCGTGACAAAACCACGACAGTTGGCGCCCACCGTGGGGCCAGCGCTCGGTGGTGTTGAGTTTTCAAAGGGCTCTCTCCCAGGGATCGAGGGGTACGCTGTTGGCAGGATGACCAAGAGTCGCCGCGGCCGGCTCTACATCGACGACGCCGGCTGGGGCCCCAAGGCCGACTCAATCGAGTATGGTTTCCGGGTCCCCATCGGCGGAATCCACATCTTCATCGGCAAGATCGGCGGATCTGAACCCGGGCTGAACATCTGCACCGACATCGTCGAGCCGTCCCGGCACGAGCAACCCGCCCGGCGTGTGCAACCCGCCCGGCGCGTGCAACCTATCCGTGCTAACCCGGGCAGGAACCATGTCTTCGTCGGCTTCACCCAGGGCATGGAGCTTGGAGATTCTATGTTGCGGGAAGAAACTCTCATCTGCTCAGAGGATGGATCCTCGAGTGGAGAGACGGAATCGATCTATCAGCTTCACAATGGTGGGCTTGGGGGTTATGTCGAGCCTTACCCCGAGTCAGAGTATCATGAGCCGGAGGATTACGAGCCGCCGAACCGCGCTGCCGTCTTCATGGCGGGTTCTGCGCCGGCCCCGAGCAGCACAGCCGCCGGTGCGACCGGGTCTGGGGCTGGCAGGCCGCCGGCTCAGGTTCTTCTGGATCTGATGAACGAGCTTACAACCCTAATGGAAACTGAGGTCACTGCCACAAACCAAGCGGCCCGTAATGCGGAGATCACAAGGTTGAAGAATCAGATGGCCGGAGTCCAACAGGAAATCAGTGAGCTGAGGGATCAGATGGATGCTGAGGCGGAGCGCCTTAGGGCGGATGCTTTTTGCCTTGAGTTAGAGCAGCAGTCTGCAGCGGCGGTTCATCGAATGAGGCATCAATCCCGCTTCCCGGATCAGTATGAAGCTAGGAATCTTTTTAACACGCCAGGGACGGGACGGAACGCGCCTTTGACCGTAACCCGGACGGCGGAAGTACCTGGAAGCCGGGCGGCGGTTCAGCATCAGCAGCCAGACCCGCCCCGACGGAACCAAAACCTGCCACCGTCTTTTCCAACACCGCCGGGTCATTATTCTAACCCGGCGGAAAACATGGTGGCAGCGGCAACCAGGCTTGATACAATCCCAATCCCCGATGAGGCGCCCTTCGCAGAGGAGGTGCGGAATGCCATCGGATACCTGCGGACGGCGGTGGCCCAGCAGGAGAAGTACACTTATAGCCGGAGTCGCGTGCACTCAATCCCCATCCCCAGCCACAGCTACAGCCGGCGTTATGAGTCGCCGGCGGTTTCTAGCAGTGAACGATGTCGGAACCCGCCGCGAGTTGATCGGGCGGCTCTGGATGCTCAGGCGCTGGTGGATCGGGCAAGAGCACAGCGAGAAGCGGCGGCTCTGGCGGCGGCGGCGGCTTATCAGGAACCCACAGTTGCACCTTCCGTCTCAGTAGGAGCAGGAGCAACCTCCAGGGCTGTGGGAGTGCCATGCTTAGCGCCGGCTTTGCGGAATGAACGTCTGCCAAAGGATTTCAAGGGTCCTCGTAAGGTTCCCAATTATACTGCTGACCTACCTCCGGAGGCTTGGATTGAAAGCTATGAGCTAGCCATGGAGATGTTAGACGTCAGTGATGCAGTATGCGCCAAATATTTCATCATGATGCTGGAAGGGCCGGCTCGCACGTGGTTGAAGGGTTTGCCACCCAACACCATTAATTCCTGGGCCGAACTAAAGGCAAAATTCATCAAAAATTTCCAAGGAACGTGCAAGCAGCCCATGATGATTGTAGATTTGGACCATTGTGTGCAGCGTGAAGACGAGTCGGCTCATCACTGGGTCCGGCGGGTCTCCACCATCATCCACTCTTCTGAGCAGATTACGGCGGCTCAAGCGGTTTTGATTCTAGAGAAGAATTGTCACTTCACGCCTTTGAAGCAGAAGCTTGGCCGGCTCAAACGCTCATGCCAAGACATGGGGGAGCTCATGGCGGCTCTCACCAAGTATGCAGACTCTGACAACACGAAAGACCCAGGCTCTGATGATGAGAAATCAGGTCAGGGGAAGAAAGGCAACAATGGCAAGGGTCAACAGCAAAGCGCGGCTGGAAGTAGCAACCCGGGCAAGCGGAAGCACCCGGACGGCAGGTCAGAACTAGTGGCGAACACCAGCGCTGGGAACAACCGTGCTAAAGGCAACGGGAACTTCAAGCAGCCTTTTAACAAGGGTAGAGCTCCTTTCAACCTGGAAGAGATGCTCAATAAACCTTGTCCAGAGCACAGCCGGCCCGATAAGCCGGCAGGCCATACATGGAGGAATTGCAGTATTATGCGACAGTTTTGGGATTACAGCCTTCAACAGCATCGTAATAACGGTAATGGTCCATCAGGCTGCTCAGGGCCGGGCGGCTCAGGGGCCGGCTTTGGTGCCGGCGGCTCAGGGTCTGGTTACCAGGCTCAGGGCAACCATGGAGGTCATAATCAACAGTCTGGCGGTGGAGGCCAGCATCAGAATAACCAGTTGGGGTATCAGAGTAACCCGAAACAGCTCAGCGGGGGTCAGTACCATGTTTTTACAACCAGCCTTGACAAGCGAGACCGAAAGGTGCGCAAACGGGCGGTTAACACAGTTATGCCGGCTCTCCCGTAGTATCTAAAGTGGTCTGAGTATGATATAATTTGGAGCAGGGAGGATCACCCGCCGCGTGTTGATAATCCGGGGCAGTTGGCTTTGGTAGTTGCCCCCCAAGTGGGAGGATACGTGTTCACTAAGGTACTTATGGATGGCGGCAGCAGTATCAACATCCTGTACTATGACACTTTCCGCCGGATGAATTTGCTTGACAAGGATCTTAAGCCTTCTTCAACAATCTTTCACGGTGTGGTACCCGGAAAGTCGGCTTATCCAGTCGGTAAGATCTCTTTGGAAGTAGCTTTTGGTGATGAATACAATTACAGGGTGGAGTCATTGTGGTTTGAGGTGGTCAAAATCAAGAGCCCATACCACGCTTTGTTTGGACAGCCGGCTTATGCAAAGTTTACGGCTAGACCCTGCTATGTTTACTTACAGCTCAAGATGCCCAGTTTGAAAGGGACGATTACCGTGCATGGTGATCGGAAGGCGGCTATTGAGTGTGAGGAAGGCGATGCAGCTTACGCAGAGTCAAGTTGTGCTGAAGCGGAACTCAATTTTTATAAGGAAAATGTTGACCCGGCAGATATGACCTCTCTGAAGAAACCCAACACGGAAACTGAGCCGCCCCTCAAGTTCGTGGCAGAAGATACCAAGTTGGTGGAATTTACGCCAGGCGACTTATCACAGCAGTTCACTATTGGGGCCAATATGGACCCCAAATAGGAAAGCGCGCTCATCGAATTCATCCGTGAGAATCGGGACATCTTTGCATGGAAGCCTTCTGACATGCCGGGTGTACCGAGAGAATTCGCTGAGCACCACCTTAATGTGGATCCTAAGTTTAAGCCGGTTAAACAGTTCCTCCGGTGGTTCAATGAAGAGAGACGCAAGGCTATTGGAGAAGAGGTGGCCCGGCTCTTGGCTGCAGGGTTCATTATTGAAGTGTTTCACCCGGAGTGGCTTGCTAACCCGGTGTTGGTACTCAAGAAGAACGGTACGTGGCGTATGTGCGTGGATTACACGGATCTTAACAAAGCGTGCCCGATTGATCCCTTTGCTCTCCCCCGCATTGATCAAATCATTGACGCAACGGCGGGTTGTGAGAGTCTGTGCTTCCTGGATGCTTATTCAGGGTATCATCAGATCAAGATGGCGGTTAAAGACCAAGAGAAGACGGCTTTCATTACGCCTTTTGGTGCTTTCTGTTATGTGTCTATGCCTTTCGGGCTCAAGAGTGCCCAGGCGACTTACCAGCGTTGTGTGCAGAACTGTCTTCATGGTCAAATTGGGCGCAATGTTCATGCCTATGTGGATGATATTGTGGTCAAGTCCAGGAAGAAGGAGACTCTACTTGACGACCTGAAGGAAACGTTCGATAATTTACGGGTTTACAAGATGATGCTTAACCCGGCCAAGTGCGTCTTTGGAGTTCCTGCAGGTAAGCTCTTGGGGTTTCTAGTCTCTGAGCGTGGCATTGAAGCTAATCCGGACAAGATAAAGGCTATTACTTCCCTGTCAGAGCCGGCATGCATCAATGACGTTCAGCGCCTGGCGGGTCGAATCGCTACGTTAAGCCGGTTCATAAGCCGCCTGGGTGAGAAGGCTATTCCTCTGTATCAGATGATGAAGAAAACAGACAACTTTGTCTGGAGTAAGGCGGCGGGTGAGGCGTTCGAAGCACTCAAAAAGCAGCTAACTGAGCCTCCGGTCTTGGCCGCTCTGGCTGAGAAGGAACCTTTGCTCCTCTACGTGGTGGCTAACAATAGAGCAGTCAGCGCCGCGATTGTTGTGGAGCGTAAGGAGGCAGGGAAAGAATACCCGGTTCAGAGGCCGGTTTACTACATCAGTGAAGTACTGATAGAGTCCAAGCAGAGGTACCCGCATTGGCAGAAGCTGATATATGGGGTGTTCATGGCGAATCGTAAGCTGAAGCATTACTTCCTGGGACACCTGATCACCGTGGTTAGCTCTGCCCCATTGGGAGACATAATTCAAAATAGGGAAGCCACTGGTAGGATTGCTAAGTGGGCGTTGGAGCTTGGGCCTCTCAATCTAAAATATGTGCCTCGCACGGCTGTCAAGTCTCAGGCCCTGGTGGACTTTATTAACGACTGGACGGAGTGTCAGTCGCCCAAGGAGAAGCCGGATAACACGTATTGGACAATTCATTTTGATGGATCCAGACAATTAGAAGGCTCGGGGGCTGGAGTTGTCTTAACTTCCCCTAAAGGTGACAAGTTCTGTTATGTGCTAAGGTTAATGTTTCCTTGTACTAACAATACAGCTGAATATGAGGCTTTACTTCATGGCCTCCGTGTGGCTAAGGAGATGAACCTAAGCCGGGTTAGATGCCTCGGCGACTCAGACCTCGTGGCTCAGCAAGTTTCAGGCACATGGGATTCCAAAGACCCAAGGATGGCGGATTATCGTCAGGCGGTGGATGTCATCGCTGGTCACTTCAAGGGCTATCAGGTGGATCATATTGACCGTCGCAAGAACAAGGCGGCTGATGCATTGGCAAGGCTAGGCTCTCAGCGTAAGCCGGTACCGCCTAACGTTTTCTTGGATGTGTTACATCACCCGTCTGTTAAGCTGCCTTCAGAGGAGGGCCTGGCTATACCTGACCCGGAGGGGCAACTGGTGGCGGCTCTGCATGCTATCCCAGACTGGACGTTGCCTTACCTAGCATACTTGGCTCGCGGCGAGTTACCCGAGGATGAGACCTTGGCGAGACAAGTCATAAGGCGATCTAAGTCCATGACTATCATCAATGGCGAGTTACATAAACGCAGCGTCACTGGCGTCTTTCAGCGTTGTGTTTCTCCGGAAGAGGGTAAGGAAATCTTAAATGAAATTCACGCCGGCGACTGTGGTCATCATGCCGGCTCAAAATCTTTGGTGGCCAAGGCTTTCCGGCATGGTTTCTTCTGGCTGACGGCTCATAAGGATGCAGAAGACTTGGTTCTCAACTGCGATGGATGTCAGAAGTTCGGGCGACGTGCTCACGTGCCGGCTCGGGAATTGCAAATGATTCCAATTACCTGGCCGTTTGCGGTCTGGGGGCTTGATATGGCCGGGCCCTTCAAGAGGTCTAAAGACAAGAAGACCCACCTTTTGGTGGCAGTGGATAAGTTTACCAAGTGGGTGGAGGCTGAGCCGGTCGGCAAGTGTGACGCGTCTACGGTGGTTCAATTTCTCAAAAAATTGATCTACCGTTTTGGTTACCCTCACAGTATCATCACGGACAATGGCACAAACCTATCCAAGGGGGCTATGCAGACGTTCTGTGAAAGTGAGCACATCCGGCTTGACGTCTCTGCTGTTGCTCATCCACAATCCAATGGTCAGGCGTAGCGTGCTAACCAGGAGATCTTGAGAGGCATCAAGCCCCGGCTTATGGTTCCTCTACAGCAAACGCCGGGTTGTTGGGTAGAAGAGTTGCCATCAGTTCTATGGAGCATCAGAACTACTCCCAACAGGTTGACAGGCTATACGCCTTTCTTCATGGTTTATGGCGCAGAGTCCGTGTTACCAAGTGATATACGTCATGACTCGCCGCGAGTGGCGGCTTACGTTGATAAGGATAATGAGACAGCGCGTCAGGACGCGTTAGACGCTTTGGATGAAGAGCGTGATCTGGCGGCGGCTCGATCGGCAATTTATCAACAAGACCTGCGTCGCTATCACAGCCGCAGAGTTAAGACCCGGATGTTTCAAGAAGGCGACTTGGTGTTGCGTTTGATTCAAGATCAGACGGATGCGCACAAGCTATCTCCTCCATGGGAAGGGCCTTTTGTGGTCAGCAGGAATCTCAACAACGGGTCATATTATCTCATTGACGTACGAGACGAGTCAAATACTTCTGGGCAGGAGACCCGCCGGCCGTGGAATATCGCTCATCTGCGGCCTTACTATACTTGAGTCATTGACTCCCACCATTGTATATCATCACTATATATATCACATATATATATATATAATAAAGTTGGCATCCCTGTAAGCCGGGGCCTCTGCCGTTTTTACGTATCTCAGATTGTGCAAAAAGTTGACTCCATCAACAAGGTCATTTGGGGGCTTCCAACCCGCCAGGGTTTAGCTTACACACCCTCTTGATCGGCTCTTCAGCCACCGTAAGGCCGGTTTAGATACCCAAAAAGTTGACTCCGTCAACAAGGTCATTTGGGGGCTTCCAACCCGCCGGGTTTAGCTTACACACCCTCTTGATCGGCTCTTCAGCCACTGCAAGTTTGAGTTAAACCTGCCTGTAAGCTACTGCTGCTCCGCTAGGTGACCCGCCGAACTCTTGCCAGTTAATCTCGACTAGAGACCCTGAGCCGTTCAAAGGAATTGACGGTCACTCTCGCTAGAGACCATGTACTAGTCAAGGTTAAATTGGCGGCTCTTGTCACGTGAGGGCTGGCTTACGGAGAGCGAGGATAAACTCACCCATCTGCTACGTACTCTCCGCTATGTGGCCCGTTCGTACTCTTAAAACAGTTACTCTTTTAAAGACCCTGCACTATTTAAGGTTCAAACGACTGATTTATGTCACGTGAGAAGTAGCTTATGGGCCCTAGGGGTACTCATGCCCTGCTGTGCCTCTTTATGGTTTGTTGTTGCTCTTACCAGTTAATCTCGCCTAGAGACCCTGAGCCGTTCAAAGGAATTGACGGTCACTCTCAATAGAGACCCTGTACTGTTAAGAGTTCAAACAACAAATTCATGCCATAAGAGCCAGCATATGAGTTTTTCAAACAAGCAAGGTCATGAAAGATTTAACAGTTCCGGGTTATGCTTTTTCAAGCCACCCTTACAGCAATACAGGGCATATTCTGTCTTGTTTGTTTTTGCAGGGTTTATCTCCTAAGATAAGTCGCCGTGAAATATGATGAAAACATGATTGTGAGCAGAGCACAAGACAGATACAAGTGCATCGAGTTGTGCAAAGATTTATACGTGCACGATGACACGGATCAGGCAATCAAGTTTTTCTATCCCTATTACAAAATTCCCCAGGGAGCACAAAACACAACGGATTTAAGTTTTTGTACAACTTTCAGTTTCGGCGGCTCAGAAAGCCGGGTTATCAGTTTCAGGCGCAAGTGTTCAGCTCGCTGGCGGGTCATCCTTCGCCGGGTCTTCGACCTCTTCGATCTGAAGATTGTCCACATCCCAGTTGCAGTTTGTTAAAGCTTCAAACCGAGCCTGGTCGAACAGGGGAGACGGGTCAATATCAGGAGCGAAGAGTTGCTTACGGCGTGCAGGAGTCAAGTCCCTGGCTTCAAAGGTTGGGCAGCGCAGTCGTTTGCTGTCTTCGCCATAAGCCGCCTGGTATGAAGACAGGTCCATTTCGTTAACAAGTGTTGATGCGAGCACTCGGGAGGCCTTCCTACATTTGGCATAGTCAGCTTCTGTGAATTCTGAGCCGTCATATTTTCTGGATGGAAACACGTCCATCATTTCTTCAGCAGTCAGTTCAGGAGCAAAGGCCAGAGACCGTCTTAGCGTGGCCATGGCTCCCTGCCTGGCGGCTGATCGTTTGAGTTCCTCAATCTGTTTGGGCAGAGTTGATAAGAGTTCTATCACTCCCTTCATATATTTGGGGATGCTCTTCTCAGTCAACATCGCCTTGATGGTGCAAAGGGTCCCGCAGTAGAGCTGTTCTGCCAAGGAGTATACTGCTTTCAGCTTTAACAAGCTGTCAGAAGATAATTGGTGGCTTCTTTGACCTGCAAGGAAGTTAAGCATTGTAAGCCGCCCACACAGTTTTTCAACAAGGCAAGGAAATTTTTAAGTCTTCAGTACTTACCAAAGATAGCAGAAGTCATTCTGGATATATGACGTTTGAGGGTTTGCAGTTCTTCTGACACAAATTTAAGTCGTTCCTCAGCATCATATGCGCGTTTGGTCAGGGCGGCTTGTTCAGATTCAGCAGTTTTCTTGAAAGCAGCAAAGTCAGCTTGGGTCTTCTCAAGTTCTTCCACGGCAACTCGCCATTTCTTTTCTGTCTCATACCTGGCGGTTTGTTGCGCAGCAAGGCTTTCTTTTACGCCGGTCAGATCAGACTCGGCCGCTTCCAAGGCTTCCTGTATTGCACAACAACAAAACAGTTCAGGAGGTTCAAGTCGCCAGGATGAGATATTCGTAGATGATTGATGAAGCTGTTATGCTACAAGTCTCAAGCAGATTGCAAACAATATACTTGACACTTGGGGGCTAATGTCTGTGTTTTCTCTCCAAGTCTACAATGAAGTTCCGGCTCATCTTCGTCAAGGTTACGCCGGCACTTGGGGGCTACACACGGCGCTTTCCAAGTCTACAGTGAAATTCCGGCTCATCATTTTTATAATGACCCGGACTTGGGGGCTACAATTGGATCAATTTTTCAACTCAGTACCGGTTTAATATCTATATTAACTCGATACTTGGGGGCTACAAGTTAAGCAATTTGAATTATGACGTGGATTGTAAGACCCGGTCTACTATTTGCAATACTAAACCAGCTCTTGGGGGCTACATAAGGGTATAAGGAAAAGCAAGAGAGGAGGAGTACCTCATATTTCTTTTTCATCAGTCGAACAAGCTTCAACTCCATGTTGCGGCTTGTGGAGAGGCGATTCAGATAACCAGCATGAAGTTCATCTGCAGTCATTTTTTCCAACACGGGGAATTCAAATTCAAGCTTTTCTGGTGAGTTTGCTACAGCCTTGCTGGTGTGTCTTGTCAGTACATGAGGTTCGGGAGATTGATAACCCGTCCCAGTGATGAGGACGTCTGGAAGAATTGTGTCTTCGGCGGCTGTTGAAGGGCTGGGCGGTTTAGGATCAGCCTATGGAGGGCTTTCAGGAGTAGCCATGTTGTCATCAGCTGGCTCAGAGGGCTGAGGAGCGTTGTCAGGCGCATCTGTCCTAGCCTCAGTAGGCTTAGTACGCGTTGCTAGGGAGTCCGGCTCAGCAAGTTCCGGTTCTTGGGCGGCAGGAGCAGTGGTAGACCCGCCTGTCTTTCTTCGTTTCGCTTGAGCCCTGGAAGCACAAAGATTGTTACATAATGGACAAGGGTGGTAAAAGGTATGGTGCAAGTACAAAAGTACGCACTCCGGGTTGATCTTCAGAGGAGGCAGCTTGGATGTAGTCGAGTCGCCAGACGAAGGGGGCGATTCCTGGAAAAGTTACGACGGTAAAAACAGAGTAAGGTTATAATGCAAGATCCTTAGAAATTGGACTTGGTTAAAAGAATACCTCAGCAGGCCGTTTCCGAGGAGCCGGAGAGTTTGGCAAGCCGGTCAAAAGTTCTTCAGAACCGGTGCTCCGGGTTTGACGTCTGGAGGTGTGCTGTTGCTTTTTCAAAAGAAAGTTGGGTCTAAATAAGCAAGAGGATGAGAAAATGGGACTTTCCGGATGACCCGCCGTATTCTCTCTGGGGGAAAGTTTTCTGAGTCAGAGGGAATGTAAGTTACCTCAGGAGCGTCTGCGTGGCTTGTCTCCGTTTCATCCTGTGAATAATTATTTTCAATAAGTTGCATAAAGAGACGGCCAAGGGAGTCAAGTTTTACCTCCGAGTCATCAAGCTCAGGAGTTTCCTGAGCGGAAGGTTTCTTCTTCTGGGCGCGAGTTTTACCCGCCTTAGGCTTCCTCACAGGAGGATTGTACTTCTTCTTCCAGAAAGCAGAGCCGACCTGTGCATAAGCCGACAAAAAGATTAAAAGGAGCAAGCTAAAAGATCAAGACAAGGATGACCAGTTTTGTGAAAAAGAGTTTCTTACAGCTGGAGCCGGGTTCTTGACGCAAAAAGGCTTCAGCCCAGTTTTATTACAAGCCTCTTGCTTTTCGCCAAGAAGAGACTTGACAGAAGTGTTGATGTCTTGTTCTGTCAGGGGGGTGGCGTTGAAGCAGAGGGAGTCGTTGGGTTCCCCCGTAAATTCGTGCATAAGCCGGTTACGCTGGCTCAGTGGCAAGATTTTCCAGCTGACCCAGCATCGGGTTAAATCGACGCCAGTCAAGCCATTCGCCATTAAGGCTCTGACCTTTGCGAAGGCCGGAGCGTATTTTACTCGCTCTGCGGCGGACATCCGGTCTGGGAGTTCTCCGGAGTTGGGAAGCCGGGTAGGACGATAACCCGGCAGCGGATTCTCTCCTTCTGGAGAAGTGTCCTTGCAGTAAAACCAGGATTTGTTCCAATCCTTGGGGTGACTTGGCAAGGTAGCTGCCGGATAGGGCAAATCTCTCCGTCTCTGGATAGAAACGCCGCCAAGCTCCAAACTTGGCCCAGCCGCCACTTCAGTTTGGCGGTTGACGTAATGGTAATCACGGAAGAGGTCAACAGACGGCTCCTCTTGCAGGTAAACCTCACATAAGACTTGAAACTGACAAATGTTGGTGACAGAGTTTGGACCTATGTCTTGAGGGTGAAGCTTGAAGGAGTGAAGAACGTCCCGGAAAAACTTTGACCCGGGCGGGCTAAAACCACGAAGGAGGTGATCAGTGAATACAACAGCTTCTCCTTCCTGAGGTTTAGGTCTTTTTTCTGATCCGGGAACCCGCCACTGTATAACGTCTTGAGCCGGCAAAATGCCCGATTCCACGAAGTCGAGCAGAAGCTGCTCGGTGACTCCGGAGCCAACCCAATTACAAGACGCCGATGCTCTTGACATGGCGGCGGGTTAAACTGTGAAAAGATGCAGAATATGGCGGGTTAGAGAAACGTCAAATGGTTAACGCAGCTATGGTTAGCATGAGGGTGAGGCGCTAAGCCGCCAACCTATTTTATCAGAGAGCCGGCAATGCATCGGCGGGTTAGGTGAACAAGGCAATACTAAAAATATTGTTAAGTGTGGATAAAAAAGTTTCACACAATGCAACCATAGCTGCAAGATCTACAGGCGAAGATAAAATGAAATCTATCCATGACCTAAAAACAGCAGTGGAAAAATAGGTGGTCAGCACGCGAAGAAGATTGGTATGCAGATCTAAAACGAGTGGGCATTGACATTAAAGGGGTGACCGCAGCGGATAGACAGCGTTATGATATTCAAGGGGAAGACTCGCCGCCAAGTGAGTTTGAAGATTGACATGAACAGGCTCAAATCAATCTGGGGCCTAATGTTGGGGATATAACCCCGTGGTAAGACCCGCCCAAGAGGGGTCGGGTCATACCTGGCGGCTCATAGTTAAGACCCATAAGGTGGGCCAGAAGATGAAGGCCAGGCCGCATGGCGGCTTACCAGGCGGGCCAAGACGAAGGCCCAGAAACAGAAGATGGTATGAGATCCGGGCGGTTAAGCCGCCCGGAGACGGCTTGCTCAAGGAGGCAAGGCGGCTTAGAGACAGGATTGACTACGTTGTAAGAGTCAGTTTAGGACTCGTGTAACCCAGGGCCTCGACCTCCTATATAAAGGCGAGGCCCTGGGGCGGCTTAGAGAGAGACCAATTGATCGAGAGCTAGGTCAAGCGAATCCGCTCCCTTGTAATCGATACTCCAATCAATTCAACACAAGCAGGACGTAGGCTTTTACCTCTTCTTGAGGGGCCGAACCTGGGTAAACTCGTGTCCCTCGTCTCGACCAACCCCTTTGAGTCCACCGCCTTAGCGATGGCCTCGAACCTAAGTCTTCGGACATCTGCCGTGACAAAACCACGACAGCGACGATCGAATCTCGGGCAAGTAACATACCGCTGGACAAAGGGAACTGCATACGGGATTGATTGAATCCTTGGCATCATGGTTCGACCGGTAATGATCTTCGTGGAATATGTGGGAACCAATATGGGCATCCAGGTCCCGTTATTGGTTATTGACCGGAGAGTGTCTCGGTCATGTCTGCATCATTCTCGAACCCGCAGGGTCCGCACGCTTAAGGTTCGATGACGATATAGTATTGACGAGTTATGTATGTTGGTGGCCGAATGTTGTTCGGAGTCCCGGATGAGATCCCGGACGTCACGAGGAGCTCTGGAATGGCCCGGAGGTAAAGATTTGTATATGGGAAGTCATATTTTGGCTACCAGAAAAGTTTCAGGGTTTTCCGGTATTGTACCGGGAAGCTTCTAGAAGGTTCCGGAAACTTCTGGAGGAGTCCGGAAGTCCACCAAGGGTTCCACCAGATCCCAAGGGTTTGCATGGGCTGAGGGGAGGCGTCCTGGCCTTATTGGGCCAGGCGCACAAGTCCCTCAAGGCCCATGCGACTTAGGGGAGGTGGAGAGTCGACCTGTGTATGGAAAGGGAGGGAATTGGACTAGGAGTCCAACTCCTCCCCCTTGGCTGCGCCCTAGGGCTTGGTGGGACTGTTCCCCACGCACCTCCACCTATATATAGAGGGGAGGGGCGCCCCAAGAGGATACACCAAGTCCTTGGCGCCTCTTTCTCTCCCTATATTGTTTTCTCCTCCGTTCGCGATTTCGGTAGCGCTCGGCGTAGCCCTGCCGGGATAGCTCCACCACCATCTCCACCATTCCGTCGTGCTAGTTGAGAACCCATCTACTACTCCGCCCTCGCTCGCTGGATCGAGGAGGCGGAGACGTCATCGAGCTGCACGTGTGATGAAAGCGGAGGTGCCGTACGTTCAGCGCTGGATCGGATTGGATCGTGAAGACTACGACCACATCAACCGCGTTATATACGCTTCCACTTAGTGATCTACAAGGGTATGTAGATACACTCCCCCTCTCGTAGCTATGCATCTCCATGGATAGATCTTGCGTGTGAGTAGGAAATTTTTTGTTTCTCATGCAACGTTCCCCAACAGGTTCCATAGGAAGTTTTACCTAAGGGTCATCGGGATGTAACTAGAAGTGCGGCGGGGGGCGAGATCTGCCCATACTGCGGCTACTAGCAAGGGGCGAAGGCCCTACCTCGCCAGAGCTTCGTCAGAGATAACGGCGGGTACCGAAGATCGGGACGCGACGACAGTGGATTTCCTGCCTCCACAGCCCTACCCCGCACCACGACGACCGCACCAACGTTACACATCCTCCCCTTTCGCCGGCGGACGGGATCCAACCGGAACAGTGACCAGCGGTGAGCAGAGAGAGAGAGAGAGAGAGAGAGAGAGAGAGAGGGAGAGGCCACCGCCATCTTGTGTGAGAGAGTGTGAAGAGACGGACTAACTGCAACAAGCAAAGCATTGAGGCTCCTGCCTATACTTATATATAGTGGAGTGGGAATATTGTTTTCTGGAACCATCCCCATACTTGAAAAGGCAGAGGTAGCATCGGAATCAATGAAGAGTGAAATGATAATTTCTTCGTCTGTGCAACTTACTATGGGAAAGGTGGAGCTTTGTGATTTGGCGGATCATTAGTCATTATTACAGCAACGCTATGACCGGGGTGGGTCTCCCCTGCTGTTCTGCACTCTAATTTTTGGTGCATGACACGTGGAACCGAATGCTTGATGACCCACATGTCCACGAAAGGAAGTAGAAGTCTTTCCAATGACAGAGGGGGAGCAAGCAACCACGTGGTAGAGTGTTGTCCCCTTTGGTTAAGATCTAGGAGTAGTATTCGGCTTCCCCTCCCCCCAAACACCACCGCTTCCATGGATGCGCAGCCCTGTTCTCGTCCTCGTCGTGGCTGGGAGACCATCGACGACGATTCTCTGGGACAGATTTCAAATCACACGGACTTCCTCGCCGTTGCAAGACTCGGCGGTTCCTGCACCAACTACTTCAGGACATTTGTGCGTAAACATTTCGGTGCTTCCATGCGTCCTTGAGGAACATGTTTTCTGGTGGGCCGGTCCAGCGCATCGTGGACGTAGATGCACGATTTCGTCTGTATAGTGCCCTATCTTGGATGGCACGAGCCAAGAATTGTAAGGCACTCGAATTTTGTCCGATGATAAGGTTAGTGATATGGAGTTGAATCATCTATTTTTGAAAAGAAGAATATATTAATACCGCGAAGATACCAATTACACCCAGTCTCTGCACCTACAAGATGTCACAAAGACATCGAGGATGCACATAGCCAAAGGAGAAAATAAAAGAAAGGAAAAAAAAGGTCCCGCCATAGCGATCGACTCCTCTCAACAGCAGCACACATACCACCACCTAAAACAACACCCGGAAGACATAAAAGGTCTTCAAAAGCAACGCCTCCAAGAAGGGAACAGTGCACAAGCGTCGTCGTTTCCTGAACAAAGATCTTAGATTTTCATCCTGGAGAAAGTCTGTACTCTCAAAACAATTCCTTCAGCAAGGCAATCGCCAGCCACAACCAATGAAGGTCAGGCCTAAGGTTTTCACCTTGAAAGTCATGACTTGGCACCCGAGGAGTACCACCAAAAATGAAATCCACGAGTGTTGCCACCCCCACTAACCACTGCTGCTCCTAAGAGTTATTAGACACCTGGCTAACTCCATCGCCTCCAAGGCTCCGTCCGACTAACTGATCCTCCGATCTCTGCCACCATGACCTTTTTCATCGCTGTCCCCACCATGAAAATCGAGAAGCCGATATGTCCCAATGTGTCATCAACCAACAAAGCTTCACACCACGCCCTCAGAACCTCATAGGCTGATATGGACGTGCACGACCAGAATCTAACCGATCTAGTATCGTGAGCAAGATCTTCGGCGGCCGTTCCAGAACACATTGATGTCCAGATCGAGGAGGGCCGATCATGCAGGCAGAAGCCATGATGCGAGAAGAGCATGAGGACCACCACCTTAATCCACGGCAGCAGGCCCCCACGCCGCCCTGATTCAGCCTGCCACCGCCAGGCCAGGTGTCGGCACCATCATGGTGCCTAACAGTCGGCGTCGTCAGGCACCACCGAGCTCCCACCATGACGTTGACCAACCTGGAGAGGAGCAGAGCCCACACCAAGGACAGCCACCGCAGCCGGCGAGGAGCCTTAGGACAGTAGCAGGGAGAAAAGGCCAGGCCACCCACCAGCCAACCGAGCACCGCCGGAGGACGCCGCTCGCGCGCCCGCTCCTCGGGAGAACTCCCGTCAGCGAGATCTGGGACAACCATCTCCATCCCCCCCCCCCCCCCCCCCCCCCCCCAACCAGGCTTCACGGCCACCGACGCGAACGAACGTCGGAACCGTCGGCCCGCAGCCACCGCGACTTAGGCGCACCATCGCACGTCGCGCCGCCGTCAAGCCCCGCCTTGCAGCATGACGCCCGCCTGGCAGGCACGGCCCGTGCAGCAACCCACCTGGAGAGGGGAGGGGGATCCCCGCGCCGTCGACGCCGGCTGGGCTTTGCCCGGCGGCGGCGAGGGGAGGGGGCGCGAGTTTGGACAAGGAAGACGGCGGCTAGGGATTCGCCCGGCCTCTCGCGGGAGAGGCGCAGGACGAAACAGTTCATCTACAGACTTTCTTAATATACTTATTACTGACATATGTGAGCTGCGCCTCATATGCCAAAGCCGTGGTGTAGGAGCCCGAGGAGGTAGCATTCCAGGTAATAGTATCTGGCTCATCGACACTAAGCTGCACCTCCTGAATGTCGAGCCAAAGGTTATAGAAATCCATGATATGATGGGAGGTTAGGACTCCACCGAAGCTGACGTTGCTGATCCAACAATCCTGGCATAGACCGTCCCCTCACACACAACTTCCTAGTCTTATTGGAGATGGCAAAAATCGACGGAGCAATTTCCTTAGGCTTTCGACCCCCAAGCCAAGGAGAGTGCCAAAAAGATGCAGTTTTACCACTTATATTATCATACAAAGTTATGTCTGCTTCAACTTAACACAAGGTGCTAAATATAATTGCTCAAAGTGAAATCCACTGTAACTCAATTTTCGCCACAAGTTCACTTGTGAAAACGTACCAGGACGTGTCAAATTTCAGCGCACACGTAGTTTCGTGGAAAGTCCCACAAAGTAAAATCCATCAGTGTACAATTTCCCCAATCAGAGATATACAACTTCTCCAACAAAGTTACGAAGCCAACCATTTCAGGGATACTAGCAGCAGAGCCAACCACACGGATGCGGATTCACTCACCAAGGCCACCTTTTGAGTCGTCACCACCACATTTCCAGTTGAATGCCAAAGAGAAAAGGGATCACATGGAGAGTGTCCAAAGAGAATTGGAATCCAGGTAGCTGCGATAGGCTAAGGCACTGGGTCTGGAGTTGAAGGCCAAAAACCCTCTTTTCCCCTGTTCATCTCCATCCTCCTCCAGTTCTCACTTCTCAGGGAAGAGGAAGAGGAACACACCCAAGGACGGCGTGCGCGGGCCGGAGAAGCACAATGTCGCTGCTCACCGGAGCCGCCATCGCCTCCTGCAGCATCCTGCTCCTCCTGCTCGTCCCCTGGGCCCAGGGCCAGGGGCAACCACCCGAGGCGTCCGAGGTGGCTTGGGCCGAGGGGCAACCACCCGAGGCGTCGGAGGAGCATGGCTTCTCGTTCTCGGAGGATCCTGGCTTCCCGTCGTTCTGGGACTTTTGGAGACCTTTCGTACTTGTTGCAGCTGGACTCCTGGCGCTGTGAGTTTTCTTTCCTTGCGCTTAATTCCGCTACGATCAAATGGAAGCACATGCAAAACGCAGCTCGTACGCCCTGCTGCCTGTACATAGCATCAGTTCATGCGATTTGTTGGTATGCTAGCTCACTCTTGTTCCGTCCCACAGAGTTTTGAGCGACTTGGAGCTGGTGCTAGAGGATTTTAGTTAGAGCTGCAAGACGTACTTAGCCTCACCTACGCCTTTGTATATAAATTCTATAGTACATTTATCGACGATAATTCAGAATTGGGCTTTCAGTACATACGTCAACTTAATGAAGATTTGTTTTTTGTTAACTTGACTACTCCCTCCGTTCCAAAATAAGTGTCGCAAATTTAGTACTAAACTAGTACAATTTTTGTACTAGATCAACTACACTTATTTTGGGACGGAGGGAGTATTATGCTCTCTCAACTGAACGGGTATAATTTAAACCCCGCTGCTAATTCATTTTAGGGGCTGTGTACTGAAGCACTGCTTGTATGGCTGCTTGCAATGCTTGTATGGCTGCTTGAATTGCTCCAGCTTTTCTAAATCTTAATTATGTGCATTCACGCTAACAGTATCTGTCATTATTATTTTGCCTGTGGCTAAATATCTATCTTTATTTACCCTGCAGAATCTTGATGTTGCGTGCACTTGCATATCTTTGTACTCTCCTGTGCCGGCTGAGAAGATGGTGCAAGAATCGTGCTACTGCCTACGTATCGGCCGCCCGTGTCACTCCACATGGGTAACAAGAACATTAGTCTGGCCGCTTCAGAGTGCATCGCCTCCCAGGGTCATTCCCTATGGTCTGTAGTCGTCGTTTAGTTTGAACAATCTAGGTCGGTGACTTGTGTATATAGTGTTTGAATCCAGGCTTCGTTTGATTTAACTAAATTTGGTGAAACTCATTGTGTACCAGATCTCGAGCTCCGGGTTAAAAACGCTAGCCCTAACCCGAGTTGGTTATACCTGGCATGGCGATGTTTTTTACATTGTTACTTTATTTAAGGCATTGCTATGCTCGGACTTGTTCTCCAAATGAAAACCTAGATTCTTCCCTATGCTGTCAAAAGATGGTTGGTGTGAATATGGTTGTTCATGTAGTTCGTAAACCGCTCTTTCGCTTCCTTTGGGTTTTTCTTTCTTCCTCGTTTAGGTATCGCTTTGGTCTTGTATGACTTTCCTTCTGCCGCTGTGATTTTTATGTGTATGTTCGTGTTGACTATGTGCATCCTAGTTATGCAGAAGTCGGATGTTACTCACTATGTTTTGTATCAATTCGATGCTTCATTTTGAGTTGTATATGTACATACATTACATACCCTCCCTTAAGAATTGCAGATTAAGCTTATTCTGCAACGTGCCCTCTAGCCGAAGCAACTACCCTGAATCAGAGCTGCCCCTGGACCCAAATCAAACACTCATGCATTTACCGCGGCGGCGTACCAGATGTCGTTGTTCTCTTTAGACTCCGGGAGGAGTTTCGTATTTTGGTCAGCATTTCTTGTACGAACTCTGATGTTTACGTTCTTGGCCTAGTTAGATTGCTATCAAAAAGCCCATGCGACAATGGCCTTGGATCTTTAATTCGAATACTAGCATGCGGAAAGCGTGGCGGCACGTCTCGCCGGTGGCTCATCCCGCGCGTGTATGTATGTTGTTTTCTATTTCAAGATGAGAAAAGAAATGGCAATGGGTTTGAGGTCGAGTTGGTTGCAGTGATTTATGTAGAGGAATCCTTTTCATACAGACTGTAATCGTTTGATCACTTCGTACCTTTGTTAGATTTGACTGCAGTAGATCAACTGTGAAGCGATATGCCACACCGTTCACATAGGGAATGTCTCATTTATATGCATATTTGAATGCTTGTATGGCTTCCCAGTGACCAGCGAAAGAGAGAACCACCTTTTCCTCGCTTATCTTGTGGATGATTGGCTCAATCTCTATGTCAATCTTTAATTTATAGCACTGATTATTGCTTGAGGGGAAAGGTTGAACAATGAATGTATAGTGACACATGGCACATAGTCTTGTGTAGGTTGCGCCTCACCCATGAACACATCTTTGAAAAACATGTTGTTGGGGTTCATTGTAGCACTGTATATACGTAAAATCAATCGATAGTGAGTGTTTAGTGCAAGTAGTTCAAAGTAAACTTTGGTATTGATTAGGAGAGTGAACTAATTTACGATATAGAATTGAATAAAACTAATCGATAGTGAGTGTTTAGTGCAAGTTATTTTGTTCCATATGCCTTTTCGGTCACAACATGGCAAAATTTAGAATAAAATGCAGAAAGAATCATTTCAAATAGGGACAGTTAAATTTGTTGTGTAGAGCTTGAATATGCAAGAGAGAATATTATCGAGATGAAAATTAGGCCTAGCCCACTGGGCCAGGGAATGCTAAGTTGATTTACTTGCGTATGCTCAGAATAAACATGTAGAAAACTTTAGCATTTATGAAGAGAGTGGCTTAATTTTGGATCTCCACCTATATTAAATTTAACGTAAGATTTGTTGATTTTGTCACTTATTTCTATCTTTTTCACAGTATTGAGCAGCTAAGAGGTTGTATACCATAGGGATCTTCTTGATGGAGCCGTTGATCGGCCTTTAAGTGCTATACTTGTGTTTATTGTGCACAACATGTGGAAGCAAAAAAGATATAAATAGTGCTTATCAGAATAGAAACAAAGAAGCTAATTTTTTTTTAGCTCGTCGAATAGCCTCTTGGTCTCTCATATTGATGTAATATCGTTTTCAAATATATATTTTTTTGATAATTTTACCGGATTTTTTTTAATCTTCTTCTGTTTTTTTTTTTTTGCTGAAAGTATTGTTCGCCGTAATGTTCATATGAGGCATTGTTCAAACTGTGGCAATGGTTAAGTACAGTTAATGTTCGTCCAAAATTTCTATTTAAACGAATTTACTGTTCATTCAAAATTGCTATTCATGCATGATTACTATTTTCCCGGTGCACTATTGATTTGTGCCACGTGTCGCACGGAGAAGAGCCCCCGGCCACAACGGCGGATGCACCAGGGACGCGACAGTTAAATTTAGGGTACAGAGCTTGAATATGCAAGAGATAATTTTATTGAGTTGAAAATTAGGCGTAGCTCACTGGGCCAAAGTTGGTTTGTTTGTGTATGCTCAGGCTAAACATGTAGGAAACTTTAGCATTTATGAAGAGAGAGGCTTAATTTTGGATCTCCGCCTATATTAACTTTAATGTACGATTTGTCAATTTTGTCACGTATTTCTATTTTCTTCACAGTATTGAGCAGCTAAGAGGTCGTATACCATAGGGATCTTCTGATGGCTCCGTTGATCGGCCTTTAAGTGCTATACTTGTGTTTATTGTGCACAATATGTGGAAGCAAAAAGATATAAATAGTGTTTATCAGAATAGAAACAAAGAAGCTAATTTGTTTTTGTTTTTTTGAGCTCGTCGAATAGCCTCTTGGTTTCTCATATTTGCTGTAATATTGTTCAAATATATTTTTTCTGATAATTTTACCGGATCTTTTTACTCTTCTTCTGTTTTTTTTTCTTTTTTGCTGAAAGTATTGTTCGCGGTAATGTTCATATAAGGCACTGTTCAAACTGTGGCAATGGTTACATACAGGTAATGTCGTCTGAAATATATGTTAATAGATGTAAAAACATCAAACACTTCATACGGTATTAATCTGGTGTATGTAACTTCTCCAGCTTGTCCCCCAACATAGTGCTTTTGATGTGCCAACTTCATGTACATTTCAACATACTAACAACGACCACAAAATAAAGAAAATTTAATAAAAATAAATATTGTGCAACCAACTAGATAAAACGAGTAAAGACCAAAAACTATGCATTGTGAATATGAATAAGTGCTAGATGGATAAAATATAAGAGATTTTGGCACTAAAATATACTTTAAATGGTATGTATAAAATCCACTCATCATAAGCGGCAGAGCACGGACTGGGTGCATGAGCTGCTAAACATGAGGAGGTCTCCCGAATAGGAGCTCTTTCTCGTGCGCTTAGAGCATCTACAGCCGGACCTTGCAAATTCGACCCCTAAAACGTCCGCGGACGCGCCCGATCGCATCCGCGGACGGTGACCGGTCACGCCTCAAAAAATGACTACTGCATTCGGACATTTTATATTAAATTCCTCAATTCCATACAAAAGTATGCAACATATTAAACCTACGTACTAGGTACGAGCTATCGACCCTTCGTCGGAGATTTTGACGATCTCCGTGCCCTCCGGCGAATAGATGTGAGGCAGCCCACGCTCCGCCCCCTCCGGCACCGGCGCTGCGGCCCCCTCCGACGCCTCCGGCTGCTCCGTTGCGGCTTCCTCCGCCGTTATCTCTACCTCCAGCTCGTCGACGAGGGCGTCGGCCTCCGTCTGCCTCTGCGGGATGAGCCGGCGATTGGCATCCACCTCGGCCTCATTCCGGATCGAATCCAGGATGGACTGCTGCTCCGCCATCTCGTCGGATTGGTCGACGGTGAACTCCTCCTCCGCCTCCGCCATGTTGAACCCCGTAGCGTTGGCGGCCTCCGGCTCGTCCTCCTCCATGGCCTCCGGCACCTCCTCCTCCATGGCCTCCGGCACCTCCTCCTCCGGCAGCTCCTCCTCCTCCTCCGTTTCCGGTGAGTCCGGAGGGAAACCTGCAGCGATGCGGGCGGCGCGGCGAGCCTGGATCTCCGCCTCGATCTGGTTCCGACGCTTCGGCGTGAGCTGAGCATAGGTGGTGATCCTCTGGCGTACCATAGTGAGGCCGGAGAGCAGGGGAGAGGAGGCGGATGGGCTTGGGTGGCGGCGGAGGGAGGGAAGAGGCGGATGGGCTAGGGCTGGGGGACGTCGGCCGGCTTAAATAGCCGGCTATGGCCTCGGGCGGCGAGCCGGAGCGGCGCCAAGCGGCGTTCACACCACGACGACGGGCGAGGCGCCCGTCGGACCTTCGGGTTTCCGTGTGAGTCTGCGTGAGGCCACGCCGTCAGGCCGACGTGGCGGGCGTGCCTGGGCGCACCCGGACTCCCCCATATTCGCCTGATATTTGGGCTGGATATGAGGGTGCCGGTCAGCCCGGGCATTTGAGGCCGGTTTGAGAGGTCCATCTGGATCGATTTTTTGTGATCGGACAGTGACCGGACGGCCTGCTGCCTGGACGTTTGAGACGGGTATGAGGGGTCCGGCTGTAGATGCTCTTATTGATTGGTCTAGGCTGCCCTATTTTCCTTCGTAGCGGTGACGTGGGTCTATCACACGTAAAGAACGCGCGAGGCATCGTAACAAAAAAAAACGCGCGAGGTGAGAGCTGGTAACAACAGTATGCGAGATTTAGCATTTGGAAAGCGCCCTAGACGCTGAACGTGGCCATTACAATTCGTCACCATAAGTGTCGTTTTTTTTTTTTTAATAATTTAGGTTGCTTAGCACATATGCCATATGGTATAAGTGTCGTTTTCTTCATTAAGCGTATGCGGTGCTTTTCATACTAGGCCGACTCGTATAATGTTCCACCTAGCTCCGGTTTTTATAGGAAACTAAAAGATGCTTCCGGTTCAGCTTTTTAATGTTTTATGATAGACTTTTTTTTACCCTTTTTTGGTTCTGTTCATTTTGAGGTTTATTCTTTTTTCTCTTTTTTCTTTTTCTGTTTTCTTTTTTTTGTTTTGGTGAACAGCTTTATATTCCTGTTTTCCTTTTAAAATTCTTGAACTTTTATTAAATTCTTGAACCTTTTTTCTAAATTATGTACCCTTTTGTGAACATTTTTCAAATCCATGATTTTTTATATCAATTGTTTTCTCAAACGCTTGATCCTTTTCTGGAATTTGTGATTTTTTCCGAATTCTTGAACTTTTCAAAAAAAAACTTTATTAGTTTCTTGAACTTTTTTGAAATTTGTGAACTTTTTTAAAATTTATCTACTCTTCTTTATAATCCATGATATTTTTTAAAATCTGTGAACTTTTTCCAAAATCATGAACTTTTTTCAGATTCTGAACTTTTTGTACAAATTGATGAACTTCTTTCAAATTCATAATTTTTTAAACTCAAAATGTTGTTTCTATTCTGAATAATTTCAAATCCAAGAATTTTCATAAAATCAATTGGTCAATGGTTGACTGTTCAATGGTCAACAGTCAACAAAAGGGCAACCCGATTACTGGGCAGGCCCAAGAGAGTGGAGCACATGAGGATCAATGTGCAAACTGGGCGCACAAGGCGCTGAAAAAGGAGGAGGTCTCGCGAGCTCCTGTTCGGCGCTCTCTGCGCCATAGCCCATAGTAATGCTGGCGCCCACGCGCGACGCTAAGTAGGCCGGCCCACTAAAGGCTAAAAAGTGGCCGGCTGTTCCGCTCGTTCAACTACTGACGTTGCGCTCCTTGTAAAAAAAACTATCACCGCGCTTGCTTGATCGGGAGATCTCCCTGGTTGACCTATTGACTGATTGACTATTGACTTTAGAAAAATATTGATAAAATATGAAAAAAGAATAGTACAGTTGAAAAGAATTCACAAAAAATCCTGGACCTGAAAGTACGAAAAGTTAACGAATTTGAAAAAATTCATTGATTTTGCAAAAAAGTTCATAAAAATTCAAAAAGTTTTCACAAATTTGAAAAAGTTCATAAATTTGGAAAAGATTCCATCAATTTTAAAAAAAAGTTCATCAAATTTGAAGAAAAGTTCAAGGTTTTTTTAAATCACCAATTTTGAAAAAAGGTCCAAAATGAGGACAATTTCATCAATTTTAAAAAAGTCACGGATTTTTAAAATAAAATAACACAAGAAAATCGGCCAAAAGAAAAAACAAGAAAAACAAAGCATGTTCATGTTGGTTATTTGAAGAAGAATAAAAAGAGGTTTCTAGCACAAAGAGAAGTTTGTCGGGATGGTTACCACGGTTGTAGATAGCCTGTGAGGTGCGTAGTTTGAATATCCATGGCGCTCCTTTTTTGAAAGGTTGTAAGATGGGCCCCGCGCAGGGGGGGGGGGGGAGTTGTGCAGACGCGCTATCTTAGCCGCGCACTAAAAAAAATTTTTTTTTGCGCGCAGAGCCAAAACGGACGTTCCCGCAGCCGCGCAATAATCGCGCGCGCGGTAAACTTGGTTCAGCGCGCGGAGGAAAACGGTATCGCACGCGGTGTATTTGCTGCGCCCGCTCCCGCGCGCTTGACAGAGACGATTCGCACGCGACTTCACCAACCGCCAGATCTGAGATCTCCAGGCGCTTCCGCCGCCGCCTGCAACCTTTCCCATTTACTCCGGCGACCCGTCGGCGCTTCCCCCGCCTATCCCCGCACGTCGCCGCTGCTTCCTCCACCTCCTCTCCTTGTCGCCGCCCCTCGAGCGCACCATTCTTCTGACGAACAGCGCCCGGCGGCCATTTGTAGCTCGGCGCCCACAAGGAGTTTGACAAAACGCTTGCAAGGTATGTATTGCTTCAACTTTATATTTTGTAGATAAATTTGGTGCATGTTGTTTGTAGTTTTAAACTAGTTTAAATTCAATATTGTAGATGAGTTCGTTCTAAGATTCTTCCGACGAAGAATTTGATATTCAAGAGGAGGAGGACCTCACAATAATCCTAGCTATGCACGTCAATAAAAAGCCGAAGCACGGTGGTTCGCTTATCGGTCGTCAGAAACTGTAGAGGGATAAGATCGATGCCCACAACAGATTGATGAGAAACTATTTTGCGAAGGATGCCACATACCCCGAGTCCTACTTTCGGCGTCGTTTTAGGATGAGCATCGAGTTGTTCAAACGCATTGCAGAGAAACTGGCGAGCCATGATCGGTTTTTTCAGCAAAGGAGGAATGTCGCCGGAGAACTCGGGCATAGCACATTTCAAAAGGTGACCGCCGCTTTACGTATGTTGGCATACGGTATTCCAGCAGATCTCGTTGATGACCACTTGGCCATGGGTGAGAGTCAAGCCATCATGTGTGTCAAGCGCTTCGCAGTCGGAATTCTGCAAGTGTTTGGTCCATAATATTTGAGAGCTCCCAATGATGAAGACGCCGCAAGGCTTTTGGAGATGAACAAAACTCGCGGGTTCCCAGGTATGCTTCGCTCAATAGATTGCATGCATTGAAGTTGGAAGAACTGTCCTAAGGCATTGCATGGACAATTTCACCGCCAGAAAAGGGTTCCACTATAATCCTTGAAGCAGTGGCCGATCAGAAGACTTGGATTTGGCATGCTTTTTTTGGAATGCCTGGATCTTTGAATGACATCAACGTTCTTAATCGGTCACCACTCATGAATAAGATTGCAAATGGTGAAACTACACCGGTGGAGTTTGTAGCAAATGGCCATACATACAACTATGGTTACTATCTGGCGGATGGCATCTACCCAAGGTGGCAAACATTTGTGAAGCCGTTGACAACACCGCAAGATAAGAAAAATCTTGATTTCCACAGTGCTCAGGCGAAGGCTAGGAAAGATGTGGAGAGAGATTTTGGGATTTTGCAAGCCCAATTTGCTATTGTGAGAGGACCGGTTAGATTTTGGGATCAAAAGATCCTTTGGTACATCATGAACGCTTGTATGATCATGCATAACAATATCATCGAGAATGAGCATGGATAAGAGTTAGACTATTCTCAGTATGAGTTGTTGGGACGTCCCGTGTGAGTGCGGAGGAGGGCTGCGAGGGTGACCCGATTTATTGCCTCCTATCATGCCATTCAACATGCCGAAACGTATGATGATCTTCAAAAGGATCTAATCGAGGAGTGGTGGGCATGGAATGGGCGACAAAAATAGTTTGATGTTGTATGTTTGATGTTGTATTGTTGAACTATTTGTTGTATTGGAAGATAAACTATTCGTTTGAGTTGTAATAATAATTAAACTATTTATTGTTGATTTATTGTTTCTGTGTTTGATCTTCTTGGTTCTATGTTTAGTGAGAAATGTTGTTTGTGTTGGGCGCGCGTGCTATAAATTTAGCACGCCTGCTGGAGCTATAGTGTCGCGCCATATTTTGCAGCGCGTGCTGGAGTAAGTGCCCTGCTACGCGCTAAAAAAAACTATTTCAGCGCTGTAAAAATAATTTAGCGCGCTGCGCGGTTGCGCCCCTGTTGGAGATGCTCTTAGGTAATGTCGTCTCCTCAAAATCACTAATTGAGGAGTACTTCATCCAAAGGTCATTTCCACCTTCACAGGTCGCCGTTTAGGTAATACAGTGCGCCATTTGTCGCAACTGAGAGTTTTCCTGTTTTTCGTAGATCCGTTTATTCAAAATGTTTTATCTCTTAAACCGTTTTGTCCCAATCTTGTATTCCTCGTGTCCAGATCTTCAAAACTAGATCCTATGTTGATAGGTTTTGACAAACCTTTTTTCCACTGAAAAATCGGACGAAAAAAACGTGCCTCAGGTGGAAGGGAAAAAACACGTTTTTTTCGTTTCCGAGAGGCACAGCCGTGCCTCTCGCAGAAGCAAATATGTGCCTCTCGCGGAAGCAAAATCGTGCCTCTAGCGGAGGAAAAAAAAGAAAATGCGTTTTTTCGTTTTCGAGAGGCACGACCGTGCCTCCCGCGGAAGAAAATACGTGCCTCTCGCGGAAGCAGAACCGTGCCTCTCGAGGAAGGAAAAAAGAAATACGTTTTTTCGTTTGCCTCTCGCGGAAGCAAATCCATCGGAAGCAAAATTGTGCCTCTAAAGAAAGGAAACAAAACGCGTTTTTTTCCGTTTTCGAGAGGCACGGCCGTGCCTCTTGCGGAAGGAAATCCGTGCCTCTCGCGGTAGCAAAATCGTGCCTCTCGAGGAAGGAAGAAAAAAGAAAACGTGTTTTTTCACACACAAAAAATTGTTTTTTTTTCGTCCAAAAGTTAAGAAACAGCGGTGGAAACCGAAAAGCCGAAAAAACCCGGAAAAAACCATTTCTAAAGCCAAAAATGCGTGCGATAAAATAAAAAAATAAAATCCGAAGGGAACGCCCAGAGCGCGACACGTGGCGGCGACTGAGAACGCGCCAAGTGGCGGCACTTGAGAGTGACCCTTGGGAGGATCCCGAAGGAGTGCTCCTCAGATAGTTGCTCTGCCATCTCCTGGACAGGAGCGCTGTGTCATGCATTTACTGGTTGGTCTGGGCCTAGCCCTGTTTTCCTTTGTAGTTGTGGTCTAGGACAAGCCAATGTGAGGAATGAGAGAGGCGACCCTAAGCACTACTCCCTTCATCCGGTTTTATTAGGCCCCCTATTTTTTTGGGTTAATATTTAACCTATAAATTTAACTAACAAAATATAAGTTACATGGCATAAAAATTATATTGTTGAAGAGCTCTTTGAAATACAAATCCAACAATATAATGTTTGATAGCATATACTTTATATTTTAGTAGTCTATAGATGATCAAAGTCTAGCCCAAAATACGAAGGGAGTATATGCTTGGATTGGGAATTCCTAACGCTTGTCCAGTTTGTCTGTGTGCCATGCCAGTTCAACTGATGATGGCTTTGGAGCTTCCAGCGAAGATGTTGGCACCGCTAAGAGCAAGTACAATAAGGTGACATAAGAGGGCTATAAGAACTAGAATATTATATCTTTGCTTAGTTGGAGGAGAGAGAAGAGAAGCGGGCTCTTGGTGAGTAGCCAGCTGCAGCACGAGACCCAAGACGCTTTGTGAGGTTGTAAGGTGGGCCAACTACTAATAAAGTAGTACACATCTAAACCTTACTGTTGTATATGCCGGGTATTAGGTTGGCTCTAGATGACATGACAACTCCTTATAGCCGATTGTTGGCTGTATTATTAACCATGCTCTAAATAAGATTTGTAGGGGATTCTTGTGGAGCCAGAAAGCGGAGGCTAGAGGTGGAAATTGTGCACTGGCGTGGGAGTCCGTGTGCACCAAAGTGGGCTGGCGGTCTGGGAATTCCTAACCTCGGGTGGATGAATGTGACCATGCAGTCGAGATGGCTTTGTCTCAAGAGAACAAATAGGAGCCGACCCTCGAGTGAATTCACCTTCAATGTACCGGATGAGTCCAGGAGTATCTACCAGTACGTCACCAGATCGTTTGCGAACGACAGCCTTTCAACGATATTCTAGGAGGATCGATGGATCGGTGGAATGAGGGTGCAGGAGATTGCACCAAGGCTATATGCTAAAATACTAACGCGAATCAAGTCCTCAAGACTAGTCGGGAATGTGATGCGCGATGGAACCTGGGTGGTGGATATTGGACCCAACCTGACCAGCGAGGAGTTGATGGAGTTCCTATAGCTGTGGTCCAGAGTAGAGATGTGGGAGCCAACTCCAAGGACAGCAGATGTCATTGCTTTGTCTTGGGAGGAAAAAGGAGACTTCTCGGTTCGCTCGGCGTATGCATCCAAATTCGGAGGGCGACAAGTCGTGCCGACAACAAAGCTCACTTGGAAGTGCAGGGCGCCCCTAACTTGCCATTTTTTCACATGGTTGTCCCTGCGCAACAGGTGCTAGACCTCGGATCGGTTAGCCAGGAGGGGGCTGCCGCACCAGGAAAAGTGCCCATTTTGCGATCAAGAGCAGGAAACGATCAACCACATTCTACTCACGTGTGTATTTGCAAGGATGATTTGGGCAGCGGTTTGTGAGGCCCTTGGGAGGCCCGAGTGGAATCCGGATCAGAATGACTCTCTTGAACATTGGTTCGCCAACAGGAGTGGCTTCGACGGAGGGAGTGCGAAGGACTTGCACACGGTCCTTCAACTTATAATTTGCAAACTGTGGAAGCATAGAAATGCCATTGTTTTTTATGGTGCAACACTGTCGATTGAGCATGTTTTCAGCAGATAGTTGGCGGAGGTTCGAGTTTGGGCGCTTGTCGGGTTGTTTGAAGGGGATCTAGACCTATTCTTTGGTAGATTAGAAGCGTGGGTGAGGCGTGAGTAGTCCCGTGTATACTTGTAGGTGGATTATGGGTCGCGGGTTGTCTTGTAATCTTGTAACTCTGTAAACTGGTGGACCTTCTTTGCCTTTCTTCTTCTATATTATATGATATGCACACTCATGCATATTCGAGAAAAAATACAAAGGGGCCCAACAAATCCGGACGTAGGTAGTAGTAGTTGTAAGCGAGATTTTCGAAGTCACTAGTTAAGGGGTAGCCCTTATAAAGGTCACTTTCACCTCCCGAGGTTGCGACAAATGGTGCGTTGCATATTAGGCACTTGTCGCAACATGGGAGTTTTTTCTTTTTTCATAAATCTGTTTATTCAAAATGTTTTATCTCTTAAACCGTGCGTCCCAAATCTTGAACCGTTTTCACCATTGGATTCCTCGCGTCGAGATCTTCAAAACTAGATCCCATGTTGATTGAGTTTAACAAACTTTTTTTTCACGAAAAAACCGAACCAAGAGCACGTTTTTTTCCTCTTTAGAAAGAGGCACGCCCGTGCCTCTCGCCGAAACAAATTTATGCCTCTCATGGAAGAAAAAAAACACGATTTTTTTTCGTTTTTCGAGTGGCACGAGCGTGCCTCTCGCGGAAGCAAACCAGTGCCTCTCGTGGGCAAGCCATGCCTCTCACGGAAGGAAAAAAACGCGTTTTTCCGTTTCCCGAAAGGCACGGTCGTGCCTCTCGCGGAAGCAAATCCGTGCCTCTCGTGGAAGGAACCAAATAAAATACGTTCTTATTCGTTTCTGAGAGGCACGGCCGTGCCTCTCGCGGAAGGGAAAAAAGAAAAAGAAAATGCGTTTTTTTCCATTACCGAGATGCACGGCCGTGCCACTCACAAAAGCAATGCCGTGCCTCTTGAGGAAGCAAATTTGTGGCTCTCGTGGAGGCAAAAAAGAAAACGTGTTTTTTTTCATTTCCATGAGGCACGACCATGCCTCTCGCAGAAGCAATGTTGTGCATCTCGAGGAACCAAATATGTGCCTCTCGCAAAAAAAAACGCATTTTTCGCGTATTTTTTTTATTTTTTATTTTCCAAAAGTTAGGGAAGACCGATGGAAAACCAAAAGGCCGTAAAAACCAGGAAAAAAACATCTAAAAAGTCGAAAACGCAAAGCTAAAAAATAAAATCCGGATGGAGCGTTCATAGCGCCGCGCGCTCTTAGCGTGACCCTTGGGAAGCTTTAGAAGGGTTGCTCCTCCACTAGTTGCTCTCCGAGATTTTGCATTTAATAAGAAAGAGGAAATATATAAAACCGACACTGAGAAAAAAAAGGAAAAACAGAAGAAGACAAATTAGCTCCCATTTTGCTACTCGGCCACGGCCCCATGTCAGGAGGGCCAGAGGCGAGCGCTAAACGCTAGTAGGAGTAAGCTAATACTCCCTCCATTCCATAATGTAGTGCGCACGCGTTTTCCGAGATTTAAGTTTGACCATAAATTTAACCAACGCGGACGACTGCGGCAGGTCGTCCACGTTGGTTAAGTTTGACCATAAGCTAATTCTTCTTTCGAATACGAATTCAATGATATAATTTTTGCTCATGCGATAGTCGTCCACATTGATTACATTTGTGGTCAAACATAAATTTAAAAAAACGCGGGCGCACTCGTTATGAAATGGAGGGAGTACTGTTTTAGGGTAGCAGTAAGCGATAGTTAGCTTTCCATAAACACGCACGCTTAACATGAGCGCTTGGTCCTGTGTTTTTACTAGTGGCCTTGGCCTAGCCCTATTTTCCTTGGCGACTGATAGGCGTCTGCGTGTTGGTCCAAAGTTTTGCCCGGAGATGTCCTAGCCGCCTGATTTAGTTGCGCACAGCCGTTCGATTTGACCAACGGCTTCTTCAACCTCGAGAAAAAATACACAGGAAAAAGAGAAAAGGGCAGGGCCTCCGCTCGCGCGCGTCCGTCGCCGTCGAAGCTCCTCACCATCGTCACCGTCACTTGTTCCCGGCGTGTCCACCCCCCGGTCGCCGTGGCTCTTGCCAGCTCTGCCGCATGCTACCGGTGAAGGTCGCTACTCCGGTGAAGGAGCACTGCCCTGTCCAGTTGTGGCAACAACGCTCATTGTTCGACGACCACATCTCTAGCTAAGTTGTCCAGTAGTCCACCTCCGGTCCCTGGAGTTCGTCACCTCTGCAGCTCCGTCATGAAGCCATCGCAGTAGTTGCCGATCTCTGGTTGAAGCTTTTCAAAAATAGGGTTGAAGCTTTTATGTCATCGATTGCAACTTTTCCATTGTGTACTCGCGGGTTGAAGCTTTTTTCAACTACGGTCGAAGCTTATTCTATGAACGGTTGCAACTTTTTTCGTGGAGTAGTGCCGGTTGAAGCTTTTTTTTGTCAAAGGTTGGAGCTTTTTCTGTCTAAGGTTGGAGTTTTTTTTGTAATAGTTGCAGCTTTTTCAGTTTGAAAGTTTTGGTTGAAGCTTCCCCTGTTGACGGTTGAAACTTTTTGGATCTTGGCTTGATGCTTTTTTATCAATGATTGCAACACGGTATGCGGTGGTTCCAGCATCGCGTCGTCGATCGTTCCAGCATCTGGCGATGCTCATTCTAGCATCCCGCGTCATCGATAGTAACATTTCACATTGGTGGTTCCAACATCCTTGTCTCGGATCATGGACACGCATGCTCGGTCGCCGCAATCACCATCGTCGTCGCCCCTAGTACGCGGCCACAACGGTTACAACACATGCCCGCAGCGGTTGTAGCACGTAGCCCATGTGGGCAATCGCTCGTTCCGGGAGCTCGCATGCCATGACCCCCTGCTTGGAATCAACTGGAGAGGGTCGCAGTGTCACCGCCGGTGATGCGGGGACAACTGGTACAGAGATGCGTGATTCAAAGAGGCGCAATGCAGAGAAGGAAGCAGGGGATCGATGTGAATAAGGCGAGGGAAGCGTGCTGGGCCGCAGGATGGCGTCTGATCCAACGCGTCGAGCGTGTCCGGCCCGCGCACCGGATGCAAACATTCCCCATTTTCCTTTGCGCTGCTTACAGAAAACGCGGGAAGGACGGGCCCAAGAGGCGGGACGAGGATCTCGATCGCCTACTATTCGTCAACGCTTGCGGTGCCTAAAAAAAACTACTCGTCAGCGCTTGCGGTGACTTCTCCTGGTGCGATGGCCTGGCTCCAGCTTCCTCGCATTGCGAGAGGGGGACACCAACGCTCGGCTGCGCGCGTTCTCGCCATCTTGTCCAAACTAGACGTGAACACTGGCATCCATTTGCCAGAATCAATTCCTCCGTGCAAATATCCAAGCCTTTCTCCCGAACACACAAAAAAAAAATCATCCGCACCGCACTGCATGCGTTGCGGACTTATACAGGCGTGCCCGATAATCAACATTAACAGAATCTCAGGATAGCTACGCCGCTCTACTCAGTCCATGTCAGCTGTTTCTGCGACTGCGACACCGCACGATCCGTGCGGCGCTCACCGCTCCTCCGTACCAGTATAAAAGAAATCGGCAGACAGCTGTTGCGTGTCAAGGCAGCGTCGTGCACTGCACAGGACAGAGCCACAAAACCATTAGTCAAACGCGGCCCGGCTCGGGGCAACGTCATGGGCTCGCGGAGTCGTGGTCATAGAATAGAGATGTCTCCTGCACGGCCGGCCCCAGGTGCGCGGCGCGGACACGGCCGTGTGGCGTGGGCGTGAACTGTGCAGCTCAAAAACGCAAGGGGAAAGCAGCGGCGCGTGACCCCGGCAGGGAAACCTGCGCCCCTGTCTCGGCCGGGCAACACGACTCCCGTGCCGCCGTGCGCAGCGCGCAAACGGCAGCGCGGCCGCCGATACGGGATCGATGACCGGCCGGGCGCGGGATTTTCTCGGTCGTCCCATGCCGCAATCGTGGAAGCCGTATATTACAGGCATGGCGTGCTGGACTCGTCTTCACTTCACCGTGGTGGAGCGGGCTCTTACCCATTGAGCCGGTTTAACGCGGTCAAAGCAGGCCGTGCGACGCAACGCATGCACGTGTGTGCCTTGGCCACAAATCTTGACCGATTTGGCCGCCCGATTTGGCTTTCAAAAACGTCGAGCACGGTTCGAACCAAGGATTCTTCCAGCACTTTGCATAAAGCACAGGTCACGGCGCACGAACCAAAGTACTATCCAACTTTTGGACAAAACTTTTTTGGAGAGAAAAAAGACAAAGGGATGCTCCGTAGAAATCGTTTCAGTTCGTTGATGGAATCATGGAAGACGAGCAGAGGAAACACAACAGCAGTGATGGCGCAGTCAAGAAAGTAGCCCGACGACCATTCAAAAGAAGGGCCTGACGATCGACGGCGAGAAGCCGCGGGCGCCTCAATTATTGCCGCCTCCACCCAATCTCAATGGCGATGAGCTACGTGACGCGGCTAATTCTGCTCCTCTTGCCAACGTTTTCCGGCGAGCAGCAGCAACGAATTCTCACGGTCAAAATGGAAATGGAAAGGCCAAAGGCAGGAGAATGAGGAAAGAACAATCGGCCTCTGGTCTCTGCTGGTGTCGGCTAGTGACCAATAATTGGGGAAATATCCTGCAAGTACAGTACCACTAACTCGTACGGTTTTGGAGGCATGTTCCGTTAATTAATATTCCCTCCGTCCCAAATTAAGTGACTCAAAAATGACTCAAGTTTATACTAACTTTAGTACAAAGTTGAGTTATTTTTGAGTCACTTATTTTGGGACAGAGGGAGTATATACTTATTAATCAATCATAGCACTCCCGATAGATACAGACAGACAAGCACATCAATCAACCATTAATCATCATATTCCGGCAGTAATCGGACTGTTACATCAACCATTAACCATTAATCATATTCCAGCCTCATTCCTAGCATCAAAGGTGGTACTCACTCTCGTTCTACTACTACTACAGCTACTACTAGCCGACGGACGGCAACAACCAAAATTTTCAACGAGTGAATCAATTCAGGCGGAGACGTCGTCGTGCTTCGTGGGGCGATCGCCGTCGCCGTCGAGCTCTAGTCGGAGCGCCGGGCCGGGGTCCAGTGCGGCAGGGCGGGGCTGAAGTGGCTGGACACCACGCGCGAGTCCAGCAGCTCGATGATGGGCGGGAACGTCACGCACCGGGGCGCCTTGTACTGGTTGATGCTGGCGCCCCGGGAGATGGCGTAGTCCATGAGCTCCTCGAACGTGCCGGCCCGGACGACCCGGATCTCGAGCGGCCCGATGGAGCCGTCCGCCACCCTGCTCTGCCTGTACACCGTGTTCAGCGCCTCCTCCATCTCCAGGCAGCACGCGTCCAGGGTGCCCTTGTCCACCGCCGTCGCGCCGGCGCCCGTCGTCAGCAGCTCCCAGTACACCACGTAGTGGCCGGGGATGCTCTTGGTGCACGCCTGGCTGGTGTACTCCGCCACGGACGCGCCGTGCGGGCGGAGCAGCGCCGACGCGCGCTCCACGGCGCGCTGCAGCTCGGCCTCGTCGGTCTTGTCGGACTCGATGGACAGCAGAACGTTCTTGCGGCGGACGAACTGGAACTGCGGCGCCGCATTGTGGAACCCCGTCACGCGGAGGACGTCGCCGACGCGGTACCGGTTCAGCCCGGCGTAGGTGGTGATCACCAGCTCGTACTCCCGCCCCGCCTCCACGCGGGCGAGGTCCACGAGGTTGCCCGCGTCCACGCACGACGCCGCGCCGGTCGCCTCGTCCACGGGGAGGAACTCGAAGTACCCCATGTTGGGCATGATGGTGTAGGACACCTCCGAAGGGTCGCAGAGCGGGCGGAGGTTGAGCCCGAAGTAACACTCCGATGACGCGTACATGGTACACGCCATCGGCAGGTCGCCGCTGTAGTATTTCAGGGTGCCGATGTACTGCGCCATCGCGCCGGTGACGATGACGTCGAGGTATTTCGTGTTGGGCCAAATGCGCCTGACGATGCCGGCCCAGTCGCCCTTGCAGCACTCGTCCCGGACGAACTGGGCGAGCTCGGGGTCCGGCCGGAGGATGCCGGCGACCGCCTCGCGCACGGACGCGTCGGTGACGCGCGGGGTGAGCGCGCCGGCCTCGATGTCGGCGGCCAGCTCCTCCCAGTTGAGCTGGAGGAAACGGATCGCGCGCAGGAGGCCGGAGGCGAACACGGCGCCGACGCGGAGCACCTCGTGGCGCTGGCACAGGCCGCACACCATCTGAGCGTACATGCTCTGGAACGCGTCCGCGCAGAGGATGGCCGCCGTCGGGCTGGTGTAGTTGTGGTAGGGGTCGTAGGGGCGGTTCTTGAACTGCTCGCTCTTGTAGTAGCTGGTGAGCACTGGCCGCGCCGTCAGGCCGCTCGGGGTCTTGGTCTCCGACTTGACGAACAGGAAGTAGAGGCCCTTCCCCTTGTCAAGCCCGGACAGATATCTGCAAGAAACATTGGATCGATGGATCAATCAGTAGCTGTTCTCTCGCTTTGGACTGCCACCCAAGATTACTTGATCATGGAATGCCATCGAGTGCCGACTTACAGGTTCATGACCGGCATCAGGAGGCTGTAGAGGAGCTGGCGGCGGTCGAGCTCGTCCTTGATGGTGGGCATGAGCTTGCGCTCGCCGGCCGACGTGCCGGAGCTGGTGAGGAACTCGGAGACGGGGTGCGTGGACAGGATCGGCGAGCGATCCCCGTTGACAATGCGCTGGATGTAGGGCTGCAGAGCGTCGTAGGACACGACGGGCACCTTGGCCCGGAAGGTGTCGCGGTCGGCGGCGCCGTCGAGGCCGCAGTTCTTGAGGTACTCCGTGTCGACGTTCCGGGCGAGGATCTCGGCCAGGACGCGCTCCTGCACGGCGTCGACGTTGCAGGTCATCTCGTCGATGAAGCGCAGCTTCTCGGCGTCCTTGGCTTTCGCCGCGGCCGCCGCCTCCGCCACCGGTGACGAGGCCGGGCTCCGCAGAGCCGCGCCGATCGCCCTGGACACATCAGTCATGGCCGCCATTTGCTGAATCCGAGACAGTAGCAGAAGCAGAGCAGCGAAGGCGGTCTGTGAGCTTGGCTAGAGCTAGCAGCTAGCTGAAGAATGCCGGCCGAATGCGTAGGAGGGAGGGAGGGAGGGACAGGAATGTTTGCTCGATCGACTGCTGTGCTGTGGTGGTACTAAGCCTGTGTCAGAACGGCTCGGCGTGGCCAGTTATTTATAGGGGAGGCGGGCGCGCGGATGAGGATGACGAAGCTCGGCGGCCGCGAAGGAGGACAGGCGATGGCATACGTCAAGGACCTGTCTGTCCATGGCGCGGCATCGGGGGCCCAGTGTCCCGTCCGGGGGTGGACAGGCAGCCGGCAAGGACAGCGGCACGTACGCGGCTGCCGGCCCGGTCGATCTCGACGGTAAAGGATACGAGTGCCAAAGTTCCCATTGTGTGCACGCATCGACCGCGACCCGACGGCAGAGCGCGCCATGTCTTGACGCATCTGCGTTCCATGCATGTAACGGAGGCAGCAGCGGTTATGCGACCGGCGTGGTGGTGGCGACGTGCATTGAACCGCAACCGATCGGGGCTCAGTGGTTGGTAGAGCGACCGGCTCACCTCGCGACACGTCCCTGGAGCCGCGGCGCGATCGCAAACGGAAGAAGGAGAAGAAAAATGGGAGGCTGCTCGCTCGCTCGCTCGCTAAATGTGCAGGATCCGGCTGGGGATCCGGTTCGCGTTAAAGGAAACTTCGAATCACCGGCCTGGCCGCAAAATTTTATTGCAACATGCAGCAGGAGCTGACAGGCGGGTTGTTTATGCGCGCCACCGGATGGATGCCTGTGTGCCAGAGAGCGGCCGGCCGGCGGCTCGTGCGCGCAGGTGGTTTGTTGACGGGCGCCACCGCCCGCACCGCCCATGCGGTCGCCGGCCTGTGCGTGCCTGCATTATTGGGACGAGGGAGGGAGCGCGGGCAGCAACTGGGCGGCTAGCTACAGCGTGGAGTGGCGAGACCACCAGACCGACCGGACGTGCGAGGGCGAGCTGCGAGCTGAGCTGGTCACCACGCGACACCGCGTCCCCGCCCCCGCGCGCGCTCCCGCCACAGCAGAGCAGAGAGCACACGCCGGCCGAGACGGGCGTGAAAGTCCTCGCCCATTTTTGACCAGGCACGGGTGGGTTGGGTTGGTTTCTGGGTTTCAGCGTGCGGTGGTGCGCAGAGGCTGTGTGCCGGCAAGCACCGGGAAGCTTCGGCTTTTGCTCGACAGGATGACGGGGGCAAAAGGTTTGGATTTTGTCTCACGTGAACCACAGGAGGACAGCCGGACATGTGTTAGAAAACCTTTTTGTCCAAAGATGCGATGCGATGGCATGCACGCCCGTGCTGGAATTTCCTGCGCCTACACTATTCTCTATTCTGACCGTGACAGTCACTTTGGACGCCGCTCCTGCTTAATTAACTGGACCTTTACTGTTAACTACTCCTTGATTACTGTTAACTACAGGTAAGGTTGCGTGTTTTGCATGTGCGCTGGACTGTTTGGTAGCAGCTGATTTGCTGCTGCTGCGTTGGTCTTTGGCCGGGTACAGTTGTTAATTATTGTTACAGGTGAGGTGGGATCACAAACATATGTCCATATATTATGCCTGGGCATCGCATCGATCCTGTGAAATGAAATGACGTTAGATTACCTGGCACGCACGGCGTTCGCATCCTATAGTCAAGTCAGGCAGCAGTGGTAGCTGACGAGTATGGCCCGTGTCTGTCAGCGCAACGATTTCAATGACCATGCACGCAAAATGGCTAGACAGAGACGCGGCCACACGTACTCCACTTCATTCAGCTTGACGTGGATGGCGCGGCCCGGCTTATTAGCTAGCGCACGGTTCAGCGCGTGCTACATAGCTCGCTGGTAGGACAAGTTGTTGTCACGCACCGCTCGAAATCTTCGTCGTACAGGGTTCTTTGAAACGTGTGGAACTGTTGATCAAGGATCAAGGGTACAACACACACAATCTAGATGCCGTCACGATTACACACCATGTGATGAGATGTGGATTTGCAATAAATAAATAAAGACGTGTTTATGCCTCGGTTGACCGAGAATTTGCTAAATTTCATTTCATTTCACAATTTTGTTAACATAAATAGAAAATACAATGCTCAACTTGATATGATAAATTTTCATCTAGGGCGACAAAATGTACTCCCTCCAACTCTGAAAGAAGGCGCACAACTTTGTACGCTCGCTTGTTCCTGTCACATCGTGTGGAACTGTTGATCAAGGATGAGAGGTACAACTCACACACAAAATCTAGATGCTGTCACGGTTACACCTCGTACTGCACCATGTGATGAGATGTGGATTTGCAATAAATAAATAATGACGCGTTTATGTCTCGGTTGGCCAAGAACCTGCTAATTTTAAATTCATTTCACAAATTTGTTAATGTAAAGAAAATTCTCATCTTGATGTGATAAATTTGCATCGAGTGCAACAAAAATGTACCCTCTTCGCTCATGAAAGAAGGCACACAACTTCGGTCACGGATGGGCGCAGAGGGCAAGCGCATGCAAGCCGCGCCGCGTCCCACAAATTTGTACGCGAAAGACCAAGGCGGTACACATTAACGATTTTGTTCCTTATATACCGTGGAAAATCGGCTAAACTTTCCCTTCCACACGACCCATGCGTCCTTCTTGCAAAGTTCCGGGCGAACAACCGCTTTATCACGGGAGACAGTGCAGACCCAATAAATAAAAGGAAGAATTTTTCATTAGCTGGGGTCAGAGACAACATTTATGTGGTGCGGTTTTATACCTGATTCGGAACAGGATTACGGTGTAGTTCCGCAACACAGAGAGCTATCGGCTCTTGCCACCGTTCTTTAGATAAACCCCCCAGGGGGGAGGGGTATGTATGACCTTCTTTTGTGATCAGAGGGAGTGGTATTGACTCATCCGTAACTAATTTCCAATCGTTTTTTTATAAGTTTATTCATAGATATCTCGAAAATGTTCACCTTATGCAACAATTTGTTTATACAGTGCAAAAAGGTAGTCTTTGCAGTCATCGTTGGAAAAAAAATGTGAAATCTTGCATGAATCTCAACGCACAGTCAACAATTCTTAGCATTGACTAAGAGCTAAGAAATTCCTATGGAAAATAAGAGCAACTCTAGTAGAGTTGCCGTAGTGGCAACCTCCGTATCCATATTAAGCACACTCCATATGCATTATGGAGTCTACCATTGTGACGCACAAATTTATAGTCTCCATATTTATTGCCTCCATAATTGTGGGACCCACTCGTCAGTGGCACATGATTTCCCCCAATCTCCATGTCACCCCCATGAGGTGGGGAACCACCTAAAGTTTCCTTCGCGCCACATGTGACTGTTATATGAAGCACACTCCAAAAGACAGTCTCAAGGCGGCAAATATGAAGGTTGAGAGGCCAGATATGGAGGGTGGTCCATAAATGTTGGTGTCATGGTCAGAATGGCAACTCTGCTAGAGTCTGTTTTTCGGTCGCGATCGTCATATTGGCAATTATTATGGTGATTGTGCCATTGTGGTGACTCTGTTATAGTTGCTCTAAGAATTAGCAAAATGATAAACAAAAATGAGTGGAGCGCCGCCAAGATGATTATGGGGTCGTGGCCGAGGAGGATGCCGACCGGCAAAACCATAGATGTCGATGCTGACTTGTCTAACTTTGACGCTAGCACATGATATTGATATCTCCTGTCGGAGTAGAATCTGAGAGACCCCTCTATAGGGTGTCCTGGCGAGGTGAGTAGATCAGAGAGGAAACAGGAGAACAAATTTACCCAGGTTTAGGCCCTCCTTATGAGGTGAAATCCTACTCCTGATGGTGTTGCATATTGCGATAGGCGTGTACAAAGTACAAGGTATGACCGAGGTAGTGTATGTTGTCTATCGACTAGGTCGACCCCGACTTATATTAGATACCGGGCCCCTAGGGTTACATGGTCCTAGTCGGCTATGTCGGTGGAGGGAGTCCTTCACGGCTTCAGTGTCCACATCTTGAATGACGTGAGTTCTAGATTTTTCCTTCTTCAGGGCCTATGGGCCAGCATGATGGCCCGGGGGGGGGGGGGTGTCGGGTCGGCCTACATGGGCCTACTACTAGCAAGGTGAGGCACCCCTGGGTTGTAACACCATCATCTCCCATGGACACAGTGTGGTCTCAAACAACGAGTGTAAACAATGAAGTTATGCCAATAATGTATATGTGTGTATATATACTAAAAGTTGAATGAGAAGGTAACACAAGTACCGGTCGAACAAGTTTGTTCGAATATATAATGAATGTAGGAGATTTTCCTACACTCTTTCGAAATTAATAAGGGGTTACAGAAGGTCTTGGGTTACATGGGGTTTGCATTATTTACATGATGGCTAAGAAGACACAGTGAGGGAGGGGGTTGGATCAAGTACAAGAAAGCACATGAGGTACATATGACAAGCAGTACAAAGGGTACATCTAAGTATGTCTAAGATAGCCCACTCAACAATGTGGCGATGGACTCTTCCAACTCTGGTTTGCACCTATGCTTTAGCAGGCCGAAATCTTTTTTGAAACGTTGCAGCCATGGCTGAATGTAAAGGGAATCCTCTGGAAAATAAAATTATTCCGTTCCTTCCAGATCGACCAGGACGCCACCACGAAGGCCTCCATGAATATGGGCCTCGCTCAATCCATCCTGGCGTGCTACAGGCTTTCAAACCTGTTACTTGTTGGAAATATGCCCTAGAGGCAATAATAAATTGGTTATTATTATATTTCCTTGTTCATGATAATCGTTTATTATCCATGCTATAATTGTATTGATTGGAAACTCAAATACATGTGTGGGTACATAGACAACACTGTGTCCCTAGTGAGCCTCTAGTTGACTAGCTCGTTGATCAAAGATGGTTAAGGTTTCCTAGCCATTGACATGAGATGTCATTTGATAACGGGATCACATCATTAGGAGAATGATGTGATGGACAAGACCCAAACTACGAACGTAGCATATGATCGTGTCAGTTTATTGCTATTGTTTTCTGCATGTCAAGTATCTGTTCCTTTGACCATGAGATCATGCAACTCACTGACACCGGAGGAATACCTTGTGTGTATCAAACGTCGCAACGTAACTGGGCGACTATAAAGGTGCTCTACAGGTATCTCCGAGGGTGTCTGTTGGGTTGGCATGGATCAAGACTGGGATTTGTTACTCCGTATGACGGAGAGGTATCTCAGGGCCCACTCGGTAATACAACATCACATTGAGCCTTGCAAGCAAAGTGACTAAAGAGTTAGCCACGAGATCTTGTATTACGGAACGAGTAAAGAGACTTGCCGGTAACGAGATTGAACTAGGTATAGAGATACCGACGATCGAATCTCGGGCAAGTAAACATACCGAAGAACAAAGGGAACATCATACGGGATTAACTGAATCCTTGACATAGAGGTTCGACCGATAAAGATCTTCGTAGAATATGTAGGAGCCAATATGGGCATCCAGGTCCCGCTATTGGTTATTGATCGTAGAGGTGTCTCGGTCATGTCTACATAGTTCTCGAACCCGCAGGGTCTACACACTTAACGTTTGGTGACGATTAGTATAGTTGAGTTATTGTGTTGGTGACCGAAGGTTGTTCGGAGTCCCGGATAAGATCCCGGACATGACGAGGATCTCCGAAAAGGTTCGGAGGTAATAGATTGATATATGTGATAATAGTGTTGTGATCTCCGGAAGGGTTCCGGAATTCACCGGAAGAGGTTCCGGATGTTTACCGAAGTGTTCGGGTGCAGCAACACTTTATATGGGCCAAAGGGATAAAGCCCACGAGGTATTGGAAAGTGCAAAAAGTAGTTTTGCTGCCGCGTAAGCGGTACTACCGCTTGTGTGAAGCGGTACTACCGCCCAAGCGGTACTACCGCTTGTGTGAAGCGGTACTACCGCCCAAGCGGTACTACCGCTTGTGTAAAGCGGTACTACCGCTTGTGTGCGGCTGTGCACGGTTCGGCAGGGATCCGAGTTGGACTCTTTCCCTGCGGGCCAAACCGACCTTGTGCGGGCAAAACCGACCCGGAGGAGGCTTTTACTCCAAGTTTAGACCCTTGGGCTCAACATATAAATAGAGGGGCAGGGCTAGCACACGGGACACATCAAGATTTCCCCAAGCCGTGTGCGGCAACCCTAACCCTCTAGTTCCTCCGTCATAATCTCCGTAGCGCTTGGCGAAGCCCTACTGAGATTGTTCCTCACCACCATCACCACGCCGTCGTGCTGCTGGAACTCAACCACTACTTCACCATCGCTCGCTGGATCGAGGAGGTGAAGGTGTCATCAAGCCGTACGTGTGTTGAACGCGGAGGTGCCGTCCGTTCGGCGTTAGTTCGTGATCGGATCGAGGGACGACTTGCGATTTGGATCGCGGAGACGTTCGACTACATCAACCGCGTTTCTTAAACGCTTCCGCTTAGCGATCTACAAGGGTATGTAGATTCACTCTCCCTCTCGTAGATGCTCATCACCATGGATAGATCTTGTGTGTGCGTAGGAAAACTTTTGTTTCCCATGCAACGTTCCCCAACAGTGGCATCATGAGCCAGGTCTATGCGTAGATGAGATCTCGAGTAGAACACAAACGAGTTGTGGGCGTGGGTGTATACATATTGCTTGCCGTTACTAGTTGATATTTGATTCGGCGGTACTGTGAGATGAAGCGGCCCGGACCGACATTACGCGTACACTTACGCGAGACAGGTTCCTTCAACTGACATGTAACTTCGTTGCATAAAGATGGCTAGCGGGTGTCTGTCTCTCTCACTTTAGTTGAATCGATTTCAATGAAGAGGGTTCTTTTAGAAGATCAAAAAGCAATCACTACACCACGTTGTGGTTTTGCGTAGGTAAGAACGGTTCTTGCAAACCCGTAGCAGCCACGTAAAATTTGCAACAACAATTAGAGGACGTCTAACTTGTTTTTGCAGGGTATGATGTGATATGATATGGCCAATTACATGATGAGATATATGTGATGTATGAGATGATCATGTGTTGTATAGAATATCACGACTTGCATGTCGATGAGTACGGCAACTGGCAGGAGCCATAGAGTTGTCTTTAATTATTGTATGACCTGCGTGTCAATCATTAAGCGCTATGTAATGCTTTACTTTATCGCTAAACGTTAGCAATAGTCGTGGAAGCAACAGTCGGCGCGACAACCTTATGGCGACACGTTGATGGAGATCAAGATGATGGAGATCATGGTGTCATGCCGGTGACGATGGAGATCATGCCGGTGCTTTGGAGATGGAGATCAAAAGCACAAGTTCATGGCCATATCATGTCACTTATGATTTGCATGTGATGTTAATCCTTTTATGCATCTTATTTTGCTTAGGACGACGGTAGCATTATAAGGTGATCCCTCACTTAAATTTCAAGATAAATTGTGTTCTCCCCAAGTGTGCACCGTTGCGAAAGTTCGTCGTTTCGAGACACGCCGTGATGATCGGGTGTGATAGACTCCACGTTCACATACAACGGGTGCAAGCCATGTTGCACACGCGGAACACTCGGGTTAAACTTGACGAGCCTAGCATGTACAGACATGGCCTCGGAACACAAGAGACTGAAAGGTCGAACATGAGTCATATAGTAGATATGATCAACATGAAGATGTTCACCATTGAAACCACCTCAACTCACGTGATGATCGGACTTGAGTTGGTGGATTTGGATCATGTTACACTCGAATGATCGGAGGGATGTCAATTTGAGTGGGAGTTTTTAAGTAATATGATTAACTAAACTCATTATCTAGAACAATAGTCTAAGTTGCCTTTGCTATATTTATGTTGTAGATCATGGCTCGCGCAGTAGCACCCCTGAATTTTAATGCGTTCCTAGAGAAAGCTAAGTTGAAAGATGATGGAAGTAACTTTGTGGACTGGGCCCGTAATCTAAGGATTATCCTTACGGCTTCCCAGAAGGCTTATGTCCTTGATGCACCGCTTGGTGATCCACCCGCTCCAGTTGAGTCTCTAGACGTTGTGAACGCCTGGCAGGCTCGTTCTGATGATTACTCAATAGTTCAATGTGCAATGTTGTATGGCTTAGAACCGGGACTTCAAAGACGTTTTGAACGTCATGGAGCATATGAGATGTTCCAGGAGTTGAAGTTTATCTTTCAGAAGAATGCCCGGATCGAGAGATATGAGATCTCCGATAAGTTCTATGCTTGCAAGATGGAGGAGAACGGGTCTATCAGTGATCACGTGCTCAGAATGTCTGGGTACTCCACCCGTCTGGCTGAGTTAGGGATGCCCCTTCCGCCAGAGGCTATCACTGACAGAGTTCTTCAATCATTGCCACCTAGCTACAAGAGCTTCGTGTTGAACTATAACATGCACGGGATGAACAAGTCAGTCGCCGAGCTGTTTGCGATGCTGAAAGCCGCTGAGTCTGAAATTCAGAAGGAGCATCAAGTGTTGATGGTCAATAAAACCACTAGTTTCAAGAAAAATGGCAAGGGTAAGAAGGGTAACTCCAAGAAGAGTGGCAAAGCAGTTGCTCCTCTCGTGAAGAAACCCAAGGCTGGACCCAAACCAGAAACTGTGTGTTTTCATTGCAAGGGAACTGGACACTGGAAGCGGAATTGCCCCAAGTATTTGGCTGACAAGAAGGCGGCCAACAACAAACAAGGTATATATGATATACATGTTATTAATGTGTACCTTACCAACTCTCGTTGTAGTGCCTGGGTATTTGATACCGGTGCGGTTGCTCATATTTGCAACTCAAAACAGGAACTGCGGAATAGACGGAGGCTGGCAAAGGACGAAGTGACGATGCGCGTGGGAAATGGTTCCAAGGTTGATGTGATCGCCGTCGGCACGCTCGCTCTTCGATTACCGTCGGGATTAGTGATGAACCTAAATAAGTGTTATTTGGTGCCTGCGTTAAGCATGAACATTATATCTGGATCTTGTTTATTGCGAGACGGTTACTCATTTAAATCAGAGAATAATGGTTGTTCTATTTATATGAATAATATCTTTTATGGTCATGCACCCAATGTGAGGGGTTTATTCTTATTGAATCTCGATAGTAATGATACACATGTTCATAACATTGATGCCAAAAGATGTAGAATTGATAATGATAATACCACTTTCTTGTGGCACTGCCGTTTAGGTCATATTGGCGTAAAACGCATGAGGAAGCTCCATGCTGATGGACTTTTGGAGTCACTTGATTTTGAATCACTTGACACATGTGAGCCATGCCTCATGGGCAAGATGACTATAACGCCGTTCTCTGGAACAATGGAACGGGCAAGTGACTTATTGGAAATCATACATACTGATGTGTGCGGTCCGATGAGCATTGAGGCGCGCGGTGGTTATCGTTACTTTCTCACCTTCACTGATGACTTAAGTAGATATGGGTATATTTACTTAATGAAACACAAGTCTGAAACATTTGAAAAGTTCAAACAATTTCAGAGTGAAGTTGAGAATCATCGTAACAAGAAGATTAAATTCCTACGATCTGATCGAGGAGGAGAATATCTGAGTTATGAGTTTGGCAGTCACTTAAGACGATGTGGAATTGTTTCACAACTGACACCGCCTGGAACACCACAGCGTAATGGTGTGTCCGAACGTCGTAATCGAACTTTATTGGATATGGTGCGATCTATGATGTCTCTTGCCGATTTGCCACTATCGTTTTGGGGTTATGCATTAGAGACAGCTGCATTCACTTTAAATAGGGCACCATCGAAATCCGTTGAGACAACGCCATATGAACTTTGGTTTGGCAAGAAGCCAAAGCTGTCGTTTCTTAAAGTTTGGGGATGTGATGCTTATGTCAAAAAGCTTCAGCCTGAAAAGCTGGAACCCAAAGCGGAGAAATGCGTCTTCATAGGATACCCAAAAGAGACAGCTGGGTATACCTTCTATCTCAGATCCGAAGGCAAAGTGTTTGTCGCTAAAAACGGAACATTTCTTGAGAAAGAGTTTCTCTCGAAAGAATTGAGTGGGAGGAAGATAGAACTTGATGAGGTTGTTGAACCTTTACTTCAACCTGAGAGTAGCGCAGCACAGAAAGATGTTTCTGTGGAGCCTACATTAGCTGAAGAGGAAGTTAATGATGATGATCATGAAGCTTTGGATCAAGTTGCTATCGAACCTCGTAGGTCGACAAGGACGCGTACTGCTCCCGAGTGGTACGGCAACCCTGTCTTAGAGGTCATGTTGTTAGACAACGATGAACCTACGAGCTATGGAGAAGCGATGATGGGCCCGGATTCCGAGAAGTGGTTAGAGGCCATGAAATCCGAGATGGGATCCATGTATGAAAACAAAGTATGGACTTTGGAAGTATTACCTGAAGGGCGTAAGGCCATTCAGAACAAATGGATCTTTAAGAGGAAGACGGACGCGGACGGTAATGTCACCGTCTATAAAGCTCGACTTGTGGCAAAGGGTTTTTCACAAGTTCAAGGAGTTGACTACGATGAGACCTTCTCACCCGTAGCGATGCTTAAGTCCGTCAGAATCATGTTAGCAATAGCTGCCTTTTTCGATTATGAAATTTGGCAGATGGATGTCAAAACAGCGTTCCTTAACGGTTACCTTAAGGAAGAGTTGTATATGATGCAACCAGAAGGTTTTGTCGATCCAGAGAATGCTGACAAAGTTTGCAAACTCCAGCGATCCATTTATGGACTGGTGCAAGCATCTCGGAGTTGGAATCTTCGTTTTGATGAGGTGATCAAAGCGTTCGAGTTTATACAAGTTTACGGAGAAGCTTGTATTTACAAGAAAGTGAGTGGGAGCTCTATAGCGTTTCTAATATTATATGTGGATGACATATTACTGATTGGAAACAATATAGAAATGCTGGAAAGCGTAAAGGAATATTTGAACAAGAGTTTTTCAATGAAGGACCTAGGAAAAGCTGCTTTCATATTAGGCATCAAGATCTATAGAGATAGATCGAGACGCTTAATAGGACTTTCACAAAGCACATACCTTGACAAAGTTTTGAAGAAGTTCAAAATGGATCAGTCCAAGAAGGGGTTCTTGCCTGTATTGCAAGGTGTGAAGTTGAGTAAGACTCAATGCCCAGTGACTGCAGAAGATAGAGAAAAGATGAGTGTCATCCCCTATGCTTCGGCCATAGGCTCTATCATGTATGCAATGCTGTGCACAAGACCCGATGTCAGCCTTGCCATAAGTATGGTCGGAAGGTTTCAAGGTGATCCAGGAATGGAACACTGGACGGCGGTCAAGAATATCCTGAAGTACCTGAAAAGGACTAAGGACATGTTTCTCGTTTATGGAGGTGATCAAGAGCTCGTCGTAAAGGGTTACGTCGATGCAAGCTTTGACACTGATCCGGATGACTCAAAGTCGCAAACCGGATACGTATTTATTCTAAATGGGGGTGCGGTTAGCTGGTGCAGTTCCAAGCAAAGCGTGGTAGCTGATTCTACATGCGAAGCGGAGTACATCGCTGCCTCGGAGGCGGCGAAGGAAGGTGTCTGGATGAAGGAGTTCATGACAGATCTTGGAGTAGTGCCTAGTGCACTTAACCCAATGACTCTGTTTTGTGATAATGCTGGTGCCATTGCTCTAGCCAAGGAACCAAGATTTCACAAGAGGACCAGACACATAAAGCGACGTTTCAATTCCATCCGCGATTACATCAAGGAGGACGACATAAATATTTGCAAAGTACACACGGATCTAAATGTTGCAGATCCGATGACTAAACCTCTTCCAAGGGCTAAACATGAACAACACCAGAACTGCATGGGTGTTCAATTCATTACAATGTAAATCGCATAGTGATGTGAACTAGATTATTGACTCTAGTGCAAGTGGGAGACTGTTGGAAATATGCCCTAGAGGCAATAATAAATTGGTTATTATTATATTTCCTTGTTCATGATAATCGTTTATTATCCATGCTATAATTGTATTGATTGGAAACTCAAATACATGTGTGGGTACATAGACAACACTGTGTCCCTAGTGAGCCTCTAGTTGACTAGCTCGTTGATCAAAGATGGTTAAGGTTTCCTAGCCATTGACATGAGATGTCATTTGATAACGGGATCACATCATTAGGAGAAATATGTGATGGACAAGACCCAAACTACGAACGTAGCATATGATCGTGTTAGTTTATTGCTATTGTTTTCTGCATGTCAAGTATCTGTTCCTTTGACCATGAGATCATGCAACTCACTGACACCGGAGGAATACCTTGTGTGTATCAAACGTCGCAACGTAACTGGGCGACTATAAAGGTGCTCTACAGGTATCTCCGAGGGTGTCTGTTGGGTTGGCATGGATCAAGACTGGGATTTGTTACTCCGTATGACGGAGAGGTATCTCAGGGCCCACTCGGTAATACAACATCACATTGAGCCTTGCAAGCAAAGTGACTAAAGAGTTAGCCACGAGATCTTGTATTACGGAACGAGTAAAGAGACTTGCCGGTAACGAGATTGAACTAGGTATAGAGATACCGACGATCGAATCTCGGGCAAGTAAACATACCGAAGAACAAAGGGAACAGCATACGGGATTAACTGAATCCTTGACATAGAGGTTCGACCGATAAAGATCTTCGTAGAATATGTAGGAGCCAATATGGGCATCCAGGTCCCGCTATTGGTTATTGATCGTAGAGGTGTCTCGGTCATGTCTACATAGTTCTCGAACCCGCAGGGTCTACACACTTAACGTTTGGTGACGATTAGTATAGTTGAGTTATTGTGTTGGTGACCGAAGGTTGTTCGGAGTCCCGGATAAGATCCCGGACATGACGAGGATCTCCGAAAAGGTTCGGAGGTAATAGATTGATATATGTGATAATAGTGTTGTGATCTCCGGAAGGGTTCCGGAATTCACCGGAAGAGGTTCCGGATGTTTACCGAAGTGTTCGGGTGCAGCAACACTTTATATGGGCCAAAGGGATAAAGCCCACGAGGTATTGGAAAGTGCAAAAAGTAGTTTTGCTGCCGCGTAAGCGGTACTACCGCTTGTGTGAAGCGGTACTACCGCCCAAGCGGTACTACCGCTTGTGTGAAGCGGTACTACCGCCCAAGCGGTACTACCGCTTGTGTAAAGCGGTACTACCGCTTGTGTGCGGCTGTGCACGGTTCGGCAGGGATCCGAGTTGGACTCTTTCCCTGCGGGCCAAACCGACCTTGTGCGGGCAAAACCGACCCGGAGGAGGCTTTTACTCCAAGTTTAGACCCTTGGGCTCAACATATAAATAGAGGGGCAGGGCTAGCACACGGGACACATCAAGATTTCCCCAAGCCGTGTGCGGCAACCCTAACCCTCTAGTTCCTCCGTCATAATCTCCGTAGCGCTTGGCGAAGCCCTGCTGAGATTGTTCCTCACCACCATCACCACGCCGTCGTGCTGCTGGAACTCAACCACTACTTCACCATCGCTCGCTGGATCGAGGAGGTGAAGGTGTCATCAAGCCGTACGTGTGTTGAACGCGGAGGTGCCGTCCGTTCGGCGCTAGTTCGTGATCGGATCGAGGGACGACTTGCGATTTGGATCGCGGAGACGTTCGACTACATCAACCGCGTTTCTTAAACGCTTCCACTTAGCGATCTACAAGGGTATGTAGATTCACTCTCCCTCTCGTAGATGCTCATCACCATGGATAGATCTTGTGTGTGCGTAGGAAATTTTTTGTTTCCCATGCAACGTTCCCCAACATTACTCCCCGCATCCCATGAGATATTCAGTTTGTTCCAGCATTGGACAGCCGGTCGAACAACTTTGTTGAGATCGAAAAGGCAGGAAACACGGTATACGCGTGTTCAAGTCTCTTGGGACGGGTAAAAACTCGCACGTCATGCCTTTTGGTTTTTAACATTTCAAGTACTACGATGGTGGGTGGACTAATCCAGATGGGACCTAAACTAGTATTGGCTTCGAAGGCGAAGAAAACCATTGCCTAGTGAACTCATTTTCTCCTTACCTCCCATAATTATTTTAGAGAGTCTCAACTAGGGAAGGTAATCATGGACTTCTCATCGCCAAGCGAGATGGATGTGCACGTTGTCGATGAGGTTGTCCCGGTTCAGGAGGATTAGGTGGTTACCAATCATGTGGTCAAGGAGGTCAAGGCGGACCTTGTTGCGCATGAGGAACTCAACCTAGAACAAATTGCCTGCCTCACACAACTCACAAAAATGTGTCAGATTTATAGAAGAAATATTTCTTCTACCTAAAATATTGGCAATATTTTGCCAATTTTTTACTACATGTAATTTATGGAAATAATACACCATTTAATTGATATCATTTAGCAAAACGAAACACACTGTATGCATCCATGTAAAGGCTCCTGTCATTGAGGGGTGAATTTTGCAAAATCCTTGAGTGTTGATGCTTCAATCATTCGTCCAAACGAGTATATAAATAGAATTATTGATCTACGATTGTTTGCGCACTAGATAGATGGAGTACTCTTCTACAACATTGGTGTTCCCCTACCTATGGAATTGTTATTATCCTCTCTTTTTTGGGAGTTTGTTATAATTGTCAATGTACTTGTTTTTCTATGTGTTGCTTGGACTTGTTAAACTCTTATGTTGTCATAGTTGTTTATGCACTTTGTGTGGATTGGACTAGTCTTGTTACCCTATCCTTACTAATAATTGTGCATGTGCATTGCACATTCAATTCAATAGTATATTGGGGAGCTTTTTATTCTTTTCTTCCACTCCGACGACTCCCCCTTGGCTATGTGGATTTTGCCTAATAGTTGGCTTTTCATCAATCCGAGTTGGTCTATGTGTCTACATGGTCGTGGTAACTTTGCATCGACCGCAACCTGTATTGGTGCCCTCGTTTGTCCACTCAAAGGATGACTTGAGACTTTTGGTTTCTTTTGGTGCAATCTAGTTCTCCTTGAGTGTTTGGAGATTGTTGGAAAAAACTGTTGAGTGGGGACTAATGTATTTGCTAGTGCACACATAGTAAAATGGTCCCTCGAGTTCTAAGGACTTTATTATAAAATCCTGCAATGATTATTTGCACAATAGAGAAGGATATTTTTTGAGGAGTATGCTACCGAGGAGATTGCATGTCGGAGGCGACGCCCAAAAAAATTGTTGTGCAGAACTAATTGCTATGGTGTGTTGTTCGAAGAACAATTGGATGCAACGAAGAAGAATGAAGTCGCGGTTTTCTTTTGTAGTTTCATTTGATTCATAGGTAATCCGTACTACTAAAGGGGGTTCAAGTGTTTTGAGACTTAGTCTATGTTGATGCTTAACCGAGAACTTATCCCAAGTGAGTTGAGAGAAATTTCTACATGCGTTCAATTTTTATTCGTAAGTGAGATACAAATCCTTCCGGGCTTCAAGAGAAAACCTTAGGCGGTGGAATCAGCTTTACTTGTTCCTCAAGTAAAGTTATTGCGTGAGTTTGAAATTCGATTGTTGGATACATGTTGGGTGATCATTGGTTTGGCTGCAGATCCCTATTGGTCATTTCACCCTCAGGATTGTTCTGACTATAAATAGCAACCCCACCCAACCGTTGCTGGTTGGATGCTCCGTTTGATTTGACAAGTATTTGTGTGAGCACGCCTCCGAGAGATTTGAGTGAATCTTCTGAGAGAAAACCCTAGAGCCAAAAATTACTTTGTGGTTGAGCATCACGTAGAACTATGTTCGACAACTTGTTAATCCTATTTTATAAAAACAATTACACTTATAAATTAATGTTATTTCCAAATTTAGTTACAATTAATGTAATTAATGGTATTTCTAGTTTGTCAGTGATGTGATGGATATAACATTAGAGCGTCGTGGGACATTGGATATAGATGGCTGATAACCCACAAGTATAGGGGATCGCAACAGTTTTCGAGGGTAGAGTATTCAACCCAAATTTATAGATTCGACACAAGGGGAGCCAAAGAATATTTGAGAGTATTAGCAGTTGAGTTGTCAATTCAACCACACCTGGAGATTAAATATCTGTAGCAGAGTGATCAGTAGCACAGTAATATGGTAGTTTTGATAGCAGTAGCAGCAGTAACAGTAACGGTAACAGTGATAGCAATAGTTTCGTAGCAAGTGTAACAGTAGCAGTAGCAATAGTAACTTAGCAAGAGCAATAATTGGAGAACTCGTAGGCACTGGATCGGTGAACTCGTTGGATGATATTCATCATATAACAGTCATAACCTAGGGCGATACAGAACTAGCTCCAGTTCATAAATGTAATGTAGGCATGTATTCCGTAAATAGTCATACGTGCTTATGGAAAAGAACTTGCATGGCATCTTTTGTCCTACCCTCCCGTGGCAGCGGGGTCCATAAGGAAACTAAGGGATATTAATGCCTCCTTTTAATAGTGAACCGGAACAAAGCATTAACACACGGTGAATACATGAACTCCTCAAACTACGGTCATTACCGGAAAGTATCCCAAATATTGTCACTATGGGGTTTACGGATCATAACACGTAATAGGTTCATATGACTAGGCAAGATTGGATCAAGAACATAGATATAATAGTGATAACATAAACGGTTCAGATCTGAAATCATGGCACTCTGGCCCTAGTGACAAGCATTAGGCATAGCAAAGTCATAGCAACATCAATCTCAGAACATAGTGGATATCAGGGATCAAGCCCTGGTGGGTGCTGCCCACCCTGGCCCCCTTCTATGGTAGTTTTTGGCTACAATAATTCTTATAAATTCTGAAATAATTCTCCAAAAAGTTTCGTTCCGTTTCGAGAAATTTCATTTCTGCACAAAAACAACACCATGGTAGTTCTGCTGAAAACAGCGTCAGTCCGGGTTAGTTTCATTCAAATCATGCAAATTAGAGTCCAAAACAAGGGAAAAAGTGTGAGGAAAAGTAAATACGTTGGAGACGTATCAACTCCCCCAAGCTTAAATCTTTGCTTGTCCTCAAGCAATTCAGTTGACAAACTGAAAGTGATAAAGAAAAACTTTTACGAACTCTTTTGTTCTTGTTTACATATATATGCTTAAGTAGCACCCAGGTTTTCAGCAAAGATTATGACTAACCATGCCAACAATAACTCTTAGAAATTGTATTAACTCATGACAATAACATAAGCAACTAGCGAGCAATAATAAGATATCTCAAGCGCCAACACTTTGTCAAAACAATCATGATACAATATGACAATAGTGGTGTCTCGCTAGCCCTTTCTGAGACCGCAAAACATAAATGCAGAGCACCTCCAAAGTTCAAGTAGCGACTAAACATTGTAATTCATGGTAAAAAAGATCCAGTCATGCTGCACCCAACGTCAACTATACACAATGCATGAGGATGACAATAGTGCTCTCAGGTCTGGCGCTTATTTGAGAAGGTGATGACTCAACATAAAAGTAAATAGATAGTCTCTTCGTAGAGGGAAGCATGGATTTGCAGCGGTGCCAGAGCTCAAGTTTTAAAACAGAGATATATATAATTTTTGGGAGGTACACCCTTCCTGTCAACGTCACGACCAAGAGTTATCAATATCTTCCGTGCTAAACAAATTAGCGCCGGTTCCCAAGCGGTAAAAGTAAAGGTTTACTCCCCCTCCACCAGCAATCACACTCCACGGCTAGCCGCATCCACGGGTACCGTCCAAACCAACAACATTCCTGGGGGAGTTTTGTTTAATTATTGTTTTGATTTTTGATTTCGGGATTGGGAATCCCTATTACCACCCCTCTCGTGTAAGGACGAGTGAATAAACACTCATCATGAGAATAACCCGCTTAGCATGGAAGATACTGACCACCCCCTGTCGCTCCATGAGCGGTCCAGGCACACAAAACAGATGTTCATTTGAATTTTTAGAGATGGCACATACAAATTTACTTTGGAACGGCAGGGTAATACCGCATATAGGTAGATATAGTGGACTCATCTGGAATAACTTTGGTTTAAGGATTTTGATGCACAAGTAGTATTCCCGCTTAGTACAGGCGAAGGCTAGCAAATAGATTGAGAAGCGGCCAGCTAGAGAGCGAAAACGGTCATGAGCATGCATTACTTATAATAAACATTGACTACTAGCATCAGTAGGATATGGACACCATGAACATAAATATCATGAAGGCTATGTTGGTTTTGATTCAACTACATGCGTGAACATGTGCCAAGTCAAGCCACTTGAAACATTCAGAGGAGGATACCATATCATCATACCACATCACAACTATTTTAATGCATGTTCACGTCCAAGATAAATTATTATCCACTCCTAGCTACTCAAGCATGGCATGAACAACTATAATCTCTAATGGTCATTGCAAACATGTTTGATCATAATATGCTGAATCAAGGATACTAGGTTAAACATATTTACAAAAACAAAAACAAGTTGAGTTCATAGCCGCTCTTCTCTGCTACAGTCAATTCATCAAATATCGTCATCATTGCCTTTCACTTGCACGACCGAATGATAAGAAAATAATAATAGTGCAAGAATGCCGTGGACTAAGCTGGACTCAGCAACATTTTATTCAAGAGGAAAAGACAAGGTAAAATGGGCTCTTTGTTAGATTAACAATGATGTATATGAGAGCCACTCAACATTTTCATCGTGGTCTTCTCCTTGGTACGACTCAAACAAAAAGAAAAGGAAATCAGAGAAACACACTAAAATATTTTTGGAGTTTTTGGTTTTTTTCTTGAAGGAAGCAAATTAAAGAGGAAAAAACAAAAACGAGAAAAACTATTTACACGGGAAAGCTCCCAACAAGTAAAAGAAGAAATGAGAAATCTTTTTGGGTTTTCTTTTGATGCTACAATTAAACTAAGCTAGAAAGAAAAACCGAAAAGAAGTAGGAAATGTTTTTGGGTTTTCTCAAAGTTTTTCAAACACACAAGAAGAAAGCGAGAAAACAAATTTAGCATGGATATTACAATGAAAAAGTATGAACACTGGCAACTGGAATGAAATGTGTGAACATGAATATAATGTCGATGGAAATACGTACTCCCACAAGCTTAGGCTTTTGGCCTATCTTAGTAATCACTATCCGTATGAATAATAATCTGGGCGATGGCTCACCGAGGCCCTTGGTGCAAACTCCACGGCCCTCCTGGCAGCTTCAACCTCCGCATTGTACGCATGGGCCTCACTCTCAAGAACAAAGTATCTTCCTCTATTGTGAAAATCAAAGAGAGCAGGAGCAGGCAAAGTGACAGGCACAACAGGTTTTTTATTAAATCTCAAGTTATAAGTGTAGTTAGTGGCCGTACCCGTAAGGAACTTATGACGCTTCATGGCATCAAAGTCTAAATACTGAGTAGGTAAGATGGGGTCATTAGGCCAAGGTGATACATTTAGTCTCTCTGCTACACGGGAGGCATAGATTCCTCCATAAAAATTACCATTAGCGGCATTGAGCTGCAGTCTCCGTGCAACAATTGCACCAAGATTATAATATTTATTTCCAGTTATGGCAGTGTGTATGAGATTCAAATCATGAGCACACAGTGTGCTACAATCTTGTTTGCCTACGATACATTTGCCATTAAAGAGGGTGAAATATTGTATTGATGGAAAATGGATGCTCTTAATTCTCCCCTGTGTTACCCCCCTATCTTCACCAAAGCAAAGAGTAACTAAAAATGACTCGTATTCAGATTTTGTTGGTTCATCAAGGGAACCCCAATATGGAAGTTTGCATGCTTCACTGAACATTTCTAACGGCATGGTGAAGGAACGGTCATAAAGGTTGAATGAAACTCTAGACTCACGAGGAAAATATTTAAATTTCTTTGTGAATGTTTTCGTGAGTTCGAGGTGTTGAGGGCACTTATCTGCGATGAAGGGAGCAAGCTTTGTATTGTGGATATATTGTTCAAATTCCTCCTTAATACCCGCACCTTCCATGAACTCGTCGCACGGCCACAAGCATGATTTAGTGGCGGCATCTCGCATCGAGCTTTCACTCGGCTCAACATAAAATTGTCGAACTGAGCTTCCACTCGATGAGGCCTCCAAGGATCTCCTCCTCGAAGAACTCCTGAAGAATTGCATTTTATTTGCGAACAAATTTCTGAAATATTTTTGAGACACAAAATTTTGTTAACAAAACTTCGTGAAATTGATAGCAACTACTCCTAAGCACGCATAGAGGCCATATTAAACATTCAAACTACTTAGAACTCTAAGAATTCAACATGCAAGCTCATCTACAGCAACACCAAGGGTAGCTAATTACTCTAAAAATAACCCACTAAATCAAAAACTAATTGGAGCAATGGAGGAGTTACATACCAAGTAGGAATCCCTCCAAACAGTTTCAGAAACGGAGCTTCAAGCTAAGAGATCGAAATCCGCGGGTTTGAGAGCAAGAACACGGGAATGGTGGCCGTGGTGATTTTTTTCTGGAGGTAGGTGATGATGTGGGCTAAGGGAATAAGTGAGGGGGCCCACGTGGGGGCCACAACCCATCAGGGCGCGCCTGGGGGTGCTGGTGCGCCCTGGTGTCTTGTGGGCACCAAGTGCACCCCCCCTCTGGTATTATTTGCACCAGAAATTCAGAAATAATTGAAAAAAAATCGTATTAAATTTTCAGGACATTCCGAGAACTTTTATTTTTGGGCCATTTTTTATTGCACAGTGAAAACAGAAAACAGGATAATCATGGTATTTTTATTTTATTTGACTAACTAAAACAAAAAATAAAAGGTGGGAGCAGAGAGTTGTGCCTACTAGATTCATCGACTTCATACCTCTAAAAAATGATCCATTAATCCGATTAGCATGCAACCGAAGAAATTTCATAGAACACTAAGTTACCTCAGTGGGGATGTGCATATCCCCTACAATAAGTATATCATATTTCTTTTTGGCAGTAGGTAGAGGTAATTGAAAACTTCCAATAGTGATGGTCGGAGATTCTTCAATAACATTTATACCATTCACTTGGAATTGTTTCTTCGGAAAGTGCACCGTGTGCTCATTACCATTGATATGAAAAGTGACTTTGCTTTTATTGCAATCAATAACAGCCCGTGCAGTATTCAAAAAGGGTCTACCAAGGATAATCGACATGTTGTCGTCCTCGGGCATCTCAAGAATAACAAAGTCCATTAAGATAGTAACATTTGCAACAACAACGGGCACGTCCTCACAAATACCGATAGGTATGGCCGTTGATTTGTCAGCCATTTGCAATGATATTTCGGTAGGTGTGAGTTTATTCAAATCAAGTCTCTTATATAAGGAGAAAGGCATAACACTAACACCGGCTCCCAAGTCACACAAAGCAGTTTTGACATAGTTTCTTTTAATGGAGCAAGGTATAGTTGGTATTCCCGGATCTCCAAGTTTTTTAGGCACTCCATCCTTAAAAGAATAATTAGCAAGCATGGTGGAGATTTCAGCTTCGGGTATCTTTCTTTTATTAGTGATGATGTCTTTCATGTACTTTGCATAAGGGGCCATCTTTAGGATATTAGTTAAGCGGGTACGCAAAAAGACTGGCCTAATCATTTCAGCAAAGCGCTCAAATTCTTCATCATCCTTTTTCTGAGATGGTTTAGGTGGAAAGGGCATGGGTTTCTGAACCCATGGCTCTTTTTCCTTACCTTGTTTCCTAGCCACAAAGTCTCTTTTATCATAACGTTTATTTTTAGATTGTGGGTTATCAAGATCAGGAGCAGGCTCTATTTCAACATCATTATCTGGTTCTTTATCATTATTTGGTTGAGCATCTTCATGAACATCATCATTATCATTTTCATTATCACTAGGTAAATGTTCATTACCAGACTAAGTTTCAGCATCGGAAATAGAGACATCATTATTATTAGGAGGTTTTTGTATCTCAGGTTCACTAGAGGTATGCAAAGTCCTATCATTTTTCTTTTTCTTTTTCTTTCTAGAAGGACTACGTACATCAGTATTAATTCTCTGAGAGTCTTGTTCAATTCTTTTAGGGTGACCTTCAGGATAAAGCGGTTCTTGGGTCATTCTACCTCCTCTAGTTACTACTCTAGCAGCAAAATCATTCATATTATTATTCATTTCATCAAGCAATTCTTTTTGAGACTTAGCAACTTGTTCTAACTGAGTTTGAACCATAGAGGCATGCTTTCCTACACCTCTAACATCATTACTGATTCTAAATAGCAAGTCACTCAAGCGAGCAATCATATCAGAATTATATTTCAACTGTTTCAGGACATGTGCATTGAAATGATCTTGCTTCATAATATAGTTGTCAAACTGATATAAACACTAACTAGGATGTTTATTGTGAGAGATATCACTTTCATTAAACTTTAATAAAGAATTTACCTCTACCACCTGTGGAGGTGGTGGTGTGTCAAGGCCATGTATTTCTTCAATAGGTGGTAAATTCTTAACATCCTCAGCCTTAATACCTTTTCCTTCATAGATTTCTTTGCCTCTTGCATATCTTCAGGACTGAGAAATAAAATACCCCTCTTCTTCGGAGTGGGTTTAGGCGGTGGTTCAGGAAGAGTCCAATCATCATAATTCTTCAATATGTTATTCAATAATTCCTCAGCTTGTTCAACAGTTCGTTCCCTGAAAACACAACCAGCACAACTATCTAGGAAGTCCCTAGAAGCATCAGTTAGTCCATTATAGAAGATATCAAGTATTTCATTTTTCTTGAGAGGGTGATCAGGCAAAGCATTAAGCAATTGGAGAAGCCTCCCCCCAAGCTTGTGGGAGACTCTCTTCTTCAATTTGCACAAAGCTAAATATTTCCTGTAAGGCAGCTTGTTTCTTGTGAGCAGGAAAATATTTTTCAGAGAAGTAGTAGATCATATCCTGGGGACTACGCACACAACCAGGAGCAAGGGTATTGTACCATATCTTAGCATCACCCTTTAATGAGAACGCAAATAATTTGAGGATATAATAGTAGCGAATCTTCTCATCATGAGCAAAGAGGGTGGCTATATCATTCAGCTTAGTAAGGTGTGCCACTACAGTTTTAGTTTCATAGCCATGGAAAGGATCGGATTCAACCAAAGTAATTAGCTCTGGGTCGACAGAGAATTCATAATCCTTACAGGTAACAAAGATAGGTGAAGTAGCAAACTTAGGGTCACTTTTCATTCTAGCATTCAAAGTCTTTTCCTTATACTTGCGTAGCAATTTCTTAAGATCGTTTCTATCCTTGCAAGAAAGAATTTCTCTAGTTACCTCCTTGTCCATAACATAATCTTCAGGTATCTTAGGCATTTCAAATCTAGGAGAGCTAGGACTAATAGGTGTTTCATAGTCATCAGTTTCATAGGCTTCATCAGTTTCAGCAATCTCATCAGTTTCAGTAATTTCATTCTCTTTAGCTCTAGCAATTTGTTCATCAAGAAATTCACCAAGTGGCACATTATCATCAAGCATGGTACTAGCATCATCACAAGCATCATTCATAGCAGAGGTAGCATCATCAATAACTTGCGACATATCAGGATTACTAGCATGTGGTGGTGTTGCAAGCTTACTCATAATAGAAGGTGAATCAAGTGCAGAGCTAGATGGTAGTTCCTTACCTCCCCTCGTCTTAGAGGGAAAAATCTTGGTCTTTGGATCCTTCAGATTCTTCATAGTGATCACTTGATATAAATCCCAAGTGACTCAACAAATATAGCTATGCACCCCGGCAACGGCGCCAGAAAAAGGTCTTGATAACCCACAAGTATAGGGGATCGCAACCGTTTTCGAGGGTAGAGTATTCAACCCAAATTTATAGATTCGACACAAGGGGAGCCAAAGAATATTTGAGAGTATTAGCAGCTGAGTTGTCAATTCAACCACACCTGGAGATTAAATATTTGTAGCATAGTGATCAGTAGCACAGTAATATGGTAGTTTTGATAGCAGTAGTAGCAGTAACAGTAAAGGTAACAGTGATAGCAATAGTTTCGTAGCAAGTGTAACAGTAGCAGTAGCAATAGTAACTTAGCAAGAGCAATAAGTGGAGAACTCGTAGGCACTGGATCGGTGAACTCGTTGGATGATATTCATCATATAAAAGTCATAACCTAGGACGATACAGAACTAGCTCCAGTTCATAAATGTAATGTAGGCATGTATTCCGTAAATAGTCATACGTGCTTATGGAAAAGAACTTGCATGGCATCTTTTGTCCTACCCTCCCGTGGCAGCGGGGTCCATAAGGAAACTAAGGGATATTAATGCCTCCTTTTAATAGTGAACCGGAACAAAGCATTAACACACGGTGAATACATGAACTCCTCAAACTACGGTCATCACCGGAAAGTATCCCAAATATTGTCACTATGGGATTTACGGATCATAACACGTAATAGGTTCATATGACTAGGCAATATTGGATCAAGAACATAGATATAATAGTGATAACATAAACGGTTCAGATCTGAAATCATGGCACTCGGGCCCTAGTGACAAGCATTAGGCATAGCAAAGTCATAGCAACATCAATCTCAGAACATAGTGGATATCAGGGATCAAGCCCTAACAAAACTAACTCGATTACATGATGAATCTCATCCAACTCCTCACCGACCAGCAAGCCTACGAAGGAATTACTCACTCCCGGTGGGGAGCATCATGGAATTGGCGATGGAGAAGGGTTGATGATGACGAAGGCCGAAGATTCCCCTCTCCGGAGCCCCAAACGGGCTCCAGATCTGGCCTCCCGATGAAGAACAGGAGGTGGCAGCGGCTCCGTATCGTAAAATGTGATGAAACTTTCTCCTTGATTTTTTTCTCCGAAAATAGGAATTTATAGCGGCATATTTGGACGTATTTGCTAGTGCACACATAGTAAAATGGTCCTTGGAGTTCTAAGGACTTTACTATAAAATCTTGCAATGATTATTTGCACAATAGAGAAGAATAATTTTTGATGAGTATGCTACCGAGGAGATTGCATGTCGGAGGCGACGCCCAAAAAATTGTTGTGCTGAACTAATTGCTATGGTGTGTTGTTCGAAGAACAATTGGATGCAACGAAGAAGAATGAAGTCACAGTTTTCTTTTGTAGTTTCATTTGATTCATAGGTAATCCGTACTACTAAAGGGGGTTCAAGTGTTTTGAGACTTAGTCTATGTTGATGCTTAACTGAGAACTTATCCGAAGTGAGTTGAGAGAAATTTCTACATGCATTCAATTTTTATTCGTAAGCGAGATACAAATCCTTCCGGGCTTCAAGAGAAAACCTTCGGTGGTGGAATCAGCTTCACTGTTCCTCAAGTAAAGTTATTGTGTGAGTTTGAAATTCGACTGTTGGATACATGTTGGGTGATCATTGGTTTGGCTGCAGATCCGTATTGGTCATTTCACCCTCAGGATTGTTCTGGCTATAAATAGCCACCCCACCCAACTGTTGCTGGTTGGATGCTCCGTTTGATTTGACAAGTATTTGTGTGAGCACGCCTCCGAGAGATTTGAGTGAATCTTCTGAGAGAAAACCCTAGAGCCAAAAATTAGTTTGTGGTTGAGCATCACGTAGAACTGTGTTCGACAACTTGTTAATCCTGTTTTATAAAAACAATTACACTTATCAATTAATGTTATTTCCAAATTTAGTTACAATTAATGTAATTAATGGTATTTCTAGTTTGTCAATGATGTGATGGATATAACATTAGAGCGTCGTGGGACATTGGATATAGATGGCTGAATGGAAGAGATCATTTTGATTCACCAATTCATGAAGTGGTACATTTATATAATCAATTATAGTTACTGCCATTAATGGTGTTTTCAATTTCTCAGCGATGTGATGGATGTAACATTGGAGCGACTTGTGACATTGTATATATGTGGTTGAATGGCTAAAATCATTTGGATTCACCCAACTCATGCTTTTATAAGTAGTGGTAGATGTTGCTATAATTTTCATGAACTTGTTTCATGGACTTGTATGGAATAGACTAATTTTTTTGCCCTATCGCGACGTTGCTATAATTATCAATGAACTTGTTTATCTATGGTTTTCATGGACTTATGTGATGTGGACTAGTATTGTTTCTCTGTCCTTTGTTATAATAATTGTCAATGAACTTGTTTATTAATGTGTTTTATGGACCTGTGTGGAATTGACTAGTTTTGTTGATGTATCCCTATGTTTCCATAATTGTCGATGAACTTGTTTATCTATGTGTTTCATGGGCTTGTGTGGAATGGACTAGTATTGTTGCATGTCCTTGTGTTATTATAATTATCAATGAACTTGTTTATTAATGTGTTCATGGACCTGTGTGGAATGGACTAGTTTTGTTGATGCATCCCTATGTTGCCATAATTGTCGATGAACTTGTTTATCCATGTGTTTCATGGGCTTGTGTGGAATGGATTAGTTTTGTTGCCATAATTGTCAATAAATTTGTTTATCTATATGTTTCGTAGACTTGTGTGAACAGACTAGTTTTATTGTCATATCCTTATGTTGTTATAATTGTCAATGAAGTTGTTTGTCTATGTGTTTTATGGACTTGTGTGGAACGTACCAATTTTATTGCCCTATCCTTGTGTTGTTATAATAGTCCATGGACTTGTTTATCTATGTATTTTGTATATCAAGGGAGTAGCTCCACTTGCATAGTCGGAAGGCAAAACTGCCCTGAGGACGACGTACTAAACTTCCTCTAAAGCATGATTTGTACAAGTGACTCGGAGAGTCATGTGAGAGAGTGGTGTCAGTGGAGGTGGCTATCACAGTGATGAAGAGAAGCCACGGTGATGCCGCCCAACGGAGGTGGTGAGATTGATAGTATCTCGGGACACATAAGATGTGGACATGAGGGGAGAGGGTTGAGGGCATCCTGATAAATGTGCTATAATATTGAGTTCATATATGGGCCTCGCAACTTGCACCTAAGTTCATTGACAATTTTTGAACCCCAAGCTGATGTTGCTAGCCGTGTGATTTTGGTTCTGTTCACAAATGTGTGAATCACAACATAAGATATGAGAGAGTGGGCGATAATTTAGATATAAGAAAATATTAAGCGACTCATATTTAGTTATCTATTCTTAACATTGAAAACACATGTGATTCACATTTTGATGCATATAAAATTATCAGTATGCTCAACTCTTGTGTGTATGGTGAGATTATTTGTTTAGCAATCCTATGTTCACTAAAAGATTTCTTGTATATATCATGCCTACATGCACACTATTTCTATCAGTGGAATGTGTGTTAGCGATAATATTTCGACTTCTCTTTGAACTATGTTCTCATTCCAAGGTATCCAAAATGATTCTTGACAGTGGCACAAGTAGGGCTGCCAACGAGTCGAGTTTGAACGATTTTTTAAGCCCTGCTCGTAGAACAATCATTCTACGATATTTTTTGCATTATAATAAAAAGTCAAACCAAGTACAAACAATAAAAGGAAAGAAAGAAGACAAGGAAACCGAAGAAATAAAAAGGGACCAGGAGGCAATCAACCAATGTCACTTCCGGGAACCATCTAAAAGATCAAACAACTGTGTCAATCTAGCCTTTTAGAATCCTCGACTTAACATCTTTGAGTCTTAAATGAAAATCCTAAGATCTTGCCTGGACGTAATTTTCCAAGAGCAAGCTATGGGTAACATTGTTCAAGAAACCAAAGGGATTTTCTTTGCAAGAAATTTCTAGTGTTCAGTGTGTCATGAAGGAGTAGCCAAAATAATATCTTTTATCTTAGCACAACAACAATTTTCCAAATCTTACTGAATAGAAGATGTACACTCGCTATAGGTCTTAGAGATTTGTACATTTTATTTGTGAAGAACTTAGAGGATTTCCAGGAATAAGACCAAGAATCATATCCATCATGAAACTGGAGTTGGTTCAGTAAGTCTTGTAGTGTTCAAGCTGGTTGAAGACCTAAATGGAAAGTGGTCTATGAAAAACCCTTCCAAACTAGGACTGTCTATGGCTTGCTTCGGGGAACAATTCCATGCAACTATGCTCACACCATTTATTAGACCACAAAATGACAGAGTTACCATGACCAACTTGATAAGAGAAATCAGTTTTATAGTGTGGCAACAACTTTAGGACAGTTCTCCACCAGAAGGAGCCTACCAGTAGGATTCTCGAATTAGATGGACCCAGGGGAGATTATCATTATTGAAGAATTCGTGGAGATATTTGGTCATAGGATATTTTGTAGCACAATGTCCAAAACTCCAAAGCCATCATCTTGCTTGTCCAAGCATACTTTTTCCGTGGCCACTAAAGCAATCCCTCTATCCCTCGTGCCATATTTTCTCCAAAAACCAGTGTCTCGGGAACTTGCTGATTTGATCAATCACTGATTTACGCAGATCAAGGGAGCACATAAATAAGATTGGTAAGCTAGCGAAAACAAATTTAACCGGATTCAAGTGTGTCGGACTCGGCTCATCTCAACTTATACTAAAATTCAAGCAAGCTCAAACTAAGCGAAGCTCGTGGTTGAGTTGTAGAAAGTGACTTGTGGTCAGCTTGTAACGATCTCGAGTCGATCTTGAGCTAGTTTCAAGCGTCGCTAAATAAGTTTATTAATAGTCTAAGGTAATGTTTTGAACATGATAGGCCACAACATACGAAACCATTATAATCTAAGGTAATGTTTTATTTTCATACTATGATACTATGATAGGCACACAATAATGCGGTCCAACGATAGTTCAGTGCATCGCACGAAAGTCATACGAGGAAGTGTCGTACGCATAACATTGCTCTTATGAAATATTTCAATCAAAATGATGATAATATAAGAAAATCAAGGTAGTTTGACCTATTTCCTTTGACCGAACACTAGTATTAGTGCCCGTGGATAAACTAGCAAGAGAAGAAAAAGTGCGTCTGCGCTTAACTGGGACAAAAAAACCCAGGATATTCAACACACTGCTGACCTTCCATGCTTGCTAGTAGATACTATGGATAAAACTTGTACACAACATATATGGAATTAACTATCCTATTTCCTTCTAATATATATCAAGATTATTTCCCTGCAAAATGAAGTTTATTTAATATAATAAATTTTATCCAGTTAAATCTAGCGAGCCAGTGTCGCTCAAGATCAACTTGTTTCTTGAGCCACATAAATTGCTCATATTTAGCTCATTTTTTTTAGTTTGTCTCGAATTGAGCCAAAAGACGAGTCGATTTTGTACAGCTCACGAATCTCGAGCTTCTCCTGCAGCTCTAAGCACGAGCAACGGCTGACATTAGATTGTTGTGCATGCCCTCCAAAAGAAAAGAAGATATGACACTGTTATGCAACTTTGAGGAAAGATATGATGCGTGAAATCTCAAACCCAGCTCTCTTGACGACTTGACCCAAACCCAGATGCGGAGTATGCGGTCTTGCGGCAAGCTCTACGAATCGTGCACGAAGTTTCTGCTTGGCACTGAATTCGTGGATCGGCATAATCCTTTCCCACGGCATGCATCTATGCGATCGACGACCGGTCGTGCAAGGATTTGGTGGGCTTGACGGTTAACTTTTGGGATTCGCTCGGCTGAACCGGGAACCGTACTGGGTTCAAAAGAAGGAACACGCTACCATGCTTTGGTAAACAGACGACAATGGCTGAATGGCATGGACAGCTATTTCCATTATCTAGCAGACCTACGCAGGCGTAGATCGAAAGCTGGTGGGTGAGCGGGGCTGGGTTGGGAAGAAGGCGGGCGCGTCGACAGATTATGATGAGTGAATCACCAGCAGGCAGACCTGGCCAAACGGGCCGGGCCTGGCATGCCGGCCCACGGGCACGCCGGCACGACACGTGACGGGCCAGCCCCGGCACGCTTCAAACGGGCCGTGCCAGGCACGCGGCACGCCTCGGGCCATGCCTGGGCTTGAAGGCTGGGCACGCGGGCCGGCACGGCACGGCCCGTTTACATTTTTTTATTTTTTATTTAGATTTTTATATATATATATATAACTACAAAACAGCCCAATGGGCCAAAATCGGCCCAAAAAACAGCCTAACAGGCTAAGAAACTAGCGGGCCAGCGGGCCTGGCGTGTCGACGGGCCGGCCCGTATAGCTCCCGGGCCGTGCCTGGGCCGGAGGGGTCAGCACGTGGGCCGCCGGGCCGGCCCGTTTGGCCAGGTCTGCCAGCAGGTCGACAAAGTGCATGCATGCATAAAGGGCCTGGGACTGGTGTTCGACAAGGGCGGCAGACACTGCACATGCCACAACGCTCTTTCTGCCCGGCCCATAATCGCCGGTGCCCTGATGCAGATGAGGTACGTGCTACGTACTGGCGCTGCACTGCTAAGTGCTCGAGGACAACGCATCCGATTCCCAGCTAGGGAAACGGCCCATCATAGCCGCTGAGCACCGGTGTCAAGTTGTCCAGTCCTCGACGCAGGGCAGGTGAATAAGAGCAACTCCAACCGGCCGACCCAAATGGACGCGCCGTTTGTCCGCCTTTTGTCCGTTTGGGTCGGCCTGTCCGCCCTCCTTTCAAAATGGGTCGGCCGGTCGCCCAACGCGCCGACCCATTTTTCGTCCGCAATTTTCAGTTTTCAAATTAAAAAGGGCCCACGGCTATCGATCATGCCAGCGGCCATGCCATCCAAGGTAGAGTTCGCGCCGGCGACATGCCAGCGGCTGGCAAACACATGCCAGCGGCCGGCAAACGTATAGAATAGGACAAATAAAAACATAGTTCTAATAAATAGTTGCAGAACCACATAAATATGGCATAGTTATTACAAACCAAATGAACATTAAATTGTTTCAAATTGCATTTCAAAGAATAGAAGTCCGATACTTCTATTGGTTGCCAGAGTAGGATATGGCCACTCTCCCGGTTGCGATTCAACGCCGGCATATGCCCCGGTATAGAGCCCCTGAACATAGGCCGCTGCCTACCGAGGTGGTCATGGATGACCAAGGCAGCTGCCACGATCTCCTCATCGTTGGATGAAGAATCATCCGAGTCCATAAGAACATTGTAGAAAAAGAACCCGTCGTCGGAGTCCATTTGTACCTTGGGGCAAACTGTCGAACAGCTTGCGGGCGTCGTGGAAGGAGTCGGCCGATGACGAGCCCCGCGCGACACCGAGACAAGGCAGAAGCCCTGCCGCCTATCGGCGAGCGCGCCGGCGTCCGGGAGAGAGGATGCCGCGCTCGAGTGCCGGCGAAGGGGACGGTGGCGGCGTCGACGTCGGGAGGCTGCCGGGGTCAGCGGAATGGGGCGGCAGCGTGGGGAGGAGGGGCGGCCATCGGGATGACCTATCTATGGACGGATGGCCGGCGGCGGCGGCGAAAAATGGGCGGCGGCGGCGGGAGGCAGAGGCGGCCGAGTGGCGGGGGGCGAAGAGAGGACAGTGGAAATGGCCCTTGTGCTGCCGACAGGCGGGCCAGGGGGAGGAGAAGGGCGGGCGACGCGCGCGTCCGTCTCGTGTCCGCGCCGACGCAAATGCGGCCCAAATTTGGGTCGCGAATGGGTCGCGGGCGGACAAAAAACGGACGCGCGTTCGTTTGGGTCGGCGCGTTGGGCCATCTTTTCTGTCCGCGGCGACCCAAACGGACGCGGGCGAACGAAATGGGCCGGCGCGTTGGAGTTGCTCTAACGGCACATGACACAAGTGCGGCGTACGTGTGGCCGCCGGAGATATTCCTGTGGCGTCTCTCTCTCTCTCTCTCTCTCTCTCTCTCTCTCTCTCTCTCTCTCTCTCTCTCTCTCTCTCTCTCTCTCTCTCTCTCTCTCTCTCTCTCTCTCTCTCTCTCTCTCTCTCGTTGCAAGTTTTCTTTTTCAAGTTTGGTGGAACTTGAAAGAGATGTTTTGGTGGAACCTGCATGTTTTCTTTTTTGATCATGAACACCTTGCATTCCAAATTTACCTAAGTGAAGATGATGTTGCGGTTGGCGTATCTCTTTCAAGTTTGTGTGGGGCTAATCACCCGCACGCTCAGGGCCTCTCAGCAGCGCACATTTTTCGCCGTTGGATGTTAGCTCCAGATCATCTGAACCATTCATTTGACAGGGTGAAAGGTTGTCCTTTGGTTGCAAGCGGGTCCCACTTTACCCCGGCCCCCGGCGCATCAATTGAATTATCACCGTGCGGTGGAAAAGGACATATGTGAAAATCTATCGTCCCGCTTTGTGGTAGCCTGCCCCCCTTCACTTCGCATCCTTCCGCCGCCGTCGTCGCCCTTCTGACGAAGCACAACCACCCCCACCCCCTGCCCACCCTCCCAAGTCTTTTCTTTAACCAGGCATAACCCCTTTCCGTAAACCGAATAACGAAAATACAAGTGCCTGGTCCAGAGAGAGTTAAGGGGACGGGAAAGACGAGTTTGCCGCATCACTGGAAAACCCACTGTAGGTGCTCACAATCGAAACACCCACTATGGGACGAAAATCTGACGACACCAAAACACCATCCTAACAATAGTTCAAGGCTTGCCCAGGAGCAAAGGATTCACCGCTCACGCAGGAGCAAATATGGAAGGGGAGACAAAACGTAAGTAAACACTCGGCTAAAGAAGCCATCAGATAAGATCCTAGCAACTCCGAAGCCTCAACTCGCTACAGAATCCTCATGCATCGCTACATAGATCCTCATCATATTGATGGCATTCTCCCCGATCATCATCACACCTCGCTCCATAGCTCCCTGGTCTTCCTTCTTCAGTAAACCCGTCGAGTATTTAAGAAACACACAAGAGGAAAACACCACTTCAAACAACGTGGATATTTAAACTCAAAGGTTGCACGGTTAAGATAGTTCCAGATTGCCCGGCACACCGCAACAAGTCCAACCGTACAATACCTAACATCACCAGCTAAAATATGTAGCACTAAGAGTAAAACTACCATAGATTGTTAGGACAAAGCTCGATCCCAAAGACCAAACCCACTGTAGGCCAAACAATCCAAGCAATGGACAAAGAAGAGATGTTGGGAGGTTTTCCTCTCAATGCAAAAAGAACATTTTGTGTTACCAGCCAAATTCTTTCTCTTCATAACATCCTAGTCAAAACGGCGTCTAAAAACAATTGTCAGAGAAAATTTGAAAAATTTAAGGGATTTTGGCTCTCCAAATCCATTTAAAATCACAAACAACAATATTTTTTTCAAGAGTATTTCATCGTACCCTATCTATTTCATCTTCATGCCTACGACAGCGGACCACACGTTGACGTGACTCACTGCCTTTGGCTCAGGCAATCTACCGTGTGCCACCGCCCGCAACAACCCTCACCCACCTCCCCTCTTCCCTATCATGCCTCAAGCACACTCCTTGCTGCTAGCACCTCCTACGCATATTTACCGCGTGATGTGTAGGCAATTGATGAGCTTCTCCTCTAATTCCCATCCTCCTCCTCCCCGTCCTCCTAGCAGTAGTGGCACCACCTCATTCTACCCAATCCAGAAAAGTAACCTCATAGTTCCTCTTTACAGCTTCCCCAATACCAACCGTAAAATAGGGCACCAAAACAGGCTGGAGTAAAAAGATTGGGAACCAAAAAGTGATTTTATTGGGCACAAAAAATTGGAGTCCCCAGCAGCTGCCCTATAATAAGTCACCAAAATATTCAAACTATCGCATGCATAGTTCGGCAAAGTTCAAACATACTTCGATTACAACTACATGCAAAGCTCAAACATAGTACTTCTAGACTACTACTAGCACTACTTTACACACTACTCATTGTTGTGGTTGTCCCACTCGATGTCAGAACCCTCGTCACTCTCATGCTCAAGTTCGTCCCAATCAATGTCGTCTTTGGATGACTCGATGTTGACCACCATCTGTGAGGATGGTCCCCCCTCGTCCTTGTTCTTCGCCTTCTTCTTCTTCTTCTTCTTCTTCTTCTTCTTCTTCTTCTTCTTCTTCTTCTTCTTCTTCTTCTTCTTCTTCTTCTCCGCATCCCTCTTCCAGTACCACTGTGTTCATATTGGACGTACTTCTGGTGGTCCCTCGCAAACCTTGCCATCATATCTATGTCGCTCTCCTTGGCGACATTGTCGGTTTTGGCTTCGTCGGCTAGGTCACAATGGTCACCATCGGCCCGACGAGCTTCGCTGCTCCAACGGCTCAATCTCTAGGAATTTGAGCATGCCCAGCGGTAGATCGAGCAGCCACACCGCGAAGTTGTAGGCGCGAGCGGTGAGGTCCGCACTCCGGAAGGTGCCTAGCCAGTACTGATGGCCGGTGTGCTAGAACTCCACACCCTTGAAGCTGACTTTGCTCTTCAGCTTCAACTTCAGCAGGATGGAAAAAACGTGTACGACAAGGAGGCGCCGACGAGAAGGCGACGCAGAGGTTGCCTGATGCGGCAGGCTTCAGCTTTGGCGGCGGTGACGGACTGGGGGACATGATGCGAGGGCGGCGCCAATTAGTTGGTTTGGCGGCCGTTGACGAGAAGGGAGTAGTAGATTAAGTGGCGGCGGGTGCGGCAGGGGTGTGGTGGTCGTGTATATGAAGGCAACGACGATTGGTTCGGCTGCGGGGGTGCGGCTGGAGGCTGTGAATAGAGGCCATGGGTGGAGGGGGTTGGTTTTACGGAAGCCGCAGAGACAATGTATATTTGCAGCACTTTGAGCCTTTTTTGGGCTGCCCAAAGAAAAAAATTGTGATAGGACGGTGTTGGAGACCAAGTTTTGCCCGAAGTGCCCTAAAAGTTCTAGTGCCCAAGGTTGCTATTGGAGATGCTCTTACTTCCTCATGTGCATCCCATTAAGCACAACGTACACACAACCCTGCGTCCGGCTAGCAAACTTAATCTGCCATGGTTGCCTTTCTTGCTCCATTGGGGGCAATATTTATATGAAGTAATAATTTATAACTATGGTTTCTTGATGCTTATCGACTTTAATGTGTTGCCCAGATAAACCCTCGCCCAGAATCTTGCTTGCATTATTCACATCCCCAGATATTAGTTTTTTTCTACATGTCTTTGAATTTGTGACAACTCTATCTCTGCATACTACATGTGAATAACAACTTTTGTGCCATTTTATTTTGATATTTTAACTAGTTGCTCTAAAAGGGGTAGCTATTGACTAATAATAATAGTTCATCTGAAGGATTGATTGGCATCAATTTTAGGATGTACAACAACTTACAAGCATGGTAGGCATGATCCTACTCTACCCACAAAATTGACATGCCTCTTATCATGACGTTTTAACTGCTTGATCTAAAAGGTAATGATTAATTTGGAAGGGACAACATTCATGATAGAAAAAATTTGAACGCCACTTTCATAACATTATACATTCACACATGACATACAAAAAAAGAAAAAAAAATGCATTTCTACAATGGGCCAACAATTTATTGGGCTAGTTTTTTGGTTTTTTGTGCAGCCTACACAATATATTCAAACAAATTTTACATGTTAGCGTTAATTTTGCTAAAAAAATGTTCGTGTTGAACACATAAGTTTCTATGATTTTTTTTTATTTTTAACTTTTAAATATGCGTCTCGAATTTTTAAAAATACCGAGCTCCAAGGAGCTTGGGCTCCATAAGTCCGCACTCGTTATTAACACTAGATGACTCGTTGCGCCAATTGACGCAGATACCAACTCCAACTTACAAGTTAATCAAACTATATAAAACTTAAAATGGAAGTCAAGTGAACTATTTGAAGAGACCGGGAAGAGAAACAACTAATACAAACAAAAATGTAGGTGAATTGTTTGATGGATGTTTATAGCGATTTGTTTTTGATGGCATGAGATTTTCTTCCGGAATAATTTTTTTTCCAACTGTGTGCAGCTGCGTAAGGGCCAACTACACCCGAAAGTTAAGGAAGTTGTGGCCGGTGCGTATAACAAACGTTCCTTTGATAAATCATCGCGAAACAGTTTTTGAGAAGGTGCCTTGACTATACGTTCTATTCTTTCATTAATGGTGAGTGAACTACAGGTGATCTTATCAACGACAGAAGTCAATCTCCTTCTTTCGCCGGCCAAAGCAAACCAATAGTTGGGTCCATAGAGAGACCGAGCACACCCCTCACGGCACAAGATTCTGGTCGGATGTCATGAGTTGGAAGGTCTGCCTAGCCTTTCAAAGATGTGGTATGGCCGGAAGCCGCGACTTGGTACCTCTGCCCATTGCGCCAATTGGCATGGGGGCCATCTCCAACTGTTGGGGATATAACCCCACGATATAACCCACCCTATTGGGTCGGGTCATCCTGATGGCGGTTCATAAACAATTCACAAGGTGGGCTGTGACGCTGAGGAACAAGACTGGCAAGGCGGCTTACCAAGTAAGCCGGTTTGCGGCCCAGTACCAAAAGACGGTGACTCTTGGCCCAAGAGGTGGGAAGTCGCCTGGAGTTTTCCTTACTTAGGAGACAAGGCAAATTAGAGATATACTTGGTCACGAATCGTAACATGACTCAGACTCTTGTAAGCCCAGGGTCTTGACCTGTATATAAAGGCGAGTCCCTGAGACCGATAGACTTAGGTTACAATCGGTCAATAGCAAGGTCAAGTGAATCCGCTCCCTTGTATTGATCACCAAGCAATAAGCAGAAAGGCAGGGGTAGGCTATTACCTCGATCGTGAGGGGCCGAACCTGGGTAAACCGTTTCTCTCGATTCCGATCAACCCCGACAAGCTAATCACCCAGTTGCGATGGCCTCACGTCTAAGTCCTCACACTAGGACATCTGCCGTGACAAAACCACGACACCAACCTTCAAGTTAAGCGAACTATATGAAACTTAAAATATAAGTCAAATGAACCATTTGAATAGACCAAAAAGAGAAGAAACTTTCCATGCATTTGCCTTGACAATGATAATTGCACATAGCTTTCTTTGGCGATCTGTTTTTGATGGATAACCCATTCCAACCGTTATCCAACATGCATCTCGAAATATTAAGTTTATGGACCTTTGCGTCAATTGGCGCAGAGACCAACTGCAACCCGGAAGTTTAGCAAACTATTGGAAAAATTAAATCCTTAGTTTTCTGCAAATGATTATGTTCATACTATATTGGTATTTACCTTGACTATGGAAGGAAGCATAACCGAACAAACGATCCAGAAGCCAGGGGAGAGCCCGATTAGCGAGAAAGTTCAACCGTAGCGTACTGAGGTTGGGTAGAGATTCGAAAACACGCCATCCAGCCAAGTGCAACGTCCAAAGGTCAACCATGCATGTCAAACACGCCATCCGGGCAGACCGCAACATCGGAAGGCCGTTACCGATCACTCTACTCAGTAAGCGTATCGACCTATGTCTCTCACATACACGCACGCGCACACTCTCTTTCTTTGCAGGATTGAACCTCACATAAATATTGTCAAAGAACGTTCTATACCAAGAGCGGTTATAAACAATTATATCCAACTCGAAAAACACCACTTCTAACCTAAATGGATGCACGGAAGGTAAGAACATGGAGTTTTAATTGGATAGGTTTGCGAGATAATAAGAACACTTAAATAAAAGCTAGGGGATATTTAGATGAAGAGCAATTAAGTTAGTATAGCGAGTGTGAAAAAGTGGTGGTAGGATTTGCGAGACTGTCCTAGGCAATTGATAACTAGATTGGTTGTCGTCGTTGCAATTTCATATGAGGGAGAGGAATAAGCTAACATACTATTCGTACTTGGATCACATGAACTTATTATTGGAAATCTAGCAAGCATCCGCAACTACTAGAGATCATTAAGGTAAAACCCGACCATACCTTTAAGTGTAAAGTCTCATTTCTCCCATATGCAACAATTCTCTTACTCGGGTTTAAGCTTTTGTCACTCTCACAACCCACTATAAGCGAATCATGAACATATTGCAACATCCTACAACAGTAATCCACCACATGTGCGCGGTATGGAAGGCACCATAGGACAACACCAAAATAAAACATGCAACTCAAACCAATCAAGATCATCAATCAACCCATAGGACAAAACAAATCTACTCAAACATCATAGGATGGCTACACATCATTGGATAATATTATATAGCATAAACCACCATGTTCAAGTAGGGGGGTACAACGGGTTGCGGGAGAGTGGACCGCTGAGTATAAATGAGGGAAGGTGATGGAGGTGTTGATGAAGATGACAGAGTTGTTGGAGTAGATCGCCGTCACATGATATTTCCCCGGCGGCACTGGAAGAGAGGGAGAGTGGTCCCCCCTCCTCCTCCTTCTTCTTCTTCCTTGGACTTCCTCCTAGATGGGAGAAGGATTCCCTCTCTGGTCCTTGTCCGCCATGGCCCCCGAGGGGCGGGAGCCCCTTCGGTATTGGATCTCTCTATGTTTCTTCTCTGTTTCGTGACCCCGTTTTTTGTCCGAACACTGTTTCTTTTATATAAGGAGATCCATAACTCTGACAGGGCTGAAATTTTAACACGGTTTTTTTTCTCCATATGAGCTTCCTTGCGCCCGAAGGAGAGCTCCATCCGACTTACGAGCTGACCACAAGGGGGCAGCCCACGACCTAGGGGGTGTAGGCACGCCCCCGGCTTTGTGGAGCATATTGGCCTCCACTTCTGTTGATTCTTGAGTCAAAAAAATAATACATATATTCCATAAAAAATCTCTGTAAATTTTTATCGCGTTTGGACTTCTTTTGACATGGATTTTCTGGGAAACAACAAACATGCAAAAACAAGAAATGGCACTGGGCACTAGATAAATATGTAGTCCAAGAAATCATATAAACTGTTCCAAAAGTATGTGGAAATAGTAAAATAATGGCATGAAACATTCAAAAATTATAGATACGACGGAGACGTATCAACATCCCCAAGCTTAATTCCTGCTCGTTGATGTCTACCACGCAACTTTATTCTTGTAGTCTTTATAGGGCCTCCAAGCGGGGAGTTTTGTAGGACACTAGCAAATTTCCCTCAAGTGGATGACTTAAGGTTTATCAACCGTGGGAGGTGTAGCATGAAGCGGTCTCTCTCAAACAACCCTGCAATCAAAATACAAAGAGTCTCTTGTGTCCCCAACACACCCAATACAATGGTAAATTCTATAGGTTCACTTGTTCGGCGAAGAGATGGTGATACAGGTGTAGCATGGGTAGTAGATATAGGTTTTTGTAATCTGAAAAAATGAAAACAGCAAGGTAACAAGTGATAAAAGTGAGTACAAACGGCATTGCAATGCTTCAAAACAAGGCCTAGGGTTCATACTTTCACTAGTGCAATCTCTCAACAGTGCTACGTAATTGAACCATATAACAATCTCTCAACGTGCGACAAAGAATCACTCCAAAGTTCCGATCAGAGAAAGTAGGAAAAAAACGTGTATCAACCTCTGTGCCTAGATTATCCCGATGTCACCACGGGAATCCGCAAGTTGATTACGAAGACATATGTCAAGTGATCTCAATAAGTTACCCCATTGTTACAACGGGAATCCACAAACAAGACATATACCAAGTGATATCAAATCCAAAGTATTCAATCGAACATACTGAACCTGAGAGAGCAAGACTCAATTCATCACAACATAGATAGAGAGGGAAGAACAACATATGATCCGACTATATTAAAAAAAGCTCAGGGTACATCAAGATAGTGTCCTATCAAGATGACGAGAGTGAGAGAGATCAAACACATAGATACTAGTACATACCCTCATCCCAAGGATGAACTACTCACACATCACCTTGAGAATGGAGGAGAAGTTGGTGCTGATGGTGATGACGGAGATGTCCCCGGCTGAGTTCACAGCCACCGGAGGAGAGGCTGAAGGGGCCCCTTCCTTCTTATTCTTCCCTGGCCCTCCGGGGAGAGAGGGAGCTCTCCCCTCGATTGGATATCTTTGTTGTCTCCTTTTTTCGTGATTGTTTTAGGAGCCCTTCACCGTTTCTCCGATTGAACTGAAATTTTGACACGATTTTTCTCTGGAAATTAGCTTTCTTGCGGCCGAAGCAGAGCTCCAACTGACCTACGAGGTTTCCCACAAGGGGGCAGGGCAGGCCCAGGGGAGTAGGGAGCATCCCCTGCCCTTGTGGCACCCTCGGGCACCGTCTTGCGGTTATTCGTTCTCCAAAAAATCACATATATTCCATAAAAAAATCGTGAATTTTATCGCATTTGGACTCCGTTTGGTATGGTTTTTCTACGAAACAAAAAACATGCAAAAAAACATCAACTGACACTAGGCACTAGATTAATAAGTTAGTCCATAAAAATAATATAAAAGAGCACCAAAACCATATAAAACTCTTGTAAATATAGCATGAATACTTCATAAATTATAGATACGTTGGAGACATATCAGCATCCCCAAGCTTAATTCCTGCTTGTCCTTGAGTAGGTAAATGATAAAGAAATGATTTATGAAGTGTGATTGGTAGCATAGTGCATAAATTTGATCAATGATATTTTCTATCACTTTTCCTAGCATCATAAACATCAACTCTTTCTCATAAAACTCATCATGATAAAATAGCAATTAATTCACATGTTATGGTTTGAACAACGTGCTCTCTTGTAACTCCACAACCTATGTTCTTAGTCACCAAACAAGACTATTCATCTTATTCTCAAAAAGTCTACATAAGAGCTTCACATAATCAATTACCATATAGTCCTCTATGATTGTTGGTACTCAAAGCATATTTTTAGAACAAACATGATCCCTCGAACACAGAGGAAGATAGGGGCTTAATGTTTCGCCTCCCAACTTACTTATTAAAGAGATAATTATCAACAATAATAATTCATGATCAAATATATTCGACTGGATATATGTGTCTGGATCTTTCCCCAACACACAATGCTTGCCAAGTGGAGAGTTTTTAAGTTTGAAATAAAAAGTTAACTCAACAAAAATAAAATTGACAGAAAAGTAAAAGATATGCCCTTCACAGAGGGAAGCAGGGATTTTCTTATGTGCTAGAGCTCATTGGTTAAAACAGAGATAGTTTCATTTGAGAGGTGTACTTTTCCTGTCAATGGTTTGACGACAAAGTCTTCATTATCTTCAATGGTAAACACGTTAATGGCAGTTCCCATGCAATAATTTTTTCTCCCTTTCCACCATACTAACACAAACCATGACTAGTCGAATCCATGGGTGCCTGCCAACTTTCAACTTTACAGGGGAGTGCTTTTATAAATAATTCAGGACTGGGCATCCCTATTACCGACCGCCCTCAAATTTGATGACTGGATAAACTCTCGTTGGTGAGTAAACGCACTTAGCATGGCAGATATTGACTACCCTATCGCTCTATGAGCGATACGGGCACACAAAACAAAAGTTTATTTGAAGTTTTAGAGGTGGCACGTGCAAATTTACTTGGAATGACAGTGAAATACAATATATAGGTAGGTATGATGGACACTCATGAAAGAAACCTGGCTCAAGGGTTTTGGATGCACAAGCAGTATTCCCGCTTTGTATAGAAATTTTGGCTAGCAAAATATTTTAAACAAGCACCAGATGTTGGAGGATCCATAGCAAAATAGCTTCTATACAAATATACCCAAACATAACTCATTAGGCTGTCTTCCTTACCAACTTCGACTTATTTGATCAAGCTTGAAAATAATTAATGAGTATTCACAATCATTAAAGATGTCCAAGATAATATATTTTTATGTGATATTTCTCTTCCTTATAATAATATTTCATGAATTGCTTGTATGACCAATATTGTGATTGTCAAACTTCCATAGATTTTACTTACTACACCCAATGCAAAACTACTACTAAGAATATGGAACATGGATAATTTCAGATTTATGATATTCAATTCATTCATGAATTTCTTACTCTAAGGATATAAGTGAAGCATAAGAGTAAATGACAAAACCACTCCAAAAGATATAAGTGAAGAACAAAGAGTAGTTAAGGAAATAGGTAGCTATGTAAAGAATCTCTCCAAATGAAGTTTTTTTAGATCTGAAGATTATATCAAACAACAAAAAAAGGACACTGCAAGAATAACACATATCATGTGAACAAATAAGAACCTAGGATCAACCTATACTAATCGATAGTTGTTGATGAAGAGAGGTGGGATGCCTAACGTGGCATCCCCAATCTTAGATGATTGAGACTTATTGTAATATTAACTTGGGGAGCCTTGGGCAACCCCAAGCTTCACCTCTTTTGTCTTGCTAGTTCCTCTCTTATCACGGTTTCCTCTAAGTTTCAGAAACTTCATCCACACAAAACTTAACAAGAACTCCTGAGATAGGTTAGTACACATAAGAATATATCACCAAATAATGTAATCTTAAGACAAGTTGCGTAATAATTTTCCAGACATTAGCTACTGTATATTATCATTCCCACAATATATATATATCTATCAATATAAGCCATCCAAACTCTAGGATAAGAAGATAACAAAACTATGATAACAATCTATCTAAACATGACAGTCTGTAGAAATTAATTCTAAAAGTGTACTTCTGTAACTCAATAAATTCAGAAATTTAGAACGTAATAAACAATTTGCATGACAATAATGTATAAAAATTTCATAAACTTTCCATGCTCGAGTAAAATGTGTAAATTCAAAGACTATAACAAAAGTTTCTATTTCTGCACAACACACATCAAACATCCTAAAGGCAATCCTTCGCACTTCTATTGAAAAACAATGATTACAAATAAAAACAAGCAAATCCCAACAAAATAAAATGACGCTCCAAGCAACACATATTATGTGACGAATAAAAATATAGCACCAAGTGAGGTATACCGATAGTGTTGAAGACGAAAGAGGGGATGCCTTGCAGGGCCTCCAGGCTTAGAAGCTTGAGTCCTCCTGGAATATTACCTTGGGGGTGCCTTGGGCATCCCCAAGCTTAGGGTCTTGACTCTCCTTATTCTCCTCATATCGTCATCTCACCAAAACCCTAAAACTTCAATCACACAATACTCAACGGAACTTTGTGAGATGGGTTAGTATAATAAAATAAATCATTCACTTACGTACTATCAATACAAAATTCATAATTATTCTCACATAAGTCCTATTGTATTATATCATTCCCATAATTTATATAACCAAATATAAGCTACGAAAACATTAAAACGAGCAAACTATAAAAGCAAAACAGAATCTGTCAAAAATAGAACAGTCTGTAATGATTTGAACTAAAACCATACTTCTGTAACTCGCAAAATCCTGAAAATTAGGACCATGTAGACAATTTGCGGAGCAGTAATGTGTAAATTTTTGAGAATATTTACACCCTCTAGTAAAATCTGAGAATTCATATACTCGACGCAAAAGTTTCTATTTTTGCAGAGAATCAAATCAACAAGTATCCAAATTATCGCAAAGGCTTTAGTTGGCACATTATTGAAATAAAAGACACAAAACATGGTAACTACAATAGCTTAATCATGTAAACACAGAAGAACAGAAAAGGTAAGTGTTAGGTTATCTCCCAACAAGCGTTTTTTAAGCCTTTTAGCTAGGCATTGATAATTTTAATGGTGCTCATATAGAACATAAAGAGAGCATCATGAATCATATAAAAAACACATTTAAGCCTAACCCACTTCCTATGCATAGGGATTTTGCAAGAAAACATCTTGCAAAAGCACAAATTAACTAGCATAGGAAGGCATAACAAGTGCAACTTCAAAACGCTCAACACATAGAGGGGAAACTTGATATTATTGAGACATATATAAGCATATCAACCTCTCTCATAATAATTTTCAATAGCATCATGAATAAATTCAACGATATAACTATCACATAAAGCATTCTTTTCATGATCCACATGCGCAAATAATTTATTACTCTCTACATAAGCAAACTTCTTCACATTAATAATAGTGGGTGCAAACTCAACAAAACAACTATCATGAGATACTTGATTGACATAAACGAATTGGACATTAAAATTATGATGACAAGTTTCATGGCTATCATTACTCTTTATAGCATACATGTCATCACCATAATCATCATAGATAGCAATTTTGTTGTCATAATCAATTGAAACCTATTCCGAAATAGTGGAATCATCATTTTATAAAGTCATGACCTCTCCGAATCCACTTTCATAATTATTGCCATAAGATTCAGTACCCTCCAAAATAGTGGGATCATTAGTACCTAGAGTTGACAGTCTTCCAAACCCACTTTCATTAATATAATCATCATAAATAGGTGACATGCTTTCATCATAATAAACTTGCTCATCAAAAGTAGGGGCCTAAAAAGATCATCTTCATCAAACATAGCATATCCAAGATTATGGCTTTGCCTATCATTAGCATCATTGAAATTCAAATAATACACACTAATAACATTGCAATCATGCTCATCATTAAAGGGACTCACATTAAACATTTTGCTAAATTCTTCCTTTACCATTTGAGCACAATTATCATAATCCATATTTTTAAGAAAGACATCACAAAGGTAAAGCATTTGATGTAACTTCACTTCCATTTTTTATAATTTTCTTTTATAAAACAAACTAGTGAAAAACAAGAAAATAAAAGATTCAATTGTAAGATCTAGAGATATACCTTCAAGCACTCACCTCCCCGGCAACGACACTAGAAATAGCTTGATGTCTACTATGCAACTTTATTCTTGTAGACACTGTTGGGCCTCCAAGCGGAGAGTTTTGTAGGACACTAGCAAATTTCCCTTAAGTGTATGGTTTATCAGTCCGTGGGAGGTGTAGCATGAAGATGGTCTTTCTCAAACAACCCTACAATCAAAATACAAAGAGTTTGTTGTGTCCCCAAAACACCCAATACAATGGTAAATTGTATAGGTGCACTAGTTCGGCGAAGAGATGGTGATACAAGTGTGGAATGGATAGTAGATATAGGTTTTTGTAATCTAAAATGATAAAAATAGAAAGTAAATAGTGATAAAAGTAAGTACAAATAGTATTGTAATTCTTGAAAACAAGGCCTAGGGTTCATACTTTCAGTAGTGCAATCTCTCAATAGTGCTAACGTAATTGAATCATATAACAATTCCTCAACGTGCGACAAAGAATCACTCCAAAGTTCCTACCGGAGAAAGTAGGACGAAAACGTGTATCAACCTCTATGCCTAGATTATCGCAATGTCACCATGGGAATCCGCAAGTTGATTACCAAAACATATGTCAAGTGATCTAAATATATTACCCCTTTGTCACCACGGGAATCCACAAGCAAGACATATATCAAGTGATATCTAATCCAAAGTATTCAATCCAACATATGGAACCTCGGAGAGCAAGACTCAATTCATCACAACAAAGATAAGGAGGGAAGAACACCAGATGATCTGACTATATTAACAAAGCTCATGGTACATCAAGATTGTCTCATATCAAGATGACGAGAGAGAGAGAGAGAGAGAGAGAGAGAGAGAGAGAGAGAGGGAGATCACATAGCTACTAGTACATACCTCAGCCCGAGGATGAACTACTCACACATCACCATGAGAATGGAGGAGAAGTTGGTAGTGATGGTGATGACGGAGATGTCCCTGGCGGCGCTCCGGCGCCACCAGAGGAGAGGTGGAAGGGCCCCCTCCTTCTTATTCTTCCTTGGCCCTCCCAGGAGAGAGGGAGATCTCCCCTAGATTGGATCTCTTTGTTGTCTTTTGTTTTTTCGCGATTGTTTTCGGAGCCCTTCACCATTTATTTTCTAACCGGAGATCTGTAACTCCGCTTGGGCTGAAAGTTTCACACGATTTTCCTCTGGGAATTAGATTTCTTGCTGTCGAAGGAGAGCTCCAACCAACCCATGAGGTGCCCACAAGGGGGCAGGGCATGCCCCTGCCCTTGTGGAGCCCTCGGGCACCGTCTTGGGTTGATTCGTTCTGCCGAAAATCACATATATTCCATTAAAAATCTTCGTGATTTTTATCACATTTGGACTCCATTTGGTTTGGTTTTTCCATGAAACAAAAAACATGCAAAAAACAACAACTGGTGGTGGTCACGAGATTAATAAGTTGGTCCATAAAAATAAAATAAAAGTGCACCAAAACCATATAAACTCTTGTAAATATAGCATAAATATTTCATAAATTATAGATAGGTTGGAGACGTATCACTTGTCCTCGAGTAGGTAAATGATAAAACAAAGATAATTTTTTATGTAGAATGCTACCTAGCACAATCTTGATCAAATAATATAATCATGGCATGCATATTATGATAGGAGTGAGTCAAGGCAATAGTCTATCAATTATGAAGCAATAATATAAAACATGCATGTATTTCATCATTGCATTTCATAGTAATGGAGCTAAAGAACGTCATCCCTACTCATTTAATCATGTAAGCAATGGCATAACTCGGTCCTCCTCACGTAAAGCATAAATCATGAACACCCCGATGCCGAACTGAGCATTTTACTCGTAATTTTTCACGCGCTTCAGCATTTTCAACTTCACTCAATACCTAAGTGTGAGCCATGTAGTTTCAGTACTTTAGGTGGAATCGAATGATGGTAGGGATTGATATGGGAAGACAAAAATATAGAACGTCTCACATCAACTCGGCGGATTGTTTGTTCATGGAGACACGTTTCAATCAATATCGATGCGAGGAGTAGGGATTGCCATGCAACTGATGCACTGCTGCACAATAGCTATAAGTGTATGAAAGGTCTCTACAAAAACTAAGTGGGGGTGCATCTAACTTACTTGCTCATGAAGAACTCGGGCATTTGAGGAAGCACGTTAACAGAATATGCAAGTTAAGTTCTGATATGTCCCAAACATATATACTTTTTCAAACACTTTTTCTCTTGTTTTGGACAATAATTTGCATGATTTGAATGAAATTAACCCGGACCGACGTTGTTTTCAGCAAAACTACCATGGTGTTGTTTTGTGTAGAAATAAAAGTTCTTGGATTGAGGTGAAAATTGACGGAGATTATTTCCAGAATATATAAAAAATATTGGCAGAAGAAACACCAGAGGGGGACCCACCAGGAGGTGTGCCCCTGAGCTCGTGGCCCCCCTGCCAGGCCTCCGATGGCCATATTATCCTATAAGGTGTCATTTACCCTAGAAAAACCAGGGAGAAACTTTCATTGTGTTTTATGAGACGGAGCCGCTGCCACCTCTTGTTCTTCACCAGGAGGGCTGATCTGGAGTTCGTTTGGGGCTCCGGAGAGGGGGATTCGTCGCCGTCGTCATCACCAACCCTTCTCCATCAACAATTTCATGATGCTCACCACTGAGAGTGAGTAATTCCTTCATAAGCTTGCTGGATAGTGATGGAATTGGATGAGACTTGTCATGTAATCGAGTCAAGTTGTTAGGGCTTGATCCCTAGTATCCAATATGTTCTGAGATTGATGTTGCTATGACTTTGCTATGCTTAATGCTTGTCAATAGGGTCCGAGTGCCATGATTTCAGATCTGAACCTGTTATGTTTTCATGAATATGAGAGTCTTTTGGATCCTATCTTGCAAGTTGTACACACCTATTATGTGTTATGATCCGTAGACCCCGAAGTGACAGAAGTTGGGATCATCTCCGGTGATGGTCGTAGTATGAGGAGTTCATGTATTCACCATGTGTCCGGTTCTCTATTAAAAGGAGGCCTTAATATCCCTTAGTTTCCCTTCGGACCCTGCTTCCATGGGAGGGTAGGATAAAACATGTCATGCAAGTTCTTATTATAAGCACGTATGACTATATAAGAAATATATGCCTATATTACATTGATGAATTGGAGCTAGTCTTGTGTCACTCTAGGTTGTGACTGTTACATGATGAATGTCATCCAACCCAAATATCCATCGCTGATCCAATGCCTAAGATTTTTGCATATTGATCTTCACTAAGTTACTATTGCTACTGCTGCTATTACAATCACTACAAACTGTTACTTTTCGCTGTTCCTGTGCTACTAAACACTTTGATGCAGAAAGAAATTCCAGGTGTGGTTGAATTGACAACTCAACTGCTAAGACTCATAAACATCCTTTGGCTCCCCTTGTGTCGAATCAACAAATTTGGGTGAAATACTACCCTCGAAGACTATTGTGATCTCCTATACTTGTGGATTATCAAGTTCTATAGTGTAAAATTCTACTAGTATATGAAAGTGACAAATCACGGAGACTCTCTATATGAGGAACATTGTATTACTTTGAAGCACAAGTGTGGTACAGGATAGTAATGCTGCCCCCTCTGTCTTTTTCTCTCATTTTTTGTTTTCTCTTTTTTTGGTGGGGTTTTTTTTGGTTTACACACACACACACACACATGGGAGCTATTCGGTTTCGCGTAACAGAATATTATTTTGTTACTATTGTTGAACTGACGAATTCGAGCGGGTGGACTGATGCTTTCATTACGTCGAACTGATCGTCCTCTTTAGTTCAGAAACAAAATAACAAACATTGCAAGAAAAAAATCGTCGGAATGGGGCGTCTAATATATCGTTGGAAAGCTCTTGACATCTAGATTACAGTCATATAGAATTTTTTCGCAAAATCATCATGGTTTAAGAGCAGTTTTGAAAAAACCATTTTTTTCAAAACCGAAAACACAAATCGTATTTTGGAGCTAGTTTTCAAACGGTTTGTCGTAATTGAGCTAATGAGATGGCGTTGGAAAGCTGGTGAAAATCCGCATCTTCCATATGTAGAATGTTTTTTCAAATTCTGTATGATTTAAAAGTAATTTGAAAAACGTGAAATTCTGGGCGAAACGCATTTTCGCAATTTTTTGCAAATGGTTTGTCGGATTGACGCAAATGATATGGCGTTGGAAAGCTATGGAAAATGCGCAACTTTTGCGTATTGAAAGTTTTTTCAAATTCTTTACGGTTTAAATTCAAATTCGAATTCGGTGAAACTTTGTTTCGAACGTGTTTTTTTAAAGTTTGTCAAAATGAGGCAAATAATATATCGTTGGAAAGCTATCGAAAATGCGAAACTTAGTCATGTTGAACGTTTTCTGAAATTCGCAACTGTTTAAGAGTAATTTTGAATACGGTGAGACCCATCTTGTCGTTTTCCCGTCCGAAAAACAGAGTACTCGTACTGATCTATGTGTGTGTTTGTAGTGAGCGTGTTTCATTGACTGTACTTTACTCTATTTTTTGGTACTGTTTTCGTCGGAACTTTTCAACCATTTGTTGAGAAATGATATTATTTTGTTACTATTCTCGAACTGACGTCTTGGAGTGGTTGTACTGAGGTATTTTTCATATAGTAATTTTGAATGGCTCCGAAAATAAAGTACTTGAACTGATGGTCGTATGGATTTGTACTGATCGTGTTTTCCCAGACTAGACTTACTCTATTTTTCGATATGATTTTCCTCGTAACTTTTCAATGTTTTACGGTATCATCGTCCCCGAACTTGCATGGTTTGTATCGTTGAACTGAATGATAAATTTTTTCAAAAACAAAATGTTGCGTGCTTTTTTAACACATTTTTTTGCAATGATGTTTTGTATTTGTCAAGTTTTGTGACTCGAACTGCCCTAAGTGTCCAGATCGAATTGTTGATCCGGCGGCGACACATCATGACGCTGGAGGCAACCTCGCTCCGGTTGCCGCCGTCAGTTGCTCGCCCACGACGGCTGCCCCCGGCGGTAGGAGGCGGATTGGGGTGGGGCGGGTTGCAGTCGTGTCGTGCCTCGTACCTTTTGGGTGCGTCGCACCTTATAGGGAGCGATAGTAACAGAATAATATTTTGTTACTAGTAACAGAATAGTCTTGTCCTATATATATCCTCACAGGTAGGGGAAACACTCTAATAATGATGATCATCATACTTCTATTTACTTACAACTCAATAAAAACTGAAGAATAAGACTACATATGAATGCCTCTGGTAGTGTACCAGGATGTACATTGTAACATGTATACAATGATGAATTGTGGCTTTGCCACAAATATCATGTCAGCTCTATGATCATGCAAGGCAAAATGACAATGAATGCTCAAGTCATGTGAATAGGAACGATGGATGTTGCATGGCAATATATCTCGGAATGGTTATGAAAATGCCATGATAGGTAGGTATGGTGGTTGTTTTTAGGAATATATAATGAGGCTTATGTGTGTTAGAGCATATCATATCACGGGGTTTGGATGCACCGGCGAATCATGCGCCAAATCTCGATATGAGAACGGTCAATGAGCGGTATTGAAGAGGCTAGTAAAATATGGTAAGATGGGAGTGCTTACGGTCCACAAACTCACATTAGTCATAAAGAACTCAGGTACTTATTGCGTCATCTATTAGCCCTGGAAGCAAATTACTACTCCCATGGCCCTAGGTAGGAGGTTGGGGGAGTTAACCACTGCGCGCCCCCGGCCAGACAACACACAAGGATATCAATCAAGGAGACAAAACGCTCCTACTTCCTGGTCATGCCATGACCGACACTTTAATGAATAGGGTCACAAACCTTAATACCATTATTAATACTCAACTTTAATTCCTTTACAAGCATGCCCCCCCGTATTACCACCTTAATATCACAAAACTATTGCAAAGAATCAAACTTATCATATTTAGTGATCTATAAGTTTTATGCCAGTTTTTATGACTAACCATGTGAATAACCAATTCTTGTTAACTCTCTAAATAGATATAAGTGAAACATGAGAGTTTAATTCTTTCTACAAAAGACCTGGACACGCTCTAATAAATATTAGCGAAGCAACAAAACATTATACAATTTTATGGTGTTTCAAATGTAGATAAGCAAGTATCCAAACTTCAAAGGATATAAGTGAAGCACACGAAGCATTCTGTAAAGCCATAAGATATAAGTGAAGTGCAAAGAGCATTCTATAAATCAACCAAGGACTACCCCATACCAGCATGGTGCATAAAATAGAAAAACAAATACAAAAGACACTCCAAGAATCTACGCATATCATCTGAACAAAAAAACTGAGATATATCGATAATTGTCGAGGAAGAAAGATGGGATGCCTCTGGGGCATCCCTAAGCTTAGACACTCGAGTCTCCTTGAATATTTACTTGGGATGCCTTGGTCATCCCCAAGCTTGAACTATTGCCTCTCCTTATTCTTCTCATATCGATGCCTCCTCGGTCTTCGAACACTTCATCCACACAAAACTCAACAAAAACTTTTATTAGAGAAGTTAGTACATATAACACCAAATCCCATCATGTCTTGGTGTAACAATATTGTATAATTATAATCAAACATTACCTACTGTATGATGGCACAATTCTAATGCTCCCACATCAATGGGGCTTGGCAAAATTGCAAACACAAGAAGATAAAGAAACTATAACAATAATCTGTTAAAACATGAGAGTCTCTAAAGATGCAGATGAAAAACATATACTTTTGTAACTAAAAAAATTCTGAAAACTTAGGAAATAGTAAAACATTTGCATAATAGTAGTGTGTAAAATATTCAGAATATTTTTATGTAGTAAAATATCATAAATCAAACACTACAACCAAAGTTTCTGTTTCTGCACAACACATATCAAACAAGCAATTTAAACACCCTAAAGGTAAATCTGGGCACATTATTATTATAATACAATTGATTTATACAAGGGTATAATTATTTTTGTTGAAAAGCTGGTATAATCAAGATTCACAAAGTTTACATGGGCATGAAAAAAAGTTCAAGGGCATCCCCCACTTCAACGGTGCTCGTCTTTTTCACTTTCACTTTTCTTTTCGAAACATTTTAGGTTCCCCTCTTTATTTTTTTGTTTTCAAATATTTTTATAAACACACAACAGAATAAAATGACTCTCTAAAACTTTCGGGTTGTCTCCCAGAGAACGCTTTCTTTAATGCCATTAAGCTAGGCATAAAGTGCTCAAGTAATTGATCCACCTGGATCCCAAGGTATATCAAAGCCAATTTTATTTAACAAGGCTTTATAATTTAGTAATGAGCACAAAGTAACATATATCATAGAAAAATGGAGTCTAACTCTGTTCCTATGCATCGGCATGTCATAAAAGAACAATTGATGCACACCAAGTAAAGGCCAATGCATAGTATAAACAGTTTCTTGCAATTTTATCGTAATGGAAACACAAAGGGGTGAATATTTAGTTCCTCTCTCATAAAAATTGCAAGTAGGATCAGCAAGCACATGCATATTATATCCATCAAAATCATCATGTGAAATTGTAAAACAAAACCCATCAATATAATCCTTACTAAGAGCAAACTTCTCCGATATAGTGTAATTGGGAGAACTCAAGAAGATAATAGGACTATCATGTGTGGGTGCAATAGCAACAATTTCAAGCTTAACAGAAGGAATTAAGAAAGTTCATCTCCATAAGCATAATTCATATTGGCATCATGTCCATAAACATAGCAAGTATCAAGTCCATCAAAAAGGGATATTTCAAACGAATCCAAGGGATCATAGCAATAGCATTCATTCTCTGGAAAGCATGAAGGAAAATTAAACAATGCATGTAATGAAGAGTTACTCTCATTAGAAGGTGGGCACGGGTAGTTGATCTGCTCTTCCTCCTTTTGTTCTCCTCTCTCTTCCTCATATTTCTCATCTAATGAGCACATAGTTTCACCAATTTCTTCTTCCATAGATTCTTGCAAAATATTAGTATATTCTTGGACTTTCTTAATATAACCATTAATATATGCATTAGAATCATAGTTTTCATAGCAATACGTAAGTATGGTGAAAAAATCAGATTTGTAAAGAGTAGTATCATACTTTTCATGCAAAGAAACAAGTTCACATGCACACTTAAAAGAAATAAATTCTTCTGTTTTTTCGACATCATAGTAATCATATATACCATTGGCAAAGAAGACAAGGTCTCATTATCATTAAATTCACATGCAAAGGGAAGGTGTGAAACCTCCATCTTGGAGCAGCAAGTATAATCATACATAGAGCACATATTCAAAGCATACCAGCATAGGATTTTTATTTGATCCTGATACGTCCATTTTGCATCATGATTTCCTACTGTTATTTACTTTGTTTTGTTGAATAATAATGCCTTGGGGAGTGATTCTAATGTCCTTTCTCTCATAATATGCAAGGTTTACACAAAGAGGGAGAATACCGGCAGCTGGAATTCTGGACCTAAGAAAAGCACGTTAGAGATACCTATTCCGCACAACTCCAATGAAGCTGAAATTTTACGGAGATTATTTTTGTATTTAATAAAAAATACTGGAGCAGAAAACTACCGGAGGGGGCCTCCCAGGTGGGCACAAACCACCAGGGTGTACCAGGCCCCCCTGGGCGCGCCCTGATTGGTTTTGGCCACCTCGGCCCACCTCCGGTGCCCATATTCTGGTATATGGTCACTCTTGACCTAGAAAAAATCAGAGGAGGACTTTCGGGATGAAGCGCCGCCACCTTGAGGCGGAACTTGGGCAGGAGAACTTTTGCCCTCCGGCGGAGCGATTCCGTTGGGGGAACTTCCCTCCCAGAGGGGGCAATCGAAGCTATCGTCATCACCAACACCCCTCTCATCTTTGGGAGGCCAATCTCCATCGACATCTTCAACAGCACCATCTCCTCTCAAACCCTAGTTCATCTCTTCTGTTCAATCTTTGTACCAGAACCTCAGATTGGTACCTGTGGGTGACTAGTAGTGTTGATTACCTTGCGTAGTTGATCACTATATGGTTTCTTTGGTGGAAAATTATATGTTTAGATCCATTATGCTATTTAATACTCCTCTGATCTTGAACATGATTATTATTTGTGAGTAGTTACCTTTGTTCTTGAGGTCACGGGGGAAGTCATGTTGCGAGTAATCATGTGAATTTTATATGTGTTCGATATTTTGATGATATGTATGTTGTGATTCCCTTAGTGGTGTGATGTGAAAGTCAACTACATGACACTTCACCATTCATGGGCCTATGGGAATGCATTGTGGAGTAGTTATTAGATGATGGGTTGCTAGAGTGACAGAAGCTTAAACCCTAGTTTATGCGCTACTTCGTAAGGGGCTGATTTGGATCCAAACGTTTAATGCTATGGTTAGATTTTATCTTAATACTTTTCTCGTAGTTGCGGATGCTTGCAAGGGGGTTAATCATAAGTGGGAGGTTGTTCAAGTAAGAACAGCACCCAAGCACCGGTCCACCCACATATCAAATTATCAAAGTAGCGAACACGAATCAAACCAACATGATAAAAGTGACTAGACGAAATTCCCGTGTACCTTCAAGAACACTTTGCCTATTACTAGTGATTTTTCTGGCCTGTCCTTTGCCTCCAAAGGATCGGGCTACCTTGCTGCACCCTGTTTACCGTTACCGTTACTTGCTTGCTACCAATTATCTTGCTATCAAACTATCTGTTACCTACAATTTCAGTGCTTGCAGAAATTACCTTGCTGAAAACCGCTTGTCATTTCCTTCTGCTCCTCGTTGGGTTCGACACTCTTACTTATCGAAAGGACTACGATTGATCCCCTATACTTGTGGGTCATCAGATCCCATAAGAGCTTCCCTTTTTGAGTCAGGCGATAATCCCTAAAGTATCCACGTAGATCTAAAGGGCATCCCATTTTTATTCTGAATGGAAATTTATCAGGATTATCAAAGAAGTATTTAATATTCCACACATAACCATCATCGAGGGTTTTAGGAGCTTCCCCATCTGCATGAGTAGCAAGTACAACTAATTTTTTTGGTGTTTCGTGTTCACTATGCATAACAAAAGATAAAAAACAACTTAGAACAAAAAATATAAATTACTAAGAGATAATGCAAACAAGAACACACGAGAATACCAACCCTACAGTATTGCTCCCCGGTAACGGTGCCACGAAGGGTATTGATAAACCACAAGTGTAGGGGATCGTTTGTAGGCTTTTCAATAAATAGTAGTGCCGACCCAACGAGGAGTGATGATCCACAAGTATAGGGGGTCAATCGTAGTACTTTCGATAAGTAAGAGTGTCGAACCCAACGATGAGCAGAAGGAAATGACAAGCGGTTTTCAGCAAGGTAATTTCTGCAAGCACTGGAATTGTAGGTAACAGGTAGTTTGATAGCAAGATAATTGGTAACGAGCAAGTAACGGTCACGGTAAATAAAGTGCAGCAAGATAGCCCAATCCTTTTGTGGCAAAGGACAGGCCAAAATGGTCTCTTATAATAAGCAAGCGTTCTTGAGGGTACACGGGAATTTCATCTAGTCACTTTCATCATGTTGGTTTGATTTGCGTTCGCTACTTTGATAATTTGATATGTGGGTGGACCGGTGCTTGGGTGTTGTTCTTACTTGAACAAACCTCCCACTTATGATTAACCCCCTCGCAAGCATCTGCAACCACGAGAAAAGTATTAAGATAGAATCTAACCATAGCATTAAACATTTGGATCCAAATCAGCCCCTTAGGAAGTAGCGCATAAACTAGCTAGGGTTTAAGCTTCTGTCACTCTAGCAACCCATCATCTAATAACTACTCCACAATGCATTTCCTTAGTGCCATGTAGTCGACGTTCACATGACACCACTAAGGGAATCAGAACATTCATATCATCAAAATATGGAACACATATCAAATTCACATGATTACTTGCAACATGACTTCTCCCGTGGCCTCAAGAACAAAGGTAACTACTCACAAATGATATTCATGCTCAAGATCAAAGGGGTACTAAATAGCATAATGGATCTGAACATATAATCTTCCACCAAATAAACCATATAGTAATCAACTACAAGATGTAATCAACACTACTAGTCACCCACAGGTACCAATCTGAGGTTCTGGTACAGAGATTGAACACAAGAGATGAACTAGGGTTTGAGAGGGGATGGTGCTCTTGAAGATGTTGATGAAGATTGGCCTCCCAAAGATGAGAGGGTTGTTGGTGATGACAATGGCTTCGATTTCCCCATCCGGGAGGGAAGATCCCCTGGTGGAATCGCTCCGCCGGAGGGCAAAAGTGTTCCTGCCCAAGTTCCACCTCGAGACGGCGGCGTTCCATCCCGAAAGTCCTCTCCTTATTTTTTCTTGGTCAAAAGACCTTAAGTACCAGAAGATGGGCACCGGAGGTGGGCCGGGCTGACCACAACCCACCAGGGCACGCCTGGGGGGACCTGACGCACCCTGCTGTCTTGTGGTCACCAGGTGGCCCCCCTCCGGTAGTTATTTGCTCCAGTATTTTTTATATATTCCAAAATAATTCTCCGTGAAGTTTCAGCTTATTTGGAGATGTGCAGAATAGGTGTCTCTGATATGCTTTTTCAGGTCCAGAATTCCAGCTGCCGGCATTCTCCATCTTTGTGTAAACCTTGCATATTATGAGAGAAAAGGCATTAGAATTACTCCATAAAGCATTATTATGCATAAAAACATTATAAATAACAGTAGGAAATCATGATGCAAAATGGACGTATCAACTCCCCCAAGCTTAAACCTCGCTTGTCCTCAAGCGAAAGCCGATATCGAAAAACATGTCCACATGGTTTGAGAGAGAGGTGTCGATAAAAACAAAATACGGACATAGAAGCATCATGCTTATTATCATAGCAGCAACAAACTTTATCATAGAACTTATTCATATAACTTTTATTATATAACTTCATCATATAACTTCTCATGAACAAGTAACAATTCATCACAACACAGAAGTATAAAGCATAAACCTTATTGAAAACCAACAAACTATGTTCTCAGTCAACTTTGCAACTACAATTCATCATATTTTCAGGAAGGGTCTCGTGTCGGAGCCTCTTCGCAAGTCCACATATTCAACCATCATTTAATCTTCTATGATTGCTAACACTCACAACATACCCATGAGCAAAAAGTTTCAACCGGACACATAGAAAGATAGGGGCATATAGTTTCGTCTCCCGACGTATTCACCTCAAGGGTGATATCAACAATAATAGCTCATGCTCACTCATATTCAACTGGATATATGTGCCTAGATCTTTCCTCACCACATGATGCTTGCAAAAAAGAAAAAGTAAAAAGGAATAGGGAAGTATACTTTGACTCTTGCGTAAAAGTAAATACATAAAAGTAAAAGATAGGCCCTTCACAGAGGGAAGCAGAGGTTGTCATGCGATTTTTGGTTTTTATGCCAAATCCCTTAATGCAAAAGAACGTCACGTTATATTGCCCCTTATAATGGCAACCTTTATTATGCAGTCCGTCGCTTTTATTACTTTGCCATCACAAGTTCGTACAACGCTCAATTTTCTCTTACACTAATTGATCAAACACATTTAGAAGCAATTTTTATTGCCTTAGTGCACCGATGACAACTTACTTGAAGGATCTTACTCAATCTATAGGTAGGTATGGTGGACTCTCAAAACATGAGTTTGGGTTTACGGTTTTTGGATGCACTTAGTGCGAGATTTTTGGCTAGCAAAGATATTGAGCAAGCACCATGATACGTCTCCAACGTATCTATAATTTATGAAGTATTCATGCCATGTTTACAATAATTCTATATGATTTTGGTATGATTTTATTAGAACTAACCCGGACTGACGCTGTTTTCAGCAGAACTACCGTGGTGTTGTTTTTGTGCAGAAATAAAAGTTCTCGGAATGGGCTGAAAATTTACGGAGAATATTTTTGGAAAATATAAAAAATATTGGCACAAGAAGATACCGGAGAGGAGTCCCGAGGCAGTCACAAGCCTGGGGGGGGGGGGCGCCCCCCCTAGGGCGTGCCCCCTGGCTTGTGGGCCCCTCGGGCACCCCCTTGATGTGAGACCGACGCCGAAAATTCCTATAAATCAAGAAACCTCCAGAAAGAAACCTAGATCGGAAGTTCCGCCACCGCAAGTCTCTGTAGCCACGAAAGATCAATCTTGGCCCTCTCCGGCACCCTGCCGGAGGGGGTCACCATCACTGGAGACCATGGAGGAGTAAGACGGAGGGGCCATCATCACCATGGAGGCCAAGGACCAGAGGGAGAACCTCTCCCCACCTAGGGGGAGGCCATGGAGGAGGAAGCACAAGGGGGAGACCCTCCCCCCCTCTCTCTCGTTGGTGCCGGAGTGCCATCGGGGGAACCATCGCCGCGGTGATCGTCTTCATCAACATCACCTTCTTCATCACCATCCTCATCTCCTTTCAGAGGTCCACTCTCCCGCACCCCGCTGTAATCCCCTACTTGAACATGGTGCTTTATGCCACATATTATGATACAATGATGTGTTGCCATCCTATGATGTTTTGAGTAGATTTCTTTTGTCCTTTGGGTTGATTGATGATCTAGATTGGTTTGAGTTGTATGTTTCACTTTGGTGCTGTCCTATGGTGCCTTCCGTGCTGCGCACACATGAAGGATTGCCACTGTAGGGTGTTGCAATACATTCATGATTCACTTATAGTGGGTTGTTATTGTGACAGAAGCTTAAACCCGAGTAAGGGGGTTGTTGCGTATGGGATAAAGGGGACTTGATGCTTTAATGCTATGGTTGGGTTTTACCTTAATGATCTTTAGTAGTTGCGGATGCTTGCTAGAGTTCCAATCATAAGTGCATATGATCCAAGTTGAGAAAGTATGTTAGCTTATGCCTCTCCCTCATATAAAATTGCAATGATGACCACCGATCTTGTTAACAATTGCCTAGGACAATTCCGCACACCGACCCATCATTATTCCACACTCGCTATTTGTAATATATTGTAATATATTCTAACTTTATGATAACAGCACCTATTTTTATATTTTAGTTCTCCGATATCATGCAAAGCTATTCTCTTCATACCCACAACGTAGTTTTATTTCTCATTTCTAGTTGGAAGCAAACGTTCGGTGTACGTAGAGTCGTATCAGTGGCAGATAGGACTTGAGAGAATATTGATCTTACCTTCAGCTCCTTGTGGGTTAGACACTCCATACTTATCACTTCCACCTTTGGAAATTGCTACGATGATTCCTTGCACTTGGGGATTATCAAGCTCTTTTCTGGCGCCGTTGCCGGGGAGCAATAGCGTGGGGTTGATATTCTCGTGTGTGCTTGTTTGCTTTCTTCACTAAGTAGATTTTGTTTTCCCTTTTTGCTTTCTTTAGTTGTGGATGAAACAAACAAAAAAATTAAATAATGAAAAATACAAAAAGAATTACTTGCCTCTTATGCCTAAGAAGTTTTTCAAAAATAGAAGTGATTGGAAGGTTGTGCATTGGAGAAGTGAGGGTCGACCTTGAACACTTGTGTTCATGCTCATGGAAACAATGTAGAATTTTTCATGAAAGTTTCTAAAAAATAATTATCCCCTTGTATATATCCATTGTATTATAAAAAAAATGTGCCAAGATTTGGTTTTAGGATGATTAGATTGCTTGTTTGCTTTGTGCGGTGCAAACACGGAAACTTTGACTGTAGTGCATGAATTTACATTTCTTACTGGAACGTCAAAAGTTTCTCAAATTTTTACACAGTACTGCTATACAAATTGTTTAATTTGTCCTAAATTTCAGAATTTTTTGAGTTACAGAAGTATACGAAGTTTCCAGATTGCTACAGACTGTCCTGTTTTTGACAGATTCTGTTTTCTATGCATTGTGCTCTTATTTTGATGAATCTATGGGTAGTACCGGGGGGTATGAACCATGGTGAAGTTGTACTACAGTAGATATAATGCTAATATGAATTTGGAATGAGTTCACAACAGTACTTAAAGTAGTATTTTGCTTTATTATACTAACGGATCTCACGAGGGTTTTGTTAAGTTTTGTGTGAATGAAGTGTTCGAAGATCGAGGAGGTATCGATATAAGAAGAATACGGAAAGACAAGAGTTCAAGCTTGGGGATGCCCAAGGCACCCCAAGTAAATATTTCAAGGAGACTCAAGCATCTAAGCTTGGGGATGCCCCGGAAGGCATCCCATCTTTATTCTTCAACAATTATCGGTATACCTCGGTTTTTGTTTTGTTCACATGATATGCGTCTTTAGTGTTTTTCTTCTCCTTTTATGCACCCTTCTAGTATGAGATAGTCCTTCATTAATTTATAGAATGCTTCATGCGCTTCACTTAGATCTTTTGAGTATGGCTTTATAGAATGCTTCGTGTGCTTCACTTATATATTTTGAGCTTGGGTATTGGTTAATCTTTCTTAATTGTAGAATGCTCTATGAACTTCACTTATATCTTTTAGATTATGAATAAAATTACCATCGGAATTGGGCTTGGAAGTGTATCATTAAAATGTCATGCCTACCTAGAAAGGCATTAAAGGAAAGCGCTTGTTGGGAGGCAACCCAATATTTACTCCTACTGTTTTTGTGTGTTATCATGATTATGCTACTGTAGTAACTATGTTTTATATGTTTTATTTCAATAAAGTGCCAAGTAATGCCTTTGGGATGATGTGGTTGATAGTTGACTTGATTCTGTGCAAAAACAGAAACTTTGGTTCCCAGTCCAGAATTTTTATAAATTAACCAGAGAGTCAAAAGCTTCTGAATTTTTTACACATGATTGATATGCAAATTTCCTAGGTTGTCCTAATTTTTCAGAGTTTTTGGGGCTGAAGAAGTATGGTCATTGTTCAGATCATTACAGACTGTTCTGTTTTTGACAGAATCTGCCTTGTTTGCATAGTTTGCTTGTTTTAGCATTTCCATGGCTTATATTAAGTGATATAAATTGTGGAAATGATAATTTACAGTAGACATTATGCGAGAACAATTATGGATCTTTTATTTGACAGTACCTAAGTGGATGGTTTGCTCTTTATCATACTAACCCATCTCACGAAGTTCCGTTAAGTTTTGTGTGATTGAAGTTTTCAAGTTTTGGGTGAGATATCGATATGAGGAGAATAAGGAGTATCAAGACCCTATGCTTGGGGATGCCCAAGGCACCCCAAGGTAATATTCAAGGAAGATCCAAGCAACTAAGCTTGGGGATGCCCCGGAAGGCATCCCCTCTTTCGTCTTCAACATTATCGGTAACCTCACTTGGAGCTATATTTTTATTCGTCACGTAATATGTGGTTTGCTTGGATCGTCATTATATTTTGATATTCTCTGCTAGGTGTTATTTATATTCTTGTTTTTCAATAAAAAGTTCCAAGAATTGCCTTAGGATGCTTGCATTGCATGTTTGATGTGTGCTGTGTAAAAAACAGAAACTTTTGCTGTAGTGTTTGAATTTTCATATTTTACTGGAACGTGGAAAGTTTCTGAAATTTTTACACAGTATTGTAATATAAATTCCTTAGCATATCCTAAATTTTTATATTTTTTTTAGTTACGCAAGTACACTGTTTTCATAAATTTCTATAGACTGTTCTGTTTGGACAGATTGCTGTCATAATTTTGTTATCTACTTATCCTCTAGTTTCCATAGCCTATATTGGTAGATATAAATTGTGGAAACGGTAGTAAACAGTAGATGATGTTTGGAAATTATTATGCAACTTGTCTTGGCAGTACATGAAGTGTTGATTTATTCTTATGTGTACTAACCTATCTCACGAGTTCTTTTCGTGTTTTGTGTGGATGAAGTTTTTGAGAATAGGTGAAACCGTGGTATGAGAGGATTGAACGAGATACAAAAGCTCAAGCTTGGGGATGCCCAAGGGACCCCAAGTAAATATTTCAAGAAGTCTCAAGCATCTAAGCTTGGGGATGCTACGCATCCCATCTCTCTTCATCAACAATTATCGGTTAGCCTATGTTGAGCCTAAATTTTTATTCATTCGCATGATGCGTGCTATTCTTGGAGTGCCATTTTTATTTTGTTTTGCTGTTTGAATAAAAGCATTGGATCTGAAATTCTGAATAAGAGAGAGAGTCCTCACATGGCTATTTAACTAGTTGACTATGCATTGATCTTCACCTATATCTTTTTGGAGTAGTTTGTCATTCACTCTCGTGCTTCACTTATATCCTATGAGTAAATGGTTGAATGAGTTGAATATCATAAATCTGAAATTAAATATGCTTCATATACTTATCCCATGGGGAGTAATGACTTCACACATAATAATTATAGGTGGTAAAATTTATTGAAAGTTAGCAAACACCGCATTGGTCACTTGAACAATTCATGAAAGAATATTGAAGGAAGAGAGATTCCACATATAAATATACTATCTTGGACATCTTCTATGATTGTGAGCTCATTAATTATTTTCAAACTCGAGCAAATTAGTTGAAATTGGACAAGGAAGACAACTTAATGAGTTATGTTTGGGTATATTTGTATAGAAGTTATATTGTTATGGATCCTCCAACATGTGGTGCTTGCTTCCACCTCATACTAGCCAAAACTTCCGCACCAAGTAGAAATACTACTTGGGCATCCAAACACCCTTAAACCAGTTTTGCCATGAGAGTCCACCATACCTACCTATATGCGGTATTTACCTGCCGTTCCAAGTAAATTTGCATGTGCCAAACTCTAAACCTTCAAATAATATTTTGTTTTGTATGCCCGAATCGCTCATATAGTGACTAGGGGCTGTCAGTATCTTCCATGCTAGGTGGGTTATTCTCACGATATGTGTTGATTCACTATCATTCACGAGAAAGTGGCTGGTATTCGGGATGCCCAGTTTCATGTTCAAAAATCAAATCAAAATATAATGAAACAAAACTCCCCCAGGATTGTTGTTTGTATGGACGGTACCCGTGGATTCGGCTCGCCGTGGAGTGTGATTGATTGGTGGAGGGGGAGTAAAAACTTTACCATTCTGTTTGGGAACTGCCTATAATGTATCTAGCATGGAAGATACCGAGATCTCTCGGTTGTTATGTTGACAATGAAAGCATACCGCCCAAAATTATTATTCATCCCTGTTTTAAAAGCTCGAGCTCTGGCACCTCTGCAAATCAATGCTTCCCTCTGCGAAGGGCCTATCTTTTACTTTCTAGTACTTACCTTTATGCAAGAGTCATGGTGATCTTCACCACTTCCTATATTTCGCCTTTTTCTCTTTGCAAGCGTCATGTGTTGGGGAATGATCTAGACATATATATCCACACAAATATATTTGATCATGAATTATTATTGTTGACAATTATCTATATGATAAATAAGTTGGGAGGCGAAACATTAAGCCCCTATCTTTCTCTGTGTTCGATGGATGCTATTTGTTCTAAAAATATGCTTTGAGTGTCAATAATCATGGAAGACTATATGATAGTTGAGTCTGTGGAATTTGCTAAATCAAAGCTCTTACATAGACCCTTCCTGAAAATAAGATGAATTGCAATTGTTCGATGACTAGGAATATGGTTTGTTAGTTTTCAAGAAACTTTCTGGTCTATACTTTAACATGTGAATAGCTTGTTACTTGATCATGAGAAGTTTTATGAGATGAGCTACTGTTTATGGTTTATATTGATGCTAGAAAAAGTGATTGGAATTATCATTGATCAAACTTGTGCACTTGCTAGCATTCACACTTCATAAATTATTTCTTTTATCATTTACCTACTTGAGGACGAGCAGGAATTAAGCTTGGGGATGCTGATACGTCTCCAACGTATCTATAATTTATGAAGTATTCATGCCATGTTTGATTTTGGTATGATTTTATTAGAACTAACCCGGACTGACGCTGTTTTCAGCAGAACTACTGTGGTGTTGTTTTTGTGCAGAAATAAAAGTTCTCGGAATGGGCTGAAAATTTACGGAGAATATTTTTGGAAAATATAAAAAATATTGGCTCAAGAAGATACCCGAGAGGAGTCCCGAGGCAGTCAAAAGCCTGGGGGGCGCCCCCCCCTAGGGCGCGCCCCCTAGCTTGTGGGCCCCTCAGGCACCCCCTTGACGTGAGACCGACGCCAAAAATTCCTATAAATCAAGAAACCTCTAGAAAGAAACCTAGATCGGAAGTTCCGCCGCCGCAAGTCTCTATAGCCACGAAAGATCAATCTTGGCCCTCTCCGGCACCCTGCCGAAGGGGGTCACCATCACCGGAGACCATGGAGGAGGAAGACGGAGGGGCCATCATCACCATGGAGGCCAAGGACCAGAGGGAGAACCTCTCCCCACCTAGGGGGGAGGCCATGGAGGAGGAAGCACAAGGGGGCGACCCTCTCCCCCTCTCTCTCGGTGGCGCAGGAGTGTCATCGGGGGAACCATCGCCGCGGTGATCGTCTTCATCAACATCACCTTCCTCATCACCATCCTCATCTCCTTTCAATGGTCCACTCTCCCGCACCCCGCTGTAATCCCCTACTTGAACATGGTGCTTTATGCCACATATTATGATCCAATGATGTGTTGCCATCCTATGATGTTTTGAGTAGATTTCTTTTGTCCTTTCGGTTGATTGATGATCTAGATTGGTTTGAGTTGTATGTTTTACTTTGGTGCTGTCCTATGGTGCCTTCCGTGCCGCGCACACGTGAAGGATTCCCGCTGTAGGGTGTTGCAATACGTTCATGATTCGCTTATAGTGGGTTGCTAGAGTGACAGAAGCTTAAACCCGAGTAAGGGGGTTGTTGCGTATGGGATAAAGGGGACTTGATGCTTTAATGCTATGGTTGGGTTTTACCTTAAGGATCTTTAGTAGTTGCGGATTCTTGCTAGAGTTCCAATCATAAGTGCATATGATCCAAGTAGAGAAAGTATGTTAGCTTATGCCTCTCCCTCATATAAAATTGCAATGATGACCACCGATCTTGTTAACAATTGCCTAGGACAATTCCGCACACCGACCCATCATTATACCACACTCGCTATTTGTAATATATTGTAATATATTCTAACTTTATGATAACAGCACCTATTTTTATATTTTAGTTCTCCGATATCATGCAAAGCTATTCTCTTCATACCCACAACGTAGTTTTATTTCTCGTTTCTAGTTGGAAGCAAACGTTCGGCGTACGTAGAGTCGTATCAGTGGCAGATAGGACTTGAGAGAATATTGATCTTACCTTTAGCTCCTTGTGGGTTCGACACTCCATACTTATGACTTCCACCTTTGGAAATTGCCACGATGATTCCTTGCACTTGGGGATTATCACACCACATGTTGAAGGATCTATGACAATATAACTTCTATGTGAATATGAACTAACATAAATCATTACGTTGTCTTCCTTGTCCAACGTCAACAATTTTGGCATATAATATTTAATGGGGGCTCACAATCATAAAAGATGTCCAAGATAGTGTATTTGCATGTGAATCTTCTCTTCCCTTATTAATTCTTTCATGAATTGCATCATTGACCAATGCTATGTTTGTCAATCTCCAATAAATTTTACCACTTATACTTTTCCTTATGTGATGTCATTACTTACCATAAGATTAGCATATGATCCTTTTCAATTATTTCCTTTTTATTTTGATTGCAACAAGAAAGTAAAGAAGCAAAAGCTCAAACTAAACTTTATTATATTACTCTCACTCGATTACATAGATAGATAGATCACGAAATTAGCACTCGAAAATAGATTATACTAAACTTTTATTCAACTAGATCACGAAAGAGCTAAGGATCAAACTAAAATAGGTAAAGGTAAAAAAACTGATGGTGATACGATACTGGGGCATCTCCCCCAAGCTTAGCTCAAGCCAAGGGGATTGCCCATACCCGTGTACTCAAATCCACTTTGGTGGTGAAGATGATGAAGGTGTTGGTGATGAAGTGGTAGGTTTGTCCTCCGGCTTCCAGGCAAGGGCTCACCATCAAAAGATGATGCACGAGTCTCCCGAGTCCTGCAACTGGCAGCTAAACTCATACCTTTAAATCTTGCTTCATACTCAAAAACTTGGTTTTGAAGATCATAGATTTGACTTTGCAGAAAATTGATTTGCTCGTTGAAGGTGAAGACGATGTCCTTCATGGACCGGCCATCCACCATGTGATCACGGGTGAATTCCGTGATCATGGAGTGATTGGCACTAAGTCCATGCTCCACCATCCCTTGGCACTTGAAGATGTCTTGTTCCACCGCCTCAAGCCTGGCCTCCATGCTTCCCGTCCTCTTGGGCCCCTGAACATCTCGGATGTGGAGCACCCCCTCACGCATCTCAATGGCTTGAGGGTGCTTCATCATCTCCGACAAGTACGGGTTGATGACCTTCTCGAAGAACTTGTCCTTGGAGGAGCTTGGTGGAGCCATGGAGATCTAGATCCGACGAGAAAACAACACGAAACAAGAACACATAATTTTTCTGCGATGCGGTGGCCAAAACAATCGGGGGCATATATAAAGATTTTTTATCTTGGGAAGCAATAATATGGCAGGAAAACGGAGTCGGGAAGGTGCCCGAGGGGGGCACAACCCACCAAGGCGCGCCAAGCAGGGCAGGCGCGCCCTGGTGTATCGTGCTCACCTTGGTTGCTTTCCTGCTTATTTCTTATTTTCCTAATTTTTGTAATATTCCAAAACTAACATAAAATATTTTTGTGGATTTTTCGGAGTCCGTTTACTTACCGTATCACATACCTCCTCTTTTTCAGGATTCTGGAGTGTTCCAAAAGGTTTCTTTTATGTGTTCCTCCGGTGTTATGGTTTGGATAATATTGCTTTCAATATTAATAGGCGTACCTGAGATATAGTGTTTAATTCTTTGTCCATTGACAACCTTCGGGTTACTACCTTCGGCATTATTAATCTTGATAGCTCCAGAACGATAAACCAATTCGATAATATATGGTCCTTCCCATTTGGAAAGAAGCTTTCCTGCAAAAAATCTAAAACGAGAGTTGTACAAAAGAACACATTCTCCAACTTTGAATTCCCGCTTTTGGATTCTTTTGTCATGCCATCTTTTAACTTTTTCTTTGAACAGTTTGGCATTTTCATAAGCTTGGGTTCTCCATTCATCTAGTGAGCTAACATCAAATAACCCCTTTTCACCGGCAAGTTTGAAATCATAATTGAGTTCTTTAATTGCCCAAAATGCTTTATGTTCTAACTCTAGAGGCAAATGACAAGCATTTCCATATACCATTTTGTATGGAGACATACCCATAGGATTTTTATAAGCTGTTCTATAGGCCGAAAGTGCATCATCTAGTTTCTTAGACCAATTTTTTCGGGGCCTATTGACAGTTTTTTGTAATATTAATTTTATTTCTCTACTGCTAAGTTCAACTTGACCACTAGATTGAGGATGATAGGGTGATGCAATTCTATGGTTAACATCATATTTAGCAAGCATTTTACGGAAAGCACCATGAATAAAGTGTGAATCACCATCAGTCATTAAATATCTAGGGACTCCAAACCTCAGGAAAATAACTTCTTTAAGCATTTTAATGGAGGTGTTATGATCAACACTACTAGTTGGAATAGCTTCTACCCAGTTAGTAACATAATCAACAACAACCAAAATATGAGTATACCCATTAGAGGAAGGAAAAGGTCCCATAGTCAAAACCCCAAACATCAAATGGTTCAACAACAAGTGAATAATTCATAGGCATTTCCAGATGCTTACCGATATTACCAATTCTTTGACATTCATCACATGATAAGACAAACTTACGGGCATCCTTGAAGAGAGTAGGCCAATAAAAACCAGATTGCAATACCTTGTGAGCAATTCTATCTCCCGCATGATGTCCTCCATAGGCTTCGGAATGACATTTCCATAGGATTTGTTCCTGTTCATGCTCAGGTACACAACGTCTAATAATACCATCTACCCCTTCTTTATAAAGATGTGGGTCATCCCAAAAGTAATATCTTAAATCATAGAAGATTTTTTTCTTTTGTTGGTATGTGAAACTAGGTGGTATATATTTAGCAACAATGTAGTTAGCATAATCAGCATACCAAGGAGTGATTTGAGAAACATTTATTGTAGCTAACTGTTCATCAGGAAAACTATCATCAATAGGTAGTGGGTCATCAAGAATATTTTCTAACCTAGACAAGTTATCAGCTACAGGGTTCTCAGCTCCTTTCCTATCAGTGATATGTAAATCAAATTCTTGAAGCAAGAGAACCCACCTAATGAGTCTAGGTTTAGCATCTTTCTTTTCCATAAGATATTTTATAGCAGCATGATTAGTGTGAACAATAACTTTGGAATCAACAATGTAAGATCTAAATTTATCACAAGCAAACCCAACTGCTAAAATTTCTTTTTCAGTAGTAGCATAATTTCTTTGGGCATTGTCTAGAGTTTTGCTAGCATAATGGATAACATTTAATTTCTTATCAACTCTTTGTCCTAGAACAACACCAACATCATAATCACTAGCATCACACATAATTTCAAAACGCAAGTTCCAATCAGGTGGTTGAACAATAGGTGCCGAAGTTAAGGCTTTCTTGAGTGTTTCAAAGGCTTCTGCACAATCATCATCAAAAAACAAATGGAATATCCTTTTGTAAAAGATTAGTAAGGGGCCTGGAAATTTTAGAGAAGTCTTTAATAAACCTCCTATAGAAACCATCATGACCAAGGAAACTCCGAATACCTTTAATGTCTTTAGGACATGGCATTCTCTCAATTGCATCAACTTTAGCCGTATCCACCTTAATACCTCGTTCAGATATTTTATGCGCCAAGACAATACCTTCATTAACCATAAAGTGGCACTTCTCCCAGTTCAAGACGAGATTAGTTTGTTCACATCTCTGCAAAACTCGATCAAGGTTGGTTAAGCAATCATCAAAAGAAGTTCCGTAAACAGAAAAATCATCCATGAAAACCTCCACAATCTTCTCACAAAAATCAGAGAATATAGCAGTCATACATCTTTGAAAGGTAGAAGGTGCATTGCATAAACCAAAAGGCATACGTCTATAAGCATAGGTTCCAAAAGGACAAGTAAAGGTGGTTTTCTCTTGATCAGGTTGTGATACAGGTATTTGAGAGAAACCAGAATATCCATCCAGAAAACAAAAGTGTGTGTGCTTAGATAATCTTTCTAGCATTTGATCAATGAAAGGCACGGGGTAATGGTCTTTTCTAGTAGCTTTATTTAATTTTCTAAAATCAATTACCATTCTATAGCCAGTGAGAATTCTCTATGGGATAAGTTCATTTTTATCATCAGGAACAACAGTAATACCTCCCTTCTTAGGGACACAATGAACGGGACTTACCCATCTACTATCATCTATGGGATAAATTATACCTGCTTCCAGAAGCTTTAATATTCCAATTCTTACCACTTCTTTCATCTTAGGATTCAATCGTCGTTGGTGATCAACAACGGGTTTAGCATCAGGTTCCATATTGATCTTTTGCTGACATGGAGTGGGACTAATGCCCTTAAGATCATCAAGAGTATATCCAATAGCAGCCCGGTGCTTCCTCAGAATTGTCAATAATCTTTCTTCTTCATGTTCTGAAAGGTTAGCACTAATAATAACAGGATATATCTTTTTCTCATCAAGATAATCATAATTCAAAGTGTCAGGCAATTGCTTTAGTTCAAACACAGGATCACCTTTAGGTGTAGGAGGACCTTCTAGAGTTTCAATAGGCAAATTGTGTTTTAGGAGGGGTTGTTGTTCAAAGAAATTTTTATCTATTTCATTTCTTTCATGCAAGTGCATATCATTTTCATGGCCTAGCAAATATTGTTCTAGTGGATCAGTAGGAGGAATGGCAATAGAAGCAAGACCAATTATTTCATCCTTACTAGATAATTATTTATTACGGGGTTGTCTACTAAACTCAGAAAAGTTAAACTCATGAGACACATCACCAAAACTAACACTGACAGTTTGTATTTCACAATCTATCTTACCATTAACAGTGTTCAAGAAAGGTCTACCAAAGATAATGGGACAAAAGTCATCTTGTGGGGAACCAAGAACTAGAAAATCAGTAGGATATTTTATTTTCCCACACAAGACTTCAACATCTCTAACAATCCCAAGTGGTGTCTCTATTAGCAAGTTTAATAGTAACATCAATGTCTTCTATTTTGGTGGGTGCTATATCATTCATAATTTCTTGGTATAAGGTAAAAGGAATTGCACTCACACTAGCACCAATATCACATAAACCATGATAACAATGATCTCCTATTTTAACTGAGACAATAGGCATGCCAACTACTGGTCTATGTTTATCTTTTTCATCGGGTTTGGCAATTCTAGCAGCTTCATCACAGAAGTAAATAACATGCCCATCAATATTTTCTACCAAGAGATCTTTAACCATAGCAACACTAGGTTCTACTTTAATTTGTTCAGAGGGCTTAGGTGCTTTAATATTACTTTCGCGAACCACAGTTGATACCTTAGCATGTTCCTTTATCCTAACAGGGAAATGTGGTTTTTCAATATAAGCAGTAGGCACAACTGGATCAACATTGTAAATGATAGTTTCATCTTTAGCTTTTACCAGTTCTTTAATTTCTTCTTTAATACAGGGATGATATTTAAACCACTTCTCCTTAGGGAGGTCAACATGAGTAGCAAATGAGTCACAGAAAAAGGCTACTATCTCATAGTCAAGTCCATATTTAGTGCTAAACTTGTGAAAAGCATCGGCATTCATAAAAGATTTAACACAATCAAACTTAAGCTTAATACCTGACTCATTACCTTCGTCGAGTTCCCAATCTTCAGAGTTGTGTTTAATTCTTTCTAAGAGATCCCACTTGTATTCAATAGTCTTCTTCATAAAAGAACCAGTACAAGAAGTATCGAGCATGGATCGATCATTATGAGAAAGCCGAGCATAAAAATTCTGAATAATAATTTCTCTCGAGAGATCATGATTGCGGCATGAATATAACATTGACTTAAGCCTCCCCCAAGCTAGAGCGATGCTTTCTCCTTCACGAGGCCAAAAATTTTATATATATATATATATATATATATATATATATATATATATATATAAAATTCCGATCACGATGAACTAGATGCATAGGATAAAACTTTTGGTGGAATTCTAATTTCAATCGATTCTAGTTCCATGATCCAATATCATCGCATATCCTATACCATGTCAATGCTTTTCCCTTCAAAGATAAAGGGAAAACCTTCTTCTTAACTTCATCTCCGGGTAAACCTGCAAGCTTAAATAATCCACAAATTTCATCCACATGTATTAGATGCATATCAGGATGTTCAGTTTCGTCTCCTGCATAAGGATTAGCTAGAAGCTGTTCTACCATACCCGAAGGAATTTCATAACCAATATTTTCAGTAGGTGCAGTAGGTTGAGGGGCAACTAATTGTGGTTTCGGTCGAGGTGAAGATACCCCGAACAAACCCCTCAAAGGATTGTTTTCCATAGTAGCAAGTGACAATAAATTTCAGCACGTAGTATAAATTTTTCCTTACCGATTTCCACTTACCAAGAGCGCTTCACTCCCCGGCAACGACGCCAGAAAAGAGCCTTGATGACCCACAAGTATAGGGGGTCAATCATAGTCCTTTCTATAAGTAAGAGTGTCGAACCCAATGAGGAGCAGAAGGAAATGACAAGCGGTTTTCAGCAAGGTAATTTCTGCAAGCACTGAAATTGTAGGTAACAGGTAGTTTGATAGCAAGATAATTGGTAACGAGCAAGTAACGGTAATGGTAAATAAAGTGCAGCAAGATATCCCAATCCTTTTGTGGCAAAGGACAGGACAAAACGGTCTCTTATAATAAGCAAGCGTTCTTGAGGGTACACGGGAATTTCATCTGGTCACTTTCATCATGTTGGCTTGATTTGCGTTCGCTACTTTGATAATTTGATATGTGGGTGGACCGGTGCTTTGGTGCTGTTCTTACTTTAACAAACCTCCTACTTATGATTAACCCCCTCGCAAGCATCCGCAACTACGAGAAAAGTATTAAGATAAAATCTAACCATAGCATTAAATATTTGGATCCAAATCAGCCCCTTACGAAATAGCGCATAAACTAGGGTTTAAGCTTCTGTCACTCTAGCAACCCATCATCGAATAACTACTCCACAATGCATTCCCTTGGGCCCAAAGATGGTGAAGTGCCATGTAGTCGACGTTCACATGACACCAATAAGGGAATCACAACATTCATATCATCAATATATCGAACACATAATAAATTCACATGATTACTTGCAACATGACTTCTCCCGTGGCCTCAAGAACAAAGGTAACTACTCACAAATGATATTCCTGCTCAAGATCAAAGGGGTATTAAATAGCATAATGTATCTGAACATATAATGTTCCACCAAATAAACCATATAGTAATCAACTACAAGATGTAATCAACACTACTAGTCACCCACAGGTACCAATCAGAGGTTTCGGTACAAAGATTGAACACAAGAGATGAACTAGGGTTTGAGTGGAGATGGTGCTGTTGAAGATGTTGATGAAGATTGGCCTCCCAAAGATGAGAGGGTTGTTGGTGATGACGATGGCTTCGATTTCCCCCTCCGGGAGGGTAGTCCCCCCCGGCGGAATCGCTCCGCCATAGGGCAAAAGTGCTCCTGCCCAAGTTCCGCCTCGAGACAGCGGTGTTCCGTCCCGAAAGTCCTCTCCTTATTTTTTCTAGGTAAAAAGACCTTAAGTGCAAGAAGATGGGCACCAGAGGTGGGTTGGGCTGACCATAACCCAACAAGGCGCGCTTGGGGGGCCTGGCGCGCCCTGGTGTCTTGTGGTCACCAGGTGGCCCCCCTCCGGTAGTTATTTGCTCCAGTATTTTTTATATATTCCAAAATAATACTCCGTGAAGTTTCAGCTTATTTGGAGATGTGCAGAATAGGTGTCTCTGTTATGCTTTTTCAGGTCAAGAATTCCAGTTGCCGGTGATAACCCACAAGTGTAGGGGATTGTTTGTAGCCTTTTTCAATAAATAAGAGTGTTGAACCCAACGAGGAGCTAAAGGTAGAACAAATATTCCCTCAAGTTCTATCGACCACCGATACAACTCTACGCACACTTTAACATTTGCTTTACCTAGAACAAGTATGAAACTATTTTGTAGGTGATAGGATAGTTTGCACGAATATAACTAGAAGTACTTTGCGGGAATAAAACTACAAGTAAATTGGAAGATAATAAAGGTTAGTTGTTTAGTAGAAAGCTTTTGTCAAACAAGAAGGTTATTTGTCCCTAGGCAATTGATAACTAGACCGGTAATCATTCTTGCAATTTTATATGATGGAGAGGCATGAGCTAACATATTTTCCGTACTTGGATCATATGCACTTATGATTGGAACTCTAGCAAGCATCCGCAACTACCAGAGATCATTAAGGTAAACCCCGACCATAGCATTAAGTATCAAGTCCTCTTTACTCCCATATGCAACAACCCACCTACTCGGGTTTGTGTATTCTGTCACTCACGCCACCAACCATAGGCAAATCATGAACACATTCCAACACCCTACAGCGGGGATCCCTCACGTTTGCGCGAGATGGAGGGCACCGTAGGACAGCACCATAATAAAATATACACTCATACCAACCACGATCATCAATTAGCCCATAGGACAAAGCGGATCTACTCAAACATCATAGGATAGCCAAATATCATTGGGAAATAATATATGGAGTTGAGCACCATGTTTAAGTAGAGATTACAACGGGGAAAAGAGGTGTTACACCGCTGCATAGAGGGGGAGAGAGTTGGTGTTGACGGCGGCGATGTTGTTGGTGTAGATCGCCGTCACGATGATTGCCCCGGCGGTGTTCCGGCACCACCGGGAGAGAGGGGGAGAGAGCCCCCCTCCTTCTTCTTCTTCCTTGGCCTCCCCCCTAGATGGGAGGAGAGTTCCCCCTCTGGTCCATGGCCGCCATGGCGGCGGAGGGGCAGGAGCCCCTCCTAGATTGGATCTCCCTCTCTGTTCTCTTCTGTTTCGCGTTCCTGTTTTCTGGCTGAAAACCGTTTCTTATATTCCCGGAGATCCGTAACTCCGATTGTGCTGAAATTTTAACACGAATTTTTTATGGATATAAGCTTCCTTGCGCCCGAAGTAGAGCTCCCACCGACTTACGAGGTGACCACAACCCACCACGGTGCGCCTGGGCCCTGGGGCGCGCCCTGGTGTCTTGTGGGGGCTGTGGGCCTCCTTTTGCGTTGATTCCAACTCCCAAAAATCACATATATTCCAAAATAATTCTCCATAAATTTTATCGCGTTTGGACATCGTTTGATATGGATATTCTGCGAAACATAAAACATGCAACAAACAGGAACTGGCACTGTGCACTGGATCAATATGTTAGTCCAATAAATCATATAAAATGTTGCCAAAAATATGTGAAAGTTGTATAATATTGGCATGAAACAATCAAAAATTATAGATACGACGGAGACGTATCAGCATCCCCAAGCTTAATTCCTGCTCGTCCTCGAGTAGGTAAATGATAAAAAAGATAATTTTTGATGTGGAATGCTACCTAACATAATCTTGATCATATATCTAATCATGGCATGAATATTAAGACACAAGCGATTCAAAACAATAGTCTATAATTTGACATACAGACATTAATACTCAGGCATCCCAACAAACAATCGTGTCTTTCAAAATATCAACACTAAAGAAAGCTATCCCTACAAAATCATATAGCCTTGTCATGCTCTGTCTTCTTAACACAAAGTATAAATCATGCACTACCCCGGTGTCAGCCAAGCAATTGGTTCATACTTTTTAACGCACTTCAGCATTTTCAACTCTCACGCAATACATGAGCGCAAGCCATGGATATAGCACTATGGGTGGAATAGAATGCGGTGGTAGACATTAATATAGAGAAGACAAAAAGGAAGTTAGTCTCACATCGAAGCGGCTAATCAACGGGCTATGGAGATGCCCATCAATGGATATCAAAGCGAGGAGTAGGGATTGCCATGCAACGGATGCACTAAGAGCTATAAGTGTATGAAAGCTCAATATGAAAACTAAGTGGGTGCGCATCTAACTCTATAATGAAAAATTCCCACTAGTATATGAAAGTGACAACATAGGAGACTCTCTAACTGAAAAACATGGTGCTACTTTGAAGCACAAGTGTGAAATTAGCATGCCGCTTCTCTCTTTGTCTCTCATTTTTTTTCTTTTTTTTCTTCTTCTTTTTTATTTTTTTGGTTATTGTCCGGAGTCTTATCCCGACTTGTGGGGGAATCATAGTTTTCATCATCCTTTCCTCACTGGAACATTCTCTAATAATGAATAATGATGATCATCACACTTCTATTTACTTACAACTCAATACTATAACCCGATAGTAGAACAAAGTATGACTCTATATGAATGCCTCTGGCAGTGTACCAGGATGTGCAATGATCTAGCATAGCAAAGATATCAAAAAACGGACAAGCCATGGAAACATCATGCTAGCTATCTTACGATCATGTAAAGCAATATGACAATGAATGCTCAAGTCATCAAAACGGAACCGGTGGAAGTTGCATGGCAATATATCTCGGAATGGCTATGGAAATGCGATAATAGGTAGGTATGGTGGCTGTTTTGAGGAAGATATAATAAGGCTTATGTGTGATAGAGCATTTCATATCACGGGGTTTGGATGCACCGGCGAAGTTTGCACCGACTCTCGAGGTGAGGAAGGGCAATGGACGGTACCGTCGAGGCTAGCAAATTGCGGAAAGGTAAGAGCGCGTATAATCCATGGACTCACATTAGTCATAAAGAACTCACATACTTATTGAAAAAGTTTATTAGACCTCGAAGCAAAGTATTACTATGCATGATCCTAGGGGGGAGGTTGGTAGGAGTTAACCATCGCACGCCCCCGACCTTCACACAAAGATAGACAATCAAGGATAAATTGTGCTCCAACTTCCTGGCATAACGGGAGACTATACGTGCATGTTTCGGGAATCACAAACCTTAACACCAATATCTTACTAAACACAATCATCCACTAGTACCTCCCACATATTATCATCTCTATATCGCAAAACTATTGCAAGGAATCAAACATATCATATCATATTCAGTGATCCATAAATTTTATGTAGGATTTTATGACTAACCATGCAAACGACCAATTCCCGTTGACTCTCTAAATAGATATAAGTGAAGAAAGAGAGTTTAATTATTTCTACAAAAGACCAAGCTCTAATAAATATAAGTGAAGCAAAAGAGCATTCTACGAATAACGGTATTCTATGTGAAGAGAAACAGGCAATCCAAACTTCAAATGATATAAGTGAAGCACATGAAGCATTCTATAAAGCCATACTCAAAAGATATAAGTGAAGTGCAATGAGCATTCTATAAATAAACCATGGAATATATCATACCAGCATGGTGCATAAAAGAAAAGTGAAAACTAAACACAAAAGATGCTCCAAGATTTACACATATCACATGAACGAAACAAAAACGAAAACATACCGATACTTGTTGAAGAAAGATGGGATGCCTTCCGGGGCATACCCAAGCTTAGACGCTTGAGTCTCCTTGGATATTTACTTGGGGTGCCTTGGGAATCCGAAGCTTGAACTCTTGCCTCTCCTCCTTCTCCTCATATCGAGACCTCCTCGATCTTTGAACACGTCATCCACACAGAACTTAACAGAAAACTGGTGAGATCCGTTAGTATAATAAAGCAAATTACTACTTTAAGTATTGTTGAAAACCCATTCATATTTTATATTTTCATTATCCCTGCTGTATTATAACTTCTCCATGGCTTATACTACCGATAAAATCGATAGTTTCATCAAAACAAGCAAAACAATGCATCAAAAACAGAATCTGTCTTAAACAGGACAGTCTGTAGTAATCTGAACTTTGACTATACTTATGTAACTACACAAATTCTGAAAAATTAGGAAGAAATAAAAATATTGTATATAAATACTGTGTAAAAATTTCAGAAACTTTTGACGTTCCAGTAAAAAATGTAAATTCACGCACTACAGCCAAAGTTTCTGTTTTTACACCACACATACCAACAAGCAAGCTAATCGTCCTAAAGGTAAATCTTGGCACATTATTTTTATAATACAATGGATTTTTACAAGGATATAATAATTATTTTTTAAAAGTTTATGTGATTCAAGATTCACAAAGTTTCCATGGGAATGAACAAAGTTCAAGGCTAGTCCCCCAATTCAACGATGCTTATCATCTCTCTCACTTTCACCTTTTTGTGAAGTTTTAGGTTCCCCTCTAATTTTTTTGTTTTTAAACTTTATAAAAGCACTCAAGAGAATAAAATGACTCTCTAAAACTTCCGGGTTGTCTCCATGGCAGCGCTTTCTTTAAAGCCATTAAGCTAGGCATAAAGTGCTCAAGTAATGGATCCACCCGGATCCCAAGGTATATCAAAGCCAAATTTAATTAACAATGATTTGTAATTTAGTAGTGAGCACAAAGCAACATATATAATGCAATGACGAAGTCTAACTCTCTTCCTATGCATCGGCATGTCATAAAAGAACAATTCATGCACATCAAGTAAAGGCCAATGCATAGTATAAACATTTTCTTGCAATTTTATCGTATTGGAAACATAAAGAGGTGGAGATGTAGTTCCTCTCTCATAATAATTGCAAGTAGGAGCAGCAAGCACATGCATATTATATTCATCAAAATCATCATGTGTAGTACCAAAACGCAACCCATCAATATAATCCTTAATAAGAGAAAACTTCTCCGATATAGTGTAGTTGGGAGAATTTAAAAAGATAATAGGACTATCATGTGTGGGTGCAATAGCAACAATTTCATTCTTAACATAAGGAACTATAGCAAGTTCATCTCCATAAGCATAATTCATATTGGCATCTCGGCCACAGGCATAGCAAGCATCAAGTTCATCAAAAAGGGATATTTCAAAAGAATCCACGGGATCATAGCAATTATCATAGCATTCATAATAGCATTCATCCTTCGGTATGTGCGAAGGGAAATCAAACAATGTATGAGTTGAAGAGTTACTCTCATTAGAAGGTGGGCACGGGTAGCTAATCCGCTCTTCCTCCTTTTGTTCTTCGCTCTCCTCCTCATCTTCTTCATCCAATGAGCTCACAGTTTCGACAATTTCTTCTTCCATAGATTCCTGCAAAATTTTAGTCTCTTCCAAGGCAGCAGACATTCTCTCAATAAATTTAATAATATCATAATTGTATTCATAATTATCATAGCAATATTGAAATATGGATAAATTTACAGATTTGTAAGGAACAACATCATACTTTTCAAGCAAAGAAGCAATTTCATAAGCACCTTTAAAAGATTCGTTCCACATCATAGTAATCATAAATATGTTTAGCATAAGAAGACAAGGTTTCATTATCATTAAATTTACATTGAAAGGGAAGGTGAAGACCCTCAATCTTAGAGCAACAAGTAAAATCACATCTCAAGCATGCATCCCAAGCAAACCATTGCAATATTCTAATTTGATCCCATAAGTGTTTCCCTTTTTGAGACAAGCGATAATCCCTAAAGTACTCACATTGATCCAACGTGTCTCCCATTGTAAAGTTTAATGATGATTTCTCAGGATTATCAAAGGAGTAATTAACGCGTCCCACATAACGAGCATCGAGGGTTTTAGGAGGTTCCCCATTTCCATGAGTAGCAAGTACCACTAATTTTTTTGGTGTTTCGTGTTCCATGTCCATAACTAAAGATATAAAACAACTAATAACAGAAAATAAAAATTACTTAGTGATAAAGCAAACAAGCACACACGAGAATATTCACCCTACGCTATTGCTCCCCGGCAACGGCGCCAGAAAAAGGTCTTGATAACCCACAAGTGTAGGGGATCGTTTGTAGCCTTTTTCGATAAATAAAAGTGTCGAACCCAACGAGGAGCTAAAGGTAGAACAAATATTCCCTCAAGTTCTATCTACCACCGATACAACTCTACGCACAGTTTAACGTTTGCTTTACCTAGAACTAGTATGAAACTATTTTGTAGGTGATAGGATAGTTTGCACGAATATAACTAGAAGTACTTTGCGGGAATAAAACTACGAGTAAATTGCAAGATAATAAAGGTTAGTTGTTTAGTAGAAAGCTTTTGTCAAACAAGAAGGTTATTTGTCCCTAGGCAATTGATAACTAGACCGGTAATCATTCTTGAAATTTTATATGAGGGAGAGGCATGAGCTAACATACTTTACATACTTGGATCATATGCACTTATGATTGGAACTCTAGCAAGCATCCTCAACTACCAAAGATCATTAAGGTAAAACCCAACCATAGCATTAAGTATCAAGTCCTCTTTACTCCCATATGCAACAACCCACCTACTCGGGTCTGTGTATTCTGTCACTCACGCCACCCACCATAGGCAAATCATGAACACATTGCAACACCCTACAGCGGGGATCCCTCACATTTGCGCGAGACGGAGGGCACCGTAGGATAGCACCATAATAAAATATACACTCATACCAACCATGATCATCAATTATCCCATAGGACAAAGCGGATCTACTCAAACATCATAGGATAGCCAAATATCATTGGGAAATAATATATGGAGTTGAGCACCATGTTTAAGTAGAGATTACAGCAGGGAAAAGAGGTGTTACACCGCTACATAGAGGGGGAGAGAGTTGGTGTTGACGACGGCGAAGTTGTTGGTGTAGATCACCATCACGATGATTGCCCTGGCGGCGTTCCGGCACCACCGAGAGAGAGGGGGGAGAGCCCCCCTCCTTCTTCTTCTTCCTTGGCCTCCCCCCTATATGGGAGGAGAGTTCCCCCTCTGGTCCATGGCCTCCATGGCGGCGGAGGGGCAGGAGCCCCTCCTAGATTGGATCTCCCTCTCTGTTCTCTTCTGTTCCGCATTCCTGTTTTCTCGCCGAAAACCGTTTCTTATATTCCCGGAGATTCGTAACTCTGATTGCGCTGAAATTTTAACACGATTTTTTTCCGGATATAAGCTTCCTTGCGCCCGAGGTAGAGCTCCAACTGACTTACGAGGTGACCACAACCCACCATGGCGCGCCTGGGCCCTGGGGCGCGCCCTGGTGTCTTGTGGGGGATGTGGGCCTCCTTTTGCGTTGATTCCAACCCCCAAAAATCACATATATTCCAAAATAATTCTCCGTAATTTTTTATCGCGTTTGGACTTCGTTTGATATGGATATTCTGCGAAACAAAAAAACATGCAACAAACAGGAACTGGCACTGGGCACTGGATCAATATGTTAGTCCAATAAATCATATAAAATGTTGCCAAAAATATGTGAAAGTTGTATAATATTGGCATGAAACAATAAAAAATTATAGATACGACGGAGACGTATCAGCCGACATTCTCCCTCTTTGTGTAAACCTTGCATATTATGCGAGAAAAGGCATTAGAATTACTCCATAAAGCATTATTATGCATAAAAATATTATAAATAACAGTAAGAAATCATGATGCAAAATGGACGTATCAAGGAGCTAAAGGTAGAATTAATATTCTCTCAAGTTCTATCGACGACCGATACAACTCTACGCACGCTAATGCTTATTTTACCAAGAACGAGAAATAAAACTAGTTTATAGGTTTAATTGTTTGCAAGATAATAAAGAACACGTAAATAAAAGTTAGGAGCTGTTTGGATAAAAAACAATTAAGTTAGTATAGCAAGTGTGCAGAAGTGGTGGTAGGATTTGCGAGATTGTCCTAGGCAATTGGTAGCTAGATCGGTCGTCGTCGTTGCAATTTCATATGAGGGAGATGCATAAGCTAACATTCGTACTTGGATCATATGAACTTATGATTGGAAATATAGCAAGCATCCACAACTACTATGGATCATTAAGGTAAAACCCAACCATAGCTTTAAGTATAAATTCCCCGTTATCCCATATGCAACAATTCTCTTACTCGGGTTTAAGCTTCTGTCACTCTCGCAACCCATATAAGTGAATCATGAACATATTGCAACACATTACATCGGTAATCCCCCATGTGTGCGCGACATGGAAGGCACCATAGGACAACACCAAAATAAAACATGCAACTGAAACCAATCAAGATCATCAATCAACCCATAGGACAAAACAAATGTACTGAAACATCATAGGATGGCTACACATCATTGGATAATAATGTATAGCATAAATCACCATGTTCAAGTAGGGTGTACAATGGGTTGCGGGAGAGTGGACCACTGAGTATAGATGAGGGTGGGTGATGGAGGTGTTGATGAAGATGACAGAGTTGTTGGGGTAGATCGCCATCACAGGATGTTCCCCCGGCAACGCTCCAAGGGGGAGAGAGTCTACCCCCTTAGGATTCCTCCTCCATGGCCTCTCCCTAGACGGGGAGAGGTTCTCCCCTTTGGTCCTTGGCCTCCATGGCTCTCGGAGGGGCGAGAGCCCCTCTGAGATTGGATCTCTCTCTGTTTCTCTCCTATTTTCGCTAATGTTTTCTTTCCAGATTGGTTTTTTGTCGATACAGAGAGTTGCAGCGGCGAGGCAGAGAGTCTCTCCTAATTCTGATGGTTTCTCTATTTATAGGAGTTTTTGGCGTTGGAATCATGCAAAACGGAGTTACGAGTGGGCCACAAGCTATCTAGGCCCTTTGACCCCCCTCTGCGCACCCTGTTGGCTTGTGGCCAACAGGGGGCCCTCCTCTGGTGGTTCTTCGCTCCAATGTTGCTCATATGTTCCATAAAAATCACCAAAAAGTTTCGGGCGATTATGAGAACTTTCATTTTCTCCACAAAGAATGACACACGGTAATTCTGCTGAAAACAGCGTCAGTTCGGGTTAGTTCTAATTAAATCATAAAAAGTGCATCAAAGCCATATAAAAGTATTGTAAACATAGGTGAATATGACATGAATACTTCATAACTTATTGATACGTTGGAGACGTATCAGGGGGCCATATCTTTCACCAGAGGCATCTCTCTCATGAGCATAGTAACGGTGGGTAGACAAATTACTGTTGGGCAATTGATAGAAAAGCGAATAATTATGACATTATTCATGGCATCATCAGTATATACACATTATGTCCGGCACAGGTAGACCGAAACGATTTTGCATCTAGTACTATTACTCCACCCCTCGACCACTATCCAGCATGCATCTTATGGTATTAAGTTCATAACAAACAGAGTAATGCTTGGAGCATGATGACATAATGTGGACAAAGTAAGACCAAATAATATGTTCGAACCCCGTCATTTTACACTTAGTAGCAACAATACAAATACGTGCGTCGCTACCCCTCCTGTCATAGAGTGAGGACACCGCAAGATTGAGCCTACTACCAAGCACCTCTCCCACTGAAGATAGATCAATCTAATTGGCCAAATTAAATGGACAAATCAGAGAGAAGTACAAGGCTATAAAATCACACATAATAAATCTCAGAAAAGACTCGATTAGTTTCAATGAATAATCTAATCATAAACCCACAATTCATCGGATCCGAACAACACACTACAAAAGTTACATCGAATAGGTCTCCAAAGAGATCTTTGTATTGAAGATCAAACGAGAGAGAGAGAGAGAGAGATCTAGCTACTGCCATGGACCCGTAGGTCCTGTCGGAACTACTCACACATCATTGGAGAGGCAACAATGTTGATGAAGAAGGCCCGCGTGATGAATTCTCCCTTCGACAAAGTATCGGAAAAGACCTCCACATGGGATCATTGAAGAACAGAGGCTTAAGGCGGCATAAGAAAAGTTTTGGGTGCTCCACCGAGGTTTTTTGAATAGATATGAATTTATAGGCCAAAGATTTCGGAGTGACAGGGGGGGCACGAGGGGGCACGGCGTACCTAACCCCCCAGGGCGCGCCCTGGTGCCTTGTCGTCCCCCCGTGAGTCGTCTGGGCTCCTCCCAAAGCTTGAGGGTGTTTTCTAGTCCAGAAAAAACTGTCAAAAAAGTTTCGTCGCATTTGGACTTCGTGTGGTATGAATTTTATGTAAAACCAAAAACAAGCAGAAAACAACAACTGGCAGTCGGCACTGGGTTAATAGGTTAGTTCCCAAAAATTATATTAAATGGTGTATAAAAGTACAATATTGATAATATAATAGCATGTAACAATAAAAAATTATAGATACATTGAAGACGTATCAACATCCCCAAGCTTAATTCCTGCTCGTCCTCGAGTAGGTAAATGATAAAAAGAGAATTTTTGATGTTGAATGCTACCTCACATGTCCTATTTTTGTAATTATTTTGGGTGTGAATGTTGAGAAACGATGACTTAGTAGATATACAAACGATAATAAAAATGAATACCAGAAAATAATCATTACTTTTCAAAATATCAGTGCTAAAGAATGTTATCCCTACTCATTTAATCATGTAAGTAATGTCATAACTCGGTCTTCTTTGCATAAAGTATAAATCATGAACACCCCGATGCCAAACCGAGCAATTGTATCATACTTTTTGTCGCTTAAGCATTTTCAAGTCACTCAATACCTGAGTGTGAGCCATGGACTTAGCACTTTGGATGGCATCGAGAATCATGATAGGGATTTATAAGGGAAGACAAAAAGATGAGAAAGTCTCGCATCAACTCAGCGGATCTTTAGGCAATGGAGAGGCCTTCCAATCGATATATATATATATATATATATATATATATATATATATATATATATATATATATATATATATATATATATATATGTGTGTGGAGGAGTAGGGATTGCCATGCAACAGATGCATAAGAGCTATAAGTGTATGAAAGCTCACTACTAAAACTAATTGGGTGTGCATCCAACTTACTTGCTCATGAAGACCTTGAGCATTTGAGGAAGCCTGACATCGGAATATGCAAGTCAAGTTCTAATAATGTAAAACTTTCCACTAGTATAGAAAGTGAAAAATCATGGAGTCTGTCTATATGAAGAACATGGTGCTACTTTGAAGCACAAGTGTGGTAAAGGATAGTAGCATTGCTCCTTCCCTCTTTTTCTGTCTTTTTGCATTTCTTTTTTCTTTTCTTTTCTTTTCTCATTTTTTTAGAACAATATCATGAATCTCATCCCCACTTTTGCGAGGACCCCTCAGCCTCCATCATTATTTCCTCACTGGGATATTGCTTTAATAATGATGGCCATCACACTTCTTTTTTTTGTACTTACAACTCGATAAAACTGAATGATATGACTACATATGAATACCAGGATGTGAATGATCTAGCGTAACATGTATAACAATGATGAATGGTGGCTTTGCCATGAATATCATGTCGGCTCTATATGATCATGCAAAGCAAAATGACAATGAATGCTCAAGTCATGTGAATAGTAGTGGTGGAAGTTACATGGCAATATATGTCGGTATGGCTATGGAAATGCCATGATAGGTAGGTATGTGTGATATAGCATATCATATCAAGGGGTTTCGATGCACCGACGAAGTTTGCACCAAGTCTCGAGGTGAGAACGGGCAATGCACGCACTACAAAATTTGCTCTATTTTTTGGCGCTTCACTTGTGTCACGTATAACCATTTTTCGTCATGCAAAATACACTGGTGACGTTTTCCGGCCGTTACCCCCACCGTCACCGAAGCACCATGATAAAAAATAAAATTTTGACGTACCACATTTTCATCACGCTAGATCGCATTTTAGGCGACGATCCAAAAAATGTCACCGATGGCCGTTTTCGATGACAGACCAATCTGTCGCCTAATATCTTTTTCACGACAATAATCCATCACTGGTGATTGGTCCGCGGGTTTGACCGGTCAATGATTCTGACAGGTGGGATAAGCAATTTTTGACGAGGCTTCTTCCATGTGGGCCCGCCGGTTTTTTTTATCACCGACAGTCCCGTCAGTAGTAACTCGGTGTTAGTTTTGACCGGTCAACGTTTCTCACATATTGGCCCAGAAGATGCTGATGTGGCTGCTTAAATGTGGGACCAGGCATTGTTTTTTTGGTGACGATTTGTCGTCTGACCGGTCAAAGGTTCTGACATGTGGGCCGACTATTGTGCTGACGCGGATGCTGGCAGGCGTGTCCATACGTGGGTGACATGGCTTTTTACATGTGGGACCATACGCCGGTGTCGGCGTCCATAAACGTCATAGTTTGTATGCGCGGTAAATTTGTTTTATATTGCAAAAATTGGCTAGCATATTTTACAATTTAATATGAATTTGTGGAAATTTTGAATTTTAATGCAAATTGAGTTGTCGTTGCTTTTATTAAACTGAAAATTTGACAAATTGTCAAACCGACTGTCTCAAACATTACATTAACAAACCATGATGCCGAGCCATGATACGTCTCCAACGTATCTATAATTTTTGATTGTTCCATGCCGATATATTATCATTCTAGGATACTTTTTGGTCATTATTTACCAATTTATAATACTATTGAGCACTAACCTATAGACCCAGTGCCCAATGCCAGTTGCTTTTTTCTGCATGTTTTTAGCTTTGCAGGTTTACTGTACCAAACGAAGTCCAATTGCCACGAAACTTTTTGATGATTTTTTCTGGACTATGTGAAGACCTAGAAGCTTCGGAAGGAAGCCAGGAGGTGCACGAGGGCCGTACCACGCATCAGGGCGCGCCCTGGGGGGGCGCCCTCATATGTGGTGGCCCCCTCGGGCGCCTCCCGACGTCCCTCTTCGGCCTATAAATTCCCTAAAATCCTAAAAACCCCAGAAGCAGTCCAGAAACCCTTTTAACGCCGCCGCAAGTCTTTGTTCCATTGCGAGGCCATCTGGAGCTCCATTCCGGCACCCTGCCGGAGGGGGGGTCAATCACGGAGGGCCTCTTCATCAACCTCGCTGCCCTCATGATGATGTGTGAGTAGTTCACCATAGACCTACGGGTCCATAGCTAGTACCTAGATGGAAATCTCTCTCTCTTATGATCTTCAACACAATGGTCATCGCATCTTCACTTTGATCTATCCGATGTAATCCTATTGTGCGGTGTGTTTGTTGGGATCCGATGAATTGTGGGTTTATGTTCAGATTATTCATGAAAAATACTTTAGATGCCTCTGAATTATATGATATCTTAAGTGCATGATCATTATAGCTTCATAATGCTCTCCGGTCTATTGATGTGCTTTGTCCAAGTAGATTGATATTTCATCGATGGGAGTGGTGCGTTGTGGTAGGTTCAACCTGGTGAGTTTCTATATCCCAGTGACAAAGTAAGGGACAAAATGCGTCTTTATGTTGTTGCTACTAAGGATAAAACAATGGGATTCATTCATATTGTTTGAGTTTACTTTGTCTACATCATGTCATCATTCTCCAAGCATTACTCTGTTTTACTTAATACTCTAGATGCATGGTGGATAGCGGTCGATGAGTGGAGTAATAGTAATAGGTGCAGGCAGGAGTCGGCCTATTTTCTTATGGACGTGATGCCTATATATACATGATCATTGCCGTGAAAATCGCATAACTATCCGCTTTTCTATCAATTGCCCAACAGTAATTTGTTTACCCACCGTATGCTGCCTACATGAGAGATGCCACTAGAGAACACTATGGCCCCCGGGTCTATTGACTTATATATTTGCAAACGCTATTATTACCTCGCTGCCTTTATTTACTTTTTATTTATTTTGCTTTTATCAACAATTATCTACACAATTCATTTGCTTGCAAATAACGAGATCAAGGGGATTGACAACCCTCTTGCGCGCGTTGGGTGCATGTTGTTTGTTCATTTGTGTGCAGCCGCTGAAGACGATTGAGGATTGATATTCCTATTGGTTCGATAAACCTTGGTTTCATAACTGAGGGAAATACTTATCCGCTTTGTGTTGCAATTTGATACGTCCATTTTGCATCATGATTTCCTACTGCTATTTATAATGTTTTTATGCATAATAATGCTTTATGGAGTAATTCTAATGCCTTTTCTCTCATAGTATGCAAGGTTTACACAAAGAGGGAGAATGCCGGCAGCTGGAATTCTGGACCTGAAAAAGCATGTCACGGACACCTATTCTGCAAATATCCAAATAAGCTAAAACTTCACGGAGTATTATTTTGGAATATATAGAAAATACTGGAGCAAATAACTACCGTAGGGGGGCACCTGGTAAGCACAAGACACGCGCCAGGCCCCCCAGGCACGCCCTGGTGGGTTGTGCTCAGCGAAGCCCACCTCTGGTGCCCATCTTCTGGTACTTAAGGTCTTTTAACCTAGAAAAAATAAGGAGAGGACTTTCGGGACGGAACGCCGCTGTCTCGAGGCGGAACTTGGGCAGGAGCACTTTTGCCCTCCGTCAGAGCGATTCTGCCGGGGGAACTTCCCTCCCGATGGGGGAAATCGAAGCCATCGTCATCACCAACTACCCTCTCATCTTTGGGAGGCCAATCTTCATCAACATCTTCAACAGCACCATCTCCTCTCAAACCCTAGTTCAACTCTTGTGTTCAATCTTTGTACCGGAACCTCAGATTGGTACCTGTGGGTGACTAGTAGTGTTGATTACATCTCGTAGTTGATTACTATATGGTTTATTTGGTTGAAGATTATATGTTTAGATCCATTATGCTATTTAATACCCCTCTGATCTTGAGCATGAATATTATTTGTGAGTATTTACCTTTGTTCTTGAGGTCACGGGAGAAGTCATGTTGCAAGTAATCATGTGAATTTGATATGTGTTCGATATTTTGATGATATGTATGTTGTGATTCCCTTAGTGGTGTCATGTGAACGTCGACTACATGACACTTCACCATCCTTGGGCCTAAGGGAATGCATTGTGGAGTAGTTATTAGATGATGGGTTGCTAGAGTGACAGAAGCTTAAACCCTAGTTTATGCGCTACTTCGTAAGGGGCTGATTTGGATCCAAACGTTTAATGCTATGGTTAGATTTTATCTTAATACTTTTCTCGTACTTGCGGATGCTTGCGAGGGGGTTAATCATAAGTGGGAGGTTGTTCAAGTAAGAACAACACCCAAGCACCGGTCCACCCACATATCAAATTATCAAAGTAGCGAACGCAAATCAAACCAACATGATAAAAGTGACTAGATGAAATTCCCGTGTACCCTCAAGAACACTTTGCCTATTATAAGAGACTGTTCTGGCCTGTCCTTTGCCACAAAAGGATTGGGCTACCTTGCTGCACTTTATTTACCGTTACCGTTACTTGCTCCTTACCGATTATCTTGCTATCAAACTATCGGTTACCTACAATTTCAGTGCTTACAGAAATTACCTTGCTGAAAACCGCTTGTCATTTCCTTTTGCTGCTCCTTGGGTTCGACACTCTTACTTATCGAAAGGACTACTATTGACCCCCTATACTTGTGGGTCATCAAGACTCTTTTATGGTGCCGTTGCCGGGGAGTGAAGCGCTCTTGGTAAGTGGAAATCGGTAAGGAAAAACTTATACTACGTGCTGAAATTTATTATCACTTGCTACTATGGAAAACAATCCTTTGAGGGGTTTGTTCGGGATATCTTCACCTCAACCGGAACCACAATTAGTTGCCTCTCAACCTACTGCACCTACTGACAATATTGGTTATGAAATTCCTTCGAGTATGGTAGAACAACTGCTAGCTAATCCATACGAAGGAGACGGAACTGAACATCCAGATATGCATCTAATACATGTGGATGAAATTTGTGGATTATTTAAGCTTGCAGGATTATCCGGACATGAAGTTAAAAAGAATGTTTTCCCTTTATCTTTGAAGGGAAAATCATTGACATGGTATAGGCTATGTGATGATATTGGATCATGAAACTGGAATCGATTGCAATTAGAATTCCATCAAAAGTCTTATCCTATGCATCTAGTTCATCGTGATCGGAATTTTATATATAATTTTTGGCCTCGTGAAGGAGAAAGCATCGCTCTAGATTGGGGGAGGCTTAAGTCAATGTTATATTCATGCCCCAATCATGAGCTCCCGAGAGAAATTATTATTCAGAATTTTTATGCTCGGCTTTCTAATAATGATCGATCCATGCTCGATACTTCTTGTACTGGTTCTTTTACGAAGAAGACTATTGAATTCAAGTGGGAACTTTTAGAAAGAATTAAATGCAACTCTGAAGATTGGGAACTCGACGAAGGTAATGAGTCAGGTATTAAGTTAAGTTTGATTGTGTTAAATCTTTTACGAATACCGATGCTTTTCACAAGTTTAGCACTAAATATGGACTTGACTCTGAGATAGTAGCCTCTTTTTGTGAATCATTTGCTACTCATGTCGATCTCCCTAAGGAGAAGTGGTTTATATATCATCCCCCTATTAAAGAAGAAATTAAAGAACCAGTAAGAGCTAAGGATGAAACCATCATTTACAATGTTGATCCAATTGTGCCTACTGCTTATATTGAAAAATCACCTTTCCCTGTTAGGATAAAGGAACATGCTAAGGTATCAACTGTGGTTCGCAAAATTAATATTAAAGCACCTAAGCCCTCTGAACAAGTTAAAGTAGAACCTAGTGTTGCTATGGTTAAAGATCTCTTGGTAGAAAATATCGATGGGCATGTTATTTACTTTTGTGATGAAGCCGCTAGAATTAACAAACCTGATGAAAAAGGTAAACATAGACCTGTAGTGGGCATGCCTGTTGTCTCAGTCAAAATAGGAGATCATTGCTATCATGGTTTATGTGATATGGGTGCTAGTGTGAGTGCTATTCCTTTTACCTTATACCAAGAAATTATGAATGATATAGCACCCGTCGAAATAGAAGACATAGATGTTACTATTAAGATTGCAAATAGAGACACCATCACGCAACTTGGGATTGTTAGAGATGTTGAAGTCTTGTGTGGGAAAATAAAATATCGTACTGATTTTCTAGTTCTTGGTTCCCCACAAGATGACTTTTGTCCCATTATCTTTGGTAGACCTTTATTGAACACCGTTAATGCTAAGATAGATTGTCAAAAACAAACTGTCGGTGTTAGTTTTGGTGTTGTGTCTCATGACTTTAAATTTTCCAAGTTTAGTAGACAACCACGTAATAAAGAATTATCTAGTAATGATGAAATAATTGGGCTTGCTTCTATTGCCGTACCTTGATACGTCTCCAACGTATCTATAATTTTTGCTTGTTCCATGCTGTTATATTATCATTCTTGGATGTTTTACAATCATTTTATAGCAAGTTTATATCATTTTTTGGGACTAACCTATTGACATAGTGCCAAAGTGCCAGTTGCTGTTTTTGCTTGTTTTTTACTTCGTAGAATATCAGTACCAAACGGAGTCCAATCGCTACAAAACTTTTTGGAGATTTTTTTTGGACCAGAAGAAGGCCAGTGGGCCAAAGAAGTAACCTGGAGGGAGCCCAGGACGCCCACAACCCACCAGGGCGCGCCAGGGGCCCCGGGCGCGCCCTGATGGGTTGTGGCCGCCTCGGGAGTCCCCTCCAACGCCTCTGAGCTCTATAAATACCCAAATATTCCAGAAACCCTAGAGGAGTCGACGAAAAATACATCCAACCTTCGCAAGTTCCAGAACCGCGAGATCCAATCTAACACCATCACGGAGGGGTTCATCATCCTCATTAGTGCCTCTCCGATGATGCGTGAGTAGTCCACCATAGACCTATGGGTCCATAGGCAGTAGCTAGATGGCTTCCTCTCTCTCTTTTGATTCTCCATACAGTGGTCTCTTGAAGATCTATTTGATGTAGACTTTTTGCGGTGTGTTTGTTGGGATCCGATGAATTTTGAGTTCATGATCAGTTTCTATCCATGAAAATTATTTGAGTCTTCTTTGATTTCTTATATGCATGATTACTTATAGCCTCATTGTGACGCCCCCATCTTCGACCGTACGCTAATCATACACGCAATGCGTACGACCAAGATTAGGGACTCATTGATTGATACCACAACACAACACTAGACACAAATTAAAGTCATACAGCTTCATATTACAAGCCAGGGGCCTCGAGGGCTCGAATACAAAGCTCGACAAGCACGAGTCAGCGGAAGCAAATAATATCTGAGTACAGACATAAGTTAAATAAGTTTTGCCTTAAGAAGGCTAGCACAAACATAAGCAGCGGATCGAAAGAGGCGAGGCCTCCTGCCAGGGAGCCAACCTAACTACTCCTGAGCGTCGGCAGTCTCCGCGTAGTAGTAGGCTCCAGCGGTGGTGTACTAGTCGTCTCCGGCGTACTCCATCACCTGGGCTCCATCATCTGAACGCAGCATCGTATCGAGGGGGGGGAGAGAAAGCAAAGCAGCGGTGAGTACTCATCCAAAGTACTCGCAAGACTGACATCAGAGCTATACCAAGTATGCATCATTATCAAGGGGTGGGGTTATATCTGGGCTGACTGCAGAAAGCAAGAGTAGGGGGATGGCCTAGTCCTATCGAAGACTAGCATCTTCAGCATCTTGCAGCATTAGAAGAGAGTAGACTGGCATCTCATATATAGCAATATTATTGTAGCAAATTTTATTAAGTAACCACGCCCAGAGATTCTTCCCCGACTCCCCGCGAGGAAGCAATCTCGGAGCCAACATTCATTTCAAATTTAAATCACAGTTATAGTTGTAGTAGGTCAAGATACAACTCCAAGTCGTCCTATTACCGTGGACACGGCTATTCGAATAGTTTATTCATCCCTGCAGGGGTGCACCGCATTTCCAACACGCTTGATCACCTCTGGCCGGACACACTTTCCTGGGTCATGCCCGGCCTCGGGATATCAACACGTCGTCGCCCCACCTAGGCTCAACAGAGAGGCCAGCCCGCCGGTCTAAATCCTAAGCACACAGGGGTCGTGGGCCCACTTGCCCTACGCGCTCCTGCACGATGCGTACGCGGCCGGAAGCAGACCTAGCACACTCCAGTCCAAGAGATGTACCGTCCAGTCCAATCCGGCGTGCGCCGCTCCATTGCTGACGTCCGAAGAGCTTCGGCTGATACAACGACGCTGAGTACCCATAACTTCTCCCACACGATGGTTTGGTGCGTAAAAAGGCCAACGACCCAACTCAGATCAAATACCCAACCCATTAGCATTTTATTAATGCGTGGCAAGCGCGACCCATGAAGTGCGGTCCCGTCACCCCGACTCGAGGATGTGTGGCAAGGGCCTCTCCTGCCCGTCCACGCCTCAACATAACCCTTTGGATGCCTTACCGGCGCATCCCACCACATCTTACACACGGGTACCCTTGGGGCCGACCCGTCTCAAGACTGTCGGGAACTCAGGTCCACCTCAACCAGGGTGGTGCCGCCTGTCCCTCCAGTCCCGCCTTTCACATGTAAACAAAGTCAAGTTGAAGTAACTGTGTGTTTATACACCAAGTGGATATCCGAGGAATCACCCTCGATGGATCCCACTCGAGGTATGTGTATGACAAGAGTCGCTATCGATAAATGGAAAGGAGGAATCACCCTCGATACCAACGACCGATTAGCCACGCTACAGAATTAACACCGGGAGTGCTAAGTGAGGTATCACCCTCGGCACTCGGTAGTAGCTCTGCAGTGCCATACTTAAGGGGTGTGCGGTGATGTGAGGGGCCTGGCTCGTCGGTCGGTTGACCGAGTCTTCGGGTCTTCGAGTCGTCGAGTCGTCGATGAAGAAGCGGGGGCAACTGGGACTAAGGGGTCACTGGGGATTCAATGATCAACCTATACTAAGCAGTTGATATGATTGCAGGTATGGTAGCAGTTTATCAAAAACAGGCTATGCATCAGATTAGGAGCTAACTAATACAGTAGCAAAATCTAATGCAAGAATGAGAGGGAAAGAAATGGGCGATATCGGAATGCTCAAGGGGGGTTGCTTGCCTTGCTGCTCTGCGGCAAAGGGCTGATCGTCAACGGTGTAGTCGTACCCGGCAGCACCGTCAGTCTCGGGGTCTACCGGAGAGAAGAGGGGGGAAGAAACAATAAATATAAAGCACAGATGCAACACGATGCATGACATGGCAATATGCAGAGCTAGGCATGCACTAACGCAGTATTACACGTCGCAGACGGGTCGGAAGAATATCTGACGATATTTCCCGGGTCTCTGGCTTTTACCGGACAGATGAAATCGATGGAAAAGTTTCATGTTTGCTATGCTAGAGGCATGTGACAGATTAACGGACAGCGTATTCGAAGTCGTGGGATTTTTTTGAACAACTTTCATGTTCAAAACTTTTTAATCCGGGCTACGGTTTATTTTATATTAATTTTTAAAGATTTAATAATATCCAGAAATTAATATGAATTATTTTAATTCAATAATTATAGTTATGACATCAGCATGATGTCATGCTGACATCAGCAGTCAACAGGGGCTTTGACTGGTCAAACTGACCAGTGGGTCCCACATGTCATTCTCTCAGTTTTAATTAAAGTTTAATTAATATTAAACAAGATTAATTAAGGGGGTGGGACCCACCTGTCATTTTCTGATTAGATTAATTAATTAACAGAATTAATTAACAAGTTTAATTAATTAACAATGGTTAATTAGTATAATTAATCTTAATTAAACAAATTAATTATCTAATTAACGAATTAATTATTTCACTAATTAATTAATTAATTAATTAAACTAATTATTCATTTTAATTATTAATTATTATTATTATTATTATTATTTTCTTTTTATTATTAAAACGTTTTAGGGGGCTGGGCCCCCATGTCATTGACAGTGGGGGGGCGGCTGGCCCCACTAGTCAGTGGGGTTAGTGGGGGGATCAATCCCCACTAACCAAATACACAGGGGGGGGGGGGGGGGGGATGGCCGGCGGCCCTGGCCAGCCACAGGGGCTCGCCGGCGGCCAGGGCACGGCGGGCCGGTGTGGAAACGGCGGGTGGCTAGGCGCGGGCGCGGCGGGGGCACGCACGCGGCGCGGCGAGCGCGTGGGCCGGTAGCGAGCGGGGCTTGCGGGGCCGCGGCCATGGTGGCCAGCGCGCGGCGAGCGATGTGGCCGGCGCGCGGGGGCCGCGGCGGAGCGCGGCGAGCAGCAGGAGGCGCGGAGGCGGGCGCGGGCGAGGCCGAAGCGGGGCAGAGGGGAGAGGGGAGGCCACGGGCCTCACCGGGTCCGGACGGGGCTGGCAATGGGCTCGGGGGCGAGGTGAACGGCGGCCGGCGGCGGTGGTCGAGGGGACCGGCGGGGAGGAGCTCCAGCGGCGGCGGGGCGACGCGGTCGGGGCGCCGGCGTCGGAGCCGCCCGATCCCGATCGGGGCAGGAGGGGGAGAGGAGAGGAGTGGGGGGGATCGGGGGGAGTGGGTGGCTCGGCTAGGGTTCGGGGTGGGGAGTGGGGGTGGTTAGTAGTGGCCGGGGTGGGCCGGCCAGGAGGGGTGATTTGGGCCAGGGCCCAGTTGGCCTGGCCCAGGGGAGTGGGGGGGCTTCTTTTCTTTTTCTTTTTTTTTTCCTTTTTGTTTTTCTGTCTTTTATTATTTTCTGTTTTAGTTTCATTTTAATTTAGTGAACTTAAACAATTTCAAAAATGTTTATTTCAACACAACAATTACCTAGGCATTATTTGACACACTCCGAACATTTTAGTTTGCATGTTTGAAAACTTTCGTCGTTTGACTTTATTTTAAATTTGAATTTGAATGGGGTTTGAACCATCGCGAGCTTAACAACAGTAATTGTGGTGACGTGGCAACATTAGCATGGGATTACTGTAGCTTAATCACATACATTACTGTAGCACAAATCCAGGGCGTCACAACTCTCCCCTACTAATAAGAATTCTCGTCCCGAGAATTAAGAGGTAGAAGTTAGGGGGGGGGGATCTGGTTACGAAACTCTAACGAGTCTTCTTGTCTTTGTTGTTCTTCTCGAAGAAGTTGATCCCTTTCGTTGATATATTCATGTTTCTGCTTCAGGTCATCATGATGAAGTCGTCATCCTTTCTTCGGGATCTTCATCGCCCTACGAATGAGATTAGAGGGAAAACTCTGGAAGAACGAATCTAAACAAAGCTGGGCATCTGACGGCGAACTCATGGAGGAACACAAGATTTATTTCTCAAGTTAAGACTCGAGGAACCACTAAGAGCAAAATGCGACGGTGTAAAAGTTGCAAACGGGTAGGCAATCATTCGATGCCTGATCTGATGAAGAAAAGGGGGGGGAGTTCAGAGCAACGAGAATAAATATCGCGTCTGATATTATAATAGATCATCCCTTGGACGGTGGCTCGGGAATTACAAACGAAGCCAAGTGCAAAGGATACTTTGGAATCGAAGATGTACAGGAGAGTCAGGTTTCGATCCTGTGGAACTGAGGGTTATGGGCCGACCATGTGGTTAAGAGAAGGAAGAGCGGTGACAACTTGTACGGTCATGAAAGAAGACGTGTCAGAGGATAGCTGGTCAGATATGTTGGCAACAACGTCGGTACCAAGGGCGGGGGACGAATAGAACCATTTTCCTACTCGTAGAAACGAGGTGGACCAATAGGCAGAGTTCTTGTCCACCGGCGGTTACCGGAATGTTATCAACAATAGTAACAGGATCTTACTGACAGACTTGTTCACCGAGGTGTTTACCTAAGCATAGAATTATTACTGCTTAGATCATATAATCTCAAAAAAGGTTAAACAGACCAATGGAAAGGAAAATGTGTCTATACTCAAGTTTTAGGAGTATATCTTTCCCAAGGAAAAACAGAGCATGATATACATGACAGAATAGCAAGTAGATAACCGTTTAGGTAAAAGGGGCGAGGAAAATCCATGATATGCCCATACAATGGGGTTTGAATAATTGATCAAGAAACAATTTGCATTGAGCTTACATTATTCCCTTTGATGATCGATATACCACATCCATGCTTCGGGATAGCAATGATATGGTGTTTCGAGTAAAGGATGGAGTTTGGATACACAAAGGATCCAGTAGGAACAACTTATAAAATAAGTCTTACAATTCCCCCATGGAAGAATGGCAACCCTAGCTGAACAAAGCATTATAACAATAGGTCATCCGGCCAGGTGTGCTAGCTACAACATCACCTTACCGAGTAATAAAGACCAAAGTTATAATTCTTGATAATGTTCCAACCATCATATCTGTCCGAGATTCAGATCTGGTTGGTGTCAGGATACTTCAGACAAGAAGGCCTGAGGAGAAAAGGATGCAACACAGACCTACGAGATGATGTTACAAGAATCTCGGAATGAACGACAGAAGCAAGACTTGAATCATTAGCCAGACTACAAGACATGTGAACACAAGGTCAAGACATTTGTGCCCACATGGAAGTTTCTAGAATGGAGGGCAATCAAGTTCTGATTGGGGACCATCATAGAGGATATCAAAGTTCCATGTGTAAGTCTGGACTAGTATAATTCAAATCAATCAGTGGCCTGGCATGCTAGGAAATACATATGGAGTGAAGGTAGCAAATCTATCAATCCATAGAATACTTCGCACATGCCTGAATGAATTGGAACGATTCCAAAGGAAGCGAGACAAAATTTTCCCATAATCACGGTGGCAAAAATGCACGTGAACTTATAGAAAAACACTTCTTTTATCAAACATATTCTTCATGAACTAGGCACAAAGATAATGCTTTCAAGGTTTCCAACACTAGCTTAAATGTTCAGCAAGAACCACGAAGGAGATGAGGATGTGGCTGATGGGCTCAGCAACAATTCGTTGAGATTTCCTCAAAGATGGATTTCCACGATTGAGTGAACAAGGTGATGGCATTGGTCAAACAAGATGATATATTGACGTATGCCCGAGGGAAACATGCACAATTAAACTTTAATCGAAAGGTGCACCCAAAATCCGGACTAAGTAGCACGACCAATGTTAGAGTGCTAACTCAATAGCCAACACACTAAGAATGGACTTATTGTTCATTAACTCCAAGGTGATAGAGTTGGTATGCCATAAGTATTGAATTTGCACATCACATTCCATTTGTCAGTATTCCGGTTAGAAACAACACGGGAACAAAGAAAGAAAGGTGATGGCAAGGATGTCGCCAACGACAACACTAATTACCACGGGCAAGGATGATACCCTCATCATGAATTTAATTGATATCCTGGAAGAGCCCAGAATGCTGATGAGGATCACGACACATTTGCCGAGAAGTCTCTTGAAGATGTAATCGATCAGCGACGACATCAAGCAAAGAAATGATGAAGCGAAGGGTGGTCGGAACCACAGTTTAGAGTGCTAGCTCAGAGTCGAAATTGCCTTCAAGACAACCAACATGTCGTTGCAAACTCGATGTAAGCTTAGAGCACTATTGGAATTGTGTTCCGGGGATGAAGGATATAAACATCATGGTCAAGCCTTAGCATGACGATGATGATGTAGCCAAACAGCTTGGAAAGACATGATCGAGCACAAACTCATAAGCAAAGAAGATTACTAAGAGTTGTTGAATCGCAATGCGGACTCGATTCAATTATCGGTGTCCTTGAGTGTCCAACAACTCAGAACACGAGGAAACTGGAATCAGTGAAGGAAAACATGGCTGATGAGGAGCTTATATGAAGCTATGTAGCTCCATGATTTTCTCGAGATACCAGGGGTAATACTCGGATGTAGATCAGAATTAAAGCTTGGACCGATGTATTGATCCGCAGAAGACAAGTGCCTAAACTGGTCTAAAAATGGGATCAAAGAAGAACAGTCATGGTTGGAACCACGGTTTTAAAGTATCAAACCAGGTTGTAGCTTTGAAAGATTATCCGGCAAAACACCAGAAGAGTAGGACTCGTGAAAACTCTTGAGTTCACACGAATTAAGGAAGGCATAGGTTCAACCCATTGGGGCATCTTAGGAACATATACCACAAGCTTCAAGAGTAATTAACACATGCTTGACAAAAGAGCATGGCTGACAAAAGCATAGGATACAACTTACCAGAGGGAGAAGACACAATTTACCAATGGCATCATGTATCAGGGAAAGAACTCACAAGGATTTTGAATGTGAAGGATGCTGTCGGATAATAACCCAACAATGGTTTGGCATCCCACAAAGGGATCTGATATGAGTATCGGAACTCAATCAGTGGAAGAAAGAAATCAAGGCATAAGATTAGAGTTTATCTGAATGATATAGATAATTAAATACCAAAGGAATTATGATTTCCAGGTTGGTGTATCAAAATCAGATGCTCCGATCAAATACAAGTAAGCTGAATGGACTTAGATGGATATTCAACCAAGGTTGATTTGTCGGGAACCAACTCATGTTTGGAAAGACGTCTGAGCCGGACGGATAATTTATGATAAACAACTGATGACTGCGTGCATTCACACACAGGTTGAATCAATAAAATCAAATGAAAATCACAAACAATTTAATGAATATTGCTAGACATATGGAATTAACCATAATGCAAACATGGAGAAAGGTCAAGAGCAAAAGGATAATGAGGATTTCGGAAGATCGAATAGCAATTGAAAGGATTTTGTGAAACCCATGACAACTGAGGACGAGCGAATCACTCGTAAGATAATTCGATGTACCTTGTAATAAGAAGAACAACTGGATATGAAAGTGTGAGCGACAATTGTATGTAATCATCCGTAGGGGTTGAGACTGGAAGGGAATCGCAAAAGCGATGAGCAAGTTCTCGGAAGAACATCAGAGAGTAGCTTCGAAGTCTTCTGATGAATCAAGCCATCGTCTGGATTGGGGGGCTCTCTGGGGGGAGTAGTTACGAGAACCTAGAGTTAGAGTTAGCAAAATCTTTAACCCGAAAGAGAAGAGAGATCAGAACCCAGAGTATAGGAGAGGAATAAAAGATCCTAATACCACCCGATTGAGAAGTGGGCCCGTAAGCCACACAACTATGTTAGTAAAGTTTTTCAAGTACTAGACTCAACTTCGGCCAAGGAGTTGGAAAGGGGGCTACCTACAGGCAGTCAGCTCTGATACCAGCTTGTGACGCCTCCATCTTCGACCGTACGCTAATCATACACGCAATGCGTACGACCAAGATTAGGGACTCACTGATTGATACCACAACACAACACTAGACACAAATTAAAGTCATACAACTTCATATTACAAGCCAGGGGCCTCGAGGGCTCGAATACAAAGCTCGGCAAGCACGAGTCAGCGGAAGCAAATAATATCTGAGTACAGACATAAGTTAAACAAGTTTTGCCTTAAGAAGGCTAGCACAAACATAAGCAGCGGATCGAAAGAGGCGAGGCCTCCTGCTTGGGAGCCAACCTAACTACTCCTGAGCGTCGGCAGTCTCCACGTAGTAGTAGGCTCCAGCGGTGGTGTAGTAGTCGTCTCTGGCGTACTCCATCTCCTAGGCTCCGTCATCTGAACGCGGCATCGTATCGAGGGGGGGGGGAAAGAGAAAGCAAAGCAGCGGTGAATACTCATCCAAAGTACTAGCAAGACCGACATCAGAACTATACTAAGTATGCATCATTATCAAGGGGTGGGGTTATATTTGGGCTGACTGCAGAAAGCAAGAGTAGGGGGATGGCCTAGTCCTATCGAAGACTAGCATCTTCAGCATCTTGCAGCATTAGAAGAGAGTAGACTGGCATCTCATATATAGCAATATTATTGTAGCAAATTTTATTAAGTAACCACGCCCAGAGATTCTTCCCCGACTCACCGCGAGGAAGCAATCTCGGAGCCAACATTCATTTCAAATTTAAATCACAGTTATAGTTGTAGTAGGTCAAGATACAACTCCAAGTCGTCCTGTTACCGTGGACACGGCTATTCGAATAGTTTATTCATCCCTGCAGGGGTCCACCGCATTACCAACACGCTTGATCACCTCCGGCCGGACACACTTTCCTAGGTCATGCCCGGGCTCGGGATATCAACACGTCGTCGCCCCACCTAGGCTCAACAGAGAGGCCAGCCCGCCGGTCTAAATCCTAAGCACACAGGGGTCGTGGGCCCAGTTGCCCTACGCGCTCCTGCACGATGCGTACGCGGCCGGAAGCAGACCTAGCACACTCCAGTCCAAGAGCTGTACCGTCCAGTCCAATCCGGCGCGCGCCGCTCCATTGCTGACGTCCGAAGAGCTTCGGCTGATACAACGACGCTGAGTACCCATAACTTCTCCCACGCGATGGTTTGGTGCGTAAAAAGGCCAACGACCCAACTCAGATCAAATACCCAACCCATTAGCATTTTATTAATGCGGGACAAGCGCGACCCATGAAGTGCGGTCCCGTCACCCCGACTCGAGGATGTGTGGCAAGGGCCTCTCCTGCCCGTCCACGCCTCAACATAACCCTTTGGATGCCTTACCGGCGCATCCCACCACATCTTACACACGGGTACCCTTGGGGCCGACCCGTCTCAAGACTGTCAGGAACTCAGGTCCACCTCAACCAGGGTGGTACCGCCTGTCCCTCCAGTCCCTCCTTTCACATGTAAACAAAGTCAAGTTGAAGTAACTGTGTGTTTATACACCAAGTGGATATCCGAGGAATCACCCTCGATGGATCCCACTCGAGGTATGTGTATGACAAGAGTTGCTATCGATAAATGGGAAGGAGGAATCACCCTCGATACCAACGACCGATTAGCTACGCTACAGAATTAACACCGGGAGTGCTAAGTGAGGTATCACCCTCGGCACTCGGTAGTAGCTCTGCAGTGCCATACTTAAGGGGTGTGCGGTGATGTGAGGGGCCTGGCTCGTCGGTCGGTTGACCGAGTCTTCGGGTCTTCGAGTCGTCGAGTCGTCGATGAAGAAGCGGGGGCAACTGGGACTAAGGGGTCACTGGGGATTCAATGATCAACCTATACTAAGCAGTTGATATGATTGCAGGTATGGTAGCAGTTTATCAAAAACAGGCTATGCATCAGATTAGGAGCTAACTAATACAGTAGCAAAATCTAATGCAAGAATGAGAGGGAAAGAAATGGGCGATATCGGAATGCTCAAGGGGGGTTGCTTGCCTTGCTGCTCTGCGGCAAAGGGCTGATCGTCAACGGTGTAGTCGTACCCGGCAACACCGTCAGTCTCGGGGTCTACCGGAGAGAAGAGGGGGGAAGAAACAATAAATATAAAGCACAGATGCAACACGATGCATGACATGGCAATATGCAGAGCTAGGCATGCACTAACGCAGTATTACACGTCGCAGACGGGTCGGAAGAATATCTGACGATATTTCCCGGGTCTCTGGCTTTTACCGGACAGATGAAATCGATGGAAAAGTTTCATGTTTGCTATGCTAGAGGCATGTGACAGATTAACGGACAGCGTATTCGGAGTCGTGGGATTTTTTTTGAACAACTTTCATGTTCAAAACTTTTTAATCCGGGCTACGGTTTATTTTATATTAATTTTTAAAGATTTAATAATATCCAGAAATTAAAATAAATTATTTTAATTCAATAATTATAGTTATGACATCAGCATGATGTCATGCTGACATCAGCAGTCAACAGGGGCTTTGACTGGTCAAACTGACCAGTGGGTCCCACATGTCATTCTCTCAGTTTTAATTAAAGTTTAATTAATATTAAACATGATTAATTAAGGGGGTGGGACCCACCTGTCATTTTCTGATTAGATTAATTAATTAACATAATTAATTAACATGTTTAATTAATTAATAGAGTGGTTAATTAGTATAATTAATCTTAATTAAACAAATTAATTATCTAATTAACTAATTAATTATTTCACTAATTAATTAATTAATTAATTAATTAATTTAACTAATTATTCATTTTAATTATTTATTATTATTATTATTATTATTATTATTTTCTTTTTATTATTAAAACGTTTTAGGGGGTGGGCCCCCATGTCATTGACAGTGGGGGGGGGAGCTGGCCCCACTGGTCAGTGGGGTTAGTGGGGGGATCAATCCCCACTAACCAAATACACAGGGGGGGCGATGGCCGGCGGCCCTGGCCAGCCACAGGGGCTCGCCGGCGGCCAGGGCACGGCGGGCCGGTGTGGAAACGGCGGGTGGCTAGGCGCGGGCGCGGCGGGGGCACGCACGCGGCGCGGCGAGCGCGTGGGCCGGTAGCGAGCGGGGCTTGCGGGGCCGCGGCCATGGTGGCCAGCGCGCGGCGAGCGATGTGGCCGGCGCGCGGGGGCCGCGGCGGAGCGCGGCGAGCAGCAGGAGGCGCGGAGGCGGGCGCGGGCGAGGCCGAAGCGGGGCAGAGGGGAGAGGGGAGGCCACGGGCCTCACCGGGTCCGGACGGGGCTGGCAATGGGCTCGGGGGCGAGGTGAACGGCGGCCGGCGGCGGTGGTCGAGGGGACCGGCGGGGAGGAGCTCCAGCGGCGGCGGGGCGACGCGGTCGGGGCGCCGGCGTCGGAGCCGCCCGATCCCGATCGGGGCAGGAGGGGGAGAGGAGAGGAGTGGGGGGGATCGGGGGGAGTGGGTGGCTCGGCTAGGGTTCGGGGTGGGGAGTGGGGGTGGTTAGTAGTGGCCGGGGTGGGCCGGCCAGGAGGGGGGATTTGGGCTAGGTCCCAGTTGGCCTGGCCCAGGGGGATGGGGGGGCTTCTTCTTTTTTTCTGTCTTTTATTATTTTTCTGTTTTAGTTTCATTTTAATTTAGTGAACTTAAACAATTTCAAAAATGTTGATTTCAATACAACAATTACCTAGGCATTATTTGACACACTCCGAACATTTTAGTTTGCATGTTTGAAAACTTTCGTCGTTTGACTTTATTTTAAATTTGAATTTGAACGGGGTTTGAACCAACGCGAGCTTAACAACAGTAATTGTGGTGACGTGGCAACATTAGCGTGGGATTACTATAGCTTAATTACATACATTATTGTAGCACAAATCCAGGGCGTCAGACTCATATCTCTTCTTCGAATCTTTGGTTTAGTTAGGCCAACTAGATCGATTTTTCTTGCCATGGGAAGAGGTGCTTTGTGATGGGTTCGATCTTGCAGTGTCCTCTCCCAGTGACAGAAGGGGCAGCGAGGCACGCATGTATCATTGCTATTAAGGATAACAAGATGGGGTCTATTCCTACATGAATAGATCTTGTCTACATCATGTCACCGTTCTTATTGCATTACTCTGTTTTTCCATGAACTTAATACACTAGATGCATGCTGGATAGCGGTCGATGTGTGGAGTAATAGTAGTAGATGCAGAATAGTTTCGGTCTACTAATCTTGGATGTGATGCCTATATAATGATCATCGCCTTGGATATCGTCATGTTTATTTGATCTTCTATCAATTGCCCAACAGTAATTTGTTCACCCACCGTGTGCTATACTCATGAGAGAAGCCACTAGTGAATCCTACGGCCCCCGGGTCTACTTTTCCAACATATTGCTTTCCGATCTATCTTTTTGCCGCTCTTGTTTTCAGATCTATTACTCCAAAAAACCCAAAATTACCTTGCTGCACTTTTTATTTGCCTCTTTTATTTTGTGTTCTTATGAGATCTATTTATGCAATCTATCACTACCTAATCTATCTTTTTTTACCATAGAGAGATTAACAACCTCTCTTTAGCGTCGGGTTGCAAGTATTTGTTCTTTGTGTGCAGGTGCTGTTTACATAGTGTTGGTGGTCCTCCTCCTGGTTCGATACCTTGGTTTCATAACTAGGGGGAATACTTACCATCGCTGTGATGCATCATCCCTTCCTCTTTGGGGAAATACCGACGCAGTCTCAAGCCACGTCAAAGGAATTTCTGGCACCGTTGCCGGGGAGGAAGCGGTGTCTTCTACGTGCCATTCTCTGGCGTCGAGGAGACACCATCAACATCTATCAGGTTCCTAATCACAAATCTCATCTCCTTGCAATTACATTATTTGCCATTTGCCTCTCGTTTTCCTCTCCCCCACTTCACCAAATTTGCCGTTCTATTCGCCCTCTTTTTCGTTTGCATTTTTCTCATCAGATCTCTTGCTTGCTTGCAATCTTGTTTGCGTAGTCACGTTGACTCAAGAAAATACCAAATTGTGTGATTTTTCCAATACTAATAATAATGATTTTATTAGTACTCCGATTGCTCCTCCCGCCACTAGTGCGGAGTCTTGTGATATTAATGCCGCTTTGTTGAATCTTGTCATGAAAGATCAATTTGCCAGTACTCCTAATGAGGATGCCGCGTCCCATCTAAACATATTCGTAGAATTGTGTGATATGCAAAAGAAAAAGGATGTGGATGATGACCCACAAGTATAAGGGATCTATCGTAGTCCTTTCGATAAGTAAGAGTGTCGAACCCAACGAGGAGCAGAAGGAAATGACAAGCGGTTTTCAGCAAGGTATTCTCTGCAAGCACTGAAATTATCGGTAACAGATAGTTTTGTGATAAGATAATTCGTAACGGGCAGCAAGTAACAAATGTAGCAAAGGTGCAGCAAGGTGGCCCAATCCTTTTTGTAGCAAAGGACAAGCCTGGACAAACTCTTATATAAAGCAAAGCGCTCCCGAGGACACATGGGAATTTCTGTCAAGCTAGTTTTCATCATGCTCATATGATTCGCGTTCGTTACTTCGATAATTTGATATGTGGGTGGACCGGTGCTTGGGTGCTGCCCTTACTTGGACAAGCCTCCCACTTATGATTAACCTCTCTCGCATGCATCCGCAACTACGAAAGAAGAATTAAGATAAATCCAACCATAGCATGAAACATATGGATCCAAATCAGCCCCTTACAAAGCAACGCATAAACTAGGGTTTAAGCTTCTGTCACTCTAGCAACCCATCATCTACTTATTACTACCCAATGCCTTCCTCTCGGCCCAAATAATGGTGAAGTGTCATGTAGTCGACGTTCACATAACACCACTAGAGGAGAGACAACATACATCTTATCAAAATATCGAACGAATACCAAATTCACATGATTACTTATAACAAGACTTATCCCATGTCCTCAGGAACAAACGTAACT